>OX465275.1:123970710-125220710 GCA_949987645.1 Tachina grossa
GCTAGCTACTTGTACACTGATAACTAAATCTAACTCAGATATCTTGAAATGAAAATCTGAATAGCTCCTTATAGCCTGATCTGTTACCTGATAAGCTGATCTAAAAATCAGATCAGCTCCTGATAAGCTGATCTGAAAACCAGACCAGCTCCTGATAAGCTGATCTGATAACCAGACCAGCTCCTGATAAGCTGATCTGAAAACCAGACCAGCTCCTGATAAGCTGATCTGAAAACCAGACCAGGTCCTGATAAGCTGATCTGAAAACCAGACCAGGTCCTGAAAAGCTGATCTGAAAACCAGACCAGGTCCTGAAAAGCTGATCTGAAAACCAGACCAGGTCCTGAAAAGCTGATCTGAAAACCAGACCAGGTCCTGATAAGCTGATCTGAAAACCAGACCAGGTCCTGAAAAGCTGATCTGAAAACCAGACCAGCTCCTGAAAAGCTGATATGATTGCTGATACCTGTTATTTGCCCTGGATGAGAAAATTTTAAAACACTTGGTGTTGACAAGAAATGTGTTGAAGAAAAAGCTTCGTAGTATAAAAACTGGTGAAATAGATACAAGTGAACAACTAAAAGATACATTTAAACCTATAGCAGAAGAATTCATAAATAGTTCTAAAAATATTAAAAGAATTCTTATGAAAGAAGAAAGTAAAATCAAGACAGAAGTTGAAAATATACAAGTTTAAAGCCTGAGAAACCTTCACTCAAGATATAGACAAGTACCCCAAAAGAAACTAGTAGAAGGAACAATATTTGATAATACCATCATATTTAATGATGCTAATACTGAGAATGATGATGACGATGATTTTACTCATAGACTTCCAATTCTGAAGACATTTATACTGACTTATCAGTATTGGAAGGCATAAATGAATTAGATACAAACTATTGTTGATAGTTACATTAAACTGAATGAAGATAAAATACAAGACAAATTAATAATATAGCTTAAAGCATTAATATTCAAGAATATATTTAAATGCAAATTGAGGAACAACAACGTGAAATAAAATTAGAGAAAGAAGACAGTTATAAAATTGAAAAAGCAATTCTAAAAAGTAAATAATTAAAAACAAATTGAAGAGTTTACGGTTAAATATATAGATTAGAAAATTAACTACATGTTAGTATAAATAGCTGAAAGTGCAAGATGTAGATCACAACACTTTCGAAAAAATCTGTGAAACAATTCAATGTCTTTAAAAAGGAATTTAGTTAACGAAGTCCATATTAAATTTCAACAACTGTTTGTGCTTGTAGAGATGTAATGACAGGAATATATGATGTTTTATGGAGCTAAGTTAGGTGAAATGTAGAACTATTCTACAGAAAATAGAAATTGTTGATTTTTGAAGACTGTAATTGACACATTCTCAAAGTACAGCTGAAAATAAAAGCTGCACTCTAAAAACCAAGGCAATGGAAAATATTTTTGAAGTGGTACGGGTACCAAAAAACTTACAAACAGATTTTTTTTTTTTTTTTTTTTTTTTTTTTAATGCATGTTTTTTTTATTTATTGTATCTTCAAATATGAACTAACAATAAGTATTCAAATCTTAAGTCTATAAAAAAATTATTAGGCCCGACCAATGTCGGACATAAGCTTAGTGATAGTTATTAATAATACATAAGTAGTGATAAGCAACAAAAAGAAAAAAGTGTTTTCAAGCAGCTTCATCATCTAGAGTGTTGAATATTAGAGCCCGTGTATCTCTCTTTTTTAAGCGGATGTGCCCAGTAAAGTTCAAAATATTACGAGCAAGCGGATTAGGATGTGACTCGAGTTTTGTTAGATATTTGCCTGCGTATTTTACAATTTCTTCAGTCACTAGTGGCATATTCAAATCGCGATGTATATTTGAATTTTTGATGTACCATGGAGCCGATGTTATCATGCGTAAAATTTTATTTTGCCTTCGTTGAATTTTCCCTACATTTGAAGCTGAAGCAGTGCCCCATAGTTGAATTCCGTAACACCATATTGGCTTTAAAAGCGACTTGTATATTAAAAGTTTGCAGTCCAGGCTAAGTGTTGAATTTCTACCAATCAGCCAATGTACCTGAGTTAATTTAAGTTTCATTTGAGTTAACTTAGAGTCAATGTGATGTTTCCATGTAAGTCGTCGATCAAGGTGTATACCTAGATATTTCACATGTGAATGTTGAGGAACAACTTGATTGTTAATCCGAATGGGGGAGCAAGTATCTCTTCTTAGGGTGAACGTTATATGGACACACTTTTGTTCGTTGACTTTAATTCTCCATAAGTTTAACCAAAGCTCCATCTGGCTAATGTGTTCCTGGAGTTTGCGGGATGCCTCATCAGGGTTTTCGTGCTTACTAAGGCAGGCTGTATCGTCGGCAAATGTTGAAGTATGGATACTACTGCTCACAGGCATATCGCAAGTATAAATCAAGTATAAAACTGGTCCCAGTATGCTCCCCTGTGGCACACCGGATGAAATAGTTTCAGGCCTACTCGTAAAGTCTCCTTCCACAACAGTGAACTTACGGGAAATAATGTAACTTTCCAAAATATTTGAAATGTTTATTGGTAAGTAAGTCTTCAATTTTAAAATTAGGCCTTCATGCCACACTTTATCAAATGCCTGGGAAACGTCAATAAAGAGCGCAGAACAATACTTTTTTTCCTCAAAAGTTCTTCTTATAAATTGAACCAGTCTGTGAGTTTGTTCAATGGTGCTATGCTGACTTCTAAAACCAAATTGATGGTCTGGTATGCACCCACTACTAATTAGAATTGGGGACAATTTTGTTTTGAGCAGTTTTTCGAAAAGCTTTGACATAGTTGATAGTAGACTTATTGGTCTATATGACTCAGCCTTGGTTAGATCTTTGCCCGGCTTTGGAATCATTTTAACCTTGGCAAGCTTCCAGCTGTGTGGATAATACTCCAGTCGTAAAATGGCATTAAATATGAATAATAGGATTCTCATTGCAATACGAGGCAAGTTCATAAGCATCTGGTTACTAATTCCATCAATACCCGGAGCTTTCTTCGGGTTGAGTTCGGCAATTAATTTTTGTAAATCACGCGTCTTAAACTTTATGTGTTGAGGGGGTAGAGCGACTACATTCGGCAAATCAGCAACACCAGTATATATGTTTGGCGTAAAAACGGATTTTAAGTGCTCAGCAAATATTTTACCTTTTTCAGTATCGCTTCTTGCCCAACTTCCGGTAGATGTGCGTAGAGGTGGCTTATACTCAATGGGTGTTTTAAGCTTTCTAGCAGCGCGCCACAAAGAGTAATTAGACGCTGGTGTGACATCAAGACCTTCCAGATAATTTTTAAGAGATGCAGTTTTTTCAGACGCAAGCAACTCTTGGAGTCGTTTAGTGCACTCTTTAAATCTGATTTTATTTTGTGGTGATCTGTGCTGTTGCCATTCCCTTCTAGCTCTTCTTTTTTCACGTACGAGACGTTCAATGTCTGTAGAATAAATTTTATTAAACCCAGTCTGCGGATGGGAGATAATGGCATGTTCAGCAGCCTGTTTAATATTCTCGCTGAGATTGGCAATGTTAGATTCAATATCATCGGATGTTCTAAGCGTAATGTTTTCCGTACAATGACTACTGAGATATTTTTTGAACCCCAGCCAATTAACACGATTGATCATCTTCACATATGGGTCAGGTAAGTTACTTCTTAAGGGACTACAAATTGTAATGATCGTCGGAGAGTGATCGGACGAAAGATCAATAGAAGCTTGAACTTGAATTAAATCCCTAGAGATATTTTTTATGACGCCAAAATCTATAACATCCGGAATTTTTTGTATGTCAGTAGGCCAATAAGTGGGCTCCCCACTCGAAATGACATCCAAGCCCATTTTTGAAATAGTGTTGAACAATGCTCGACCTCTGGGGGTAATAAGACGCGAACCCCAGAACGTATGCTTAGCAAACAGATGATTCTAAAGAATTTTTTAATAAATACTTGGGAAAACTCATACATAAATAGAAGATTAAAGATTACTTAATATGAAAGCATCAATATTAGAATGATTTAATAGATCATTGAAAGGTATGATGTGAAAAGAATTAGCTTTAATGGTTCATATAAGTGGATTGGTATGTATAAAGATTTACTCAATGCATGCAATAGAAAAGTTCATCGTACCATTAAAATGTCTCCTATTAAAGCCAACTCAACAAATGAGGAAAAGCTACTTAATATAGTATAAAGTAATTTGAAGAATGAATGTTGAATTTAAAAAAATAAAATTAAAACGAAAAATCTAGTTTGTGTTGTTTTTGCAGGATTGATTAGGAATGATGAGTCTTAAGAAAGATAATTAACTAAATGTAGTGGAATTCTGGTCGGAATGAAATATTGCTAAAACTTCAGTGTTTAAAATGAACTATAACATAGTGCAATATTCAGCAGCACATCATATTATCACTTTTTATAAAGTTGTATGTATATTTTCCCATCGAAAGCGCTAGCACGCAAAATTTTACAATATGAAAATGGGATTATTATAGAAGATCTTCACTCTATTTATTTCTTTAGCTATCAGATCTTTAGAAAATATAGATAAACTACGGAAATTGGACTTTGATATCCAATCTTTAAGAATGTACATGTGTATGAATAAGTATCAAACAAACTTAGTGAATGAATATACGCTTCAACTAGAATCATGCTGAAGCATGCATAAATTTTAAAATGTACAGTAAACAGATCTTACTTTATATCTGTATCTGTATGAGTATTACATAAATTTATAGAAAAAAAAATGAAAGCATGCCGAAGCATGTATAATTTAAAAAAAAAAAAAAAAATCCTCACGTCATACAATTTTGTAAGCAAAGAAATTTTATGATTTTGTGGTCAATGAAATACATACATATGTATCTACTTTGTAAAAATTCAAAAGAGCGAACTGGTATATTCTAATAGTAAAGATTTTTAATTGTAACACTCTACATCTCGGACTCTTACGTCACTATCGATAGAAGCATGCTAAGGCATGCATACTAGCAAAATATATAAAGCTGTTAGAAGGTGATGAGACAGCAATTGTATCTGGATCAACCCAACTCATGAATGTATTGTATATGGAGATGATTGATGGTGATGATGACGTTTTTTAAGTGAATAATCATTACATATGAATGCGACAGTGATTGACCCCTCAAACCTCATGTAGAAATACTTGAGGGGAAAAATTCTCTCAAAACATAGATATTTCATTGTTTCTAACACTTTATGAATACACCAACGGTGAATTGCTGGTAGAGGTAACTGAGTTATTTGAGATCGATTTGATACAATAGTTGTATATTAAACATGCATTTCTTTGTATCTAAACTAATTTCTACATACCTAATGTATATACCCACCAAAAAATTAGACAAAAATTCTCTATTCCAAGTAGTAAAATCTAAAAAAAGGAGTGGCACATTAGAAGAAAAAAAAATAAATAAAAATAGAGACTGACTGACCAACTAATACGTACACTCTGCCCGATGGGCACGTATCGTAGAAGAGGACCATAACAAAATATCTTCTTATAAAGAAGCATTGGAAGAAGTTAGACGTTTAGTTAAGTTTGCAGAAGAAGACTACACAGCATTTGAGCCCTTGAAATATTTAGAATGCTATTATGGGGAGAAAATTATTAAAGAAAATGAAAAAAAAAAGTCATATAGAACATTAAATAAAAGCCATAGGTGCTCACCGTTCATAAAATAAACATATGTATATGTATCTTATTAATGTAAACATATTATCAGTATAAAGCAACAGAAATTTCGTCATACAAAGTCATCTTGTATCCTAGAGGAGCCGTCGATAGGGTATACCTAAATTATATGAAAATGAGTTCGTTTTCTGTTGATCGCTATTAAAGAAGAAAATATGTTTGTTCATTATGATTTAACTAATTTAAAAGTACATTTAAATTCAGTCTCATACCCGTACTTCGTAACATAAAAATTAAAAATAAATGTTATCCAATTCTATATTATACTATGTATCAAAAATTTCAAAAAAGCTGTTATATGAAAGAATCTCCAGCGCTTCTAACTGCATCAGAGTTTAAGAAAAAAAACTCCTTTTATTCAATTTAATAAAATTTTAATTTGAAGCAGTAAGCAAATACATCAGCTTACTGCATTCTTATTCATAATCGTATAATAGAATATATAACCCCTAAAGGACAAAGTCTAAAAGTCTTATAAATTAAGAAATATAGAAAATAACATAATTTTTATAAACGCGTAAAGTTGCAAAAGTAATTCAAATGATTTCATCGCAAAAAACAAACAAAAAGCAGCGATTGTTTTCAACAATTATGAAAATAATAATTACAATATAAAACTCCCTTTTGATTTCCAATGTTTATCAATAAAAAATAAAAAACAAGTAAGTTAACTAACAACAGAAAAAACTATCAGTACCTAAGCTGGAGTGCCGGATCAGTTTCATTTAAAAATGTTTATACATTTTCAAAAAGCAAAGCAAGCTTTCCAAAATAAATGTAGAAGGCTATAGCTAGAAAAAATTTTATACCCTATACTTTAAAAAACTGTAAATTAAGTATAAGAAATATTTCTATTATAGTTACTATTACTATAGAGTATGTAAGCACATATCTTCAAGAATTCAGTTTTACTTACAACAGAAAATCCTCACAAACTTTTAAGTAAACGCAGATAAAAATTAAAATGTTTTTAATTTCACCAACAACAGACATCACATGACAAAAAATAAAATAAAAAATGTATTCAAAGATTGAATTGAACACTTATTTGTATGTACATATATATGTACATACATACATACATACATACATACATAAAATCAATTTGTAGATATGTATGTATACATATCAAATTTCTTATCAATGCTTAAGTATTTATTAGACCTACATCATGAAAATATATGAAGCGTCGTTTAGTTAAAGCACAATGCAAATATAAACAATCAATACACTCAGGGAAAATCTGCAGCTTAAAAATAAGAATTCATCACATTAATTCAATAATTTTTAATATAATAGAAAATGTATATTGAGATATCTACAAACTAATGAGTTTAATAAATGAATACTGTAAATTAATATTTTGTCCATATTGAAATAAGAAATTTCAATATGACTAAAAAACCTTCGCTAATGGTTCTTATTAATTCAGCATGGTTCTTACTGATTTCAAGTTGGTTTTTCTCTGTGTGTAGATAACTCTTTCAGTCAAAGAAGACGAATGTAGTTAAATAAACAAAATCTGTAATATAAACAAATTTCACACAGACTGACTTCAACGCGAGACAAATTTAAGCATGAGAAAATATAAAGCAATCGTAAGTATAAAAGCATACTAGGATTAGGGAAGTCCAGATATATGATAGTATTTTATAGTACCATATGTCGATATTGAAAACAATTTATTTCTACCTACACATAAATACCAGCTCAAATACACACACATAGCAGAATTCATATAAGAAATATCCAAGAAAATTTCAACAACACCCCACCTTTTGCAAATCATGACGAGCCTTAAATTCTCCCTCAGATATACATACACAAATTCCCATGATCATACATACATATACAATATATAAGATTAATATCAACAACACAACACTCTCACCTACCTGAAATTACAGATAGTCTTAATCTTCTACAGACGTCTATACACATAGATTCTCACGGCTACATATTACAAGAACACCTCGGCCCTAATAAATCACAATCATCTTAAATTCTTACAAAAATACATATATACATACATACACATAACCAATTTACCTCAACAACATCCTCACCCACCTCAAATCACGATCAGCCTTAAACTACTATAGACAGACACATCCACAAATCCCCATGGATACATATTACGTCAACAACCCTGCCCACCCAAATCATGGTCAGCCTTAAACTCCTACAGACATACAAACACACAGATTCCCCCGGTTGCATATTACTAGAACACCTCACCCCTCATAAATCACAATCAGCCTTAAGCTCCTACAGAAATACACACATTGAAATTCCTACAAACATACACATACACACACACACACACACATACACACACATTCACACACAACTACACACGCAATCGATCTACCTCAACTACACCCCGCCCCCTGCCAATCAAACCTTCACCTAAATTCTCACAGACAGACAGACACATCCACAAATTCCTATGGTTACATATTACGGCAACAACGCCGCCCACTCAAATCACGGTCAGCCTTAAATTCCCACAGTCTAGCAACACCTACATTAGCATTAGAAAAAATAACTTTCACGTTTTCCCGTCGTCATTAGGAAAAATCATTTTCCCGTCGGCATTTGAAAAAATTATATTCATTTTTTGCCGTCGGCATTTGAAAAAAATAATAATCATGTTTTGCCGTCGGCATTTGAAAAAATAATCATGTTTTGCCGTCGGCATTTGAAAAAAATAATAATCATGTTTTGCCGTCGGCATTTGAAAAAAAAAATAATCATGTATTGCCGTCGGCATTTGAAAATAATTATGTATTGCCGTAGGCATTAGGAGAATATAATAATCATGTTTTGCCGACGGCATTTGAAAATAATTATGTATTGCCGTAGGCATTAGGAAAAATAAGTATGTATTGCCGTCGGCATTAGGAAAAAAAATAATCATGTATTGCCGTCGGCATTTGAAAAAATTATCATGCATTGCCTTCGGAATTACGAAAAATCATTAGATGATTTTCCGTCAGCATTAGGAAAAACCATTTTCATGATTTTCCCCGTCGTCACATACACACATAAAAACCGCCAAACTATGAACCGCCTTAATACATTCACACAAAATATTCCACACACAAACTTCCCACGGTCAGGCAGACAGACAGACAGACCGACAGACAGACATACACTTAATGTAAACAAAAACTCCTAATGTAAACAAAAAACTCCTAATGTAAACAAAAAACTCCTTATGTAAACAAAAAAACACAAATTTCCAAGAATTTAACAATTTTCAAATTTTAATTACCCAAATTTAACAATTTCAGCAACAATTTAATAATTTCAGCCACAATTTAACAATTTTAATTGTCCCCGGAGCGATAGTTCCCTACTACTAGTTTGTCTTAAGTAGAACAAAAATAAGCAAATTAACTAACATGTGTATAATTAGTAAAGAACAAACGACAATGGTAAGACTGTTGTAAATTTAGAGGTGGTAAGGTGAGCTTTCATTGCAAAACATCTTTCAGCAAATTGAAATACGATGAATCAAAACAATTCACATATTCCATTTGCAAAAAAGTTTCGTATATAAAGCAGAAATCTACATCAACTGACGACACCACACGCAGTGGACCAAACACAGAAGAACGCTGATGATGAAGGTTTAGTGGCCTTCGAAAACGGCTAGCTGTTCCGTTCAACTATGTGTTGTCAGAATATTTACAACTGACTTTGGTATTATTTGTTCATTAATAATTATCACATGTAATTTGGCTGAAAAAGCGATACGAACTTTAGCCTATTCAAATCATAAATATAGAAACAAATGAAGTTTGAAAAATAATAATTAAATTAACTAAAACGCCTTTTTTTGTATTTTCTTAGTTGTTGTAGACCTGCATATACTTTATATAAATATGCTTTGCTTTCGTCGGTATACAACAGGTTTTTTCAGAAAGAAAAGTCTTTGCTTTCATGCTTTTTTGCAAATTTAAATCTCACAGCTTGATTTTGTTTGCTAATTAATGGCTTTTGCCGTACTTTTCTTCCATTGAATCCATATTTGTGAATCAAGTTTCTTATTGTTGACGGGCTTACTTATTTTCCTAACTCAGATTCAGCTATTGCAGCAAGTTTTCGAGAACTTAAAAACTGATTCGCTTTTACTTTTCTTACAAGCGTTTTATGACATCATGTACCGTTGAATGGCTTCTGTTTACCATTTCGGAAATTTTGCGAATAATTTTCCATTTTTTTTGGCATGTTCAATTATTAATTCCCAGACATCAATACTGGTTTGACCTCTTTGACTCGATATCTTTTCATTTTATATTTAATTGTTTTCACAATTGTCAAAAGCTGACCTAACGGATATATTTTTAAGTATTTTAAGCGTTCAAGTGAAGTTGGTTGCATAAGAATCCCAGGGTTGCTGTTATTTATTGCATAGTTACCATTGTCCGAGTTTAGCTTGTGCATTATTTTTATACAAATTGAAGTATATTGATTATTTTTTTTGGTACTAGTGTGCAAGAACTTATAGTTTTAATGCTTTCAGTAGCTCAATATATAATTAATTAAAATTTAGTTTCATATTTTATTTTTATTTTTAAAATCCGTAAAATTTGACCAATAAATTAAGTTTATTGTAGTGTCCGAGTTTGGCTTGGAGTGACTGTAAATATGTATATTTTTCTTCTTATTCTGCCGACGTTCTCTCTTATAATATATCAGAGTTAATATTAGGCGGTCAACTCTGTAACTCGAAACGAAAGAAAATGCTTTCGAATCTACACGTTATAAGCATACAAATTCGAAAGTATTTTCTTTCGTTTCGAATTACACAATAGGCCCCCAGGTATGGACGCATATTTTGCACTCTTCAAAGGAACACCTTCGGTTTCCTCATACTGACCCTTTTGGATTGACATTGTCCTCTTCAAAGACGTGTATTAAAAACTCAAATTGATTTATATATTGTTTTGAAGGAATTTATTATGACAAACATTTATGCTTTTTGTTAGTACATTTACATTAATTTTTGTGATTTATATATGAAAATGTGAATCTGAATTTTTCGTTTGATAATATTGGTTTTATTTACAGATTTAAGAGCCATTAAAGATAGTTAAAAGTAGGATTTTATCGGCCGTATAAAAAGCTTTCCATTATTGCAAATTGGATTTAACTTACCAAGTAGGATAAACTTGCCTGTAATTTATCGTTTACTTTAGGTTAAAGTAAAATTTTGTAAATGATAAAGTTTTTCTACGTCCGATAAAATCCTACTTTTAACTAACTTTAATTTGTAATAATGGCCCTAAAAGTTTTTTGATTTAGTATTATTAATGCACGTGTTATTTAAATTATTGGTTGCAGTATTTTTAGATAATATATATATATATATATATATATATATATATATATATATATATATATAAAGTTTATAAGTTAGTAAATAGTATTATTAATAGTTGCTTTATATTTTTTATTGCATTAACATAAATGATTGTTTTTTCAAAGGTTTTGACTTGTTTATTATTACAACAAAATTTTTTTAACTAAATAAATGCAGTTTAAGTTTGTGAACTATTTATTTCTTTCCAAAATACATAAATACATTGAGAATTTCATAAGCTAAACCCTAATACAAATCTATAGTAAACCTACAATACAATACAATATTGTCAGATCTGGCAATGTGCTCACAATGTACTGGCAATCGAAAATTGCCAGCACAACATTCCTTGTCAGTTCACACGGTTGTCAGAAGATCTTACAATTTATTGCCGGACGGTTTTATGACAATAAATTCATGTGACAAAATCGTCAGTCGAAAAATTGTCAGTTCACACGGTTTTCACATGCACAAATTGTCAGATCTCTTGTCTGCATATATTTTATTGTAATTTTTGTCTTTAAAATCAAGCTTGTTGGCCATAGAAAGAATTTTCTTACAATGACGTCATTGTCAGATGCATAAACTTCGCACATCTGACAATATTAAAATGTCTGACAAATATCTGGCAACAATTTTACAATGTGTTCACACGATTGTAAGATGTCTGACAAGAGTTGTCAGCTGCTAGTCTTGCAATGGATTGACAATGCTTTTTCTGGCAACGAGGTCTAACAAAAATTGTCAGTTCACACGGTTGTAAGAAATTTTGAGAACATTTTATTGGCAATATTGTAAGATCTGACAACCGTCTGTACATAGCTAAAGTTTTATTTCCTTTCCTTTTAGTGCATACATGTGTACATACTCGTACATATTTATGTATTTACTTAAATTAATTAAAAATAAAATAAATATATTTTGTGCAATAAAAAGTTAGAGTAACGAACGAACTGTGACAGACAATGAATGCATGCGCTACACAAAGTCATTATAAGTAAAAGAATTTTAAAAATATATTTCCGATAGGAAATTTAAATTTACATGCATCTAAGTTTTATCTGGTTCATTATACACTTGGATCAAACTCAGTTACTTACTTTACAAATGACAATGCTGTCGCGCAACTAAATTTATAACACGCGTTATATGCGGTTTAGACCTAACATAAAATGACTGAGTTTAACATTAACTTCAAGTGTATACTGCTCAAGTTAATTCTTTTTCGAGTCATATCATCATTGTTAATGTATTTGTTCTACAAAACCCAGTCATAACTTCTGTCTGCCAGCAGAATTAAGACTTTGCAAAGTAAGCTTTACGCATCTAAGAGGAGTAAGAATTTACTTTGCAAAATTTTAATTCAGCTGGGAGTGAAATACTTTCGCTTTCTGTCTTTCTCCCAACTGAATTAAGACTTTGTAAAGTAATGGCCATTTTAAACTAATTTTTTTTAACACAAACACAATTCGCAAAGATTGGCAATTGCAGCCAACTTCTTTCATTATGAGAAAAACTGCAAGTTGTTTAAGTGCACATGCACATTGCAAAAATATAATAAATTTGTAAAATATATACATTTAATTAAATAAACAAGATCTCGTTCAAATTCAGTGTTACCCCACACACCCAACACAGCCACTGTTGCTGTTTGTAGATTTCTCTGCATTTTTCTGATGTTTCATTGCAAAAATGATGAAGTGAGGTTTGCAGATTTTCACTGCCAAATCGCAGATTTTCGAAAACGATTGCGTAACATCAATATTTCGTGTTTTCTTTACTCCGCGAAAAAATAATAATACTGTTAGTGCCAGAAACATACACATATGAAACACTAACAAATAAGTAAATATCTTTTGACGTTTAATTTTGGAGTAAGGTAACAAATCTATATATATATATATATATATATATATATATATATAACAATATATCGCGCACTAAGTCATTAATAGTCACAACTCAAAATTATGAAAAAAGTTTTGTTTTTCATGGAGTTCAATGAGTTCTTCTTGAACAGTTTTTTGCATTTCCTGCACATCTGGGATTGTTTAAGTTGTGACACTTTATGATTTAGTCTGCGATATGTATGTATGTTTTTGTACAGATTTGTAAGTATATGTACCATTTCTTTTAAGTCTTATGTAGAAAAATTCGGCATATATTTGTCCCTATCCCTTTGTTAATGTTTATTTTTAACCCCCCGACTACAAAAAGGGGTGTTATAAGTTTGTAGTGTGTGTCTGTGTATCTGTGTGTCTGTCTGTGTCCACGTACAGGCCAAACGGCTGGACCGATTTTCATTTAGTTTTTTCTGTTTGAAAGATGACTTGAGAGGGTTCTTAGCTATGTTTGAGGAAGATCGGTCCAGCCGTCTAGAAGATATAACATCTTTTTTGAAAAAAGTCGGGGGTTTTTTAAAATTTTTAATTTTTGTTATTATTAAACAATTTGTAATATCAGCATATTTTTTTTGTATAGCACGATAATTTATGTTAATTAGAAAACAAAATGAAAAAATTCAAAATAAAGGAGTTTTTATTGTTGCAGTGCCAACAGTGAGTACAACGCTTGCAGAATAATGTACGCTCAGGTTTCGAAACAAATATTGAAGATGCTTAAGGATATTTTCCAGTATCTGCCACTATTGCTCAACTATGGATATTATATTCCCAAATGGAGGCTAAGTAATCAGCTGAGAACAATCTTCCTGATGTGGATGGCGCAGCCTCTACCAACTCTGCTGCTGAAACTGATGACTAAGAGGAAGAAACTGGCCTGCAGATTGAGTCCAAACCTGCGGCACTAAGTTCGCCTGCTGCACTGATGCCACAGGTTGCATTTATTCCATCTGCTGCCCGATCTCCCACACCTGCTGCACTGATGCCAACCGCTTCCCAATCTCCCGCATCTGCTGGACCTTCCGCTGTCTATGTCGGGATATGATACTGCTGCTGTGTCTTCAACCTTGCTGGTGTCGGAGGGATTTTCTGCCGCTCATGAAATGCCGATGCCGGCCGTGTCCAGTGTCCATCGGCGTCAGGGGAACCCACATTAATATCAGTCGGGCAATTCAATAAAGAACAAAGAGGTGACGCGGCTGGTAATATAGGTGTAAGTACTACTGAGCTAAAGGCATTGCAGTTACGTTTTTAAATACTGCGGGCCCAAGAAGAGGTAAGGGCGTTAGAGCTAAATGCTACCAATGTTCAGCTGGGTCGATGACGTCAACTTGATCTGAGCGAAATTGATGCTGTCGTGCCAAGATTTAGCGGTGACGATGTCCATGACATTGGGAAGTGGCTGCCTACCTTCGAGGATTATGCTGAGATTTGTGGCTACACTTAGCAGGAGCTCTGTCTCGGTCTGCATTGCCGGCTATCGGGTACTGCCCGGAAGTATATTCTAAATTCCGGCCTCATGGATTACAGTATCATGAGGGTGCGACTGACGCTGGTGTTTCAAAGAACACTAACGTGCCAAAAAGTTTATCGCCAGTTACAGGCCTAAAAACTGCGGACAAACGAGACCTGCTTGTGCTATATCATGAAAATGCAGTATATTGATAACCAGTCCAGTATTGAGGAAGCAGAGGTGATTGAATTAATTATGGAGGGCATCCCTGACATATGTAGTCACGTCCCTTATTCAAAGACTGGACCGTTTTCAGTGGCGGCAACAATATTTATGGCGGCTGCGAAGAAAATTGCAGTCGCAGTGAAGGTGAGTGCTAAGGCCAAGGCTGGTTCGTCAGGCCAAGTAGACGCTGCTGCACTTGCTGAGTAAGCCATGCTACGATACAATTTTCCCAGTTTGGGCACTCCCAGAGTAAGTGCCCTAAGCCTATGAGGTCACGGAATTCTTGTTTTTCCTGGGAGAGGTCGGCCATTACCGCCAGAACTGTCCGAAGAGTGGACGAGCTGTAGCAGCGATTACTGATGAAGGGAAGGAAGCACATCTGGTGGATGCTGTTGAAATGGTAAGTGTTGCCTTTTATTTCAGAGATTGGTGCACTGAACTAAGGTCTTTTGTTTCCCTTTTCGATTCCGGCAGTCCGGTTAGTTGTATCTGGAAATCTCTAGTGCCTGTCTACATCGCTCGGGGGAGAGCCTGAAGGATGGTTTCCATAAGGTTGGAGTGCACCCCGATTCGATTAGGTACATTGCATTTGTCACGCCCTTCGTACAGTACGAGTATTGTTTTATGTCTTTTGGGCAGCATAGTGCCATAGCGGGTTTTCAGCATTTTATTTGTACGTTGCTTACGGATCTTATTGATACGGTAAGGATTGTCATGTACATTGTCGAAGAGGGCGCTTGTTCTGTCAGTGTTTCCGTTTCGCGAGGCTGAATTGCATTCCGACGCAAGTTCTCGGAGATTCGGTGCGGTATTTCTGCAAAGACAGGAGGACAGCAAGTTTCAATCGGTGGCGTATTATTTTAAGACTGCCTCGAAGCCAGAGTTGAGGTACCAAAGCCTCAAGCTATAGACCCTGGCTATTGTGTACGCACTGAAGAGATTCAGGATGTTTTTGGAAGGTTTGAAGTTTACCATTATTATGGACTGTAATTCCCTGTCGCTTAATCTTGGGAAAAATCTGATCAATCCGCGCAGCGCTCGGTGGTTCTTTGAGTTTGAGAATTATGATTACGAAATTCGATGGGGGATTAGATCCCACATGTGAACACCTTGAGCCAAGCGCCTGTTGGCCCGGTTATTGATGGATCTGATGTTGACTGGAATATGCAGATAACTCAGAGTAAGGATCTGGTGGTTCGGGGTCTTCCGGAGAGACTAAAGGAGGGAGAGGTTAGGGGGTTCTTTTTAGACATCGGTTTGGTGTTTCGGCAGGGGTCACAGGAACAGAATCAGCTATATGTACCGGGAGATATGGAGATTAATATCATGAGGTTGCTACATGAAAAGTATTATCATGTTGGCATTGAAAAGTGCACTAATCTGATCCAGAAGCATTATTGGTTCTTTCCCCGACAGGAGGCTAAAGCTGAATCGGTTCATTCGTAACTGTTTGAAGTGTATTTATTGTTCGGTACCTGCTGGCAGTAATCAGGTGAATTTATGTTGACCACTTTGGCCCTTTGTCGTCCATAGCGTCTAAAAGGAAGCACGTCCTAGTAGTGGTGGATTCGCTTACAAAATTTGTTAAATTGTATGATGTGAACTCACCATTTACTAGGAATGTGTGTTGTTCTTTGGTAAAGTATTTTGAATACTGCAGCAGACCTAGGCGCATGTTTAATGACCGGGGGTAGTGCTTTACCTCGACTGACTTTGCACGGTTTTTGGCGGAGCGTAATGTCGCTCATGTTTCTTCATCCGAATCGAATGGTCAGGTGGAGCATGTCAAACGGGAACTGAGGGTGATGTTGGCCAATCTTACGGAACCCATTGGGCACGCGGTCTGGGTTGGGAAGTTGCATTGTACATTACACGACCATACAGACGCCCAGTGTGGTGTTATTCGGGGTAGAGCAGCGAGGTGAGGTTTTGGACGAGTTGACAGAGTATATGCAGGCGAGATTTGAGGGGGAGGTGACCGATCCTAGGCAGTTGAGGGAATTGGCTTCTGGATATATTATTCGAGCTCAGGAGTATATCACGGGGCATTTTAGGAAACATCAAAGTGCATCTAATAAGTTTGAGGCGGGAGACTTGGTGGTTATTAGGAATGTTGATGCTACAGCCGGGTCTAATAAGAAACTGATTAGTGAATATGGTGGGCCCTACGTGATTCGGAAGGTTATTGGCAATGATCGATATGAGATATGCGACGTGGAGAATTGCTAGATACGCAGGTGCCTTATAGGGGGATTATTGACTCTACTAGAATGAAAAAATGGCTGGAACATGTGCGGTGCATATACTGATGTGCCACATTAAGAAATGGAAGGCAACATGGACTAATATGTAGATTATGAGTATTTAGATAATGAATGTACCGACTATAAGTTTTTAAATGATGAAGGAGTTGCGTGAAGGAACATGTAAGTATTATTGTAGTGGATATTATGTTACATTGCTTTTGCTCTCTACATTTTTACTTGCCAGTATTATAAACTGTGATTGTCAAGTGAACATATTTTTGTCACGTGCCTATGATGATTTAAGTGAGACATTTTTAGATTTAATTGAACTGCAGTAAATTTAAATCAGAAAATAATTTCTTAATCGGGTTTAGCTTCAGTCATTTCAATTCTTGTTGAATGAATTATTTTTTATTAATTAATATGAATTTCTAAAGAAGAGAAGAAAAATTAAACTAGACTTTATTAGCTGGGGGAAATACCGATATTTTTCTGTGCAGTCAACTGTAGATAGCAAAAACAATGGCTGACTTTATAAATGCAGCTTGCAATCCAACACTGCAAAGAAATTAATTTACAAGGCAAAGCAATACTTTATGGCAACACTATTTTGACAACCAATGAAATACATTTTAGTTCATTTATGAACGCGTAAAAGTTGTTTAGTTGTTTCATTATGCAAGCCATAGACCTTGCGACCGTTGGTACAACATGTTGGTTTACCAAGTTGTGTGTTTTGGACACAAACTATACAACAACGTTTGCAACATTAGCGCACAACTTCATTTCACAAAAAAAAATTTTGAGTAAACATGACATCGGGTACTACTGCGCATATTGTAGTCGATGATTTTTTTGTTGCAAAACGAAGAAGAAGAATGTAAAAAAGTGCAGAAAAAAATTTGGTAAAAAAAAATTTGATTTATATAAAAAGAAACATATTCTAACAACAAACTTTTAAA
The DNA here is from genome assembly GCA_949987645.1 of Tachina grossa. Lineage (NCBI taxonomy): Eukaryota > Metazoa > Arthropoda > Insecta > Diptera > Tachinidae > Tachina > Tachina grossa. Next base: position 123,988,620 of record OX465275.1, read on the forward strand.
AACACTAAAATAAAGTGAGCCAAAAGACTACAAAAATTACATTTGCATAACATTTTAAACGCACATTTGAATTCGTGCGTGACGTTTTTTTATATGACACTACGAAAATAAAAACAAAATCAAATGAAGTTGTACAACATACTCCTTAATTATACAACCTGTCTATACAACTTGCCGAAAAATCAAATCTTTTTAATCTTTCATACAACCGAGATACAACTTCATACAACGACCCCACACACTTTACAATCTAATACACAACTTGCTCATGTTGTACCAACGGTCGCAAGGTCTGTGGCTTGCTTTAAGTAAAAATTTTGTAAAATTAATTTTTTTGATGAATGTTTAGCAAACATGCGCTAATCTTTTCAAAACCGCTTTCGAGTTGGCTTATAATGATAAAAAATATACCAAACACAAAAGAATCATAAATGAAAGCAATGCACAAATTTGACAGATGTCGCGCATTGAAAAGTATTGCCTTGCAATAATGAACTCGCGGCATTGCCAAAAATAACTCTGCTATATTTATGAACACTACTCTTTTCAGTGTTGTATCGCAAGCTGCATACATGAAGTCAGCTAATGTAACATAATATCCACTATAATAATACTTACATGTATGTACCGACGGTACATCGCATAAGTAAAAATAATTAATGTGAAGATCGTGAAAGATAAGCAAGAATAGTTAAACATATAGCCAGAGTGATATAACTTCGTGCTAACCTAAATAGAAAATGAAAAAATGGAAAAACAAAAAATGAATAGTGATACTTACAAATGTATTTATCAAACGTAAATCAATAATTGTATACACATTAATCGATTTTCATATTCCATTTCATTGAAAATTTGCATTACATATAAAATTTGACAGTTCTATGATTATCAAGTTCTTTGAGTAGCTTTCTGGTCAATTGTCCAGGATACTATCAAATAAAACCATCAATCACATTGTTGTGTGCTTGCAGTCGTATTTAAGGCCGGGGCACAATGAATCCGTCATATGTTAAACTTCGCCTTTTTTAAATGACAGCTAAGTTGAAATAAATGGTTTCTTATGAGGGCTGTTACATTCAGTATGTGTCCGTCAACGCAAAGTACAAAAACTGGTCAACTTTTAACTTTTTGCATACGTTGAGTAGTTTGACAGATATTGGTTGGTTTTTTTGGTATGATCTGAATTAGGTTTTTGTGTTTTGTGGCAGCAAAAATAAAATTAAACAAAAATATAAACGAAATAAATAAAAAATTTGAATTTAATAAACAAAATGGAGAATCATTCTATTGAAGCTGTTCAAATGCTTCCGTCAATAAAGTACTCATTGTGCCAACCTTCTCCGCCGTTGCGATAATGTCAGTTGAAAAAGGCGAAGTATAACGTATGACGGATTCATTGTGCAGCGGCCTTTATTCGGCAACACGTACGCGTTGTCGTCAGTGATTGCTGAGAACCGAAACATTTTGATATTTTTATATGACGGCTCATTATTTGATCGTCTTCAAATCTGATTGACGAAAAAATTTCATTTGCTTTGTATTATTTGCTTTGTGACGACATGCAAAAGTGAGTGAACGAAAAAAATGTATTCTGCATTTTGTGGAAATTTACCCTTAAGGTGGAAGTACATAACACGCGTTCAATGCGCTAATGCGATACACGCGTCTGTCAAAAAAGTTGAAGTAGTGTGTTTTCATAAGGCAAGTTACATAGAGAAGTTCGCGATGCGCGTACCTCGCCAAAAGTTGAACATTCTTCAACTTTCATGCGTTGTATACAAAATGACAGCTAGTGTTGCCATATTCATAAACTAACATACACAAAAATGATTAGAAATTGATTTTTTTATTAAACAATGGATACAAAAATGCATTAAATGTTTAAAGAAAAATACAACGTAAATGCAAGACAAAAAAATAGCCAGCAAAGGCTTTAAATTTTACAACTAAAAAAGCTTCAAAAGCGTGTTGTGTAACCTTCCATTTGTGTAGCGTTGAACGTTTAACAAGCCAGAAAAGCGTTGCCGCGTAACGCGTGCTATGTACCTCCACCTTTATGATTTGTAAAAGCCAAACGATGAAAAGTCTACTGGCAGTTTTAATGCTATTTATTAGAAATGTCGAAGAGTAAAATTAAAATTAGATTGGGACACAGAAAAATTATTTAATGCCCGAGTACACACATAGCATTTTGTGCCATAACAAGCAAAAATAAAGTGTGTACTAATGCACTGTTTGACATTTCCGATATTTTCCGGTGTGTGGAATTAGCTCACAAACTGCTTGCGCATCTGCCGTAGAGCAGCTGCGAGACCAAGTTGGCAGCATGGGAGACACAAAAATTTCAGCGTATTGCCATTTTGTCATATAAGCCTTTTAGACATGGAAAGTTTACTTTATGTATTACTACTCCTATATACAATTCATTTTTCAGATTTTGCAATATTGCATCCTCCACATTATGTTTTAATTAACTAAAATCATTTCATACAGAATCAGAATCGCCTTCCAAATAATTCTGAAATTTCAAAATATTTGCAATTGCAAAATGGCATGAAAATGCGTTTTTAATTTTAACCACAGTCAAGCGAATTTTGTTTGCGACAGCTGAATTACTAACTAATTTAAAAAATTTTATCGGAGTTTTGGATATTAGAAAATTGTGAAATTTATTCAAAAAAAAAGCTAAAAAAATATTGAACTGAAATTATATTATTGACTTTATTAAAAACTTTTTTTATTAAACGCGCTAAGACGGAAAAAAGTGCGTTTGGCATAGTTAAAACGCGCTAAATCTAGCGCGAAACGCGCTAAATTGGCATCGCTGCTTTTCAAAGTCTTAATTCAGCTGGAAGAGAGACAGATGTGCAATCGCTTTACGTGAGTACCTGCCGTTACGGCCTTATCTCACGTGTGCCAAAGCACCGGGTGTGGGTTAGACGCCAGACCAACGCCCCCATGCACCCTTTTAGATTGAACCTATGGCCCACTCCATAAGGCACATAGGTTGCAATCTTTGAATATAGTTATCCCTGTATTATATTCAATTACCTTGCTGAGGTAATTTGAGCTATCCAAACTCTGCTGCTATGTCCGTGCCCATAGCAGCTCTGTTGAATGGCAACAGCACCTAGAACAGTGTCTGGCTGACCGCGTCACACCAACCACTAGCATTGAATAAACACTGGGAAGCCAAGACTATTCTCCCAGCGATTTTGGTAGCAACCACAACCACCACGATAATTCTCCGGCTTCCACGCTTAGGTGTTGTGTATACACCTAAGCGAGGTCCCCTAGAAAATTCCTCAACCATTGCCGGCACAGCTAACCACTCATCCATAAAGAACGCATGCCTGTGTCGCCAAAAAACCAGTGCCTACTCCACACTTACCAAAATCATCCCTTTAACCCCGTAGGGTATACCCCATTGGGGTAGGACGAACTCGGCATTTTAGCAAAGGAAACTGACGACCGCTATATGCACTCAAAACTTCAGAGCAGCGAGGACCACTCACGCGAGAAGAACGCAAGCTCGCCACCAAAATTTCTGCGCCTACTAAGACCCGACACTAAAAAGTGAGAGTGTCCTGGGGTCGTATCCAGGACGAAAAGCCATTTCAGCACAGAATTTTTGACAACCGCAATGCATTTATCTCAAAGCAGCCCAGCTGTCGGGCAACCGGCACCCGTGGTACCAGAAGTAGCCTCTGGTTAGACCTCGAAGTTCCACCACAAGGGCTTCACCTCTATCGTCTTTTGAACTCAGGGGCAGTCCTGGGTGACGCTGCACCTAGCTGACAACAACGGGCGTACAATATTTGTTTTCCTTTTATAAATATGTGCACATCCGTTACTCTGTTTATATTCAGAGATTGGGTAGTAACACATAAGTTTTACGGGTAATGAGCCAAAGGTCCGTCAGCGGAAAAAGCTACATTACCCCAGCTGGGGCCCCGGGATTGCCACACCCGTAGTCTACAAGTGGACTCCCCTGGGGGTGCTGGAAGAGAGACAAAAGGAGATAGTATTCCTTGCTCTGTATCTCAACGTACATTTACAATTTGCTCGGTATGTATTCAATATGGCAAAATGTCAGCACGCTAGCATTTAGGCAGTTCACAAAAGCGTTTTAAAATATGTCTGAATATTGCAACGTTTCAATTTTAATACTTTAATATGGTCTGGCAAGTTTGTTGCTTTAGTTTATGTGTAAATTAAATTAATTACCAGGTGGAAAATTTTAAAGTAAAAAATGCATTTTATTTTCAATATTGCAATATGAGAATGTTAAACTAAAAAAATTAAAACTGTAGCTGTAGTTGATGAAAAAAATTTGTATTTTTCGCAGAACAGAAGTTATATTGAAAAATTTATCCAACAATAAATCATACATTAATTTTTTTTGTTATTTTAATACTTAAATATATTACCTTACAGTCGGCTAACTGATCCTTCATAGAATGTATATTTTTATTTTTTTTTTAAGAAAGACAACCCGCAAAGCGATTAGCTTGTCTGCGGAAAACACCCAAAGTCTCTGGTGGGAATCGAACCCACGTCCTCTGGACTGAGAGGCTAGCACCAATACCAATACTCAGCCACAGGGGCACCCAGTAATAAAAAGCTCATTTTGTTTTGCAGCTGAAACTAAAATGATGCCAGATTCATTTTGCATGGAAAAACATGCTGCCAGATAGATTTTAAATATTTTTCGCAATAAGAACAGAGTACTACTTTTGCGAATTTATTTTGCAAATATTTCATAGCAAGCAGCCGCACAGTGGTGTTAATGGTAGAGAAAGTAGCGATTAATTTAATAAACACATAAAAACCCAACATTTTAAAAAAATTTTTGAAAAAAAATTTTAACCTATTGTGGGGTTTTTGTATTTTGGAGAAAAATGTCTTATTTGACTATTTTTGCTGTAACTTTGGAATGAAAAAAGATAAATTAGTAAAGTTAGTTTTTGTTGTTTAAATAAAAAAATAAATATTTAATATGTATTTATGTTATCAAAGTTTTAACATAAAATCCATTTTTTTTTTTCAAAAAATCCATAACTCCAGAGATTTAACTCAAAAAATTCACATTAGAAAATATTATTAATTTTTATTTATAAATATTCATAAACAGAAAACAAACATTTTAGAAAATAAACATTAAAAAAATTATAAGGCTTTTTTAGTTACTTCATTTTATTAACTTCAAAAGCAATATTTACTTCATAATCATCATTAAAATCGTCTTCATCATCATCTCCAATGCAGACTTTGGCATTTGCTCCATTTTCTTTTTAAAACTATTTCTCATGAATGATTCTGAAGTTAAAAGAAATGTGGTATTTTTCCTACTACGTTTACGCGAAAAGTGCTCCATATAACTTTTAAAGCCCTTATTTTTAGCCTAGCTTCTTGAGATTCTTCAGTTAGTTGGCCAATAGGCAATAGTGAAAGCGATATAATTTCTGGCACGTGAATAAAATATTTATGTAGAGTAGGAGGCATATAAAACCATGGATAATTTTTAAAAAATATCCTGGCAGTATCATTCGATATTGACCACAATGCCAGTGGAAACAACTTTTAACATTGTATGTATATTTTTATCATCTACAAATCGATTTTTGTAATTTCTTAAGATACTTCAGCATTCTTAAAAAAACGCCTTGCAGTATTCCCATCATTTAAGTTTCCAAAACCTTGTTTTGGTTGGTCTACAATCAATCCAGTTTTCTCTCTAAATTCCCTTTGAATGCGTCTTTTTGTATCAGCAACAATTTTTTTTCGTCATCACATCTAGTTTGCCATTTTTTTATCGGGAGTTTATATGATAAGTGAATAAGACATTTAAAAAATCGTATCCAACCATGAAGTACAGATAAACCAAACTGCATGATACCTATATAACATATTAATATTGTTGAACTATTTACTAGTGGCGCGACATATATAGCACTTTTGTGTGGACTTTGTGTCTGTAATAGCGTTACAAACTTTAACGTCTATCATCGCTAGAATTAGTTCGTGATTAACTTTCACTAATCTCTCTCCAACTAATACTACTCTTTCGTTTACTAGTTTAATGTTGTCAGTCGTTTCCTTCAAAAATTTAATTTTCAGGGACCTCCAAAACCTAGTGGAAGACGGTCGAGGATTTTGCCAAATAATTTTTTTTCACAAACTAGTTTCAATGGTACAATTGATGTTATAAATACTGAAGAGTCTGAGGCGTTAATGTCATGAAAGGTTGTTTATATGAACTATGTCCTGAACTTTCATCAAAGCCCCACTTAAAGTTATTTTAAACAGTTCTTCATTACCTAACAAATTTAAATCAACATTTTGTATCGAAAAAATACGCTTAATGGTATGGTCTAATGGTGCTTGTAGATTTACTTGTGATAACGTTTCAGTAATGTTTATTTCGTGTTGCCCTTGGTAACATTTTTTTTGCTTCTTGGATTTTTTGTATAATGGAAATGTGATACCTGTTTTAGACTTTTTCGGTATTTTTTGCTCTTGTAGGAGATGATATTATTTCTTTAACTATTTTCGACGCATCTGCACAGAATACATAGAAGTGAAGTGAGTTTTTTTTAAATTCGTGGAAAAAAGAGAAAAGTGTAATGTATTTGACACTGTAGTGTATTACTACAATTAACACAGCTAATAAAAAGCGTTGTAATTTAATTGCACTACAAAGAAGAATCAAAACAAAAACGCTGACAAAATTTGAGGGAAAACGATACAAACAGAAAAATGCACTTATCTTCCTTCTCATGACACTTCTGCATGTTTTATGGCATCTGTTTTTCTAGCAGGTCTCAAGCTCATTTGAGTGGCGCACAATGAGACAGCCCTATAGTAACTGCGGCAAAAAATGGTTTTTGGCGTGTAGTCCAATTTCGATGAAATTTTCACAGTATACTAACAGATATATGAGTAACAATTCCCTGAAATTTTAGCCTCATAACTTCATAAGTTTTTGGTCTAGAGCAAGTCAAAGTTGAAATATGTTACTTCAATATGTAATATTCAAAAGCTTATTAATAAAAAAATACATAATAAATATAACTTTAAAGTATTTTTTAATTAATTTAGTTGTTGTAGAATGAGTAGATGAAAAAAGAAATTAAAAAAAAACACAAACAAAAAATTTTTTAACAACAGAATTGTGGTGTAAAAATTGAGCATTTTACATTTTCAATGGACTAGGAAATATAGAGCAGCCCCTCTCCCTAGGTGCAGACTTATATCAAATGAAAGATTGAAGTCTCAGCTTTCATTTGAAGTAAAGGACATATAGCAAGAGTTTGCAAAAGTACTTTAAACATACAAAAAACTACAAAAAATACGCACCGCGCACATTCTGTCGCTATACGTATGTTAGCATGCAATAGCATGTTTACAACTTTTTATTTTATTTTTTTTTATTTTTTTTTTAACTGGAATTGTCTCAAAAATAACCTGTGCAAAATTTCAAACCTCTACAATGACTCCTTGTATTTAATGCTGGCGTTGTCTCAACGTGGCGTAAGCCAAAACAGGCAATGAAGTATTATCTCTTATATCTTTACATTTCTTTACTTTAGTTCTTTCTTTACACTCATCAAATGAGAGATTATGCCGACCTCCTTTTTTAATTGGTACTTGTGGTGAAATAAAGGAGATTGAAGCAACAAGCCAATTCTAGTTATTTTTTAAAAAAATTTCATTCTTTCTCTGTCTGTTTATCCAGCCTTGCTTATAGTCTTTGCAAAAACAATTAGATCTGGGCCCTATTCCACAAAACAACTTATCAACTTTTCACTTTGCACTTATCAAATTTTTCGACAATTTGCAGAACTTTTCGTTCCTCAGAACTGTAAAATTTAATGAGTGAAAAGTTGAAATTGATAAGTGTAATTTGCAAAGTTTTTGCAATTTTTATGCTCTCTTTGCGATTCCTGTTCCACGTACGTTCTCTCTTGCAAAGTGCAAAGTTAATATTGAAAAGTGTAACTTGCAAAGACTTTGCAAGAAATTATGCTTTTTCGTTCCACAATAACTGTAAATTCTATTTTTGCAAAGCAAATTTTGATAAGTTTGTTAAAAGTTTGCAAGGTAAACGATCTCTTTGCAAATTAACAAAATAAAATTCGCTCATAAATCTTCGATTATTTTCAAACATAATAATCATAACAATACAATCTCACATTGCATTCGTATTGACACAAATATGGAAGAAAAAGAAAAAAATATTTGAGATTTAAATTATATACATATATTATTATATTATATTTGTATAAACTTATTTTAAGCGTTATTATATATTCTATTAAAGATAGTAAAACCAATGTAGAATAACACATTGAAAACGTTACGTTCAAAATTTGGATTGGGCTTTTTTAAAACTTCCTCACAAGCACCCTATTTATCTAATAATTAGATTCTAATTTATAAACCTTCAAATTGAAATGTAAACTTTAATATGTTCTAACCCCCATTAGAGTTGGGTCCAACTCGTTCATTCGTTCATTTTTTGCCACAAACCTATGATCAAACCCATGTAATTTAAATGAGTTTGTGGCAAAAATTAACGATTGAACGAGTTGGACCCAGCTCTAACCCCCATATTCATAAAATTTAAAATAAATTTTAAATGTATTTTATTTTAAGTTTTTCATACAAAGTTTTCTAAAAATGGATTTCAAATAAATTTTATTTTTTATGAATATGGATGCATACATTAACAATAATTTCATAAAAAAAGTTATTTTATTAGTTTGAAAACTAGTAAATAAATTACATATATTTTTAATCACATGAAACTCTGAAATTTTTTTCATTTTTGCTTTGCGGATAACTTTAACAAGTTCTAATTGCGAATGCAAAGTGAAAAGTTATGACAGAAATGCAAAGATGCTTAAACTTTTTCAGGAACCCTTTGCACACTCACTTTGCAGAAGAACGCAAAGACTTTGCAAAGAGCGCAATTGCTTTACAAAGAGTGCAAGAAATTTACAAAGAGAGCAAAGTCCTTGCAAAAATATGCTTAGTGCAAAGTGAAACTTGCAAAGAATATTGTGGAACAGAAACCCTTATCACTTTGCCAAAAAATGCAATTTGATAAGTGCAAAGTGAAAAGTTGATCAGTTCTTTGTGGAATACGGCCCTGTTCATAAAATCTATCATATCTGAACGGTCGACGCGTCTTATTACTTCCGATCTCGGAAGCTTGAATTTATTTTGAAGTAATTTAAAATAACCAAAATCAACTCAGGAAATTTCCATGTTGTTTTTGTACTACTGCAACCATCAGCTACTTAACCCGTACAGCAAAACCAAACAAACAATAAACAAACCTATAGAAAAGTTATATTTTGTAGTAAATTACATTGAAATAATAAAATTTTTTCTTCTATATTTACTTTTATTAGTACACATCTTTTTTTTTTTGCAATTTTTAAATTTTTTGTTATTAGCCAGTTTAATAGCCTTATACTCGTAGTATCAGTGTAAACATGAAAATATCCTTACAACAGACTTTTGTCCTCTTTTTTTAACACGAAGAGAATTTCATATTTTGATCCTACACAGTCTTAATACTTTGCATTACCATGTAAAGACACCTTTAAGATCGCACAATGTTGCTTCATTAAAATTGTAATATAAATAGTAATTGTGATTCAATAATTTTATTATTGTGTCTGTCTTATTCAACAGTTCCTTTTTTAATACCAAGATTTCATAAAGAGCTTTGCTTACTGCTAATAACAAAAAATAAAAATCCAACGAAGACATACTCCTAAAAAGCGTCAATTAAACGACCTAATGCACATTCACCGATTGATGGTTTTATTTGATCGTCTCGTGTTCATTTTATGCCTGGGTTGCGTTCATGCATGTGCGAAAAATCAAACAATTTTAATTATGCTTCAAGCATGGTCGGTGTGACACATACAGACAAAATTTCACTAATATTATTATAAAATGCAGGGGGCAAATTACGGCACTCGTTATCGAACGAAATTACGAAATATTTCAATAGAGTTTATATGGAAGCATTTTAAAAATTCGAAACGTATCGAATGCCGTAATTTGCCTCCAGGTCTCCATTTTAACTGAGTTTTACCCAACATGCTCGAGTAACCCTGCAGAAAGTGCGAATACTGAAAATGTGGTGATTTACTAGTGACATTGTCAGTAGTACTACTGACCAGGTGTACCCCAGCCAATAGTATCATCTATTGACATTTAACATTAGCTTGTCATTGATAATTCACCACTAGAATGTAGCGCTACTGACTAAGTAGTTCTTTTAAGGCCACATGGGGACATTGACAGCAAAGATTCACTAGTAAATTTTAGGGGCTCTAGTCTACAATATCGATATTTCCTCGTTGTCAATAGCAAAATTATAGTGCTTTTCTAGTGACATTGTCAATAGTGTAACTCACTAGGTGTACCCCAGCCAATGTAATCGCCCATTGACATATAACATAGGGTTGTCATTGAAAATCTACCAGTAGACTTTAGCACTATTGAGAAAGTAGTTCTTTTACGACCGTATGGAGATATTTGAACCAAAGATTGACTAGTACATTTTAATGACTCTCGTCTACATATATTTATTTAATATTATTGCACATTATAATAAAAAAGAAAAACAAACTAAACACGCTCATAAAAGGAAAGTCGTCGACATTTTAACTGGTGCAATTGTCGCTGGAGAAATAGTATTGACACAGAGACATGTGGTTCTAGGCTGACTAGAGGGAAGTGTGCCTATATCAAATTCAAATAAATACATATCGTTACCTTAATAGAAAAAGGCCCAGTTATTTCCAGTTTTTTGAATTTTTCGATGCACTAGATGTTATTCTATCGAAATATACCAAAAACTAGAATTCAAAAAAATAATTAGTTAGTTAAATGAAAAATATTACAAAAAATACTAAAAAATTGCTAAAACTAAAAAAACGCCAGAACAAAAAAATTCAGTTAAGATATTCGACTAAATAGGCTAAGGTTCATATAGTGTTACTGTGTATGTAGTGACTCGTGTTCGAGTCAAGGCTCAGTTAGCCTTAAATGGAATATATCTGCAACGGTTGGATACAGCTGATCGATATTGTTATGTGAAAAGTAATGAAAATGCTTATTGAGATGTAATGTAATGTATCCTACTTTCCACATAATAATATCGATCAGCTGTTTCTTACCGTTGCAGTTAAATTCCATTACAGTCTACTAACTGAGCCATCAAAGTCGCACTTTACTGAATTTATTTATGGCGTTTCCTTTTTTAATAAAATAGTTTTTTGAAACAGAGTTTATTAGAGATTATTGTATCATCCCTTACGAGAGTACATTTTTCCTTTAAATTAGCGTTACATTGCATTGTTTCTTAATAAAAATTTTAAAAAAATTTGCACTCTTTCTAGGAAAGAAAAAGCCATTAAATGTATATATACAAATCTGATAATATGCACGGTATACAAGTTACTAAATTTCGTACTTAAGGCTTCATTAGTCTTTACTTTCTGTTGCTGTTCTGTGTTGTGTCGTTCTGCTTCAAAATTTTAGTGCTTACTTTTTCTGTAGTAACTTATCCGCTATTTTGAACCAGAAGGGTCGCAGTTTTCCACTAAAACGATGAGTTTTACATCGTCCATTGTTATGTTTAAATATAATTTAATGTTTTTCTTTTAAAAATTCATTTTTTTTAATTCAAAAAGCGCAACATAATTTATTTCAAAATGTTTTTATTTAATTTATGCTGTCACTTAACATTGTTTTAATTTTCAGAGGTTGAACCGAAACAGAACAGAACGAAACAGAAAAACTAACGACATGTATTAGATTTCTATAAACAAAAAAGAGTCAGCTGATTCGTAACAGAACAGAAAGTAAAAACTAATTCTGGCTTTAAAGTAGTATGAGTTAATGTCCTGCACAAGACCATTTATAAGACCTTTCAAGACATGATAGATTTTTCAAATGCTTTACTACAGCGAAATATTCTAAAACATTTAAAAAATGTTTAAATGAAAGTTTATAATATAATAACTCTAGTTGTTCTAAGAAGCTTTGGGTAAAGGTTTCTGATGATCTGCAATAGCAACAGTGAAATGCGCATAGGATCCAGCTAAACCCCTCAATAATCAATTTCAATGTATTTTTAATAAAAAATATTTTACTTAATAAGTAAAATATTAATTTGGGATTATTAGTGCGTTTAAAAATTTTAAACTTAAATTGTAACAATTCCCATAAAAACACTAATTATTAACTTGACTGCACCCGGTCAAAAAAATACTTGTGTGGCAACACTCTATTCTTAACTAGCTGTTGTTGTTATTTACATTTATTTTCTCTTACATACTTTTACGACTACAATTTGAAGCTGAAAAAAAGTCAGCCAATGTAGCAATAGTAAAGTAAGAAAATAAAAAACATGTTGATTATTGAGTTCTTGTTTCAACTTTATATGTTATTGAGCTTCTCATTTGTTTAAATGAAAGTTTATAATATAATAACTCTAGTTGTTCTAAGAAGCTTTGGGTAAAGGTTCCCTGATGATCTGCATTAGCAACAGTGAAATGCGCATAGGATCCAGCTAAACCCCTCAATAATCAACTTCAATGTATTTTTAATAAAAAAATATTTTACTTAATAAGTAAAATATTAATTTGGGATTATTAGTGCGTTTAAAAATTTTAAATCTGTTATGATACATCTAATACATTTGTACTCGTAATATTAGGTGCGTTTGAGTACTTTTCCAGTAAAATCCAGTAACTGAGTAAATACTGAGTAATTTAAAGAAATTACTCTCAATAAAAAAGTTTACATCTAAAAGTACGCGAACGGAAATATTGTAAAATCTAGTAAAATATATACAACAGCTGATTACCAATTTTGGCGCTAAAAAAATTATTCATATGAAATATACAATAGAATATTTTGTTTAATAATAAAAGTAATAGATATGGACATATGTTTTTATTTAAACTTATTTGGCTGGTCCACGATGTCGACAAGAAACTTTCTATAGCTTACTTATATTGAAAACAAAAATAAACTTTCTTATTTTGATTTTGTTTTAAATATAAGTAAGCGATAGAAACTTTCTTGTCGACATCGCGGGTCAGGCCCTGAACGTGATAAGTTATTAGGATGATATATTCAAGACAACGAAAAACTGGGAAAGAATTTAAAAAAAGTACACAAAGTAATTTTTTTTTAATTTTCCACACGGCAAACCAGGAACCGTGTACCCGACGATATGTATAAACAAAAATTTCAATAAAATAATCTATTAACTTTATTCACTTTATTCGGTTATGTTCTGAATTCCATGTGAAATTAAATCGTTCGGAAATGCAATAGCATTGTTATTATAAATACATACATACATACATATGTGCATACATATTTCCAAAAATTCTATGGAAATTCCGCACGTTTTAATTTCACGTGGAATACATAACATACCCGAATATTTTTCTAGCATCAAACTTAAATAAATGTTATAATGCTTATAACTTAATACATTTGTTTTTTGTTATTTTAAAAATTTCATCAAAAACTAAAAATTTTTGTTTCCCTTTATTTTTGTTTGTTTATATTTAAATTTAAAAACATATGGTTTCGTTTTACTGGATTTTACTGGCAAAAATTTGTCCAGTAAAAACTTGCATTTACTCAGTAAATGAACTGTCATTTTTCTCTCTCAATTCGCTCTCTCATTTACTGGATTTTGTGTACTCGAACGCAATCCAGTAAAAAATAGTAAAAATTTTTACAAATTTTTGAGTTCTCGAACGCACTTATTAATAGTCAATAAATTACTTAAAATTAAATAAAATTATATAAATTGATAATGAATGAAAATGTTAACATTCGTAAATATGATTTTTATGATTTCCTCATTAGGACGAGATAAAAAAAATTGTCTTAAGTCAAAAATTGTACAATGGTTTGAAGTATAATCTAAAATTGAATTATATATATATATAACTTTAAATTACCTAACATTTCTCAGTGAACTGAAAAAATAATTTTAGTCGAAATAAACAGGAAACGCTTCAGTTTGGATCAGAGTTCAATTGGAAAACTTTGTTTTGGTTATCCTGATTGCCATATAGAACATAAAGACTATCATCTGGTGTTAAGTCCATGGCAAAGTTATTCAAAGATAATGTTAAAAGCTCGCTTTTATTGGTCAGTGCAACTACAACATAAGTACAATTGGGTAAAACTTCACATGCCGAAATTTGTCCAGGTGGTTTGAACACAGCCAATGATTTTCCTGTAAAATATAAAGTTTATAATCTTTAGTTATTTATTGAAAAGCAAGGAAAAATACATGTCGCTCATTTACTAAAAAAAGGGGACAAAAAGTGGCAAGGCAGTCTAAAAAGTGTCAATTCGCCACTTTAGTCGGTCAAACGGTCACGCTGATAAAAATTGCAGAAAAAATGTTAGCAATCAGTAAAAATTTACTGGTTAAAAATTATTTTTACTGAAATTTTAGTAGTACTGCAAAGTGCCCATTTATGGTAAATGCCTTAAGTACAAATAGTTAATATTGGCTTATGGCAACTGAAATATTTATATTGGTGGTAATGAACCTACATTAAGTTAGTACTATTGCACACTAGATGGTGTTTATATGCAGCTGTTAAGTTTCTCTATTCTTCTTGTTGTTCGTACGATACGTAGCAGCAACTTGGTTGTTTGCTAAATTCTTTGCGTTGGCAAATTGTGCAATAGCGATATTTCGTAATTGGGTCAAAAGGTTAATAATATTAAAAAACTAAGTTAGCAATAACAATATTAACTATTAAGCATAATATTAGTGTTGAAATATATTAAATTAGAATAAGTTTTGTATAAATAGTTCACTTTAAAGGCAGTGATACACTATCATACACAGTCGTACGATTCATTCACTGGAAAATCGGATTGAATTCTGTCACACTCCAAAAAAATCGCTACAAAATCTCTTATAGGTGCCACAATATTCCACAAAAAAGATGCAAAAACATTCAAAATAATTTTTATGTTAATTATTTTGCATTTGTAAAGAAATAATAACGCAAAATGTAATTTTCAAAATGTATCTCTTTATCTTTAAGTAAATGAAGCAGAATTTGCTGTTTTCTTATCAACTGCCTTACAAAATGCATCTCTGATCTAATAGAAATTATCATTTTATGAAAATTTTCATAAACTTTTGGAAATCGGACAGACTTGCCAAAAAATCTGTCACACACATCAAATTTTAATCCACACTATCATACTTTTTGAGCACAGGCGATTTTTTTGACAGATCGAACGACTGTGTATGATAGTGTATCACAGCCTTAAGAAACCAAGTTATCAGTTGTAATTAGTTAGTTGCAGATAATTGTAATTAGTGCGTTGGAATAATTAGAGAGTAGGCAGTTGTATCTAGCAGTTTTAGTTATAGTCATACCTGCTATTCCCACGGGACCCTCCAGGTTTAAATTTGTAAAATATACATACTAGTTATTAGCTTAAACAGTTTTTAATAAATCCTTTTAATATACTCCAGAAAGAACCTGTGTTTTAATTCAAACACAACATTTTGGCGCAGCCGGTATTATCAAGAGTACAATTTGATACCTTTGTGGTAGTTTGAAAGAAGTATATTGATATTGGAGAGCTATTTTAGCTCAATTTAATTTCAATATACTGAATTCAATTGTTGAAAGGATACGTTGTTCTGTATACCAGCATTTACTAGACAACGCAAGGTTTTATTGAGCTATTTTAGCTACCTTAAGTTGCACAGACTTTGGTGGTAAACTCAACAACGATCAAACATTTTCTCGAGACAAATGGGACCAACACAAATGGTAAAAATAGTTATATAAGTGTTGAATAGTAGATTAAAATAGATAAACGCATAGTGAAAAATTCAAAATGATTAGCAGTATTTAAATAGAAGAAAAGTTTGTTTGTGAAAGTGAACATTGAAAATAGAAATATATAATTGGAGTTAGGAAATTTTGCTTGAGCTATATGGAGGATTTGAAAAAAGAATTACGAAATACACAAGAGGAGACCAGGGAAATTTCTGAGCGATTGTGGAATCTCATAAAGTACCTTAACAATACCAAAGAGTATATAGAGTTAGTAAATCATAAAGTGAGGAGACAGGGAAACATAACTGAATTTGAAAAGATAGATATTTTATTAGAAGAACTACAAGTGCTACTGAACATCAACAAAGTCCAGCTATATCTAAAGAAATAGAAGAATACTTACATGTTAACAGGATCTTGAAGGAACAGAACGAAAGCCTAAGAAAAAACATTGCACAAGCTGAACAACAGATTCAAGACAGCGAACAGAAGATACAGGCATTTAAAGACTTCGAACAGCGCGTTAACCCTAACTTGACTCCTGATCAGTTGCAGCAAGTCATCGAAAATAGAAAAGTGATAGAGGAAAAAACTCAGCAAATCGAAACCCTGAAGTCAAAGACACGAAACTTACAAGGAGAGACGAGGAAAGTGATTACAATTAACACCACAACAAAAAGTAACAACATCACAGCTTTTACTGAACTCTTGAAAACAATATCTCATGTGGTACCAATTTTCTATGGAACTGATGGGCCAGAACTGGCCAGGGAATTAAAAAATTTATTGAAGGATGTATGATAGCAAAGAATAAACTAGGGGAACCAGGTAATGTGGTCGACATAATCAAATGTATCAAAGCGAGATTATTTGGAAATGTTTACTCATATTTACACAATAGAGAGTTCGTAACAATAGAAACCTTATGCCACGCTATTAGAGAAAAGTTTATAAATGGCAAAACTCTAACAGAAATACAAGAACTAATTTTTAGTAGTAAGCAAGGTTCAACGGACACGGCATATGAATTTGGAGAGAGACTAGAAGGACTACTTACAGATGCCACAGAACTAATTGCAGCACAATGGCAAGAAGTTTTCCATCAAAAATCTAGATAGATCATTGCAACCAATCCGCAGTAAGGAGTTACATAAGAGGCTTACGAGATCCTAGATTGATGTCAAAATTTATCGGACATGAAAACGAAAAGCTATCTGCCCTGCTGAAAATCAGCAAGGAGGCTCAAAATCTCTTCGGTTCTAATATGAAACCTTCAAATATCATGGCAATGCGTACCGAGGAACCTTTATATGCGACGGTTCAGCAATTGATAAAAGAAGTCAGACGATTATCAATGCATAAAAACACTTGTAACCATCCAATGCCAAACAGTAATACACGAGAAAACTCATTTAAAAACTCAATATTCTGCAGTCCTATGCTAGACGAATGTTATAACCAAAGATGCAATACGTGCTATAATCAATCCAGACGACAGGGGCATAACGAATACAATTTTAGAATGAACTTGAAACCTTCCGACTATGGAACAAATAGGCAAAATTTTACAAGTTCGACAACTCAACATAAAAGTGGAACTAGGTATAAGAAAAAGGAGGAGTTGTAGATGCAATCAGCAGGGTCACATTTCTTCTAATTGCCCAAGAAAGAGGCGGAGTATAATAGCAATAGTAGAATTGGCAACAATAGAGGCAACAATGATATAAACGGAAGCATATATAATTACAACAGCAATAATACGGGAAACGAGAATCGGCCCGGCCAAGATTAATGGACCGAAATGCTGAAAAATGTAGAGAAATTACTAATGAAGAAAATGAAAATAAAACACAACACCCCGTAAGAACTAACTATGAAGAAGATAAAGATTTTAATATCATAAATTTAAATATTAATAACATACACTTGACAGAGGAGCAGGATAATCAGAAACAGGCAATAAAAACAAATATCAAAAGTATAACGGTAAACGCACCAAAAGGGAAGCGTAAGGAAGACAAGAATAACTCCGAATCAAAAACTGGTGCAAGGTGCACAGATTCAGTAAGAAAACCCCTGAATTATATGACAATGATGACAGGTAATAATAACAGTAATAATAGGGTAATCAAGGGTCGCAGAACATTACATTAATCACTCAGAGCACAAAAATGAACTGAGACTGGGGACTGATGTTAGTAGCAACGAAAGTTGTGAGATAAACGATGCGTATATAAACTTTCCTTGTACAGAAGCAAAAGAGGAAAAATTACTACTGTTGGTAGACTCAGGCGCTGATACTACACTAGTAAAGGAAGAAGCTTTGACATCGGGCATAAAAGTTGATGAAAAGGAGAAGAAAACCTTGTCAGGAGCCTTTGGAGGAAACATGATTACCAAAGGAACTATAACTGTGAACCACAAATACGTGGACAGAATACGTTTTAAAATGCACATAGTACCAAAGGTAAAATTTTGCCAGCATATGGTTTGCTGGGCCGAGTTATGATGTGGAATAGGACGGTTGCCGACACAATAAACAAAAACATAACATTTTTTTGAGAACAAGAAAGAAATAGTTTCTTCGCCACTTGTTTCAGAAATCCCTCCATTATATATATCCGAAAATTTTTCTATAAAAGGACGTTCCCAGGGAGTCGTATCAGTAGTAGTAACCAAGAATACAGGAGAAATAATAGTAAACAAACTACAAATTTTACCCGGGGTTTTTGTGGATGAAACCCTAACATCGACCAAAGGGGGAATAGCATTTGTTCCCATTCTAAACAACTATACAGTGAACATAAATAAGAAAACAATGTTAAGTTATGAAAACCCTGAGGACTACCAGATAGAATCGACAAAAGCCATTAATATAATAAGTACTGCGGACAACAAAGAAACAACCAAATTGCTATTGGAAACAGTACAGCTTTCCGCGGATTTGAACCCGGAAGAGCGATTATCGATCGAGAGCATCCGACCGGAGACAGTTTAACTCACACAAATGTACTTAAGCATAAAATCCCAAATGATTCTAGTCAACCCCCCATAAATACTAAACAATATAGACTACCTGAAGTCCACCGAAATTAAGTGAATAGACAAGTAGGCCAGATGATCAAAGATGGAATTATCTCTCCTAGTACTTCCCCGTGGGATTCACCAATACTCATAGTACCAAAAAGGGCAGGAAAAAATGGAGAGAGAAAATGGCGCTTAGTATTAGATTTAAGAAAATTGAACGAGGCCACAATAAAGCAAGTCTTCCCCATACCAAGAATTGACGAAATCCTAGACCAACTGGGATACAGCAGATATTTTTCTACCCTCGATCTAGCGAGTGGGTACCAAGTTTTAATGGACCCACGGAACAGACAAAAACAGCTTTCAGCACCAATTTAGGTCATTTCGAGTTTAATCGTATGCCGGTCGGATTAACAGGGGCACCAGCCACTTTTCAAAGAATCATGAACTCGATATTAACGGGGCTACAAGGAATCGATTGTTTCGACTACCTGGACGATATAGTAATCTACGGTAGAAACCTAGCGGATCACCAATTAAGGCTTAAGAGAGTATTAGATATATTAAGAAGGTACAACCTTAAGTTACACCCCGAGAAATGTAATTTCCTTCAAAGGGAGGTAGTTTATCTGGGCCACCAATATTCGGAAAATGGAGTCTTACCGGATCCACATAAAACTAAAGCAGTAAAAAATAATCCACCTCCTAGAAGTATCAAAGACCTGCAAGCATCTCTGGGATTGATCAACTACTACAGGAAGTTTATATCGAACTAGTCTGAAATGGCCTTACCCCTAAACAAACTACTAAGGAAGAACGTGAAATGGAATGGACGCATGAGTGTCAGCAAGCTATGGACCAATTAAAAGCAGCAGTTGCGAATCCACCTCTATTACAATACCTTGACTTCGCGAAACCATTTATTCTGCCGACGGATGCTAGCAATGAAGCCCTAGGAGCTATCCTTTCTCAAGGAGAGCCTGGTAGCAAATTACCAGTATATTTTGCAAGCAGAGTACTAAGTGCCACAGAAAAACGATACTCTACAATAGAGAAAGAGTTGCTCGCCATGGCATGGGCAACAAAAACTTTTAGGCCATAGTTACTCGGGAGACACTTCACCATTTTTACAGACCACAAACCCCTCAAGGGTATAGCCAATCTGAAAGATCAGGAAGGCAGATTGGGGCGCCTTAGACTAAAACTTTTGGAATATGATTTCGAGATACGGCATACGGATGAGAAAAATGAAGAAATTATGCATCAAACTGAGGTAAACGAGGATATGGGAGAGGAAGATATGGCTGTTTAGTTAACGAATGCAGAAGATATTAACAAAGTAATGAAAGCATTTCACGATACACCTTTGGGTGGACACCAGGAACATTCAAAACTAATTCCCGCATCAGGAATCAGTATAAATGGGCCGCTATGCATCGACAAATAAAAAATTATGTAACAACTCACAGTGGAGGATTTTGAAAAAAAATGGGAAATAGTTCTGCAGTTTCTAAACGAGCATTCCGATTGTTATGAAATATTATACAGCATTTAAGGAGGTGCTACTGAGCTTAAATTTGGAATTTGGATTATATATCCTTAAAGGGGGCGGAGCCACAAAGCCCCAAAGTGGGCAACCTCGAGTTAATGAAAAATTCAAACCGATGCCAATCTGATTTTTTTGATCTAATAAAAAAGGTTTTTTGCAGGTGGATTTCTCTATCCAAGAGCTAAAAAAAGTCTGTTACATTTATGCAGTTTCGCTTACAGTTTAGGAAATATTCGAGAAAAAAAAACTTAAAATTTGGGTTTTTTACCAACTCTGATCCTCTGTTCTGCTAATGGAGAAATCAAATCGTGTTCGATTACATTACAAAGAAACTTGTTTTGTTATTGAAGGTGCCAGACCGTTTCGAAATTGACCTATTTTTGTTATAAATTACAAATGTAAGGCATTTTTTCTCAAATTCCAAGGCTGGAGTCAAAAAATTTGTTATTTTACCTTAAGATATTACATGTTTTTAAATATTTCTCAAAGATAAGAAAAATACAGCAGAAATACCAAAAAATCCCATTTTTGGGGAATATGATCCCATTTTTGGAATTTTATGAAACATTTTTGGGAATTGCCGGGAACTCAAAATAAAATTCTATGTGGTTTTACTTTTTGTGTATTTATTGCATAATTTTCCACTTAAGCGAGAATTTTCAGCCGAAAAAATTGATAAATGCGAATTTTATAGCATTCCTTTGTGTAAGACTTCTTCTCGGAAAACTCTTTATATGTTGTAAGCATTTTATTTTGATAGGAAAATTAATTCTTATTTATTGATGTGTTAACATCTATACGCGCGCCTCTGGGGCAGTAAACTATCAGTTTCAATACATACGCAAGTGTTAGGTATGTAAGAGTAAATCATCGTTTGTTTGTTCGTTGCTTGGCAGTCGGTATTGAAAGTGATTATTGGGCGATTTTCATATAATTTTCCCACGCGAGTTTCTCCGGAAATTCATAGCCGATTTTATTAATTTTTGAATTAAAAAGCTAGTGCGGGTTTCGACGAAGAGTTTAGGCCAAAAATTAAGGCGATCCGATATCGGCGAGCCGAGATTTAAGTGTTTTAATTTGGAGTATTAATTTGGAGTAATATTAAAAAAGTGTTTTATTTGTGTTGATCTCCGGTTTTGTCTCATGCATAGCAAAGAGAATAGTGACGTGGTTATACGTACATATATAAAAATGAGATAGTACGACAGCAACGTATGTAGCTTATGTACAAACATAATAATGTATGTATGTACATTTGTCTGTTGCTTTGCATTCTCTTTGTTTTTTGTGGGTTTAATATAAAATAAATAAAAAGTATTAAGCAAGAAAATAATGAAATCATTAGCACTTCTGTTTAATTTTTTTCATTTTGAGTGCATCTACTAAATTTATATATATGTGTAATAACCCCTGACACAATTAATAAACAAAAGGATTTGCAATTTAATTACTTTTATTTAGCTTTTCTTTTCAATAGTCTTCCTCTGTCGCTTACTTATTTTTACAATATGTCTTTTCACGAGAGACTCAACAACAACTATCTCTGTGTTGCCAGATCTTCCAGCTAACTAGCGTTGTCAGATCTCCACATCCCTCCAATGTTTTTCAGCTTCAGCGTTAGTCTTGGGTTTAGCTGCTCCTGGTCAATTTGTTTCTCCACACGATCTGCACACGAATTATTATCGCCTGGTTCCGACGTTGTAGGCAATTTCTTCAGGTGACTAACGTTGCGCCTGTATAGCTTATCATCCCTGCGGATCGTGACATCATTTCCCTTCCGCTCAACAACTTCACACGCGTCTTGACCAAACGTCGGTGTCAACTTGTTGGGGAAAGTTACATTTTGCACCAACACTTTGTCTCCAACTTGAATCTCACTTTGTTTTGCCCCGCGATCCTTGTCCGCCTTCTCTCTTCCTTTTTCTTTATTGATAGCATCTAAGTCTCTAGCCTCCGCATCTAAAACGTTTTCACCGACATCCAAGATATATGGTATTTTGTCTCGAATCACGCGTTTGAACAGCAGTTCCGTCGGGGCCTTCCCAGTCGTTCCATGAGGGGTGACATTGTACATAAGCAGGAACTTTTGGATTTCCTTCTTATAGTCTGCTCCATTACCATGAGCTATCCGCAGGCGCTTGACGATTGAGCGATTCATGTTTTCCACTTCGCCATTCGCTTGCGGCCAGTACGGTGGAGACGTCATGATTTCAATATTTTTGTTTGCGCAATATCTCCTAAACTCGTCACTGACAAATTGACGACCATTATCTGTTGTGACTGACCTGGGGTAGCCCAGTCGAGAGAACACCTCATCCAGAAAATCGATTATTGGGCTCGATGTAATTTTCTTTAGAAATTTTACCTCTTGGTACCTCGAATAATAATCAATGACCACAAATATGAAATCATTGTTCGGTAACGGTCCTAAGAGATCCATTGCTAGGCATAACCATGGTCCTTCTGGCAAAGCGCGTCGAGTTATCGGTGCCGGTTGGGACGGCCTTGACACCAACAAACATTCGCGGCAGTTTTTTACATGCTTC
The DNA here is from genome assembly GCA_949987645.1 of Tachina grossa. Classification (NCBI taxonomy): domain Eukaryota; kingdom Metazoa; phylum Arthropoda; class Insecta; order Diptera; family Tachinidae; genus Tachina; species Tachina grossa. Next base: position 124,011,623 of record OX465275.1, read on the forward strand.
TCTACATCCCGATCTATTAGTGGCCACCATACTTTTGATCGTACCCGCCGCTTCATCACCGTCTCGCCTGGATGACCTTCATGTGCCAACGCTAAAACTCTTGTTCTTAACGGACCGGGTATTACGATTTTGGTACCCCGTAGGAGAATATTGCCCAACGTACATAGTTCAAGTCGAAACGGGAAATATCTATTGGATGTAGTCAATGGCCATGAATTATTTTTGATGCTTTCAACCGCTTCCATTAGTTCAAGATCGGACCGATTATTCTCCACAATCTCAAGAATTGAAACTGCTCGCGGGACAGCTTCTTCGATTATTGAGCATATACTGCTTTCAGCTTGTTGATCGAAAGACGTATTATATTCAATTTTGCATAATCTGGATAATGAATCGGCGATGTTATGTTTACCAGACTGGTAAATGATTTTAAACCTGAACGACTGAAGCCGTAACACCCATCGCTCGATCCGAGCAGGTGGCTTTGATGTAGGTTTGAAAATTGTTTCCAAAGGCTTGTGGTCCGTTACCAATTCAAACTCGATGCCCGCCAAATAATAGTAGAACCGTTCGACACCCCAAACCAAAGCAAGACTTTCCTTTTCTGTTTGTGAGTATCTACGTTCAGTCTCGGATAAGCTTTTGCTTGCAAACGATATTACTTGTGGCATGTTGTCGATAAATTGCAGCAGGACCGCTCCGAGGGCCACTGGACTCGCGTCAGCTATTAAGCGGGTGCGCCTTTTGGGGTCAAAATATGATAATGTTGGAATCCTGGCCAGTTGTTTTTTCAGTTTTACAAAAGCTTCATCTTCCCGCTGACTCCAATCGAACTTCACATCTTTTTTTGTTAAATATCTGAGCGTATCCGTAAGGTCAGCCAGATCCGGTATGAATTTTCCTAGATATGTGACTAATCCCAGGAAACTCCTTAGCTCCTCCTTGCTGGTTGGTGCACGAAATTTCATGATGGTGTCGACTTTTCCGGGATCTGGATTTATGCCTTTGTCAGACAGAATGTGACCTAAGAATAGTAGTTTCTCTGTTTTCCAAATGCATTTTTCTCTGTTCAGCGTAACATTCGCCTTCTCAAAAACTGCCAACACCTCTTTAAGATTTTTGTCGTGTTCAGACTCTGTCTTCCCAAACACGATTATATCGTCCAAATAGTTTATGGCGCAGTTACACGGCGCCAAAATGCTTTCCATAATCCTTTGGAAGATTTCTGGTGCAGAGTTCACGCCGAATAATAACCTTTTATACCTGAATAACCCTTTTGACGTGATGAAGGTGGTTATCTCACGACTCTCTTCCTCTAGCTCCAACTGGTGGTAAGCATTTTTGAGATCTAACCTAGAAAAGTATTTAGCACCCTGTAGTTTGGTCATGAAGGAATCGAATGTTGGTAGCGGATAATTTTCCCGTAATATGGCCATATTTGCACGTCTCATGTCGATGCATAATCGGATATCCCCGTTACCCTTAAATACAATTACTACCGGAGATATCCAAGGGCTAGGTCCTGTCACGGGTTCTATGACACCCTGTTCCACAGCTTCATTCAATTTCCTTTCGACCTTTTCCTCTATGGCGGATGGCACTCTTCGCAATGGCTGTTGGACAGGTTTTACAGACTTGTCAATTGTCAGCGAAACTTTAATGGCTCTAATTTTCGGAAAAACATGGCAGTTCTCGATTTGATTTACTCCACGCCCTAGTTTCAGAACGCCCAATTTGATAGCAGTAACTCGGCCCAGCAGTGATTGACGCCCATTCTCAATTACATAGAACGAGGAAATCAAGTTTGAAACTAGATCCAGGCCTATTACCGCTTCAAAAACAGCTTTCACCTTGAGTAAATTGTTTCCAGCATACGCACGAAACTGATTCTCAGATTTAGCTCGTATGTTCCAAATCGTGGCATCTTCCTTACAGAGGCACTCCCAATCATCCTCACTCAACAGGTTATAATGTGACCCAGAGTCGATCAGCATGGCAATCTTCCGGCCCCCTATATAGCACTCTATGATTCCGTCCATGTGCTCGCTTAACTTGTCTGCTATCTGGAAACAATTGTCTTCGTTACACTTATTCTGCATAGGTCGAGCTCCTGTTACACCGTCACTTGAGACAAATTGAACGTTTGAATATTTCCGCTTTTTCCCATTTGTGTAATCAGAACCTGGCTGCCTGCGTTTTGAACCTTTCGTCTTGCATTTGCGAGCAAAATGGCCAACAAACCCACATTTGTTACATTTTGAATTTTTAGCAGGACAGTCAGCACTTGCACCTTCATGACCTCGACGACCACATCTGCCACATTCAATACTCGTATGTTGATTCTTTGTCTCGATTTTGTTTACATCGATGGGTACATTGGACAATTTCATAGCCTCTGACTGGTTATTTATCTGCTCATGGATATGACACATTTCGATGGTTTCTGTGAGCGTATATTCTTTTTCTAGGAGCCGTTTCTTTAAATCATCTGGTGCCCAATTATCGATAAGCTTGTCTTTTAGATTTATTCCTAATGTCTCATCTTTCGTCTCGCCGAATTGGCATTTTGCGGCCTGGTTTCGTAGCCGTACAAGGAATTTGTTAAAACACTCGCCTCCTTCAGGCTTCAGCGAACGAAAAAGATGTCTTTCAAAAGTCGAGTTTCTTTCCGGTGAAAAATATTCGTTGAGCTTTTCAACCAGAGTTTTGAATGCATCTACATCTTTAGCTGTATCCCCGGACCCTACAAGTGCCCCGGGAATACTGTATACAACCTCTTGAAGTTGTGTGCCACCCAAATACAGTAGTTTGTTCCTCTTCTTCGCAGCGTCCTTTATTTCCTCTGCGTCCAGATATATGGAAAACGAGCGGAACCATTTTTCCCATTCTGTGCGCAGGAGTGCCTTATCTATGGCATCACAAAGGAAAGGTGATATGCCTACCGCACTCATTTCTCTTCCTCAACCTCCAGCTCACACCAAATACAATTAATGTTTTTCACCTATTAAGCAATTTAATGCACATAGTTAATTAACAGGCAACATTTGGCTGTCAGGTGTTTCTTACCAATTCACAGTCCTTACAATTAAATGTAATGCAATTGGTTACTCTTCGGCCGACAATTTAATGTCTTTTGTATCTCCTTATCTGCAATTAAATGCAAAACAATTTAATGTCTTCCCATTTGTTACAATTAAATGTCGCACTCACATGGTTTCTCTTTTTTTTTTCTTCTTTTTTTTTCACAGGTTACTATTATAAGTCAATGCCGACAATTTAATGTCTTCGCTGCAATTTAATGCAAAAGAACTTAATTTTTTTCTTTGCAATTTAATGCAGCCAATTTAATATTGCTCCATCTGCAATTAAATATTTACCTCAGTCGCCAATGTAATAACCCCTTTCTGACACAATTAATAAACAAAAGGATTTGCAATTTAATTACTTTTATTTAGCTTTTCTTTTCAATAGTCTTCCTCTGTCGCTTACTTATTTTTACAATATGTCTTTTCACGAGAGACTCAACAACAACTATATCTGTGTTGCCAGATCTTCCAGCTAACTAGCGTTGTCAGATCTCCACAATATGTATACATATATTATATATATATTATATATATATATATATATATATATATATATATATTATATATTAACTGTGCTGAAAACATAACATTAATAAATTATACAAAGTAAAATTAAATTCAATAAACTATTCTTTTTCATTAAATACTTTATATTAACTCTACCTCCGGGTTTGTGGGTCTGTGTTCATAGAAATCGAACAGGTACCGTGTAACAAAAAGGTGTTAACACATCGCCCGTGAGTTCGAACACTCATTGTTTTTTTTATTGTTGCTTGTAGCTGTTATAATTGAATATATTGGTGTAATATTCATATATGTAGTTGTGCAGCTACGTCTAATTTTGAAAAATACCTGAGATAATACTCGTAATTATACTTGTACACTAGGGTGTCATAAAAATTTTTTTTAGGGCTTAAGCATAATTTGAAACCTTATAGGGTCCAGTATTTTTGAGATTTTTTTCAGATTTTCGGAAGAGGTTTAGAGGTAGGACAAGTCGAATTTTTGCAAAAAATCGAGTTTGCCGGCAATTTTTTTATTTTCTTCATAACTTGAACCATAAACATAATTATGGGTTTTTAATGAATTGGTTGTTTTAGGTAGCCTACATTACAATTTTTCGTAATTTGTCCATAAATTTTGTAAATAACGCTTTATAACTTTTAAAACTTTTATAAAAATTAAAAAAACTAATGATGTAAGTTAAGAGGGTACTTAGTTTTAAATAATTTAAAACAAAAATTCTTGATTTTCCTCTTACCGTTCCTGAGTTATACCCCCATACAGTATTATGATAAGACTTCAAAGGACAGACATATAAAATAGGTCAAAGGGTTTGGTTAAAGAATCAAACTCGAAAAAATAAATTTTTCACCCTTATGGTTATGACCATATGAAGTTATAGACATACCGACATGTGTAAACATAAAATTGAGAGTAAAACGGTGTGAAAAAATTTACCATAAGAATTTAGTAAAACCCTACATGGAACGGCATTTAATATAAGGTATATGGTAATCTATATAGGATAATTGATCATCCAGTTTGTTAGAAATTTATAAAGGATAGCATTGGACTTTTATTATTTTATTTTTATATAAATTATTTTGCTTCAAATGTAGAAAATTTTTTGGCAACATTAACGAATTAATTTCCGGGTACTATAAAACAAACAAAAAACACAAATATACTTACTAAAATATTTCATTAAATAAAGAAAAGAAATAATCCCTCGCTACAATGCGTAATTGCAATGAAACAAAATTGTTGACAAAAGAAACATTGTAAAAAAAATATATATACATATAAATTTTTTTTAACTACAATACTAGCTTTGGGGAAGTTAAGCTAGACCAGTTTATGCATTGTTCGATATGAGGTGACGAATACGCGACTAAACAACATGAAGTATCAAAGTGCTGTGCTGATGACGTATTTATTTGTCCTACATACCGTATAAATGCACACTTGTCATATTTTTGTTTTTAAGTTCAACAACTTTATGTTGAAATAAATACTTTACATTTGATGACCACAGTTGAGTTCAATAATTTTATATTTGAAAAAAAAATAATGATAAACAGTAATTATTCCAAAAAAAAAAAAGTTGGCAACTAATTGCAAAGGCAAAATACAAAATTAAAAAATGCATCTTTAATACATTGAAAATCTATAGGTATATCGGAGTATGGTCAAATATTTAGCTTTAAATTTATATTAAACGAAAAAAAAAATAATATAATTGATAATATTGTATTTGAAACAAAACGCCCAAAAAGTATTGTTGATCAACTACGTTTAAGATTATAACATATGTAAAAGCATTTGATAAAATTAGTATTCTTGGAAAATATCTATGTATAACTAGATAATTTCTTCCGCCAAGGGGGGAGGGATGTTGTGAATCAGAATTGAAGAACCCTCGTACCCGATATTTCGTAATTGGGTCAAAAGCTTAACAATATTAAAGAAATAAGTTAGCAATAATAATATTAACTATTAAGCATAATATTAATGTTGAAATATATTAAATTATGAATAAGTTTTGTTTATAAATGGTTCACATTAAGAAACCAAGTTATCAGATGTAATTAGTTAGTTGCAGATAATTGTAATTAGTGAGTTGGAATAAGTAGTTGTAATTAGAGAGTAGGGAGTTGTATCTAGCAGTTATAGCTATAGAGTTATATCTGCGATTCCTACGGGACCCTCCAGGTTTAAATTTGTAAAATATACATACTAGTTATTAGCTTAAACAGTTTTTAATAAATTCTTTTAATACACTCCAGAAAGACCCTAGCCCAATTCACAATCTTGTGCAAATGATCTTGCATCGTTGCATGTGCAAAGTGGTATAGTATATTGATACTCACCACTAAGAATTGTTAAGTGGTGAGTATCAATATACCATACCATTTTGCACATGCAACGATGCCAGACCATTTGCACAAGATTGTGAATTGGGCTCCTGTGTTTTAATTCAAATACAACACACTAATACACTCATTCATAGCTGTTAATATTTTTAAGCAATTATTGTGTGGTTGGGCAATGAGCAAATGAAAAAAACACATTTTTTTGTATTGTTTTTTCTAAAGCAAATAAGATAAATGAAACTGCTTTTACAATAACCCTGCAAATAACATTGGAGTACGTGGTCCAATCTACATGAAACAGACTAGTTACATCATGGTCCCATGTAATGCAGTCATGGATCATGTCGTTTTCATACAAGCATTCAATGCTGTACGATAAGTGTTCGCGTTTAAACGAATATGATCGCTCTTCTTATGCACTCACAACTTGCATGAGAGTAGTCTATAACTATTCCATATGGAGTAGTTTTGGGGTTAGTCCGATGTAATGCAAACCCTATGACATCGCAATGTTAAATCGACCACATTTTTTCATATATTTGGAGTAGTTTTGTGGTACTCCTACTCCTCTTTGGACTAGTCTTTACATGCAAGTATGGACTAGTCGCATTATTTGCTAGGAAATACACAAAAAAAAACTACACACGATATGTATGTGCCATTACTCTCAGAGCAAAATTGTCTGTCTCTCTCTCTCTCTATACTTGGCTGCGCCACAAACAAACTTAACGAACGTGCGCACTTATATCTGCTCATCATGTATTTGTTTCAACAGTGTTTTTCATATATTTGTATTACAAAATATATTTTTGGGCAAAAACAGATACAAACAGTTGCTCAGCAGCAATACAATAAGCAGTAGTTATCAGTTTTTAATTGTAAAAGCCATGTGAGTCCGATCACAGGGGAGATGTGGAAACATCTAGTAATGAAATTTTTTTTAAGTTGGAACTACTTATGCTTTTAGAATATTTTCTTAATTAATCAATTAAAAGTATCAAAACTTTCAACATTGTAAATACATAGAAATTTGCTGGTTTTTCTTTGTTTTATTTAACTTATTTAGTTAGTAAATTGGCACACTGCAGTATATGTATATGTACTGCATTAAAAATTGCAGTAAGCAGTAAATTTACTGATTACTGAAAAAATTCAGTAAATTTTAACTGATAATGAAATTTAATTTGCATTACCAGTACAATCGTAGGGCCGTATTAATAATAAAATTGTAGAAAGTGGCAAAGTTTTTTCATTCAAATTTTGAATCTTTTGTATGAAATTTAGCCATTTGGTAGAATTTCATTATGAATACGGGCATTACTGATTACTGAAAATTCAAAGCACCTCGTCATATAATAAATCATTTAAGCACTTTATAAAATTTGCATAAAAATGTTAGTAATCAATAAAAATTTACTGGTTAAAAATTATTTTTACTGAAATTTTAGTAGTAATGCAAAGTGCCCATTTATGGTAAATGCCTTAAGTGGAAATAGTTAATATTGGCTTATGGCAACTAAAATATTTATATTGGTGGTAATGAACCTACATTAAATTAGTAGCTACTATTACACACTAGATGGTGTTTATATGCATATTTTAAGTTTCTCTATACTTCTTGTTGTCCATATGATTACACTAAACACTCATAATGATTACATCGCACATCTTACTCAAAATGTGTTATTGTATTGTGAAAAAGGTTTTTACCCCTTAGCGTATACATATTATTTGTAATACATACTATAGTCTTGCACATACATATAGGGTGTTTTTTTGAGGGGTATAGAACTTCGAATTGAAATAAAACACAAGAAAATCGTTTTAATGTCCATCAATTTGGCTTTATTAGAAGGATAATTTTATGCCATTAATGTTTAAATATGATTTCGGGCATGTGACCGCCGCGGCTGGCTCGAATAAAGCCAACTCTACAGGTCCAATTTTCAACCACTTTTTCGAGCATATGGGGCCGTATGTTGGCAATAACGCCACGAATGTTGGCTTCCAAGTCCCCTAACGTTTCTGGTTTGTTGGCGTAGACGAGCGACTTCACATATCCCCAAAGAAAATAATCCAATGGTGTCAAATCACACGATCTTGGTGGCCAATTGACAGGTCCATTCCGCGAAATTATGCGCTCATCGAATGTTTCCTTCAATAAATCGATTGTGACGTGCGCTGTGTGGCATGTAGCGCCGTCTTGTTGGAACCACAACTCATCCACATTCATGCCATCCAATTCGGGAACAAAATAGTCGGTTAGTCGGCTCCGATTGCTGTGCATGGTGGCGAATCGATTCATTCGGGTCCTCTTCAACACCTTGCTCTACAGCGGCAATTGTTTCTTCGGTGCGCACTGTTCGACGTCTCTGCGGATGCGTATTATCACATAGAGTAAACGTAGTGCGAAAACGATCCATGGTTAACCGAATTAATTGCTCTGATGGACGATTATGTCGACCATAAAATGGACGGAGCTTGCGGTAAACTTCGCGAACTGAACCATTATTTTCGAAATAAATTTGCACGATTTGCAAGCGTTGTTCTTTTGTCAACCTGTTCATGATAAAATGGCAAACCAAACTAAATATTAATCACTTGACAGCTGACAAAACGGCCGCCAGTTAAAAAAGTGATGCCAACTTAAAGTTCTATACCTCAATAAAAAACACCCTTTATATATATACCTGTTTGCATCAGTTTTGCTTGTGTTTTGGTTCTGGTATGAACAGATATGTCCCTGTCGAATTTTTATTAGCTAGCTCAAAATATAAGTGTCGTTTTTCTAGTTCATTTACAATTAGCTTCTGAACTAACTTATAAATGATGCAGATGTGATTCAGTAGCTTTTTGTAGAACTGTCTTCTTCCCGATAAGTATTGAACCAACTTGAAGCTAACTCAAAACTGATACTGAGATTAGTGAGTTGTGTTTGTACAACTAATATCTCCTCGATAAGTTTTGAACTAACTTTAAGCTAACTCAAAGCTGATGCAGAGATGAGTCAAAGTTTATCGAGAATATTTCAGCGTAAAATTCATGTTTATGTTAACTCTGTGCCATCTTTATTTTATATGGCGCAATAGCAAAGTGTTAAGTATGATGGCTGACAAACAAAGTGATCAAAGTTCGATACCAATTCTCGTCTCTAAAAATATTTAAAATTGTTTCAAATTTAAGTTGACTAAAAATGCTAAAGAAAGACCTATTTTCTTCTTTTTTGATGAGCCACAAACTAAGTCATAATGGGCAAAGCATTAGTTGGTCAGTTTGCAACTAACTAATAGTGCAATTGCATTTTATCAACCAAAAACTCACTCGAAATGAGCTAACTTGTGGTGATTTGAAACTTATGCAGCGTGAGTGAGTACTGACTGGTTCTGAGGACATTACGTTTAATATGTAAAATGAGTTAGCTTTTGAGTCAGTTGTCACTCGGCTCTGATTAACCATTAGTTACTTTCAAGTTAGCTCAAATCGCGACAGGGGTTATTCATCGTTTCTGTTACTAGTTCTAAATGTTGATTTTTTTAAGCAATCATTGTATGGTTGGGCAATGAGCAAATGAAAACAACACATTTATTTATATTTGTTTTTCTAAAGCAAATAAGATACATGAAACTGCTTTTACAATAAGTACCGTATGATGTTTTGAGAAAAAACGTACATATTTATTTATTTCAATAATAATTAGTATTTTGCATACTTTTAATTTGATCATATTAATATAATATAAAAATTCATTACAATATCATTTTAATAATTAATTTAATACACATTCTGTGAAATATTCTTAACAAATTGAACGCATTTTTTATTAAAGATAAAATCATACATTTCGTTTTTTATTTCCAAAGGAAGTCCATTATATAGATTAAGGCCCTTGTAAAAAAGAGATCTCTACATTGCACTTGTAGTTACATTATCCAATCTAAAATCTTGAGCGTTTCGGAGCTGATAATGTTGTACTTGTCCCACTAAATTAAGTTGATCCCATAGGTATTGAGGAGCATTTCCCACTTTCATATTTCGTACGAAACGGCTGGCTGTTCCGTTCAAATATGTGTTGTTAGTCAGAATATTTACAACAGACTTTGGTGTTATTTGTTCATTAATAATTATCACATGTAATTTGGCTTAAAAAGCAATACGAACCTTAGCCCGTTCAAATCACAAATTTAGAATGTTAGGTTCTATTCTTTGTTGAATATTAAGCCATCTTAATGTATTTAGCATAAGCTGAATTGATGTGTAGCGGTTGCATTTTAATATCGAGCGCATTGATTTATTTTGCAGTTTTTGAAGTCTTTTTATTTTTGTTTTTGTACAGCATGTATATAATATTGTCGAACCGTATCCAAAATGAGGTTTGATAATTACATTATAAATATTAATCGCGGTAGTTATAGAGAGTTTATTTCTTATTCTTTAAAATAACCGATTTTCTTGCCGATCTTTTTACATACTCGTATATAATCAATGTGATCATTAAATTTTAAGTCACTGTCTATCACGAAGCCAAGGTATTTTGTATTTCTTACTTTTTCTATTCCTCTGTTATTAATTTTTATTACAACATCGGTATTTGCATTTATTTCCATTAATTTTGTTTTCCTCTCGTTTAATTTCAATTTATTAATTTTTAATCAGTTATTAACTTTTTCTAAGTCGTGCATCATATTCTCTTGACAATTTTTTTTAATTTTCTGCAATAGAATAAACTAGTGTATCATCTGCGTACAATACTATTTCACATTTATCTAACACATTTTTCAAATCATTAAACCTGCACTATCATACTTCGTCGAAATGACGACGCGTGATTTTATTTTCGATTTAAAATATATTTTTTGTGATTGTTTTTGTTTCGTTTTTCGTATAGCGTTAGCCGCTAATATCAGTTACTCGAAACTAATGTTGCTTTTTTAGTTTAATAAATTTATTATAAGAAACTACAAGACTTAATGGAAAAAAATGTGTAATATTTCATGCAATTGATGCTATAAATGCTATGTTTTAAGAAAAAATGCCAATTGATAGAAGTCTGTGAAATGTTAATTTTACGTTAAACGATTAAAAGAAATATATGAATTTCGTTATATGATAATTAAAAACTAGCTAAATATCAATAATAAATCTATTTTCGTACTTATTTTTGCTCAAAACGTTTTTTATTGGCTCTTGAAATAGGTCGTAGTCGATTCGACGAAGTATGTCGTTTGCGATATAAAAATAAGTATGATATTCTAGGGTTAATATATATTATGAACAGTAGTGCAAAAAGAATTGAGCCGTGAGAGACACCATAATCATTATTTGTTGTACGCGATCTTATTTTATTTATTAACGTTGTTTGTCTTCTGTTCGTTAAATAAGTTTGGAACCACCTTAGTTCTTTATTCCTTATACCATACATATGTATATAACTTGTTTAAAAGTATTTCTCTGTCTATTGTCTCGAATGCTCTTTTAAAATCAAGAAAAATTGCTAAAATTTTGCTCCTTTTATTTTTTTTCCATCTGTTGACTACATAATTAACTGCTGTTTCACATGAGAAATTTTTTCAGAATTCTGATTTATATTTTGATAGCACCTCATTCTCCTCTAGATATTTTTCCAATTGCATTTTCACCACTTTTTCTATTATTTTTTCACATGTTCTTATCATATTTATTGGTCGATATTCTTCGCATAATTTTGTCTTATGCACTTTTTCAATTGGAATAACCATTGACTCTTTCCAATTTTGTGGAAAAACTCCTGACTCCAGAGATTCGGTTATTATTTTTGTCAGTACTTTGCCTGTTATATCCCAGTTATCTAAGATTAATCTTGTTGTAACTTTATTGTTCTCAGGTTTATTATTTAATGATTGACATATATCTTTTAATTCATTTTGACTTATTGCACAAAATTTGAAATCATTATTTATCACAGATACGTTACTTATGTATTGAACATTTTGTATACTATTTCTAATATCTTCTATACTACCGATACAAAAATTATTAAACTTATTAGCGATCACATTATAATCCTTATATTCAACATTATTAAATCTTACAGTTTTTATCACAGATCGGTCCTTTTTTAACACTAAGAGCCAATTTCACCAATTTATTTAAATATCAATTCATATTTCAAATTCATTTTTCCATACAAAAATTAATGAAAATCGGCATTTAAATATGAATTGATATTTAAATAGAGTTGGTGAAATTGGCCCTAAGTTTTTTATTTCTAACAACATTTGTTTTGGGTCTTTTGTACTGATTATTTTATTTTTTATGTAATTATTTTTTTCTCTATTTATTTTGGTTTTACGGCTTGATAATTGTTCCATGCCTCAGCAGTATTTTCGATTTTTTGGTATTTGATATCTTGTAATTTTTTCATGCTTAAGCGTTCTACATTCAATATTAAACAATTTTTTAATATTATTCTGACCCCTATTAACTTGGTTTTTGATAAATTTTCTAATTGTATTTTTCTTACATAAATCTAAACTTAACGCTTTATCATTCGACACTTCATTATAATTTCTATTAAAATTTATTTCTAGTTCTATTCTAAATTCATTTTTTCTATACTTGAATGTTTCGATCTCGTTGTATTGCATGTTTCTTTTTTATAATTATACTCAATATATATGTTTTTTATTTCATGATCTGCTATTTTATTCATAATGCTGTTATTGACAAATACTTTCTTACTATTAGTTATCAAATAATCTATAATTGTCTTTGTATTTTTTGTGACTTTTGTATATTCTTTGACAATCTGTTTTATGCCATTATCATTAATAACACTTTCCAATTTTTTCTTGTAAAAATTATCAGTTGACCAATCAATGTTGAAGTCCCCTGTAACTATTAACTCGCTATTGTATTCGCTTAATTCTTCAATAAAATTTTCAAATACTGCACAAAATTCCGCTTCACTATGACTTGGTGATCGATAAACTGTTGCTATTATAAGGTTATTCTTCCTATTCCTCATTTTAAATGCGTTTAACCAATATTTTAAGTTGTCTACTATTTCCGATATTAATTCCACGTTCCACTCTTTCTTGAAATACAATGTAATACTTCCCGTTCTCGACGATCCCGAAATTGCTGAAAATACACCATATCCTTCAAATGATATTTCCTCTTCCTCTACGTCTCGAGTTAAATGAGTTTCAGATAGAATTACGAATTCAGGTTTTTCTTCTTCAACCATAATATAAACTTGTGTAAAATTATTTGTTAATCCTTGAATATTTGTATATATACATTTCAACTTCTTCAAGCTTAAATTTTTTTTCTTTAAGTTAAATTTGTTCTGATATACCGGACACTCTCGGCTCAGAGTATTGTGGTTCTCATCAAGTCCCATATTTAATTTATTGTTGGCTCTTATGCAATTTATAAAATTTTCTATAATTTTTATTTGACAGTCCTTTGATCTGTGGTTTGCATGGCATTTTAAACATGTTTCCTGGCTAATGACTGAATGAATAAAAGCAAAATTTCACATACATATGTAAGTAAATGATACATGAAACACATGAGCTATAAAGACATACGATATGTATGTGTAACTACTCTCAGAACAAAATTGTCTGTCTCTCTCTCTCTATACTTGGCTGCGCCACAAAAGAACCTAAGGAACGTGCGCACTTACATCTGCTCATCATGTATTTGTTTCAACAGTGTTTTTTCATATATTTGTATTACAAAATGTATTTTTGAGCAAAAACAGATACAAACAGTTGCTCAGCAGCATACAATAAGCAGTTGTTATCAGTTTTTAATTCTATTGTAATTTGGAACAACACACACACAATGACTCATATACTAGTTCTTTCGCTCACACTACAATTATATGGTACATACCATGGTATATTTGTTTTGGCTATACATACTTATAAGTATACAAATGCAACCCTTTAATACATACTGACTTTGATAAATAAGCTTTATTTGCTTTGCTAATATTTTTTACATAGTAGAAATAAAAAAAAAAAAAAAACAACCACAAAAAATAACAAAAAACAAAGTGACATTGAGGAAAACTCTATATGAGTACCTTAAATACAAAAAATTGTGAAGTGAGTTCTAACGGCAGAAATGCTTATTTTACTGTGAGTTCTCAAACTCTTCATGAAAACAATAAGAATTAAAAAAAAACTGATGAAAGTTTTTTAACGGCAAAGCCAATTTTTCGTCAGCGATCAACTTCGCTTTGTCTAATTCCAAGTAGTAGTGATTCATTAACATTACAGTTGCCTAGAACTTCTTCATATAAATCAGCAATATCATCCCCTTCGGGCTCGTGTTCATGACTTAACAAAGTTATCACTACAGATAACAGCAGCTCAAAACCCAAGGTCCAAGTCGGAATGGACATACACATAACTGTGGTAAAGCGTGAGCGAAGCCCTAATTTTTCTAAAACTTCATCTGCCCCAAAGATGTCTGGATAACAGCGCATCCTCTATTAATCGTCAAAACCGCTTCAAAATTTTGCAAGATGACAATGACAAACTCGATGTATCCTCGAATAAAACCTCCAAGCCGCCACCAATATATTTGAGAAAAAAAAATTCAAATGCCCTTATTAAAAAACTAATCTCGGTCATTGGTGAGAATAACTTTCACATTGTTCCAATAAAACGTGGTAACATTGATGAAACGGAAATTAAAATTTATGAAGAAAAAGATTTCCGCCAAATTTTTACAGAAGAACACCCGATGATATTGAATCTAACATTGCCAATCTTAGCGAAAAATATGTAGAAGGTCTCGATGTCACGCCAGCATCTAATTTATCTTTATGGCGCGCAAGTAGAAATCTTAAAAGACCCGTTGATTTTAAATCACCACTGCGCACTTCGACCGGAGGCTGGGCAAGAAGCGATAGTGAGAAATATAACTGATTCGCTGAGCATTTAAAATCTTTACTCACTCCCAATTCATGTACGGGTGCTGCTGATTTACTGAGTGTAGTTTCTCTACTCCCTCGTCCATTAAGGTTTAAGATGCGTAAAGTACGAAAAATAATTGCTGAGCTTAACACGAAGAAAGCTCCAGGTATTGGTGGAATTAGTAACAAGATGCTGATGAATCCTGCTATTTATTTTTAATGCCATATTATGACTAGAGTATTATTCACACAGCTGGAAGCTTGCCAAGGTCAAAATGATTCCAAAAATGGGCAAAGATCTTACCAAGGCTGAGTCATACAGACCAATAGGTTTACTATCAACAATATTAAAGCTTTTCGAAAAGCTGGCCATGACAAAATTGTCCCTAATTCTAACTGATAGTGGGTGCATCCCGGACCATCAATTTGGTTTTAGAAGTCAGCATAGCACCATTAAACAAACGCATAGATTGGTTAAAGTTATAAGAAGAAAATTTGAAAAAAAAAGTATTGTTGTACTCTCTTTCTTGATGTTTCGCAGGCGTTTGATAAAATATGACATGAAGGCCTAATCTTAAAATTAAAATCATATCTACCAATAAATTTTCTAAAGCTATTGGAAGGTAATATTCTATCCCGGAAGTTCATTGTTGTGGAAGGAGACTTTATGGGTGTGCCCGAAGGGAGTATACTGGTCCCAGCTTTATATTTGGTATATACTTGTGATATGCCTGTTAGCACTAAATCCATGCATCTACATTTGCCGACGATACAGCCTTCTTTAGCATGCACGAAAACCCTCACGAGGCACCCCGATATCTTCAGGAACATATTACCCAGCTGAAGCTATGGTTAAAGTTATGAAGAATTAAAGTAAATGAACAGAAGTGTACTCAGGTAACATTTGCTCTACGAAATGATACTTGTTCCTCCAATTGAATCAATAATCAAATTGTTCCTCAACATCCACATGTGAAATACCTTGGTATACACCTTGACTGACGACTTGCATGGAAACACCACATTGGTTCTCAGCTAAGACAAATGAAAGTAACAGTTACATTAACTAATTGGTAGAAATTCAACACTCAGTCTATATTGCAAAGTTTTGATATACAAGTCGCTTTTGAATACTATAGGTGCTATGGAATTCAACTATGGGGCACTGAATCAGCTTCCAATGTTGAGAGAATCCAACGAAGGCAAAACAAAATTTTACGGTTAATAACATCGGCTCCATGGTACATCAAAAATTCAAATATACATAGTGATTTAAATATGTCACTAGTGACTGAAGAAATTGAAAAATACGTAGGCAAATATCTAACAAAACTCGAGTCACATCCTAATCCGCTTAATCGTAATATTTTGAACTTTATTGGACACATCCGAATACGAAAGAGGGACACAAGGGCTCTTAATTTCAACACTCCAGATGGAACTGCTTGAAAATTTTTTTCTTTTAGATTATCACTACTTATGTATTATTAATAACTATCAACAAATTTTTGTCCGACACTAACCAGGCCTAATAATAATAATTTAAATTTAAGATTCGAATACTTATTGTTAGCTCATATTTGAATATACAATAAATAAATGCATGTATTAAAAAAAATATTTTTTTTTAAAGTTATTATTTATTTAATCAAATTTACTCAAATCAACGGCATATTTCCAAAAAAAAAGTAATTTTTTTCGACTAAAAAAGAAGTTCCATCAATAAACAAATAACTATGTAACAAAACAAAAAAAAAATAATTAATTCCTCCTAAATTAAACTATTTTCTTGAGCTTTCGGTCAATTTATATTTTGAGTTTATTATCTTCAATATTTCGTTAACCTTCGGTTAACTTCTTCAGAATATATATTTTTGGTTTTTTATGATATCTAATTAGATATCATAAAAAACCAAAAATATATATCCTGAAGAAGTTAACCGAAGGTTAACGAAATATTGAAGATAATAAACTCAAAATATAAATTGACCGAAAGCTCAAGAAAATAGTTTAATTTAAAACATAAAAAAAGGTCGAAAAATTAGATAAAAATAATTAATTCCTCCAATAAACAACATAACTACTTCTCAAGAATCGATTATTTTAGTATCACGCCTTGTTAAAATCATTAAGTTGGTAATGCACTAAGGAACAGCTTCCACCAAAAATGCTTAGTTCCAAACTCGATTACCTTTTTTGAAATTTTTTGCTGGGTTATAATTTTTTTATGTTTTAAGTTTTATTAACAATATATTATATAAAATTTATTTACAAAGAAATAAAAAGGGAACTCACAGCATATACATATATATGTACATTAGAGTGAGTCAATTTTTTTAGTAACAGGCGTCTAGCAAAAATGAAATCTACACAAAATTCTAAGAATATTACCATAAGAAACTAGGGGTCTAAAATCAAAACCTAGCTCTTGCCTAGAAGCATCAAAATTCAAGCTAATCGTTGGGTAAAAACATTTCTAGCAGTGTCCTGCACAAGACATCTTATAAGAACTTTCAAGACATGAGGGATTTTTCAAATGCTTTACTACAGCGAAATCTTACAAAACAAACGTTAACAACACTGTTTGCAAGAAATTTTTTTGAGTATTGTAGGTATAAGAGTAAAGAAGAAAACACTTCGTGACCGAAGAATTTGTGATACTAGCTTCTTTCTACTCATAAGCGCGTGTACAAACGTCATGCATGTAAGTGTGTATGATCTTTTATTTTTCTGCGCACATGCAAGGGCACACACATGCATTAACATTAGTTGTATGCTGTTAATCACATAATAGCTTACCATCTACATATTACACACACATTCAAACGTACAATATGAAAAATAACAAGCATACACTAATCAACAGTACTTCTTTTGAGTGTTTGTTACAAACAAGCTGTCTTTGCGACATCGCTTGTTAACACTGATATGCACGTACACCAATACATCCATCGTGCTTCGCTTAGGGAATAGTATTTACATTTAAAGACTGTTTACGCAGGTCTCTAATTTCTAGCCAAATAACAAAAGTAGCATTTTAAATATTTTCGCTTCCGATTTTCATAAAATTTTGTAAGAATGATTCCTCCGGCATAACTACCGTTGGTGCGAAATCTTGAATCAATATACATACGTTCTTGTTTGCGAATTATAGCGACCTAAAAATTGATAAACTAAACAAACACGCTGTATTTCCCAAACTAGAACGTTTAAAGACTTTGCATTAATGGTAATTATATCGGAGGCATCATCCTACAAAATTTTATGAATATCGGAAGCGAAAATGCTCTATATTTATTATTAATATTTTCAAAATTTTGCTTTTCGCCGGGAAACATTTTAATTAAATTTGATATAATGCTGTTGGTTTTACCAGATAAAACATTTTCAGAGGGAAACTTACTAAACCAAACTAATGTTTCATTGTTAAAGTCTCCAGAACTTGACAGAAATGAAATATGGTTTTCGTTTTTATTTAATTGTGATGGGTTACAATTTTCTAGCAAAGAAAAGATATCTTTACTAGAAAAGAAATTTGATTCTTGTTAAAAATATATATGTCTTCTCATTGCATTTCTAAGTTGGCCGCGAGAATATCAAATATGTTGCGGGAGTACTACGGTACTTTTTCATGTCAAATAGTACACAAAAAGTACGATCGTACTAACTTTTCCATCACTGAACCACACACAGATAGCGTTATTGTGACAACGTTCAGAGCACTGAAGGCGCTGAAGATCAAGAAAAAGATAGCTTTTATAGCAAGTTGTCGAGTGTGGTGTTAATCACATATTTTTCATGGTGATATTAAAATACTAATGGCTGACTTCAATGCGCATGTTTGGTGTGACAACCGAATTAGAAAGGACGTGATGGGCAGGCATGGTATCGGCTACATGACAGACAACGGAGAATGCTTGTTGAAATATGCGATCACTTTAACTTGGTGTTGGGCGGTACGTTGTACGTTCTCACAAGAATATCCACAAAGTTACTTGGGTATCCTCGGATCATATAACCGAAAATCAGATGGACTATTTTGCGATAAGCTGAATGTGGAGAGGATCACTGGAGGATGTGAGGAACAAGAGAGACGCCAATGCAGGAAGGGTCACCACCTGATTATAGCTGAAGTCCGGATAAAGTTAAAAGCTGTAGAGCATAAACCAGCCCGTAACAGAAGATTTGACCTTTGAAAATTAAATAACCCAGTTTCCCAACGCTTTGAGGAATAGAATAGATCTCCCATCAAATTCTCCCCAATAAAATATTGATTTATATTCGAAAAAACATGACAAATAATAGAAGTAAGCGAAGACCTAAGTAAATGCTGCAAGATTCCCACAATCTAAGCAAAATAAACAGCGTAAATATCAAGAGGAAAACCGGAAAGTTTAACGGAGTGCAAGACAAGATATGTAGAAGTGGCCCGACAATTTAGCCTGAGATGCCCAAATAGCCAGTGAAACGGGTCGATCCAAAGACCTATATCGTATTCCGAAACAGATTTCGGTCAAAGCCTTCACATTATAAAAGCTCTGAGGAATTATCATGGTGAATTGATCTATGCCAAAGATCAACAGCTAGAGTTGTGGAAGAATTATTACTCTCAACTGTTGTCGGTCAATCTGGCAGCATCTACAAAAATATGCGATTGCGATCCAATGTACCACATAAATAACATAAACAACGATATAAGCATCGCAACACCATCATCCGAAGAAATAGCAGCTGCAATTAATAGTCTGAAGCTCGGTAAATCTGTAGGCCCTGATGGAATGCCTCCTGACATTCTAGTAGTAGATATCACCCTAACGAGCTGAACAGTTTCTGGTTAAATGAGAAAAATCCTGATGATTTAAGAAAAAGCCTTATAATCAAACTTCTAAAAAAAGGGAATTTGTAAGAGTGCTCCAACTGGAGGGATATAACTCTTTTAAACATTGCAAACAAAATCATAGCTCACATCCTGCACAATCGGATTTTAAAAACCATTGAACTACAGCTAAGATAACAACAAGCGGGCCAAACAAGTGATGTATTGATCACATCGATAGCTTGAGGGTAATTGTTGAACAGGCGGTCGAATGGCGCTCACCCCTTCACTTACTGTTCGTAGACTTCAAACGTGCTTTTGACACATTCCATCACAATGCGGTCGTGGAAGTTCTAAGATACAAAGGAGATCCCGGGAAGACAATTAAACTAGTTTAGGAACTCTATAACAGCGTCTACTGCTCTGTACTTCATGAGGGCTCAGCAAGCAAACCCATCAAAGTAAACGTCAGAGTTCATCGAGGCTATGTTTTGTCTCCATTATTATTTAACAAAGTACATAACGCAGCATCGTATTTTTTAGGGCCTTCAGATGATATCGACTATTAATATGACATCTGTCTTCTATCCCACCGCTTCTCTAGCATGCAATCCAGGATTGAAGCCTTTCCTACACGTGCAGCTTAAGCTGGCATACAAATTAATATCAAAAACACGGAATCAATGCGCATAAATTCATCACGCAACATGAGCTTCCAGCTTTCGTGGCAAAGCATTGATGATGTTGAAAACTTTATCTTTAGAAGATATTCCAAGTAGACTTTGTAAGGCAAGTCAAGCTAATAGTACGTTCAACAAATTCTCGAGATCGCAAAATATCTCTATTCACACCAAAGTCAAGGTTTTAGAATATTCTAGCCAGCCACGATATCAAATAAAGATTTGTGGAGTAGAACAAATCAGGTTTTCTTGGGCTTGAGTAAACGATCAAATAAATTTGGTTGGTTGGGACAAACAATGCGAAAGCTAGCTAACGATATAGCTGGACAATCCGTCGAATTTAACCCCCAAAGTTCTGGGAGACCTGCAAATACTTTGAGACGACAAATTGAGAACGAGTTGGATGAGAATGGTGTATCCTGGAGAGAGATAAATTTGTTGTGTAATGATAAAATACAATGGAAAACATTTTTACATATTATATATATTAAATATGGAGCGCTCGAACATAAGCTGCCTTAATCCTGAAACAGACCGCATGGTATCGTGTTGGTTATGCCTCAAATATTATCACCTCAAATGATGTGGTAGTAATCTTAGGCCACGCGATGTTGATGCTCTTGCTGAATCACAATTCTTTGAATTGAACTTGCATAAGCTGTAATAAAGTTGGGATAGAGTTTTTTAGTCTATTTAAAATTCCAAGGCTGAATTCAAAAAAATTAATCAATAGTTTCTGTCGGTCCAGGCGAAACTCGCTGGTTTTGATGAACTTTTTTCTAAATATAATAACTGGGACAAATTTATGAACTCACTACAAAACTTGTCATCAAAGCAAACAAAAGAGAAACTTTAAAACTTTGGCCACCCAGTGTTCTTGTCGTCCTCACCGGACGTATTAAGGTAGAATTAGTAAAATCGAATCGTCCTACTTTACAGCTTGTCGTATTGTTCATCTTTGTGTACAAGTTATAGAAAATGTAACAGTTTGCATAGCACATTGTTTTTTTGTCTGGTTTTGAATGCAGCTTTTTGACATTCGCTATAGAAAAACCTGTTTTCTGTAAATTTCTACGTCAGCAGAATATGTATTGCATATGGTACGGTTTTTATCAGCTGACACGCAACTTCACGATACGATTTTACTAATTCTACGTTTAGTCTCCGTTGATGAAAGCACTTTTTCTACGATGTTACACATGGACCGTCGTACGGGAATGTTTATTAATAACCTATTACCGCCTGTTAATATCGAATACATAATAATAATAATTTATTAGACGATCAAACTAGTTATGCTCAGTCTTTAGCATATATTGATAAAGACTGATATTGCTGTAAATAATTATCTTAACACTCATAAGCCGCTTAGAGTTATACCTCCGAACAAAACAATTTTCATTTCTCGCTTGGTGCGAGATACTACTGTGAAGGATGTAAAATCTTACTCATATTCAAAGTGTAGTACAGGCGCATTTACTTCAGTATTACAAATGTTCATATTCTGAGCCTAGAATGGTGTCATCTTTTAAAACAACTGTTGCTGATGAAATATTTAACATCATTATTGCTCCTGGATTTTGGCCCCCTTGAATATATGTATGTACTTGAATTTGTATTTAAGGCCAGACAGAGGAATCCTGTTCGACTGCCTGAAACTGATATCTGAAAAAACTAAGTTCTTGTGTTGAAAATTTTACTCTATTATACCAAAATTTTGCGGCATTAACACGAAATTATCTGTACTATTTAATCAGAGTTATGCATTGAAGTTCCGAATTAAAGCTTTTACTGAAACTTGGCTCACAAGTAATATATTAGACACAGAAATACCATGTACAAACTATATAATATAAAGACGGAATCGTGGCAATAATACGAGAGGAGGTGGTGTTTTAATTGCTGTATCTAACCTACTAGTATCTGAAGTAATATCATTATCTTCTACACTGGATATTGAATTTACTGGTGTATTAGTAAGGCTTAAACACAAAAGAGTTTTCATTACCTGTTCCTATACCCCTCCCAACTCAGCTGAAACAATTTACCAGAAACATTCTGATGCTATTTCTGCTGTTATACATACATATATCTCATTTAAATGACACTATCTCATTGCCGTTGGCGATTTTAATATATCTATGATTTCTTAGAACTTTTCAATTGAAAATGGTTACTTTGTGCCATATAATTCTGAAGGCAAACTTAAATACGCTGAATAAACATAAACTTTTGGATTTAGTTTTTGTAAATAAATGTGTTGACACCTCTGTCGTTCGAACTGATCCAATGACAATACCAGAAGACCATCATGGTCCTACAGTCGAAGTAAATGTACATTTTTCGTCATATCATACATCTCTCGCTGCTAAAGCCTCAAAATTCAAAAAACAAATTATCACCGAATAAATGAATTGCTATATAATACTAACTGGAATACTTTGCTATGCATTTCGAACTTAAACAGCAATGCTGATTCTATTAATCATAAAAAGTAAAAAATAATTACTACAAAATGTATAAAAAATCTGGATCATCCTTGGACTTTGCCAAATACTCTGCTGCTCGTGCTGAATATAATAAACTAAATCAAAAATATTATAACTGCGATCTACTCAAAACTAAAAACAACTTTAAGACGACTCCAAGGTCTTTATACAATTTTGTAAATCTAAAAGGAAAAACTACTTCCTTCCCATCAACTATGAAGATAAGTGAATACAAAACTGACAATGATGGTGAAATAAGTAATTTATTTCAATTTCTTTTTATCTACTTATTCCGATGATGAAATAAATGATTCCGTTACACAATTATTTTTGGACCATGGGAGTAAACCCATTATAATTCCATTATTTGACAGGTGCTCAGTTCTTGATGGCTTAAAAAATTTTCATATAAAATTGGACCTGATAACGTACCTAGATGTCTTCTTATTAAATGTGATGATGCTTTTGTGGTTCCTCTTACATTATTATTCAACTTGTCGATGAGGTTTGGTATATTTCCAGATATATGGAAGGATTCCTTTATCATACAGTTGTTTAAATTTGGTAGCAAAGCTGACATCAGAAATTACAGGGGAATTTGAGGGAAATTGAGTATCATACCAAAAATCTTTGAAAAACTTATTACTTGTGTCATCACGTATCATCTTTATTATCGCCTAATCAACAAGGTTTTCGTAAGGCTGTTCAACTGTAACTAATCTCTTACAATTCACAACTTTGATCAATCGTGGGTTTTTCAAAAAACAGCAACCTGCAGCCGTATTCTGTAACTCGCTTAGCTAAAGCTTAATCTCCATCGCTAAAATGTTAAAAAAAATTGAGGGCAAATATTTTAGTGTATTCTGTAAGTTTAATTGGTTAGCTAAAATAAACTATTTTCGGCGCAACTAATTTGATATCTCTAGACCATTTATTTCTTTCTGCTTTGGTGAACTGCTGCGAAAAAGGGACGAACATAATGTGTTGCTTTTTTACTAATTCAATATAGTGTTACCTTACATTATGGTTCGTTTTCCTTAAAAATTCTTAACACTTTTCTTCAATGAGTTATTAAAATATGTTCTAAAATCTTCATTTTAAAAAGTTATTTTAAAAGCGCTACTCTAAATTTATTTAGGTTTTGCCAAATATTTATTTGAGTAACACTTAATAAGTTGATAATTTATACTCACATTTTTTCATGATGCCACCAAATGCGGCAATTATAGGAACATTTTCCAAATATGGCATCACTTTGTTTATTTATGTTTGTTTACTTTATGTACACAAACGTTATTAAATAAATAACAATAAATATTATTGAAAAAACTGTTATTATTTAAAATATCGAAGAAAATATGAGTGGCTTTTATCGGCTACGTATGATAGAGTTTAGCTTCTCTGCTAAGGCGTCCCATTGCTCAGTAAAAAAAAGTATAAAAAGAGTGAATTTTTACATTTTACTTGACAAAGTTGAAGGTAATTTTTTACCTCCAAATACTGAAGGTGCTCAAAATTTCTTACAACCGTGTGAACTAGTAAAATCGTATCATTCTACTTTACAGCTTGCCGTATCGTTCAACTTTGTGCACAAGTTATAGAAAATGTAACAGTTTGCACAGCACTTTTTTTTGTCTGGCATTAAATACGGCGTTTTTGACATTCGCTACAGAAAAATCTGTTTTCTGCAGATTCCTACGTCAGCAGTGCTACCACCACATATTTTATAACTAGTAACATGCATTGTATATCGTACGGTTTTTGTCAGCTGACACGCAACATCACGATACGATTTTACTAATTCTACCTTAACAGCTGACAACAAATTGTTAAACATCTTATACGCCTTTTTGAGAGGCAAAGTTTACTTTGCTAAGTCTTAATTCAGCTGTGTGAAAGACAGAGGCGTGAATACTCTCTCTTTGTGTCTTTCTCCCAGCAGAATTAAGACTTTGCAAAGTAAACTTTCCGTGTGTAAAAGGGGTATAACAATCGTGTGAACACATTGTAAAATTATTGCCAGATATTTGTCAGACATTTTAATATTGTTAGATGTGCGAAGTTTATGCAATGCAATGCCGTCATTGTAAGAGAATTATTTCTATGGGCAACACTGCACACGCTTTCTTTTAAAGAAAAATATATAATAAAATATATAAACAAAATCATTGCAATTGCTTGTTTATGGTCCATAATAATTTATATTTTCACTTTTTGCATTTAACACAGCGAAAAACGATTGATATTTAAAAATTTCGAACAAATGCTTTGAGTCTGGCAACGCATAACAACAGATCTGACAATTTTGCATATGACAACCGTGTGAACTGCAGATGAATTTATTGTCCTACAATCGTCCACTATTGATGGATGACCCAGTTACGGAGTTTGTAATTTTAGAAGCAACGCAGGGTTGCATAGATAACTCCAGTTCGAAAAATAGCATTTGCGACATAATTTAAAATATGTCAACTACTTTGAAGTTATTTAGCCACATGCAAAATGTGTTGTAAATCATGTATAAATTAACATGATTTGCGCAAATCATCATGATTTGTCTAAATCATGCCGGTGGAAATATACTATTGACGTTATTTCATTTGATACTTTGCCGCGTGATTTTTGTAGGTAAATGTTAAAAATTAATGTTTGTGAATGGAAATGCTTAAAACGAAGTCTGCAATTATTTGAAAACATATTTTAATCACTATTGTAAAACAAATAATCTTTTTCACATTGTGTTTGTTAATTTAATACCATGTTCACACTTATGGTCTTAAACGTGTTTAAGGCAAGTGTCTTAAGAAACTAAACACAACCGTTCACATTACATTTGAGATGTTTAAGGTTGACGTTTTGTCAATAAATTATTGTATGTGTAAAAAGTTACGAACAATTATGCTTTTTTATTGGTTTATTATTTTCAAACAACAAATGTTGTTGTAAATATTTGAGTATTTTTTAACTAATTACTTGTTTAACAAATAATTTTTGACGTGACGCCATTTAATAACAATACAAAGTTGCCAGAGCTATCAAAAAAAGGACTGAACATACTACATTTGCGTGTTTAAGGAAGTGTTTTAATCTTAAACACTTCATTTGAGATGTTTAACAAAACAAGTCAATGTATGGTAAAACATCTCAAAATAATCGTGCTTAAGCTCTTAAACACGAATGAGGCGTTAAACACGTTTAAAAACATAGGTGTGAACATAGCATAACACAACAAATTCTTTCATTTAGTTTTGTAAAAACGTTCCCTTGTTCACTTCACTAAGTGTACATTTATTAATTGTTTTGATTATTGTACCAACAAACACACTATATTTGTCGCTTTCTAACAGTAAACAAATACATACAAATGTACATACTCCTATGTGGTGAGTTCGGCTGAATATCTAACTTACACGCCTATTTAGTTGCAATCACTGATTTTTGGTGGAGTACACGTTTTTAATATTCTGTAATTAACTTTTGACAAATTGTTTGCTTTTGTTATACATACATCTGTATGTATACTAGTACATACCATAAATAATATTAAGCTTCTTTTGAGCTTACCTGTATTGAGTTCCCACAGGCGAAGAGCATTATCACGACCCTCCTTGTCAGTTGACATCAGTACTTTTCCCATTGGGTCAATTTTAAGGCATGTAACCGGGGCATTGTGTCCTATAAGCGTGGATCGACAATTACCCGTCACCAAGTCCCAAATAAGAATTTTTGCATCTTCTAGGCCGGCAATGACGCAGGCATTAACTTGAGAAATGGCCAATGAAACAGTATTACATGTTGGCTTCCATTTTTTAAACAGTGTTCCACTTTGCAGATCGTATACAACAATGAAATTTGGTGTTGGTTCATTTAACTCTTTGGCAACCACACAGACATACGATCCCTCATGTGTTATGGCTGATAAGGATGTTATAAAATCATGATGTGGTATTCGCAAATCGTAAAGAAGCTTTCGTTGCGTTAAGTGCCACACTAAAAGGGGAAATGGTTTCTGTGTTTCGTCTCCGCATACGAGTATTCTGAAATTAAAATAAATATGGTATGTATTAACAAGTTTTTGGTAATGAAGATATATAAACACACGTATGTTTATATTTTGATCGGTCATTTATGAAAGGACTCATAATAAAAATTTGTCTTGTGTAGTTTATGAACGAACTAGTTCAAATGAACGATTCAGTACTTTGAACTAAGTGAACTAGTTCAATTTTTTTACGCTCACTAGTTCAATTTTTGAACTAAGAACTAAGACAAATGAACTAACACAGAGTCTATATTTGTGATTTGAACAGAGTCTATCAACTAAATGTTTTCGACGTTTTGCTTTACTTCAGAGCTGCCCTCAGAGAGAAAACCGAGAGAAATGTATAAGCGTATTTGTATTCATTTGTAAAGAAGCCGATTGATGTTCGGCACTCTGCCGCTTCTCTGAGCAGCTATGCTTTCCTTCTTTTTGTTTGTGTGCTTTGCTTCTATACTCATCCATATGTATGTATGTATGTATATTTAGTTCTTGTTCATCGCTGGCTACTACCACAAATGCAAGCAAACACTTATACATATTAACCTATTCACAAAAATATTTTGGATTTATGAGATTTTTAAAAAAGATTTTCACACTCAATTTGTTTTATAAACCCTTTATAAAGCAAATTTATTAATTAATTAATTAATTTTAGTTATCGTAAAGTTTTTAATCACAGATCTGTGTTTTTAATACTGTTAAAAACCACAACATATCTACATACACACATATGCATGTAGATGTAAAATCATTGAACTAAAAAGACCCAACTAGTTCATTGAACTAAATAGAGCGATTGAACTAAATGAACGAACTAGATCATTTTTAAATAATGAACTAAAATGACCGGTCACTGAAATGAACTAAATGGCACAAGTCTAAGAGCATGTCAACCCTTTATGTACACCTTATTTGACCGCTTTTTGCGGATGAAACAAAAGAGACCCATGCGCAAAAGAGTTAAGGTTTTCCTAAAACTCCGATACAAGTTGTAATGTTGTTTTATCGACGGCTGAGTTACGGATCCACAAATCCTAAGTAAATACTCAGTTTATTTATATATAATGAGCGTTAAAATAAGTAGTGTGTTTATGGGGTTCCGGGATCAAAATGTGCCATAAGGATCAATGTAAAATTGCACATCATGCTAGGTGTGACCGTAGTGCCATTTTATGTGTGTATCAAAGTCCAATGTAAGAGTGCAAATCATGCTTGCTATGGCCGTTGTGTTATTTTCCTTCATCACTATTATTTTTAAGGGAAGATAATTTGAAATGAAAACTTTGTTGAGGTAAATTTTTTAAATATTTCGTATCTTTATTTAATTTTTTCTATTTTATTCACTTACAAGTAATACATTTCTATTGATTATTGTGTTTGTGTGCGTTAGGAAATTGTATTATATTACGCTGAAAATTTTGTTGAGGGGAATTTTTTTAATATTTCGTATCTTTGTTTTATGGTTTTCTATTTTATGCACTTACAAGTGATAAATTTCTATTGGTTATTGTGTTTGTGTGCGTTGGGATATTTCATCATGTTATGTATATCTGTGTGGGTTGTGTTTGCATTGAATAATTTTCTAACTATTTTTTTATATCACACATATTGTTGTTGTCTCTTTTTATTACAAATGTGTGTGTTTGTGTGCATTGCTTAGTTCTATCACCTATCTTGTTGTTATCTCTTTTTATTCCACTTTAATATTTATGTGCACAGGTGTGTAAATAAAAACTTTCTCCTTACATCATTTAAAACCACGAGTATAAATAGATCCGTAGAAATTAATATAATTCATTCTTGTTTTGAAAATTTCATCATAACATATCATTAAAACATTATTAAATAAAACCGAAAAATTGACATCTTTACTTGCGATATCTGTGGAAAATCATTGAATCGCAATTTTTGCGATTGAGGATGCAACATCAAGGTTCATCAATGATGTGTAACATATGTAATATACGTTTCCCGGACCGTAAAGAATTTCTTAAGCACGCTCATTCAATTGAACATCCTAAAAAAGTGGAAGAAACTATTGTTTATTGTAAAGATTGTGGAGATTATATTCCTAAAACGAGTTATCATTATCATGTAAGAACAAATAGACATAAAATTAATTGTGCTAAGATGTTAGACAATTGTTTAAGGTGTATAAACTCAGTATACCGGGGCCGCATTGCAACATATATGATCGAAAATAGCAATGAAGAGAACTTAATACCTCAAACTTTTTTGGGTGAAATTAAACCCAAGTGGTTGAATTGTTGAGGAATATGCTTTAAAAACATTGCTCCATGTGAATAATTGTGAACTATTTTGTGAATACGTGTTGATAAAAGAAGAACAAGACGTAAATTCACACCAAACTAAAATGGCTATACTTAGCAGAGCCTCAACAACAGATGATATTCACCACAGTTACAGTGCAATAATAATTTGAAAAAGATGAGCGAATTTCAAGAGCGTGATAGCGGGTGGGCTTTAATAGAAATATCACACCTCGAAATTAATATTAATGTATACAAATCCATTAAAGGTTCACAATACATTCCTCTACCACCTGCAATATAGAGAAAGTTTAAGTACATCAACGTGCAAAATAAGGATGAGTATTGTTTCAAGTGGGCCATAATATCCTCATTATATAGAGTCGATCTTAACACAAATAGATGCACTTCATATAAAGTTGCAAACATAAAAGATGAAATTACTTTATTCGAGAACAATACTATCCTAAATTTTAAAAAGTTAAACTTCCCACTGTCGACCAACAAAATCAAAGAATTTGAAAGCAATAATCCTGATATATGTAATTGTAAACGTGTTTGGCTCAGAAGATGATAGTGTAGTAGGCCCATACTATTTTACTACAGAAGAAAAAGCCAAACACATCAATTTACTACTCTCGGAAGATGGTGAACGATTCCACTATGTCTAGATCAAAAATATTTCAAAGTATGCCACTAATATTTATATTGATATATACTAAAATATATTAATAAAAAAAATATTCTACTTCTTTTATTTAATTACATACCTCGTTTATACGCAAATCTTATTTGCAAATAAAACTATAGTTATATAGTTATAGTTACTAAAGTATACATACGATGGAAGATTTCTTATTTTCTTAGATTAAAATTATGTTTTCCTTATTTTTTGTATCCTGTACTAATAAATTAAATTAATCTTATTATTTTAACAACACCCTGTATATTTTTTTTGGCGTTGATAAAATATCTACTAAAACCCCTAATAATGCATCCAAGTAATGTTACATAAGTATACATACGCGAGTAGTTTTTTTTATACGCCGCTATTAATACCGTTACAAATTTTATGAAAATGCGTTTTGTTCATTAATAGAAGATCAGTATGTACGATTGGTATCAGTTTTTCAAGACTTAATTGTTATTTAATATAAAAAACTTAAAAAATGCCTAAAACTAAAGAAATTTCTGAGGATATTCGAAAACTGGCTGTAAAACTAAGGCGCGAAGGAAAATCTTTACAAGGAGTTGGTGAAATTTTAAATTTAACAAAACCTACTGTACAGACAATAATAAAAAATTTTGAAAATAATGGAAATTATGCGAACAAACCTCGATCAGGTCGCCCACGTAAGCTTACTGAAAGAATGGAGCGGACTATTATTCGAACTGTGAAGGATAATCCAAAAAAAAGTGCAGTTGAAATTAATCATGAGATAAAGCTGAATCACGATATTGAGGTTTGTAACCAAACGGTACGTCGCTGCATTAAAAGGAATGGATTTTTAAGCAGAGTTGCCAGAAAAAAGCCCCTACTGAGAGCCGTAAACGTTGTTAAACGGTTGGAATATGCTGAAAAGTATAAAAATGTCCATGTTAGCGATCCAACATTTTGGGAACGAGTTATATTTACTGACGAATGCAAGTTTATGGTATTTGGAGGAGACGGGCGCGCTAAAGTTTGGACAAAACCAAATATGGAATTTTTGCCAAAAAACGTCAATGCAACTGTGAAACATGGTGGAGGATCTCTTATGGTGTGGGGATGTATGGCAGCAAGTGGCGTTGGAAATTTAAGGTTTATAGAAGGTACTATGAATAAGACCATGTACATTGAAATTTTAAAGGACAGTTACATTCCCAGCACGCAAGAACTTGGTCTCGCAGAAAATGCTATATTCATGCACGACAACGATCCCAAGCATTCCTCGAATCTGGTGAAAGAGTGGCTGCTTTATAACGTAAAAAATAAATTAGAACATCCACCCCAATCACCAGATTTAAATGCAATTGAACATTTATGGGATCATCTGAAAAGAGCCTTAAAAAAACGAAATGTAACGTCAATTCCATCATTAAAAGAGGCTTTAATTCAAGAATGGAATTTAATATCGGCAGAAACAACAAGAAAATTGGCACTGTCCATGCCAGCTAGATTATCTGCTGTAGTGGATGCCAAAGGAAGCCATACGAGGTACTAAAATATATATTTTTTGAATTATTAAATAGCCGTATGTATACTTTAGTCACATAGCGAATAAGTGCAGTTTAGTAAAATTTAAAAATTTAAGCATATTTAAATGAAATTGAAATTTTTCTATATTTTGTTTTAATAATTATGTGAAATAAAATGCTTTTAAGTTCAACATTTATATATCATGTTTAATTTTTTACAAAAAAATAGGACTTAGGCTTCCGTATGTATACTTTAGTAACTATGTGTACATTTGTGCATTCATTCATTTTTAAATAAATAAGTAAAATATTGAACATACATTTTCTATTTCTTCATTTTTTTCTATGTTAAAAATGATTTCGAATGCCATTTTGCTTGCCAGTAAAAACACGAACGGTTGCATTCGAATGTATGCACGTTATCGAATGCTGTCATTAGAAATTTCAATATGTGTTACTCGAAACCGAATGCGAAAATCCCAAAAGTTTAAAAACTCGCACATTCGAGTAATAACTCGCTCGCAATCGAATGCGGACTCAGACCCTTATTAAAAGGTATAACAAAAATTATCGAAGCCTTCAATTGTTTTAAAGCCAACAAGTATAGAACCGTTACAGCAGGCTGTTCATACTCGGTACAAATTAACTTATTCATCGGGCTTCTTCAGCATATTTCTAATACTCATACCAACTTAATGCAATTCCGGACAGTAACACTATGGTTTGGGGGACACGTAAAATACTTTTTTTAAGTTTCTTTATCTTTATTTTTCTATTTATTAATTTTTATAAAAAAACGCTCAAAAAATACTTTGTTTTTCTAAACCACAACAGCTTTTTTTGACATCCCAAGTATATAAAATACTAAAAGCGAATTCAAAAATTTGACGTGAGTATACCTTATATGAATTTGCCTTGACATACTGGTTGTCAAAAGTCATTTAAATTGAAAGCTGTGAGTAGGCTGCACGCAATTTCCAAGCAAATTTATTTTCAATATGACGTTGATAAAAAACAGCTTTATAGCCTTTTCACACTTACTAACATCTTTCATCAATTTGGCAAGATGATAATATCTTCCCATAAGAATTATACGGGGCTAAATGTTCAACATCTTTCAACATCTTCAAAAGATGTTCCTATCTCACTTTGTTCCGTTCAACATCTTTCGATTATTTTAGTGTCATCACTAGAAAAAATTTATGTAACTATACATACATGCATACATACTATAAATATGTATTCATATGTTTGTATGTATATCTAAATATGAATGTACATATGTACATACATTCAAAGCTACATTTTGGAATATCCTTCGCAAAAAAAGATCCGTAATTACTCCAAGATTTTATTATACACATATGTATATTTATGTATATAATAAAATCTTGTATATATTTTTCCTAATCGAAATAAATTACATAATTACATACATCATTGTCCGCTGGCATAATTTCTACTAATTCTGCATATTGTAGCATTATTTTGTTTCTGCTCCTCAGAAGCCAGCAATTAAATCAATTTCTAGTGAATTTTTAAATTGCATTTTATTATTTAATTTTTAGTTGGTCACACTCGTAAAAATAGTATTATAATACATGACAGATGAAAGATGTTGTAATGTGAACAGGTTTTTTCAATTTTCAACATATTCCACGCATTCCTCAAAGATGTGAGTGAGTGTGAAAAGGGTATAAGACAACAAAACTTCATGACTTCTATATAGATATGTATATAAACCGCAACACATAATTATACTTTTTATTTTTGTTCCTAAACATACCTATTTATTTAATTATTTTATTTAAGTGTAATTAAAAGTTTTCGGTGGAATATAACATTATTTGTAATAAAAGAACACAAAAATACTATGTCGGCAGAAAATTTGAAAACAAAAACGAAGTGTGTTCATTGAAATTGCCGTCAGTTGTTTTTTGCCTATAAATTGAACACACAATTGGAAAGAAAATTTGAAGTCAAAGTAGAATCAAATTCTAAAAGTATGAATGTATTAGTGAAAAAGTGTGAATGTATTGAAATTTGAAAGGGAAAACTTGATCGTGTAATCCTCAAGTAACTCCAAGTTGTAATAATGGCCCTTAAGCATATAAAATCCCAGAAATTTTTTCCAAAACATAGTTTTTCATTCATTTTAATAAACAATCACACTTTCATTCTAATTTATTTTCATGTGCGTGTGTTTTTTAACAATTCATATCGCACATTTACTTCAATAGTGGCATTATGCAAGGGCTATGGTAGTGGATTCAATTCTGGTTATTTAACTTGTCCGTTCGAACAACACAATCCAGATACCTCATGTTTAAACTTAAATGCCTTGCAATGACTGCAAACAGCAGTCATTGGTCCAATTGAAACCTTGCCATGAGAAAAGTAATCAAAGTTTGCATCATAATTGAATACAGCACGCTCCAAAGTACGTCGCACTTACATACATACGTGGAACTGGATTTCGCAGAGCCCTACCACGCGCCATGGCATTTCGAGCAGCCAAAGTATTATTTACACGCTGTTCGTCACTTTGAGTTGCTCTATATGCCGCAACATTTCTAGCATTACGTGATTGACGCCCCAAACTACTGCGCGTACGTACCATATTGTATTAAAAAATGTAGCTACACCAATTAAATATGAAGTAATTGAAATTTTATTTATTCGCGAAATTCAAAAATTAAGATACATACATATGTTAGTTGAATAATGCAATTATTAAGAATATAAATAGAACAGCTGATCATTAAATGTCAGTCATAGCATGCACTCAAAAGCTAGCGACCTTGGAGAAAAAGTCCGTTTCAGCATTACATGTATGTATTAGCTGTTTGATGTAATGTTTGGAATATCCGTTAAGTTAATATATAAGAAAGCTCATTGCTGTACATAATGTATTTAAATATTATTATATAAGATAGATCCCCGAAGTTGTGATTTACAATAGCTAAAGGTGGAAGTACATAACACGCGTTCAATGCGCTAATGCGATACACGCGTCTTTCAAAAAAGTTGAAATAGTGTGTTTTCATAAGGCAAGTTACATAGAGAAGTTCGCGACGCGCGTACCTCGCCAAAAGTTGAACATTCTTCAACTTTCACGCGTTGTATACAAAATGACAGCTAGTGTTGCCAGATTCATAAACTAACATACACAAACATGATTAGAAATTAATTTTTTTATTAAACAATGGATACAAAAATTAATTAAATGTTTAAAGGAAAATGCAACGTAAATGCAAAAAAAAATAGCCGGCAAAGGATTTAAATTTTACAACTAAAAAAGCTTCAAAAGCGTGGTGTGTAACCTTCCATTTGTGTAGCGTTGAACGTTTAACAAGCCAGAAAAGCGTTGCCGCGTAACGCGTGGTATGTACTTCCACCTTTAGTATATAAATGGTTTGACTTGGATTGAATTGTAATTAATTTAAAAACGAATTGTATTTCAGTTTTTCAAAATATTAACTCATATATTTCGAAATGAATGCAGTGTTCACTAAAATATAACTCATGAACCAATTCACATACAGAGACTGTTTGTACATAAAAACCTTGGTATTGACGTCACCACCCAGCTAAAAAAATATGTATGGAGCATATATGATATCCCATATATGGTTCGGATCCAAAAAATGAGGGTATATGGACATATATGATAATATATATTCATACATTTCCATACATGAATGTGTATTCCCTATATAGTATGCAAAGTTCATATTGATTCAACAAGCGCACTGCTGTGCAATAAATTAAATTATTAAAATTATTTTTTTTGTAAAATTTTTTACAGAAAGGTTGTGTTTAATGAAACATTTGTTCAAACAAAATAATACAAAACGAACTAAAAGACATTCCATTCGACGTTTTAATAGAAAATGTGAATCGATTATTTAAAAAAAAAACACAAAACACACATTCGCACACAACATATAATCAGATTAAAAACTTATGCAATTATAAAAGAAAAATTAATCCGTTTTTATACTCTAGTGTTAGTATAAAAACGGATTAATTTTTCTTTTATAATATTAATATTATTTTTTTTGCAGTTATATGAATTTTGTTTCTTAAATATATCTTAGAATTCTGTTACTTTTTATAAAATTAATGACTGAATTATCTTTTTGATTATTTGATTTATTAAATAGGCCCACAATATATAAAATCCTACAAGTACGATTTTTTGGTTGCACAAGTTTTTACTTTTTAAACGTTGAGGCTCTACGCATATTAACTTTGCATCCGCTTATGTATTTTTTAACAGACTTCCAATTCACCAGTGATTAAAAAGAGGGAAAAAGATCGAATTAATAAAATTTAATCTTTTTTGATTGCAAATGCGATCTTATGTGATATATCATGTATGCATACATTTTTATATGTCACCATATATAACATCTTATTTCTATATATGAATCACATATGAAGAGCTTCATAATTAAAATTTTCATATATGAGTTAATATATTATAATACATTTCATATATTAGTCCATATATTAATTCATATATAATGGTTTTGCCATCTATAATCCCATACATTTCCATACATGAATTCATACATATTCATATATAGTTATATACATTCATACATATATTAAAAATATATGGACCATATATAATTTTTTTAGCTGGGCATTCATATAAACTTTGCAGAAACAAAATCGGTTCACGCATTCCACAGAGAACATCAATTACTAACACAATGCAACTTATTTTTATATATATATATAGATAACAGAACTCTCTAGATAAGAAAAAAAGTGAAAACCCAGCTAAAAAAAATATGTATGGAGCATATATGATATCCCATATATGATTCGGATCCGAAAAATGAGGGTATATGGCCATATATGATTATATATATTCATACATTTTCATACATGCATGTATAAATATTCCCTATACGGTATGAAAAGTTCATATTCATACTTTCTTGAATCAAAAAAACGCACTGCTGTGCAATAAATAAAATTTCTAAAATTAGTTTTTTTTAAGTTTTTGTAAAGGGAGGAGGTTGTATTTAACGAAACATTTGTTTGGACAAAATATTTAAAAACTAACTAAAAGAAATTGTATTCATCATTTCAAAGAAAAGGTGAATCCACTATTTAAAAAACACAAAACCCATATTCGTACAAAAAATTTAATTTAAGAAATAAGATTAAAAACTAATGCAATTAATTATAAAAAAAATCCGTCTAACAATAGTTTTCAATAAATTTTATTGCAGTAATATGAACTTTGTTTCTTATCTAGAGAATTTTGTTATTTTCTATAATTAATGACTGGATTATCCTTTTGATTATTTGGGGGCCACAATGTATAAAATCATACAAGAATGATTTTTTTGTAACAAAAGTTTTTCTTTTTTAAACGTTGGGGGTACGCATATAAACTTTGCATACCGTATGTATTTTCTAATGGATTTCCAATTCACCAGTGATAAAATACCAAGCTTTTTTGATTGCAAAAACAATCTTATGTAAGATATTATGTATGCATACATTCTTATATGACTCCATATATTAAATCTTATTTCTATATATGGATCCACATAAGAAGAGCTTCATAATTAAATTTCCATATATGAGCTCATATATTAGTCCATATTTTACTTTATATATAATAGTTTTGCCATGTATAATCCCATACATGAATTCAAACATATTCATATATAGTTATATACATTCATATATTAAAAATATATGGACCATATATAATTTTTTTAGCTGGGAACTATTAATTGCATTAGTTTTTAATCTGATTTCTTACATTAAATTTTATGTACGAATATGAGTTTTGTGTTTTTTAAATAATTGATTCACCTTTTGACTTAAAATGGTGAATGAAATGACTTTTAGTTCGTTTTTCATTATTTGTCCAAAGGAATGTAATTAATTTATTTAATTAATTTAATTTATTGCACAGCAGTGCGCTTTTGTGAATCAATAGAGTATGAATATGAACTTTGCATACTGCAGAGGGAAAATTTACACATACATGTATTAAAATATATTATCATATATATTATCATATATACCCTCATTTTTCGGATCCGAACCATATATGGGATATCATATATGCTCCATACATATTTTTTTTAGCTGGGTAGTTATGATTTAAATTATAATTATAATTTTACGATTGCGGGGAACAAAGTTATGAGGGGGGTAAAAACAGCTCGAATGGCTTCCTGTAAATATACACACTGCGTGCATTGGCCGGAACTTGGCCTAGCGCACTGTCGTGCGCCTAGATAGTGGTGATAACTCACCAAAACATTTTTTTACTAATTTAGTTAAGGATAGTCTAGATATATATAACAATTATTTAAGTGTAATTAAACCAATGAATTCCTTAACACCGCTTCATTAGATTAGACAAAAAGGGGACACAATTTGTCACATTTGTAAAAAATATTTATCTGTTGAAGATCGAGTGGCCGACCATTGTCACTTAACAGGTGAATATAGGGGACCAGCACATGACAAGTGCAATTTAGAGTAGAGATGTAACGAATACCAGTTTAGCGAATGCGAAAGCGAATAATTCACTTTAATTTCTGCTAAAGCTAATGCGAAAGCGAATGCAAATATTACAATACATTAAAAATCACATGAAAATAAATTTAGATATATATTTTTATAAGAACAAGAAGTTGTATTATATACATAGATGTACTACATATAGCATTTTATTTAAATTGAGTGTTTAATGGGGCAAATATTTGTTGATTTATTAAGAATACCATTTTTAAAACAGAAAGATATGTGAAATTATATTATAATAAGTATAGATAATAATAAAAAGTAATAGTGTTTTCACACTGAAAGTTTAAACATGGTTTTAACGTTAAAACCATAAACAGCTGATTTTTTACATTCACACTGCAAACTTGTTAAATTCAGGTTTTAACTCACAGACTGTCTAATAACTTTGTTCAAAAATAAAATAAGTCTCCTGCAGAAATGCGTGTATTTGTTGTTGCATTTTTTCTGCTTTTTAATAACACTTGTTGGACAAACTGTACAACAACTGTTTTTGTTAATATGAAAAACTGAGATATTTCACAATACGCTGTAAAATGGAAATTATTATAAAGGGTGTCCCAACAAGAACGCAAGATTTAAATTTGGCGCTATTCGAAGTGTCATTGTTTGACATTTGAACAATTGTTATTGTTTGCTAGTAGAAGTTACGAGGTTAGTAAAAATGGAGCGCTACACGAATGAACAACGCATTCTCATTGAGAAATTGTTTTACCAAAATGGTGAAAGTTTTGCGGCTACAGTTCGCGAATTTGCGATCAATTTGGGGTCACAATAATGCTCCAAAAGAGTAAAGACATTAATGGACAAATTTGCCGAAACTGGGTCTGTTAGCGCCTTCGACCAGGTCGATCGACCGAAAATGTCGCAGCTGTACGTGATGATGTCGCTCAAATGCAGTTCAAGCGCAAACAGTCAATGGTGTTCGGTATCGTGAAATAATAACCAGTTTTTTGTGCCTAGAATTGAAGATATGAATGTGGAGGGCATGTGGTTTCAACAAGACGGCGCCACATATCATACAGCCAGAGAAACAATTCAATTGCTGCATCAGTCATTTCCCTGTCGTGTTATTTCGCGTTTTGGAGACCAGAATTGGCCGCCTAGATCGTGCGATTTAACACCATTAGACTTTTTCTTTGAGGTTTTTTGAAGTCGATGGTTTACGCGAATAAGCCGACGACGACTCAAGCCTTAAAAGAGGAAATTGGACGCTGCATTAATGAAATACCGCAGCATTTATGCAAAACGGTCATTGAAAATTTCATTAAAAGATCGCGTTTGTGCCAGCAAAGCCGCGGCGTCCATCTGCCCGATTTGTTGTTCCACACATAACCTCATTTTGTCTACTTTACGATATAATAAAGTTTCACGATTTTTTTTTAAATATCTGTGTTTTATTTAAAATTTAAATCTTGCGTTCTTGTTGGGACACCCTTTATATTATGTAAATAATTTTTTTTAAATTATGGAACTTATACAGAATGAAGAAGTGCTTGGAAATAAAATGATTATATATAACAATTTACAAATACATTATAAGATAAATGACAGTCATATTGTCTATTTTCACTTTCCAGAGTTCAATGAAAATTTTTTCTTTGTTTTCCTTCCAGAAATACTCTTTTTTCCATAAGTTTTTGATTATTATTGCTGCTGCATCCATTTTTAAGTTGAAAATCTTTCAAGCGCCATTTCTTGTTATTCACTAAACATTATCATTGTCATAAACATTATCAGCTGCTGCCGGTCATTTCAACTTGGCAGCACTGAATTTATCACAGCGAAAACAGGGTCGCATTTCATAAAACCAACTTAAAACCAATTCAAAAATGGTTTTAATTTGGTTTTAACAACAACAATTTGTATGGTAAAACCAGGTTTTAACAGTTGGTTTTAACGTTAAAACCAACTTTTATTAAAACCATGTCAGTGTGAAAACACTATAAAGCAATCAACCCATTCGTACTTTGGAATGAATGTTCATGAAGAAATGTTGCAAAAGTAGTACTCTGTTCATGATACAATTATAACAGGTACATGCACAAGCCCAGCCTGTTAATGTATACAATGCAAATAGTTGTCAAACTTTGTTTACAAGCTGCGAAAATGTTAGTATATGTGTGTGAATAAAATGATTACAGTGTTGCCAATGAATTTACACATCGCCGTGTCTCCAATTACACATCGAAGAAAATTACACTACACATCTTTTGTGTAGGTTAAAATTAAAACAAAAATAAATAAAAATAGAACCCAAAGTAGAATTACACACAGATTATACAAGAATTTAATTACATGGCCTACACATGTGAGTAGAAATTACACACTGCCTAACTACACACAGATTGGCAACACTGAATAACTATAATCATGCAGGAATGCCGCGTCTGCAATTGTACTTTAGTTACCCTGTAATTGTTATTTTTAAAAACAAAAGGCATCTGTTTCTGACAATTATTCGTTTGTTGATACCAACAAAATGAATGTGTTTTCTGGTGTTGTAATTTTGTTGTAGTCGTGCATGTACCTAGTATAATTGTACCATGACTCTGTTCATCTTGGAAAAAATATATCTTCAACATTTTAAGTTTCATGCGATTAGTATTAATATTGCTTGCATTTAAATTTTTTTGTACGAAGTAACAAATGGTGTTCAACATTTTTGAAAAATTAAAAATATTTCAAAAACACCTCTGGATTTTGGTTTCATTTCTATACTTATGAGAACTTATTTATAAAAACGTTTTCCGCTAAAATTTTAAAGCTTTGATTAGAATGCTTTACTTTTAAGTATATTGTTACGTTTTTCTCTCTATAAAAACGCTTTTCCGTAGATCCGAAGATTTGCAAATGAATACAAGAGCCGAGTGTAGTAATTAGGGTTAAGAGTGATACAAGTTTTATTTACAAATACACTTAAACTAAATTACTCAAGAGCTTAAATACACTAATACAACTTAAACTAATGAATTACACACAAATATTCACAACTGGTTACCACTACGCCTTCCTCGCTGTAGTTTGCACACGTCTCTTATCTGGCTGCACAAGTATTCACGTGACACCTCTCTGTCTGCTGCTCGTCACTTACGGCACTCACTCTGCCGTCACTCACAGTTGATACACCAATAAAGACTCACTGGCTTTACTTACACCCTTATACACGTCTATTCGCTGCGCTGTTCCCTTTACTCCAGTCGACACGATAGACTCCACAATAATCTCAATTCCACGACAGACTATTTATTATTAATTCACAACTGTCTAACGAGTTCTTAACTTCACTACTTTCTGATTAGCACTAACTATAACTGTTCGCGACTGACTTACAACTGCAACTAACTCACCATTGGATGCGTCACCTCTATTTATATTTCACAGAAATTCCACTAGAAGTTTCAAGCAATGTCTAGACGATCATTATCATCTTATATGCTGCCTAATTAAGTTCATGTGGTAACTATGTACATACATGTGTATATGCGTACGTGTGTACATCATTAACTAAGCAACACACGGTGGTTGTTTATCTTTTGCTTTTCGTTTGAATTGGCATGTATGTATGTGTACAAATATGTGAATCTTCTTAATAAGCAGACGCTTTTGTTGTTGTTGTTGCTTTTGCTTGTTTAGTCAAGCTAGGCATGCTTATTAAGTTGTTGGCTACTTTCTAGACTATTCTTTGCTTTGACCCTGTAGGAATATTTTCGCGTAGCATTTACATTAACCCTGTTGGAATATTTTTGTGTAATGTTGCTTAACATTGTTGACGGCTATTTTCGTAACACTGCCGCCCACTTAAGCCTATTCGTCCCGAATAGGCACATCATCGCCTTTCTTTTTCTGCGTTTTCTAAACGCCTTGTAGTTACGCTGGAGACGACTACCTCTTCCACATTTGTCGGCTTTAGTTCTGGCTCTGTCTCGTTTCTCAACTGGAACTTGTATTGCCATAGGCTTGAGGTGACTACTTCGATATTCGTGGCCCCTGGTAGTACTTTCTCTGCTTAGTATTTCCGCTACAGCTTGCCTTGCCGTTCGTTGGAGATGAAACCATATTTGACATTTGCAACCCTTGGTACTGAATCTGTTTCGCATTTCCAATACAGCTTGTCTTGTTTTACGCTGGAGATGACAATTTCTCCCACATTTGTGGCTTTTGGCTCTGACTCTACCTTGTCCCTTGACTAGAGCTTGCCTTACCATTCTACATTTATGGCCCCTGGCTCTGACTCTACCTTGTCCCTCGACTAGAGTTTGCCTTACCACACGCCTGAGATTCTTTATAGAAGTTGTCTTCCTCTTCCTGACTGCTTTTATGCTGCGCGCTTTGTATACTTTAGCAGTTTCTTTACACTGAGCAAGCGAGACCATTTCACCCATAGCTTGTTCCGCTGTTTCACAGACCACCACATCTTCTACGTCTCTAGCTTCATTTTCTTTGCTGGAAACTTCTGGCTCACATCCCACTTCTGACACCAAATGTTACGTTTTTCTCTCTATAAAAACGCTTTTCCGTAGATCCGAAGATTTGCAAATGAATACAAGAGCCGAGTGTAGTAATTAGGGTTAAGAGTGATACAAGTTTTATTTACAAATACACTTAAACTAAATTACTCAAGAGCTTAAATACACTAATACAACTTAAACTAATGAATTACACACAAATATTCACAACTGGTTACCACTACGCCTTCCTCGCTGTAGTTTGCACACGTCTCTTATCTGGCTGCACAAGTATTCACGTGACACCTCTCTGTCTGCTGCTCGTCACTTACGGCACTCACTCTGCCGTCACTCACAGTTGATACACCAATAAAGACTCACTGGCTTTACTTACACCCTTATACACGTCTATTCGCTGCGCTGTTCCCTTTACTCCAGTCGACACGATAGACTCCACAATAATCTCAATTCCACGACAGACTATTTATTATTAATTCACAACTGTCTAACGAGTTCTTAACTTCACTACTTTCTGATTAGCACTAACTATAACTGTTCGCGACTGACTTACAACTGCAACTAACTCACCATTGGATGCGTCACCTCTATTTATATTTCACAGAAATTCCACTAGAAGTTTCAAGCAATGTCTAGACGATCATTATCATCTTATATGCTGCCTAATTAAGTTCATGTGGTAACTATGTACATACATGTGTATATGCGTACGTGTGTACATCATTAACTAAGCAACACACGGTGGTTGTTTATCTTTTGCTTTTCGTTTGAATTGGCATGTATGTATGTGTACAAATATGTGAATCTTCTTAATAAGCAGACGCTTTTGTTGTTGTTGTTGCTTTTGCTTGTTTAGTCAAGCTAGGCATGCTTATTAAGTTGTTGGCTACTTTCTAGACTATTCTTTGCTTTGACCCTGTAGGAATATTTTCGCGTAGCATTTACATTAACCCTGTTGGAATATTTTTGTGTAATGTTGCTTAACATTGTTGACGGCTATTTTCGTAACAATATTAATCTTTTTCATGCTGGCTTATAAAACATTTTGGCGTTTTTGACGTTTGTTAATCGCAAACTATTTTCGTAAAAGAAGTACAATTTTTTTTGTCTTCAGTATTCGCTTGAAATATTCGCATATTTTAGCGAAAGCAAAAGCGAATGCAAATAGCAAAAGTAAGCGAATAATTTGCGAATGCGA
This sequence comes from Tachina grossa, assembly GCA_949987645.1. NCBI lineage: Eukaryota > Metazoa > Arthropoda > Insecta > Diptera > Tachinidae > Tachina > Tachina grossa. Next base: position 124,055,202 of record OX465275.1, read on the forward strand.
ACATTCGTTACATCCCTAATTTAGAGTATCAAATAGCAAACTTCATCCCCATATTTTTCCATAGTCTTTCGGCATATGACTGTCACTTGTTTGTGCGAGAACTTTCATCTTTTGAAGGTGATATAAATATAATTCCTTTAAATAAGGAATTATGTATATGTATCCATATTAAAGAGAATTTTTGTAAATGAAAAAGACACAATTGAACTGCGTTTTCTAGATTCTTGTCGGTTTATGCCATCGAGTTTAGAAAAACTAGCAGGGTTTTTGTCCGATGATGATTTGTCAATTGTTAAATCAACCTACCACATTGACAATGAATTTAATTTAATGAAGCGTAAAGGTGTCTTTCCGTATGACTATCTAGATTCTAGATTCTGGAAATCGTCTCCAAGAAACACAGCTACCACCCCATTCATGCTTCTTTAATAAACTCTCTAATGAGTCGTGTAGTGTTAATGATTACGAACATGCTGAAAAGGTTTGGAATACATTCAATTGTAACACTATGTTGGACTATAGGTTATTACATTTAAAAGTAGATGTTGTATTGCTTTTATCTTGGAATGCAATGTTGAAAACAACGGAAATAGAATTCGAATTGCTAAGTCCTCGTCCAGACTCGCAATTTTTGTTGCAGCAATTCTTCATTTTATTGGTGAGAGAGGTAAGAAGATTGGGGAGGGGTACACAGTTTCATGTGCTCGGCAATTCTCTTTTGAATTGAAATTCGTAATTGTTCATTTCAAGTTGTTAGTTGTATTTGACGTTTTTTATAATTTTATTTCTTCAGTTGTATGAAAAACAAAAAAATATAACATAAATTAAATATAATTGCTAATTTGTCAAGGAAATTTGTGGTATAATAAGTTTTTTTAATGCATAATTGCAATATTAGAATTTCATAATGTGGACACTTCTGCAATTTGAGAGCAGAATTTTTAAAAATTGCAGCAACAAAAATTGCAAGTCTGGACGAGGACTAACTGATATTAACTTACAATTTCGTTATACGGGGTATTAGGGGAGGTATAGTTTAATGCAGTAAGAGCCCATTTAGATGAAGGGTGGCATCGCTGCGATAACGCTTACGTTCTATTTTGGAGTCCCTTCTTAAATCTACGCGCGTTTACACGAAGACTTTTTTATCGCAATAGTCAGGCGACTTTTTGATATTAATTTGTTCAATGCTTTTAACGGCCCTTTTCACAATGTAGAATTAAATGCTAACAGGGAATTTAACGGAAACTTTTGTATGAAGAACTGTCAGTTAAAGTTCATGTTAACTCTTAACCATACATTGTGCAAAGGGACGTCATTCGTTCATTCGTAGCAGTGTTGCCGTAAAGGAACCAATTGTTAGTTTGAGAAATGTAGAATTAATATGTCCACATATTTTTATTTTTTTTTTAATTTACCACCAAAATACAATAATTCCTTTTCTCTCCTTACTTTATTTGTTTATAATTTTTATATTATAACTGTTTCTTTGATGCATGTAATAAAAAATTGGTTTAACTGGCAACACTGTGTGCACATAGCACACAAAAAATTAGAGAGAAAAATTTGTGAGAGAGAGGAGATAAAATTGTCTCTTCAGTTCCCAGTACGTGCGACTTTTGCTACCCCGCAAGCTTTTCCACACTTTTCGCCTAAAAACAAGACTCGCAGGCGACGTGTCGCAGCGACACGAAACATACATAAGTGTCACGAGACGGAAGATACGGGTATTTTTCAGTTTGTCTCGTTTTCCCTCAAATTTTGTCGTCGGTTTTGTTTTGCTACGTCTTTCTAGTGCAATACATTTTTATTAGCTGTGTTAATTGGTAAGTAGTAATACACTACAGTATCAAATACACTATGCTTTTCTCTTTCTTCCATGAATTTTAACAAAAACCTGATTGGAGCTTTTTTACCTGTCACTTTCTTCACTTCTGTGTATTCTGTGGCGGCGAGGCCACCCTTCATCTAAACGGCCTCTAAGCGACATTCGATAGGAAATAACAAGTACATCAGTGATTATGATCGTACAAAAGAATCAAATTACCTTATGTATTTAGATGTAAATAACTTATATGGTCATGTAATGTCAAGTAGGTTGAAAACTGAAAATTATTATGTAAATAATGTAAAAGAAGATTCTGCAGTTGGTTACATATTGGAGGTAGATATAGAATATCCAACCATATTACACGACTATGGCTGAGTTTACATATGGCATTTCTTGTGTGTCATTTGCACAAAAAAACGTAACCAACTAATTACTAATGAAAAAGTTTTGATTCAGACATGTATTTATTGATTTAAACAGTTTGCAATCATGCTGGATTCTATAAAATTGTCTATTAGTTATGTATGAAACTATTTAACTTAATAAATACATGTCTGAATCTAAAAATTGTTCATTAGTAATTAGTGGTTACGCTTTTTTACGCTTGTGTGGCACAAGGCACACAGATGGAAACCCGGCCTATCATAGTGACTTGCCATTTTGTGCAGAAAACAAGAACGTTGAAAGCATGAAACAACGAAAGTTAATAACAGATTTAAACGATAAAATCAATTATATAATACATTATCGCAATCTTCAACAATGTATGATTTTAAAGAAAATTTATAGAATTCTTGAATTTAATCAGTCGAATTGGTTGAAAAAATATATTGATATAAATAATCATCATAGAACATTAGCCAAAATTTCATTTGAGCAAAACTTTTTTAAATTGTTAAAGCCCCGTTCAGACTATTATACAAGTATTAATACTTTCATCACATTTTACGATACAGAAATCTAAATACATTCGTTGCGACTGTCAAAAAATCTAACGTAAAATCACATATTGTGTTCAGACTATCACACTTCAAATAATAGAAAATAGAAAACAAAACAGCTGTTCAATGAAAATGTCTGTGCTATTCATTGACTAGTGGCGACAAAGCGGTTTCATGCAGGAGGGGACGTGCCGGCACTTGAAAAAATGTAGCAGTTAAAAATATTCTGTGTAAATAATAGAAAAAAATTTAAGAAAAGATATTACAAAAACGTTAAAACATTACGTCAATACTTCCATACGATTCACTTATTCAAAATTTTGAGCCGATATACATATGACAAAACATTACATCAATGACGACACGCTATCGGCGGCGAAACAACCGACTTGGAAATTTGGTTTGTGTGAAAATGCAACCCTGATCTAATGAAAAGTATTATCGTTTAGAAAATTTTCTAAAAACGAAAAAGTCTTATGGGATGTCAAAATTTTTATCGTATTATTTGCCACTTTGATGACATTTTGTGTTCAGACTATCACATTTGCACGTATTATTTGAATTTTTGACAAGTATAAATACAAAGTATAATAGTCTGAACGCTGCTTAAACAACGCTGTATATGGCAAAACTATGGAAAATGTCAATAAAAGAAAGGATATAAAAATATTATGTGAATGGGAGAATAAAGGTAAGCGATTAAGAGCAAGAACTCTTGTTGCTAGACCTAATTTTCATAGTTCCCTCAAAATTCATGACGAAATGGTTGCAATTATCAAAATGGGAAATGTAAAATTTTCATTACGATTATATGAAACCTAAATATTGTGAAAATATTAATCTTAATTATATGGATACTGATTCCTTTATATATAATATCAAAACAAATGACCTATATGATGATATTAGAAATGATATTAAAATGCATTTTGATACATCTGCATATCCAAAAGATAATGTATTCAGTTTTCCTCTGTTGAATAAAAAAGTATTAGGGATGATGAAGGACGAATGCAATGTTAAGTTAATTAAAGAGTTCATTGGTTTACGAGCTAAAATGTATTCTGTAAAAATAGATAAGATAGATAAGGAAATAAAAAAAACAAAAGGTGTAAAACAATGTGTTACAAATAAATTAAGTATTAATGATTTTAGAAATTGTTTATTAAAAAAAAACTTATTTTATGATTCTATGTATGTATTTAGGTCTAAGGTGCATAATATTTACACGCAATACATTAGTAAGTTGACATGAAGTTATTTAGATGATAAGAGATTTGTACGTGAAAATGGTGTTGATACTTATGCGTGGCGGCATTATAGATTATATTACCATTCATCAGTATCAACACCAGAAATAGCACTAGAAATTTAAATATCTATGAAGAATTTATGGAAGATGATGATAATATTTTTCTTAATGTTTATATGGATATGTAATTAACCTAAAATTGTAGAATAATGAGATCATGAAAAAATAAGAGTATAAAATGTTTTTATTTCAAATTATATTTACTGAATAAAAATTTTAAACATAAATGTCCACAATTAGATGTATTGAATTTTTGTTTTTGTTTATAATTACATATATTCAATTGGTGTTTTTAAGTAATTAACTATTTTAACTGGTGGATGTAAGTTTCCGAAACTATTAAAGTATTCTTTATAATTACGATTTTTATAATAGGCTGCCCAATGCGCTCCAGGACCAGTAGAACTATCTAAATTAACAATGCCACATTCTTGAATTAATGCCTTTTTAGGTAAACGATCACGCATAAAATCACCTCTAAAATTTTTGAGTTTTTTTTAGCATATTTCATTAAATCTAGATCAGTTAATGGTCGATTGGGTAGACTACCCAAAGTTTTTTGGAGATGGGTTATAATAAATGCCATATCCAGATTTGTATGGCTTAAGGTATAGACCTTTTCCTTCTATTTTTATATCATTTACAGCCTTAATAATAGCTGATCCACCGGTAGCTAAACCTACAAGTACTGATGAAATTTAAATCTTGCTTTCTTGTTGGGACACCCTTTATAAATGAGAACAGTGATGCCAACTCTTGATACTCAAAAAGCGTAAAAAAATTGAAAAAGGGTTAAATTGAAAAAAATATACGTTTAGCGCTAAATAAAGTAAAAATTTTCGAATAATCGCGAAAAGGGGCTAGTATTAAAATGTTTCTGTTGTAAATCAAAACATCGAAAACATTGTTGTACAATAATTTATTAGAAAATCTTGAGATCAACACATACATAGCTTGAGATATTACATTTCATATTAAATTTCAATAAGGTACCCATAAATAGTGTACATATACACACACATATATATATATATAACAGAAGTATGTATACATATGTATGTATCTACGTTTACATAAGTACATACATACATACATATAAAATTGGTCGTTTTAAAATAAAATTTCGATTTATCACTCTTCCTAAAACATACATTATCTGTTTTTATCAAAGCACAAAAAATTTGGAAGAAATAAAAGATTATTCTATAGTCTTCTTCTTATTTAAATTAATAAAGCAAGCTAGCAAAATTAAATGAGTAAAAAGTCGATATTATTAGATTAAAGGAAGAAAAAGTGCACAAAGATTATAACTTATATACATATTGAACAAAAAGTAAAAAAAGTTCTGAAAGATAATTATAAAAAGTACTAACTCACGCGTTTTTTTGGGACCAAACATTTTTTTCGCGTTTTGAGTGACTGAATTCTTGTTAAATCTAGCCCGAAAAGTGCTAATAACCATATTTTGAGTTGGTAACCAAATTTTAATTACTTTTAAGTTATATTTAAATACGAAATTGTGTTTTTGAGTACATATTTAAATAATAATTAAATTCCCAACCTTGTGTAATATAATACCACTTAAGCTTTATGAGCGTACCATATGTTTTTATGCGTGTGTGTTTATTGAAAACATACACATAAACATCATGTGGTCGTGTGGAAAACATCATGTGCTCGTATTAAAAAGAATTTCGTTAAAATTTCATAAATATATAGGACAATACATACTTTCATATCATGGAATAAATAAATAGAAAAATGTATTATGACGTTCGTTTGTTTTTATAAAATTTATTTTATGCAATTATAATTTTCTACATGTTTTGCTTATGTTTTTTGGAAAGTCCTCGTTCAGACTTGCAATTTTTGTTGCTGGAATTTCTTAAAATTTTGCTTTGAAATTGCATAAGTGTCCACATTATGAAATTCTAATTTTTCAATTATGCATTAAAAAATTCTATTACATCACAAATTTTCCTGAAAAAATAACACTTATATTTGCTTTTTCTAATATTTTTGGTTCTCATACAACTAAAGAAATAAAATTATAAAACACGTCAAATACAACTAGCAACTTGAAATTAACAATTACGAATTTCAAATCAAAAGAGAATTGCAGAGCACATGAAACTGTGTACCCCTCCCTAATCTTCTTACCCCTCTCACCAATAAACTCAAGAATTGCTGCAACAAAAATTGCAAGTCTGGACAGAGACAAAGCGTTCAATAGTATTTGGAAATTTTCTAGTGCTGTCGTACTCTCAACATAATTTAATAAGAACTTTAATTGACCATTGAAAAAATGAAATCGTATCTAAAAAAATAAAATTTTAAGTAAAAACTAGCTAATTATGTACTTAAATATTAAGTTAGAAACTATGTGTAAGTTGGCATCATTGCATCAAAAAGATTTGTCAAAACGAACCACGAATGTGTCGTTTGAACGGCATGGTTCGCAATCGTGGTTCAGAGAGCGAACCAAGTGGTTCATGTTGCCGTCTGAACATAGCATAAGCTAGCTTATTCATATTACAGTTGGGCCTTTAGTATTCTTCATACGTTATGAAAAATATAACGACTACTAAAGAGAAAAGTACCGAACTTATTCCATATTGGTTGCGTTTGCCACTCTATAAATTTAATGAAATTTAATTTAGCTCATCTTTATCGTGCATTCCGGAGGAAGTTGAACTTCTACTTAGAAATATCTTGAAATACTTTAAACGTGGAAAAAGGTATTCGGACCTTAAAAGATTGCATATTTGATGTACCTGAGCACAAGCTGTTAAGGCTCATCGACACGAGATGGCTTTCATTTGAATCTGTTGCCAGAAGAACATTGGAACAATGGCCAGCTTTACAACATTATTTTATTCGCGCACAGTTCGAGGAAAAGTGTACCTCCAATTCACAAAAAAAAAAACGCATTATTCAAGAAGGTTTATCGTCTATAAATAGAATTTATTTAAAATTTTTGGTTTATATTCTCAAAAGTATGAATAAATTGAACACACAATTTCAAAGGGAGTCCTCTCAAATTATGTATCTCGTACCCTCTACTAAAAGCATTTTGTTAGAATTGTTTAAAAAATTCTTAAAAAAGAATATGTAAATACCAAGAAAGTAGAAAATATAGATTTTATTAATACTTTGTATATTAAGGATATCGTTGACATATAAAGGTCCGCCAGATAAATTTTTTTTTTTTTGAAAATGCTATAAAAAAACTACTGAAGCTTCGGTTGTGTGGCACGTAGCGCCGTCCTGTTGAAACCAAATGTTGCAAATATCCTCCTCTTCATTTTTTGTGAACAAAAATTCGTTCAACATGGCCCGATAACGATCGCCATTGACTGTAACGGGCACTCCTTATTTTCCTCATTTTCGAAAAAAAATGGCCCAATTATGCCTCTGGACCGAAATCCGCACCAACAGTGACTCGTTTTGGGTGCGTCGGCTTTTCAATGTATGCGTGCGGGTTTTCTGTGCCCCAAATGCGACAATTTTCCTTGTTTACATACCCGCCAAGATCAAAATGAGCTTCATCGGAAAAGATGATTTTTTTTTTTGGCAAAATCGGCATCTTCTGTAAGTCGTTAGCAGGGACACTTAGCGAAGCGAAAACGCATTGGATGGTCAGATGGCTCGTTCAGCAGAAGGATAAAACTAATTATCTGTCAAATCAGACATGAGCTAAGTATTACCATTCACGAAATAAGCACTAGTTGAAAAAAAACTTTAGATGACGGACCCTTTATATTGGCCATGAAGCCGAAAGCGAGATATGTATGTGCTGAAGGTCTTTCTAAGAATTGTATAATTGATATTAAAAGCAAACTTTTAACTTTTTATCGAAAACTGTGTGGAGAAATACTATCAAGAATTGATATTATGGATAAAAAGCTTAGTGTACTAACGTATTTGGATCCAGTAATTTTAAAGTCAAATGAAGACACAAATTATGTTGATATTGTTTCAGAGTTTAGCTATGTAATAACAGATCCAGAGGCGTTTGTCAGTGAATTAAAGTTATTAGAATCCAAAGTAAATGACAAAAACTATCGCCTAGGTTCTACATTCGTAAAATGAAATGAAAGTGAAATTTTCTCTTGGTTTGTGTTCTTAATTTCGTAAAAGCGATTTAAAAAGTAAAATTTCATTTTCATTGAAATAAATCAAACGAAATGGAAGTGTTCTGGAATCCAATTTCACTACAAAAAAAGTAATTTGAATTCGGCAGCAAACAACATTGTGAAAGAAAATACTTTTTGGTAAAAATAAAATTTTTGTAACTTTTTATTGCAAAAATACAATTGTGTTTTAAAGGGATAAGCACAAAAACATGGAATAAGAGGTTGCTAAAATATATGGGAAACAAATCCGGGATTAGCTAAAGGGTTCTGTAAATGATTTCTTCTTTCAAGGCGTTCAGAAATTTTTAGCGAACTTGCGATTTTTCGCGTTTTTTCCCAAATTTATTTTATTTATAACAGTTTTGGCAACTTTTAATGATTTTTAAGGATTGCTTCCGATTTTGCAACTTCTCGCGAATTTTTGCATTGTTCGCAATGAAAGCGAATTTTTGCAAAAATCTGGTTCTTAGCATTTTTGCGAATTTTAAATAATATTAGACTTTGCTCTTAAGTTTTTGCGAATTTTCGCCATTTTTGCGATTTTTTACCGAATTTTTTTCATTCTTAGAGTTTGGCGATTTTTAGTAAAAATTATGGCTTCTTTAAAATTTTGAAATTTTTCGCAAATTTCTATTTTTTGGCGAAAGATGTCATTTTTGCAACGTTTTTGGCTTTATTTATTTATTTTTATTTAGGAACCTAAAATTTAAATTTGTTGCAAGCTCTGGCGAATTTTCATAATGTGTTGCGCTTTCTCCCGAGTTAATGACTTACCTTAAAGTTGTAGCGAGTTTAATTAATTTTAGTTTAAAGCTTGTTTCCAATATTGCAAATTTTCGCGATACGTGATTTATTCTTTTTTTTATCAAGATTTGATATAGATTTTTGCATTTATTTTTATTACTTATTAAAAATATCCATAGCAAGACAGATAGGTAGTCAAATTTAATTCTTTCAAAAGACTAATTTATAATAATAATAATAATTTATAGCATAAAATGTTTTTTTTCATGTTGCTTGAAATATTTATTTGAAATAAACTGGGAAGGAAATCGTCATGGAAAAAAAGTTTCATTACTTTTCTAGAACACAGTGATATCATGTTTGCGGAATTAAAAACGTTTTCAGTTTCATTTTGAGTGGAATGTAGAACCTGGGCGTATGATAACATCTTTCAAATTTCTAATGCTGAACAATTTTGGCATTAAGTAGGAAGTTTAAAGAATGGCTTTCGCGAGTATTAATTTTCAAACCTATACACATTTTCCTGTAACATAACTTGTCCAATGCAGCTTGAATGTTATCGTTAATATTCTTTTTGGTATAATTTCTAATTAATTTTTGTGAAATAAACATATATGTTAGCACCCTAAATATTGGTATAATCAGTTTTAAAAATTTCTTTTAAAGTTTCCTCAAACACCAAAAATTATTGGTGTATGGAATGTTTAGTTCTCAACTGTAACAAATGTAACTAGAAAATAGAAAACCTTGAAAGTCTGATAACAAGTACAAAAAAGATATGCCCGTGTAAGACATATGGATACTAATTTATTATTTCTTACATTATATATATTTTTATACTATACATACTACATATAAAATTTTGTTTATATAATATCTTATATAAATACGACACATACTTTTTGTAGTACACTTTTCAGTATCTTATCGTCTATCAATATTGCTTTAAAAGATATTTTCGCGTAGATATGCACAATGGGCGTGTGCCAAACGGTAGGAAAGTACTATGGTAAAAAAATATTTGCCTGTGGGGAAAAATTTCATTTTTCTGCTGTGCCAAATGATATCTTTTTTGACAATGTAAAATTTTGAGAAATTCGCTTTAGCATAGAAAGAAGCTGATGAAACAATTGCTGCGGCGGCGAAGCTAAATATTTGACTACAAGCCGCCAGCTACCACCACCGGGACCACCGGGCGATCCTAGTTTATAATTATGTACAAACATATCGTCGCTGTTTTAACTAACCGACCTAACTGAACCGGTTTTAAAACCGGTTGGAAAACCGAGTCGATCACCCTAGCTGTATCGTTCTTCCTAAGGCAGCTGAAAGTGCCTTGGGTTCATTACTTATTTATTGGCTAATTTCACTAACCTTGGATTTCTTGTTCTTTTTCAGCTTTTTTTTTCTTCATACGTACCACTGGCTATAAATTATTTTACACACCGGGACAAGGGCTGGAATTGGTGTCTTCACATACAAAAGTGCCCCTCCCTATCATGAATTACTTCATGGGACTCGTGGTTTTCATATTTCTAACTGGCCACCTCCCGTATGAGTACAATTTACAGTGAGGGACTCGTGGCTCCATTTCATGCCACCTCCCTGTCATGAATTGCTCCATGGGACTCGTGGCTATCCTTTTGGATCACCTCCCATATGAATATAATTCACAGCGTGGGACTCGTGGCTCCCATTTAGGCCACCTCCCTTTCGGCTGTGTTTTTTTGTTTTTGTTTCCCCCCCCCCCCCCCTCCGAAATCGCAACACAGTTTGTTATATCTTGGGACCTCGCATTATTACAATAAAACATAGAAATACTCAAAAGGATATAGTTATAAGTGACTGTCCGCACGTGATGAATTTGTATCATGATGGATTAACAACTTCGTATAAAAGAACGGTATAAAAAATACTGTTTTCATTATGATATAAATTCATCAGATGTGGATACAAAATTAAATAAAGAATAAGTTAAGAAAGTAGGAATATACTTCGTCCTAGAAAAAGATTCCTATGAAAAGATTGATTTCTCATTATTCGTATTGTTTTTGATACGCATAAGTTCTCATTTACAAACTTCATTTTACATGCTTTACAATTTTCTCAAAATGAAAATATAATTTAATTAAAAAAATTAAATTAAAACGCGAACTCAAGACAAAATAATAAAATTTTTTTGGCTAAACCCATACAGTTCTACTAAAACTCATGACGCTATTTATTTTGGCTTTAGAAAAAAATATAATAGTATATTTTCTTGATTAATCGAGATTAACCGATAATCGCGATTATGGAAATCTGTGATTATTTGCTAGCTCTAGGGCTGTCCATATACTACGTAACGCTGTTTTTTTCAGATTTTTGACCCCCTCCCCCCAGAGTAACAGATCGTAACAAAACTATGAACCCCCTCCATCCGTGGAATAGCATAACAATGAGATAAAAAATAAATTAAATAGTTTAAAAAGTTTTAAATTAAAAAAAATTAAATTTATGTTTTAAATTCATTTGTTAAGCTTACGTATGAACGTACTCAGACTCCAAACATTATGGTTTTATGGAGAGGTTATTCCTAAACTCTATGTATGTATGTATTAGTAATGCGTATTCGAATTCCCAAATATTTGGCCATTTATAGATATTCGTATTCATTTAAAGAAACATATAAATAAATTTATTAATCCAAAACGAAATTTAAATGAATGTAATAATTTAAAAAAATAAATTTATTTCTATTTTTTTGCTATCCGTTTTTCCGCCAAATAATCTGCTACAGTTTTTCGTATTGATGACTGAGCAGTATTTGAAACACCAAGATGAAAAGTGGCAAATGCCACTCACAGTAGTTTTTACTAGTGTCTATAAGTGAAATCGTCGTGTATTTCAGAGAGCTTGAAAATTACTCCGTTTGGCCATCTTTAAATATAAATCTAAAATGTGCGTGAAACTAAAAAGAAAATTATATCTTGGATCAATAAAGGTTGCCGTGGTGAAAAATATTTCATTTTCTAAAAGACAATTGCTTTTAAATAGTGCACTTAGCGGAAGAGCTTTAAACATACAGATTGTTGGGGTGTTTTGGGAAATCAAATGACTCAAAATTATGTCCATTACGAAAGATATGTATGTAATTTTTCTTTTCTTAATTTTTGTCCCTTCTACAACATTACATTTTCAATAGAAAATATATGTATGCCCATTTAAAAAAATATTCCTTAAAAATACCTTAAATTAGAGGGGCACACAATCTAGTTCCTAGACGCATTTTACTTTTGTTTTCTTAATATTTTTTCTTAAGTTCGGTTGTATAAAAAATTTAAATAATAATGAAAATACGTCTTCGTATACAAGTTTTCATTAACACATATCTCAAAACTTAAACATTGTATTCTCAAGTTGACAAGAAAAAAATTTTAAAGATTAATAATTTGATATTATCACGTACATAAATGGAAGAATATGTTTTTTGAAAGTACATTTTTCCATGAGAATTGCAAGAAATCTTTTCCTAAACTTCTGCAAATACCAATTATTTCTATATATTTGGTGAATTTAAAGTTAATGTATGTTGCAGTTTAATATGGAAATAAGTTTTTATGTACATACTAGTGCTGCACGAATATTCGTATTCGAGTTGTCGAATATTCGGCCATTCGTAATATAACGCTGGCAGAGAAACTGTCAATCTTTTCATTAATATCAACACAAAGGGTTAAGCGTTGATGATTTTATATTATGATGTATCAAACAAATATTTGAAAACTACTTGCTTAAAATAACTAACTTACGTAATGTTTAATTTTTTGGTCACAAATAATAATAAGGTGTCGCATTTTTTAAACGAAAATTGTTTTAAATAAACGTTAAATGCACAATAACACAAAAAATGACATTTGATATCAAGATGAATTCATCAGGCTGTGACCTCTGATGATTATATCATACCCTACCATAATATTAATAAATTGAGTCCATACGTGATGAATTTTCATCATGATATCAATTTGACATCCATGATGATATAAATTCATCAGGTGTGGACACTATGTAACGTCGAACAAATATACTTCTGTATTATTACATGATACAGTCAAAAAAGTTACTTTCGTACTTCATTAACAATAATATTTTTATTGGGATACTTACTCGAAGATTGTTTGATCTATTAATCGAACATTATTTTTTTGAAATCGAGATTTTTGCATTTTTCGATGTTCTTCTATCGAAATATATAAAAAACTCGATTTAAAAAAATTGAGTTAGGGCGTTTCTGTATTAAGGAAACGATATGTACATATGTTCTGCAACGAAGAATTGAGTCCCCAATTTGTAGAAAGGAGAGTATATGGTAGGGTTGTTATCCGTCCTCTTTATCCCGGACACTGTCCTCTTTTTGGGATCTCTGTCCTCGGAAATAATTAGCGTCCGTGAAAGTCCTACTTAATACGGAAATTTGTTCGCTTTTACATTGACAAATAGTATTTTTAAAAACCAAGTTAAAAAGGAAAGTAATTGGTATTGGATGTCCAGCTTATCTTATAGATAACTGCCCATGAAGGCTGTGGTATGTTATTTTAAGACGCACAATTATTAGATGCATTTAAAAAAGGGCCAAAAATATATAGTACATAGAATTAAGCGAGAGTTCAATTCTTTATTTTATGAACAAATGAGACATTTTAACCTAACTAGTATTGGACGAAACCTTTCATTTGTGTGAATCTTTCGTTCTCTTTCAGAAAGGTAAGGTGAAGTACCTTACCTTTCTTTCATCCCTCTGAATATCACACACTTTGCAGGATGAATTGCCAATGTATCTCTTTTTAAAAATGTTTCAATTTACGTGAATTGTTATTTTAAAAACATAAATATTGTAATATTAACTTGAAATTACATTTTCTTCAGGCAAATTCACAGTCTTGAGTCATTTTAGCTCAAAAATAGAAATGAAAAAGCAAATAGGAATATAAAACTAAACAGAAAAATCAAACAGAAAGATGAAAGAAATATATAGAAAATATTTGCTCAATTCAAAACCTATTGGAGGTGTGGTAGGTCGTCAAGCTGTACAATACTTATAAAAATGTTGTTGATAATTTCCATAGAAACGTTTGCTATGACACCTACAACATTTTCCCTATGTTTGTTGAATGTCGTAAAATGGCATCAGGAATGCATAAGTTTATAAAAGTGCTAATGTTTTTTAATTACATTTACCTTAATTTTTCTTTATTACGTATATGAAAATTAGTGCAATTGTATACATATAGATATATATAAATAAAAAGAATTTCGCGAAATGAAGGAAATTGGCAAAAAGCTACAACAGCAGAATGACAAAGTCTAATAATGTTTTAACCTCTTCAAAACTGTTAGGACGCAAAAATCACGCAAAAAGCCGCTTTTATTGCGAATGAACAGTGATACTTACAAATGTATTTACCAACGGTAAATCAATAATTGTCTACACAACAATCATTTCTCATATTCCGTTTCATTAAAAATTTATGTTAAATAGCTGATGTCAAGTAGATAGACTAGGGTCCTGATGAAGTGCGTGGCTGCACAGAAAAATACCGGTATTTCCCAAAGCTAAAAAGTCTAGTTTAATTTTTCTTCTCTTCTTTAGAAACTCACATTAATTAATAAAAAATATTTCATTCAATAAGAATTGAAATTATCGAACTTAAGCCCGAATACGAAATTATTGTGAACTTTATAAAAATCGCTAAAATTAGCAAAATTTTAAACAATTAAAATAGCTAAAACTATGAGGAATGCAAAAAATACGGCAAAAAACGCGAAAATTACGTAACTTTGCAAAAATTTATTTACAGCGGGATGATACATAGCGTCTACAACTGCGATTAACTCTGACATAATATCTGAGAGAACGTCGGCAGAATAACAAAAATAAAATGTCGATATTCCTCTTCATCTCATACAATAGGAACACGTAAATTTAGTTTTCTTATAAAATTTCATTTTATGCAAATTCTAATAGAGTTAACATGTATTAGTTTTGTATAATTAGTTATTTTGTTTTAATTTTTTCACACAAACTTTAATTTATAAATCAATCATGAAAAAATTCGCTTTTAATGCGAAGTTTGCAAACATTCGTGAGAAGTTTGTAAAATCGGAAGAGAGCTGGAATATGTAATGTTGTCATAGTGTAGTTGTGTTGTGTGACCAAAAAGGAATGAAACATATGGACATGGTGGTTGCCAGATGATTGGCCGTTCTGGCATGCTGGCGTATTCCCGGCTAGGGCTCGCCGTCTTGGGGTGGTTCTTGCCAATCCATCTGGAGGTCTAGCAACTACAACAAACTAACAAAAAAAAAAATCATGCCAGCCAAGTGTATTCCAAAAGGAAACAAAATTTGAGGTGGTCTAAAAAAAAATATATAAAAGTTTGGAGCCCGAAGCAAATCCTGATTACCTCCCTGGTTACCTACACACACACACAAGTAGTAGTGAACTGGGCATTCGGGGACAATTAAAATTGTTAAATTGTTGCTGAAATTGTTAAATTTGGGTAATTAAAATTTGAAAATTGTTAAATTCTTGAAATTTGATACCTACGAGGGTGGTTCGATAAGTCCTTTAAATATTTTTCGAGGGTGGTTCAATAAGTCTGTCTTTTTCCTAATGCCTACGGCATGCATGATAATTTTTCCTAATGCCTACGGCAATACATAATTATTTTCAAATGCCGACGGGAAAATCATGAAAATGATTTTTTCTAATACCAATGTTGAAATAGTGATTATTAATTTTTCCTAATGTCTACGGCAAAACATGTTTATTAATTTTTCCTAATGCCGACGGCAAAACATGATTATTTTTTTCAAATGCCGACGGCAATACATAATTATTTTCAAATGCCGACGGCAAAACATGATTATTTTTTTCAAATGCCGACGGCAATACATACTTATTTTTCCTAATGCCTACGGCAATACATAATTATTTTCAAATGCCGACGGCAATACATACTTATTTTTCCTAATGCCTACGGCAATACATACTTATTTTTCCTAATGCCTACGGCAATACATAATTATTTTTCCTAATGCCTACGGCAATACATAATTATTTTCAAATGCCGACGGCAATACATGATTATTTTTTTTTTCCTAATGCCTACGGCAATACATAATTATTTCCTAATGCCTACGGCAATACATAATTATTTTCAAATGCCGACGGCAATACATAATTATTTTCAAATGCCGACGGCAATACATGATAATTTTTCCTAATGCCTACGTCAATGCATGATAATTTTTCCTAATGCCGACGGGAAAACATGATTATTATTTTTTTCAAATGCCGACGGCAAAACATGATTATTATTTTCTAATGCTCCCAGTGTTGCCATACTGCAGAAATTTGTTATCGTAATACTACATCAGTAATATCAGAGAAAGAAGGTTTGATGACTACTAGGTCATATGGTTTCATATGAATCATGGGAATGTGCTTGTGTGATTTCCTCACGCTAATAAATTCTTATAAAATAAAATAATTAAATAAATGAATAAAATAATTACATAAATTATTTTATTTATTTATAAAACGTTCTCATGTATGTGAACACCCCTAATGCTTGTGTGTGGGGGGTCCAGCTTGTTTGTCGCTGGTAAGCTTATATTCTGTTTATTTGTTTAAGAAATATATTTGTATGTAGGTATGTATGTGTGTATGATGCATGCATGCATGTATGTATGTATGTATGTATGTATGTATGTGTGTATGATGTTTGTATGTATGTATGTGTGTATGATGTATGTATGTATGTATGTATGTACGATCGAAAGAACTTGTGCGTGGAATATTTTGTGGCTGTGTAGAATACATTTATATTTTGCAACGTAATCATTTTCTTTGGCTGCGATTATTTTAAAGCAGCAAGTTTCAACTAACTACAGTCATAAGCAGAGAAACAAAAAGTAAAAATTTGCAAGTTAGCAAAAATGCTAACTTCTCCTCCTCCTTTCCACTTCCTTCTCTTTCCTTTATGTAGTTTGTTTTTGAAATAAGAAAACACTTATAGATTTTTTATTTTTCTATACATTTATTGTTTAAAGTTTTTTAAAATTTTATAATAATACATACATTAATATTTTAAAGAGTGTAAAAATTCATTTAAAGCAATATATTTCTTTTGTTAGTAAAATAGCATTTTTTAATGCGCAAACACCAAGTTTATGATAATTACAATAAAAATATTCTGGATACTTAATCTCCATTTGTTTAAAGTTGATACAGCCTATATCCTCAACGTTAAAAATTTTTCGGCATAAAATTTTTTCCAACCATCGTCTTTTCTCTTCGCCTTTTACATAAATTTTAGAACATCTTGCGTTGGCTTTTAAAAAATTGCAAACGCTTTCAAAAGAAACTGATCCAGCAGTCCAGCTTAGGTACTGATAGTTTTTTTGTTGTTAGTTAACTTACTTATTTTTTATTGATAAACATTGGAAATCAAAAGGGAGTTTTATATTGTAATTATTATTTGCATAATTGTTGAAAACAATCGCTGCTTTTTGTTTGTTTTTTGCGATGAAATCATTTGAATTACTTTTGCAACTTTACGCGTTTATAAAAATTATGTTATTTTCTATATTTCTTAATTTATAAGACTTTAAGACTTTGTCCTTTAGGGGTTATATATTCTATTATACGTTTATGAATAAGAATGCAGTAAGCTGATGTATTTGCTTACTGCTTCAAATTAAAATTTTATTAAATTGAATAAAAGGAGTTTTTTTCTTAAACTCTGATGCAGTTAGAAGCGTTGGAGATTCTTTCATATAACAGCTTTTTTGAAATTTTTGATACATAGTATAATATAGAATTGGATAGCATTTATTTTTAATTTTTATGTTAAGAAGTACGGGTATGAGACTGAATTTAAATGTACTTTTAAATTAGTTAAATCATAATGAACAAACATATTTTCTTCTTTAATAGCGATCAACAGAAAACGATCTCGTTTTCATATAATTTAGGTATACCCTATCGACAGCTCCCCTAGGATACAAGATGACTTTGTATGACGAAATTTTTGTTGCTTTATATTGATAATATGTCTACATTAATAAGATACATATACATATGTTTATTTTATGAAGGGTGAGCACCTATGGCTTTTATTTAATGTTCTATATGATTTTTTTTTTCATTTTATTAAAGTTCAGCGTATTGTATATATATTTCTGAAATGTTTAAGTGTGTTTTGTGTGCCCATCGGGCAGAGTGTACGTATTAGTTGGTCAGTCAGTCTCTATTTTTATTTATTTTTTTTTTCTTCTAATGTGCCACTCCTTTTTCAGATTTTACTACTTGGAATAGAGAATTTTTGTCTAATTTTTTGGTGGGTATATACATTAGGTATGTAGAAATTAGTTTAGATACAAAGAAATACATGTTTAATATACAACTATTGTATCAAATCGATCTCAAATAACTCAGTTACCTCTACCAGCAATTCACCGTTGGTGTATTCATAAAGTGTTAGAAACAATGAAATATCTATGTTTTGAGAGAATTTTTCCCCTCAAGTATTTCTACATGAGGTTTGAGGGGTCAATCACTGTCGCATTCATATGTAATGATTATTCACTTAAAAAACGTCATCATCACCATCAATCATCTCCGTATACAATACATTCATGAGTTGAGTTGATCCAGATACAATTGCTGTCTCATCACTATCTAACAGCTTTATATATTTTGCTAGTATGCATGCCTTAGCATGCTTCTATCGATAGTGACGTAAGAGTCCGAGATGTAGTAGTGTTACAATTAAAAATCTTTACTATTAGAATTTACCAGTTCGCTCTTTTGAATTTTTGCAAAGTATATACATATGTATGTATTTCATTGACCACAAAATCATAAAATTTCTTTGCTTACAAAATTGTATGACGTGAGGATTTTTTTTTTTTTTTTTTTTTTTTTTTTTTTTTTTGAATTATACATGCTTCGGCATGCTTTCATTTTTTTTCTATAAATTTATGTAATACTCATACAGATACAGATATAAAGTAAGATCTGTTTACTGTACATTTTAAAATTTATGCATGCTTCAGCATGATTCTAGTTGAAGCGTATATTCATTCACTAAGTTTGTTTGATACTTATTCATACACATGTACATTCTTAAAGATTGGATATCAAAGTCCAATTTCCGTAGTTTATCTATATTTTCTAAAGATCTGATAGCTAAAGAAATAAATAGAGTGAAGATCTTCTATAATAATCCCATTTTCATATTGTAAAATTTTGCGTGCTAGCGCTTTCGATGGGAAAATATACATACAACTTTATAAAAAGTGATAATATGATGTGCTGCTGAATATTGTACTATGTTATAGTTCATTTTAAACACTGAAGTTTTAGCAATATTTCATTCAGACCAACAAGTTTAGAGAATTCCACTACATTTAGTTAATTATCTTTCTTAAGACCCATCATTCCTAATCAATCCTACAAAAAACAACACAAACTAGATTTTTCGTTTTAATTTTATTTTTATTAAATTCAACATTCATTCTTCAAATTACTTTATACTATATTAAGTAGCTTTTCCTCATTTGTTGAGTTGACTTTAATAGGAGACATTTTAATGGTACGATGAACTTTTCTATTGCATGCATTGAGTAAATCTTTATACATACCAATCCACTTATATGAACCATTAAAGCTAATTTTCTTTTCACATCATACCTTTCAATGATCTATTAAATCATTCTAATATTGATGCTTTCATATTAAGTAATGTTTAATCTTCTATTTATGTATGAGTTTTCCCAAGTATTTATTAAAAAATTCTTTAGAATCATCTGTTTGTAAGTTTTTTGGTACCCGTACCACTTCAAAAATATTTTCCATTGCCTTGGTTTTTAGAGTGCAGCTTTTATTTTCAGCTGTACTTTGAGAATGTGTCAATTACAGTCTTCAAAAATCAACAATTTCTATTTTCTGTAGAATAGTTCTACATTTCACCTAACTTAGCTCCATAAAACATCATATATTCCTGTCATTACATCTCTACAAGCACAAACAGTTGTTGAAATTTAATATGGACTTCGTTAACTAAATTCCTTTTTAAAGACATTGAATTGTGTCACAGATTTTTTCGAAAGTGTTGTGATCTACATCTTGCACTTTCAGCTATTTATACTAACACGTAGTTAATTTTCTAATCTATATATTTAACCGTAAACTCTTCAATTTGTTTTTAATTATTTACTTTTTAGAATTGCTTTTTCAATTTTATAACTGTCTTCTTTCTCTAATTTTATTTCACGTTGTAGTTCCTCAATTTGCATTTAAATATATTCTTGAATATTAATGCTTTAAGCTATATTATTAATTTGTCTTGTATTTTATCTTCATTCAGTTTAATGTAACTATCAACAATAGTTTGTATCTAATTCATTTATGCCTTCCAATACTGATAAGTCAGTATAAATGTCTTCAGAATTGGAAGTCTATGAGTAAAATCATCGTCATCATCATTCTCAGTATTAGCATCATTAAATATGATGGTATTATCAAATATTGTTCCTTTTACTAGTTTCTTTGGGGTACTTGTCTATATCTTGAGTGAAGGTTTCTCAGGCTTTAAACTTGTATATTTTCAACTTCTGTCTTGATTTTACTTTCTTCTTTCATAAGAATTCTTTTAATATTTTTAGAACTATTTATGAATTCTTCTGCTATAGGTTTAAATGTATCTTTTAGTTGTTCACTTGTATCTATTTCACCAGTTTTTATACTACGAAGCTTTTTCTTCAACACATTTCTTGTCAACACCAACTGTTTTAAAATTTTCTCATCCAGGGCAAATAACAGGTATCAGCAATCATATCAGCTTTTCAGGAGCTGGTCTGGTTTTCAGATCAGCTTTTCAGGACCTGGTCTGGTTTTCAGATCAGCTTATCAGGACCTGGTCTGGTTTTCAGATCAGCTTTTCAGGACCTGGTCTGGTTTTCAGATCAGCTTTTCAGGACCTGGTCTGGTTTTCAGATCAGCTTTTCAGGACCTGGTCTGGTTTTCAGATCAGCTTATCAGGACCTGGTCTGGTTTTCAGATCAGCTTATCAGGACCTGGTCTGGTTTTCAGATCAGCTTATCAGGAGCTGGTCTGGTTATCAGATCAGCTTATCAGGAGCTGGTCTGGTTTTCAGATCAGCTTATCAGGAGCTGATCTGATTTTTAGATCAGCTTATCAGGTAACAGATCAGGCTATCAGGAGCTATTCAGATTTTCATTTCAAGATATCTGAGTTAGATTTAGTTATCAGTGTACAAGTAGCTAGCCATTTATAACATTTATATACATGAAGTTTAAAGTCAGATGAAATACGAAAAAGTAAAGTTTTATCTAGTAAAATTATTTTCTATAACGATCATCGTTTAATTCACTATCTTTGCTTATAATCAAAAATCCATATTTATCCTTTCAACATGCTTTTTATTTTTCTCACCTAAATTAAACATTAAATATACATTATGATGATCTCTTATTAAATGTTTGGTGATTCTGGTGTAAGTTTTACATAAGTAGAATGAATCAACATTCTTATCTCTCCCCATACAAAAATATGCTTCCCACACGCATCATCGTTAAATATCATATTGGAATTACTTTGGACTGAAATAACAGATTCACTATCGGTAAATTTTGTAATATATTATTATTTTAATTGATGTAATTAATTTCTTCAGATATTTATATCTGGGGTGATATAAAGATTTTGAGTATAAATAAATGTTCTCAAAATTTAAGTCCATTAGGACTTTCTAGCAAGCCAATCATAGCGTTTTTTTTTTTCGTAATTTGACAGGTCAACTATTGTTGCACGAATAGAATTTGATATAAAGGAACTATGATTTATTTTTGAACTATCGTTCGATGATTCATCAGTATTTCGTACCAAGAATTATTTATGTTGTTTTACTAATCGCATTTTATAACTAAATGCATTTCATAAATATTGACGCATACTCATAATCAAAACAGCATATAAATATCCTTTGTTTTGACTATGAGTATGAGTCATTATCTCTTATTATAGAAAAATAAAATAGTATGATTATATGATATCAGAAATCATGTTTTCTAATATCATATAAACATACTATTTGATTCTTTCTATAATAATAGATAATATTTATGAAATGCATTTATTTACAAAATGCGATTAGTAAAACAACATAAATATAGGATGGTATGAAATTTTGATGATTCATCAATATTTCGTACCAAGGTATTTTTAGGTTGTTTTTACTATGAGTATGCGCCAATATTTATGAAATGTATTTCATAAATATTATCTCTTATTATAGAAAAATTAAAAATGTAGCTATACGATATCAGAAAATATTTTCTGAAATCGTATAGCTATATTATTTTATTTGTCCTATAATAAGAGATAATGGCCCCTACTCATAGTCAAAACAAAGAATATTTTAAGAGTTTCAAATCAGTATTATCATAAAAAATACTGATTTTAAACTCTTACAGCCTTATTTATAATACTTATTAAGGCTTTGGAAAGGCTTTTTAAAACAAATTTTTTATAAAAATTTTTTCTTAAAAAGTCTTTATAAAGCCCTAATAAGTGTTATAAATAAGGCTGTTAAAATATACTTTGTTTTACTAACCACATTTTTGTAACTAAACGCATTTCATAAATATTGATGCATACTCATAGTCAAAAAAAGGATATTTTTATGCTGTTTTGATTATGAGTGTGGATCATTATCTCTTATTATAGAAAAAATAAACTAATGCAGCTATACGATTTCAGAAAATATTTTCTGATATGGTATAGCTGTATTAGTTTATTTTTTTATAATAAGAGATAATATTTATAAAATGTATTTAGCTACATAAATGCGGTTAGTAAAACAACCTAAAATACCTTGGTACGAAATATTGATGATTCATCGAACGATAGTTCAAAAATAAATCATAGTTCCTTTATATCAAATTCTATTCTTGCAACAATAGTTGACCTGTCAAATTACGAAAAAAAACGCTATGATTGGCTTGCTAGAAAGTCCTAATGGACTTAAATTTTGAGAACATTTATTTATACTCAAAATCTTTATATCACCCCAGATATAAATATCTGAAGAAATTAATTACATCAATTAAAATAATAATATATTACAAAATTTACCGATAGTGAATCTGTTATTTCAGTCCAAAGTAATTCCAATATGATATTTAACGATGATGCGTGTGGGAAGCATATTTTTGTATGGGGAGAGATAAGAATGCTGATTCATTCTACTTATGTAAAACTTACACCAGAATCACCAAACATTTAATAAGAGATCATCATAATGTATATTTAATGTTTAAGTTAGGTGAGAAAAATAAAAAGCATGTTGAAAGGATAAATATGGATTTTTGATTATAAGCAAAGATAGTGAATTAAACGATGATCGTTATAGAAAATAATTTTACTAGATAAAACTTTACTTTTTCGTATTTCATCTGACTTTAAACTTCATGTATATAAATGTTATAAATGGCTAGCTACTTGTACACTGATAACTAAATCTAACTCAGATATCTTGAAATGAAAATCTGAATAGCTCCTGATAGCCTGATCTGTTACCTGATAAGCTGATCTAAAAATCAGATCAGCTCCTGATAAGCTGATCTGAAAACCAGACCAGCTCCTGATAAGCTGATCTGATAACCAGACCAGCTCCTGATAAGCTGATCTGAAAACCAGACCAGCTCCTGATAAGCTGATCTGAAAACCAGACCAGGTCCTGAAAAGCTGATCTGAAAACCAGACCAGGTCCTGAAAAGCTGATCTGAAAACCAGACCAGGTCCTGAAAAGCTGATCTGAAAACCAGACCAGGTCCTGATAAGCTGATCTGAAAACCAGACCAGGTCCTGAAAAGCTGATCTGAAAACCAGACCAGCTCCTGAAAAGCTGATATGATTGCTGATACCTGTTATTTGCCCTGGATGAGAAAATTTTAAAACAGTTGGTGTTGACAAGAAATGTGTTGAAGAAAAAGCTTCGTAGTATAAAAACTGGTGAAATAGATACAAGTGAACAACTAAAAGATACATTTAAACCTATAGCAGAAGAATTCATAAATAGTTCTAAAAATATTAAAAGAATTCTTATGAAAGAAGAAAGTAAAATCAAGACAGAAGTTGAAAATATACAAGTTTAAAGCCTGAGAAACCTTCACTCAAGATATAGACAAGTACCCCAAAGAAACTAGTAAAAGGAACAATATTTGATAATACCATCATATTTAATGATGCTAATACTGAGAATGATGATGACGATGATTTTACTCATAGACTTCCAATTCTGAAGACATTTATACTGACTTATCAGTATTGGAAGGCATAAATGAATTAGATACAAACTATTGTTGATAGTTACATTAAACTGAATGAAGATAAAATACAAGACAAATTAATAATATAGCTTAAAGCATTAATATTCAAGAATATATTTAAATGCAAATTGAGGAACTACAACGTGAAATAAAATTAGAGAAAGAAGACAGTTATAAAATTGAAAAAGCAATTCTAAAAAGTAAATAATTAAAAACAAATTGAAGAGTTTACGGTTAAATATATAGATTAGAAAATTAACTACGTGTTAGTATAAATAGCTGAAAGTGCAAGATGTAGATCACAACACTTTCGAAAAAATCTGTGACACAATTCAATGTCTTTAAAAAGGAATTTAGTTAACGAAGTCCATATTAAATTTCAACAACTGTTTGTGCTTGTAGAGATGTAATGACAGGAATATATGATGTTTTATGGAGCTAAGTTAGGTGAAATGTAGAACTATTCTACAGAAAATAGAAATTGTTGATTTTTGAAGACTGTAATTGACACATTCTCAAAGTACAGCTGAAAATAAAAGCTGCACTCTAAAAACCAAGGCAATGGAAAATATTTTTGAAGTGGTACGGGTACCAAAAAACTTACAAACAGATGATTCTAAAGAATTTTTTAATAAATACTTGGGAAAACTCATACATAAATAGAAGATTAAACATTACTTAATATGAAAGCATCAATATTAGAATGATTTAATAGATCATTGAAAGGTATGATGTGAAAAGAAAATTAGCTTTAATGGTTCATATAAGTGGATTGGTATGTATAAAGATTTACTCAATGCATGCAATAGAAAAGTTCATCGTACCATTAAAATGTCTCCTATTAAAGTCAACTCAACAAATGAGGAAAAGCTACTTAATATAGTATAAAGTAATTTGAAGAATGAATGTTGAATTTAATAAAAATAAAATTAAAACGAAAAATCTAGTTTGTGTTGTTTTTTGTAGGATTGATTAGGAATGATGGGTCTTAAGAAAGATAATTAACTAAATGTAGTGGAATTCTCTAAACTTGTTGGTCTGAATGAAATATTGCTAAAACTTCAGTGTTTAAAATGAACTATAACATAGTGCAATATTCAGCAGCACATCATATTATCACTTTTTATAAAGTTGTATGTATATTTTCCCATCGAAAGCGCTAGCACGCAAAATTTTACAATATGAAAATGGGATTATTATAGAAGATCTTCACTCTATTTATTTCTTTAGCTATCAGATCTTTAGAAAATATAGATAAACTACGGAAATTGGACTTTGATATCCAATCTTTAAGAATGTACATGTGTATGAATAAGTATCAAACAAACTTAGTGAATGAATATACGCTTCAACTAGAATCATGCTGAAGCATGCATAAATTTTAAAATGTACAGTAAACAGATCTTACTTTATATCTGTATCTGTATGAGTATTACATAAATTTATAGAAAAAAAAAATGAAAGCATGCCGAAGCATGTATAATTAAAAAAAAAATAAAAAAAAAAAAAAAAAAAAAAAAAATCCTCACGTCATACAATTTTGTAAGCAAAGAAATTTTATGATTTTGTGGTCAATGAAATACATACATATGTATATACTTTGCAAAAATTCAAAAGAGCGAACTGGTAAATTCTAATAGTAAAGATTTTTAATTGTAACACTACTACATCTCGGACTCTTACGTCACTATCGATAGAAGCATGCTAAGGCATGCATACTAGCAAAATATATAAAGCTGTTAGATAGTGATGAGACAGCAATTGTATCTGGATCAACTCAACTCATGAATGTATTGTATACGGAGATGATTGATGGTGATGATGACGTTTTTTAAGTGAATAATCATTACATATGAATGCGACAGTGATTGACCCCTCAAACCTCATGTAGAAATACTTGAGGGGAAAAATTCTCTCAAAACATAGATATTTCATTGTTTCTAACACTTTATGAATACACCAACGGTGAATTGCTGGTAGAGGTAACTGAGTTATTTGAGATCGATTTGATACAATAGTTGTATATTAAACATGTATTTCTTTGTATCTAAACTAATTTCTACATACCTAATGTATATACCCACCAAAAAATTAGACAAAAATTCTCTATTCCAAGTAGTAAAATCTGAAAAAGGAGTGGCACATTAGAAGAAAAAAAAAATAAATAAAAATAGAGACTGACTGACCAACTAATACGTACACTCTGCCCGATGGGCACACAAAACACACTTAAACATTTCAGAAATATATATACAATACGCTGAACTTTAATAAAATGAAAAAAAAAAAAAAATCATATAGAACATTAAATAAAAGCCATAGGTGCTCACCCTTCATAAAATAAACATATGTATATGTATCTTATTAATGTAGACATATTATCAATATAAAGCAACAAAAATTTCGTCATACAAAGTCATCTTGTATCCTAGGGGAGCTGTCGATAGGGTATACCTAAATTATATGAAAACGAGATCGTTTTCTGTTGATCGCTATTAAAGAAGAAAATATGTTTGTTCATTATGATTTAACTAATTTAAAAGTACATTTAAATTCAGTCTCATACCCGTACTTCTTAACATAAAAATTAAAAATAAATGCTATCCAATTCTATATTATACTATGTATCAAAAATTTCAAAAAAGCTGTTATATGAAAGAATCTCCAACGCTTCTAACTGCATCAGAGTTTAAGAAAAAAACTCCTTTTATTCAATTTAATAAAATTTTAATTTGAAGCAGTAAGCAAATACATCAGCTTACTGCATTCTTATTCATAAACGTATAATAGAATATATAACCCCTAAAGGACAAAGTCTTAAAGTCTTATAAATTAAGAAATATAGAAAATAACATAATTTTTATAAACGCGTAAAGTTGCAAAAGTAATTCAAATGATTTCATCGCAAAAAACAAACAAAAAGCAGCGATTGTTTTCAACAATTATGCAAATAATAATTACAATATAAAACTCCCTTTTGATTTCCAATGTTTATCAATAAAAAATAAGTAAGTTAACTAACAACAAAAAAACTATCAGTACCTAAGCTGGACTGCTGGATCAGTTTCTTTTGAAAGCGTTTGCAATTTTTTAAAAGCCAACGCAAGATGTTCTAAAATTTATGTAAAAGGCGAAGAGAAAAGACGATGGTTGGAAAAAATTTTATGCCGAAAAATTTTTAACGTTGAGGATATAGGCTGTATCAACTTTAAACAAATGGAGATTAAGTATCCAGAATATTTTTATTGTAATTATCATAAACTTGGTGTTTGCGCATTAAAAAATGCTATTTTACTAACAAAAGAAATATCTTGCTTTAAATGAATTTTTACACTCTTTAAAATATTAATGTATGTATTATTATAAAATTTTAAAAAACTTTAAACAATAAATGTATAGAAAAATAAAAAATCTATAAGTGTTTTCTTATTTCAAAAACAAACTACATAAAGGAAAGAGAAGGAAGTGGAAAGGAGGAGGAGAAGTTAGCATTTTTGCTAACTTGCAAATTTTTACTTTTTGTTTCTCTGCTTATGACTGTAGTTAGTTGAAACTTGCTGCTTTAAAATAATCGCAGCCAAAGAAAATGATTACGTTGCAAAATATAAATGTATTCTACACAGCCACAAAATATTCCACGCACAAGTTCTTTCGATCGTACATACATACATACATACATACATACATACATCATACACACATACATACATACAAACATCATACACACATACATACATACATACATACATACATACATGCATGCATGCATCATACACACATACATACCTACATACAAATATATTTCTTAAACAAATAAACAGAATATAAGCTTACCAGCGACAAACAAGCTGGACCCCCCACACACAAGCATTAGGGGTGTTCACATACATGAGAACGTTTTATAAATAAATAAAATAATTTATGTAATTATTTTATTCATTTATTTAATTATTTTATTTTATAAGAATTTATTAGCGTGAGGAAATCACACAAGCACATTCCCATGATTCATATGAAACCATATGACCTAGTAGTCATCAAACCTTCTTTCTCTGATATTACTGATGTAGTATTACGATAACAAATTTCTGCAGTATGGCAACACTGGGAGCATTAGAAAATAATAATCATGTTTTGCCGTCGGCATTTGAAAAAAATAATAATCATGTTTTCCCGTCGGCATTAGGAAAAATTATCATGCATTGACGTAGGCATTAGGAAAAATTATCATGTATTGCCGTCGGCATTTGAAAATAATTATGTATTGCCGTCGGCATTTGAAAATAATTATGTATTGCCGTAGGCATTAGGAAATAATTATGTATTGCCGTAGGCATTAGGAAAAAAAAAATAATCATGTATTGCCGTCGGCATTTGAAAATAATTATGTATTGCCGTAGGCATTAGGAAAAATAATTATGTATTGCCGTAGGCATTAGGAAAAATAAGTATGTATTGCCGTAGGCATTAGGAAAAATAAGTATGTATTGCCGTAGGCATTAGGAAAAATAAGTATGTATTGCCGTCGGCATTTGAAAATAATTATGTATTGCCGTAGGCATTAGGAAAAATAAGTATGTATTGCCGTCGGCATTTGAAAAAAATAATCATGTTTTGCCGTCGGCATTTGAAAATAATTATGTATTGCCGTCGGCATTTGAAAAAAATAATCATGTTTTGCCGTCGGCATTAGGAAAAATTAATAAACATGTTTTGCCGTAGACATTAGGAAAAATTAATAATCACTATTTCAACATTGGTATTAGAAAAAATCATTTTCATGATTTTCCCGTCGGCATTTGAAAATAATTATGTATTGCCGTAGGCATTAGGAAAAATTATCATGCATGCCGTAGGCATTAGGAAAAAGACAGACTTATTGAACCACCCTCGAAAAATATTTAAAGGACTTATCGAACCACCCTCGTAGGTATCAAATTTCAAGAATTTAACAATTTTCAAATTTTAATTACCCAAATTTAACAATTTCAGCAACAATTTAACAATTTTAATTGTCCCCGAATGCCCAGTTCACAACTACTCACACACAACCAAATTCGCCTGGCAGGTGTTATACCAGGATAATCAACCCTCCCCTTAGAGATCCGATGACCTTTCCGTGACATCGCACTCAGGCTGCGATGTTCCTTGACTTGCATCACCTGGACAAGCTTTACTTCTCCTTACTTACTTACCACATTACGTAATTTTTCACACCTTCATATTAATGAATACTTTTCTCAAAAAATTTAATTTAAAAGGAAAATACATTTCGATTTATTAAAAATAGAAAGTATATAATAAAATTATTAACGAAAATTTTTGGGATTCAAAATTTACTTTTTACCCACATAATTTTACAGGAATGTTGTGACGACCAAAGTCACTAGTTCATTCGTCGTTACAATGTAAATAAAAAAATATATTAACCAAAATATTTGAATGGATTAAACAATAAAGTTTTTTTTATTATATATTATTATATGCTCAACACCTTTTATATAATTTTACAATGTACAAAAAAAATTCCTACTGGGTATTTCCTTTCTTTATAATTAAATTTACATTAACATTTTCAAAAAAAATAATCATTTTTTTTTTATAAAATTTTTCTTTCTTTTAGGTATTGCTGCAGGACTAAATATTTCTAGTATTTGCCATCGGTCAGTGGCGTGTCCTACGTATGGAGTTCCTTTCACATATAGGTCAAATGCTTTGGTTACACATATATATATGTATATAATTATTAAATTATAAGAATTGTTTAATATTTGCTTTTAAGGTAAACACCTGTGAAGAGAAAATAGGGCAAATACCCTATATGATAGTTCCCTACGCTACCTAGGCTGAGCTCACCCTATATAGCTGACAGGGTTCACAATTTAGTGAAGCGTAATGCTAAATATGGAGGTAAATATACACCGAGTGTTTTCCCTTAACTCACAAAAAAAATTTAACATAAAATATATATAAATATATTCTTTATATTTTTATATAGAGAGTTCGTTCCAGTCCAGTCCCGTAGGTCTAGAGTCACTTGGCAAAATACCTGGGTGCTGCACACTGGGCGAAACCATCAATTTAGCTCGGATTAATTCAATTTTGAAAGTAAATATTGGTGCCGATATTGCTTTGCATTCGATTACTAATATATCCGATAGGCCAAAAACACTTTTCGTTTTGTTTTGCTCTTGATATTCGCACAGCTGGACGGTGTCAAAATAACAGGTGTTTGCATCAGCTGCAGTCAAAAGCTTTCCCGCCGTTTTTGGGTGCCTGCTGCAAATTTGTGCAAAAAATATTTAAACTAAAAAAAATTAATAAAGTGAGTGTTTATAATTAACATAAAGGGTATGTATTTTCTAAAAGTGTTGTTTTCGTGACATGTCATTGTGTTTTGTAGCGTCTACCTGTGGTTATTAAAGGTGCAATTAAAATTCAGTGTTTTGACTAAAATATTAAACTTTCGTGGACTGTAACTTTCCAGTGCCGTCCTGTGCCATTCTAATATTGTTTTCTAAAAATTGTACAATGTATTGTGATGTGAAAAAACCAAAATATATATCCACCTACGTCCACCTAATAACTGGATTATTTTTTTTAGTAAAAATGTCGGTATCCAGGAGAGAGCTGTTTTTGGTTTGGCATGCGGAAGCTGACCCATCAAAAAGAAATTTGGCTGTAGATGCTTATGTATTTGCCAATGTTGTTGATAGAGCTAACCACAACAATGATAAATGCATTCAAATTTCCAAGCAAATCAAAACATTTTCCTCCAAATTGGCAACAAGGTGGAGAAAAAGCCATTATAATAATGATCAATTTGAGAAAAAAAACAAAATGTGGTTGGATGGTGAACTTGTTTTAATGGATTTGATCTCAAATGCTGGGCGGCCTATAATGAATTTTAGTAATTGTCAAGAAAGTGCGAAGAAAAAGAAAGTATATGGCATTGTCAAAGAAATACCGTGCGAGGAGCTCATGTCTGCAGCCAGCACAAGCTTATACAGGGCCGGTAAAAGAAATGCATCTATGGTGGTATCTTCGATGGCTTCCGATGAAGAGATGCCTAAAAGAATCAAAACTTTCATTCAATCTGACGACAATAAACCTATTAAATATACAGCAGAGGAAGCCTTAGCCCTTTATATTGATGGTGGTTACACAAGGAGAGTTTACATGGACTTGGTGTGTGGCATAAAACAAAGGAATGCAAATATTTTTCCCTCATATGATGTTCTACGGTCTGCAAAAAAACTTTGTTATCCTAATGGATTGCAAGTCTCTGATCATTCTTTCGAGGTAACCTTACAATCTTTAGTTGATCACACAGTGGCCAGATTGTTTACTGCGCATAGGCAAGAGCTGCAAATTACGGATAGTAATAAGGCAGCAGAAATAACTACCATATATAAATGGGGTTGTGATCGGAGTAGTGGTCATGCAACATATCGACAGAGTTTTGATAATATTGATGCTTGCATGATCGACCAATACATGTTTGCGGTTTGCTTGGTACCTCTACAAATAGTTTTTGGATCTACTGGTGTTTGGCAAAATACGAAACCATCAACAACTCGTTATTGCAGGCCATTGAAACTACTTTGCCAAAAGGAAACAGCTGAATTGGTTATAAGCGAGGTGCAGAATGTCGAGAGCCAAATTGCTCAAATACAGCCAACTAGCCTTGAAAACTTCACAGTACGCCATCAATTTCATTTGACCATGATTGATGGGAAGGTGTTTAGTGTTGTCGCAAACTCGACATCCCAAAAATGTGGAATTTGTGGAACATCACCGAAAAACATGAATGATTTGGAGACGATAAAAAATTTACCGTGTAAAGAAAATCTATATGAGTACGGTTTATCCACTCTCCACGCATGGATTCGTTTCTTTGAATGCATTTTGCATATTTTGTTTACAGAATTCCTATTAAAAAGTGGCAGGTCCGCAGTACGGACAAGGAGATTGTGGATGAGAAAAAAAACCAACTGATTTAAAAATTATATCTTCAGTAATTCTTATTTGTGGATATTTAATCTGTAAAACGAAATTTATTTGACGAAAATCGAACCATTTTTCAGGAAGTTATTACTTAATCCGAGCTAAATTGATGGTTTCGCCCAGTGTGCGCTGGGTCACTAAACCGACTGTTTCCAATGTGATTTCTCTGTCCTTCGGTTGGCGATATGTTCGACCTGTTCCCTCGCTGGGTGTGGCGTGTAGCAGGTGTTAGGGCTTTTTTTTTAGTTTTGATTAAATAGTTTTATAATTTTATTTGA
Organism: Tachina grossa; assembly: GCA_949987645.1. Taxonomy (NCBI): domain Eukaryota; kingdom Metazoa; phylum Arthropoda; class Insecta; order Diptera; family Tachinidae; genus Tachina; species Tachina grossa. The sequence goes on from OX465275.1 coordinate 124,087,853, forward strand.
AAATCCTTTTTTTTTTGTTAGTGTGAGTTATATTAATTATGCTTTTATTTCAAACGTTCACTAGGGATTTTCTTTTTTATGTTAAATTATCACATAGTGGTTTATGTTTATGACAATATCTTTGTGCTTATCCATACAGATTTTTATTAATAAAAGCAACAATTTCGATATATTTTCTTTAATTTTACTTTTTTTTCTTTTACAGCACTTAAAATTTGTTCCTTTTTTTGCACCAGCCACATCAACATCTTTTTTCCGTGGCCCACTCTATCTTCTTCGACGACCAAAGTTTATCTGATCTTTTATTCCTCAAAAAAAAAAAAAAAAAAACCTGCAATGACTCCTTGCTGCCAAAAACCTATGCAGGCAGCCATCTTTTAGTTGTTGGTCGTTCCTTTGGGCTCCCTTTCCAACCATCAAAGAAATCATTTTCTTTTTCTAATACCGCAAATAAAAACGTTTTTATTTCCTCCGACAATTTTCCAATTCTTTCAAAAAAAAAAAAAAAAAATTGACAGCTGATCGACGGTTTTACCATTGATCACGGCATTACCATCGACCAGTGTGACCATGACAAACCCTTTTATAGGGTGCACATTACAAATAAGAGTGACTGTCTTCTTCAGAATCGCCTGAAATTTTTATTATGAGATTGTAATTTCCTTTATTTTTTACTCACCCGAACCCAACATTTCTGCAGTGTATTTTTCGCATAATGCAGAAATTTTTTTTGCTTTTATAAAACTATTTTCGTTATTTTAATATTGAATCTATTTTTATTCTTTCTCTTCTTGTTTTTAAATGTTCGACATTTTTAAAAGTCAACAACAAAGCAACACTTACAACAGGCCGTACACAACTACCATAGTTGTAGTTAATACAATCTACAGTAGATTGTGAATTGGGTAATAGTTTTGTCGTTTATATTTATCAAAAAAAAAAAAGGTTTATAGCACAAGAATTCCCTGAAAAATAGTTCTTCATCAACTGAGAACCCAGAATTATTTAAAGTTCAACCGATTACACATCAAATATCTCTAACGGTGGGGCTATCGACTTTAAATAAAGTTTCATTGTTAGGTTAAAATGTCGTATTTGTTCATAAAATAAACATTTTGAACTCTCGCTTAATTCTATGTACTATATATTTTGGACCTTTTTTAAATACATCTAATAATTGAGCGTCTTAAAATAACATACCACAGCCTTCATGGGAAGTTATTTATAAGATAAGCTGGACATCCAATACCAATTATTTTCCTTTTTAACTTGGTTTTTAATAAATACTATTTGTCAATGTAAAAGCGAAAAAATTTCCTTATTAAGTAGGACTTTCCCGGACGCTAATTATTTCCGAGGACAGACATCCCAAAAAGAGGACAGTGCCCGGGCAAAAGAGGACGGATAACAACCCTACCACATACTCTTGTTTCTATAAATTGAGTCCCCTCTTCGTTGCACTATCTCTATATTTGCATTCTGCCTCGATGGAGTGACAACAGCCGACGGCTTTGGTATTTCTTGGCGGTGTGTCGGATATTGCAATAAAACAATTTTCGATGTCATTTTCGCCTGTTTGTGAAGAACAACCAAACACTTCACCGGATGGCGCTTTAAATAAAAATAATGTTCGGTCCATAACTTGCTCCAATTCCGAAAGAGAGTTCGTATAGTATAGACCACCACCAGTCACGGTCAAGCTTTTCTTGTTTTATGTACATACATATACAAATACCATTTACTTTCCATTATTTTTTTACTACCAAAATCCGGTCTAAAATGTTTTTATTTTTTTTTTTTTTTGATAGCACAATTCTCAAAGCAAAATATTCTATGCAATAAAGAAATAACTGGTATTATTTTGTCTCAGTCGAGAATAAAAATACCAGTGTCTAGATTTGAGTGCGTATAAATGACTGAAACATTTATTAGTGGGGCATAATTTCGTATTCAAATGCTTACGTTATCTTTCGCACATATTCTTTCGACTTATCGTGGTAAAGACTTTTAGTGGAACGCAAAACAGCTGTTTGTCGTTTAAAATGCTTGCGAACGAGAGGGAGTGACATCGTGGGATTGTCTGTTAGGCTAAATTTATAATCATGCTGGTTTAGAACTCCGTTGTAGACGTAAAGTAGGGATGTAACGAATGTAGTGAATGCGAATGCGAAAACGGATAATGCATTTGAATTTTTTCGAAAGCGAATGCAAATACTTCCAATACGCTAAAAAAATCACATGAAACTAAATTTGTTTAAGAACATGTATTATATACATAGATGTACTACATATAGCATTTTATTTAAATTGAGTCTTGAATTGAGCAAATATTTATTAATTTGTGCTCTAATTCTGTTCGACGATTGTGCCGTCTTGTCTATGGACGGAAAAAAGCCGCAGTTGTGATTCTTTAAAACATTTATTAATAATAGTCTCATCTAGAAGGTCCGTGTATTTGCTTTATGATTTTATTCCAAACATTATATCCAACACGTATTTTTTCATATATTTTTCAAAATATTGTATAATACTGTTACGTTTTTCTCTCTATAAAAACGCTTTTCCGTGTACCCGAAGATTTGCAAATGAATGCAAGAGCCGAGTGTAGTAATTAGGGTTAAGAATGATACAAGTTTTATTTACAAATACACTTAAACTAAATTACTCAAGAGCTTAAATACACTAATACAACTTAAACTAATAAATTACACACAAATATTCACAACTGGTTACTACACGCCTTCCTCGCTGTCGTTTACGCACGTTTCACGTGACACCTCTTTGTTTGCTGCTCGTCACACACGGCACTCACTCTGCCGAAACTCACAGTTGATACACCAATAAAGACTCACTGGCTTTACTTACACACGTCTATTCGCTGCGCTGTTGCCTTTACTCCAGTCGACACGATAGACTCCACAATAATCTCAATTCCACGACAGACTTTGTTGTCACTATAGACTGTCCTATAGTTTCTCCTTTACTCCAACTCACGTATAAAGCACAGACTGCTCTTAACTATTAACTCACCACTGTATCGCTGACTATTATTAATTCACAACTTAATTATCAACTGACTTGTTCAATCGCAACTGATTAACTTGTTCGCAACTGACTCACAACTGCAACTATGTAACTAAAGGCCCAACTATAATATGAATAAGCTGGCTTAAGCTAATGTCAGAATTGAACGATAAGTCTGTCAAATGCTTAAACAATTCAAATGTGACTTTTAGGTGGCCACAATGAACTTACATGCACTTAAGTATTCTTTAGCCACAGCTGCACATCTAGGTATTGTCAATAATTTTGTATTAATTTTGTTTCTTCTCATAACTCCTAAATGAATGCAATTCAATCAAACTAACTTGAAAGAATGTCCCAATCTATTAAAAAATCACATATAAATATATCCATCACCTTATTACTTGTTTTATTTGTTTTGCCTACTAAAAAGTACAACAGTGAATATACATATGTAAGTAAATAAATGTGCATGTGTGTATATGTGTATTATAAAACAAACAATGAAAATAAAAGTTTTGCTTTATTTTCCGAGTTTAAAATAAGAAACAATAAAAAAATATTTAAAATCAATGAATATTTTCTTCTGCTGCTTGTTTGAGTTTAAAAAATGCAGAAACAGTTGTTTCCTTACGGAATGTGCGTTCAGTTTGGCACTTTACTTAAGCAAATGACATTTGACGAAAAGTTTGTTAAGTACATTATAGTTTGCCACATACGTTTTATATGTAACCGCACAGTTGCTTAAGCTAGCTTATTCATATTATAGTTGCGCCTTAACTCATTGGATGCGTCACCTCTTTTTATATTTCACACAAATACCACTAGAAGTTTCAAGCAATGTCTAGACGATCATTATCATCTTATATGCTGTTTACAAAGTGCCTAATTAAGTTCATGTGGTAACTATGCAGAGACCTGCGCCGACCGGCTGACAGCCGGCTGTGCCGAGCCGCCGAAGGCTTTATGTCAGCCGCCGCCGCCGAATTGTTTTCGGCTCAAAATCGGCTAAGATTAGTAGCCGATTGATGATTTTTTTTTATATTTTTCACTAATCCATTCACACTTTGTCCCAAATCACACTGTGCAAGTCTTATTGCTAAGCTGATTAGTTTCAGAGAGAGAGAGAGACGAGGGGAACATCAACGTTTTTTTTCCCCCCGTCTCTCTCTCCTAATAAACTAATCAGCTTAGCAATAAGACTTGCATAGTGTAAATAGGTACTTTTAAATTTTTATGCAAATTAGTTTTAAAATTTTCTTTCCAATTGACATACCGTCGGTTGGTTATTGGTTTGCTGCAGACATGATGTATTTTGAATATACTGTACTGCAAATCAACAACCAACCGACGATATGTATATCCCGTTTATACGCACTTCTTATTTGCAAATAAAAGTGGAAAACGTTGCCGTGTATAATATACAAAAATATTAGTCTGGACCGGGACTTACGGCTAAATTTCAGGGGAAAACTGCTGTAGTCAGCGTTGCCACATTCTGATTTTGTACCACAAACAAAGCGATAAAGGTCACCAGAAAATGATTATATAACAAAAAAACAATTAAATTTTACTATGATTTAATGCCGTATTCAGAAAAAATAATTTTGGTTTACAAAACAAATTTTGTATTAAAATTTGTTTGTTAAACGTTTAGTAAACCTAAATTTTTTTATCTGAATAAGGCCTTTAATGTGTAATAAGAAGTGGTTGTTTTTTAATATTTGATAATATTCCAGCAATTTTTTCCGCTTTGTTTGTGGTAAAAAATAAAAAGAACGTGGCAACGCTGTTTAAATCAGTTTTTCCCTGGTAAAAAATAAATAATTTTTAAAAAATTTTGTGAATTTACTTTGAAAAAAAATTGTGAAGCTGAGTCAGCCGACCCAGCCGAATTTCAGCCGCCGCCGAACAATTTTTCATGAGCCGCCGCCGCCGACGAAATTGCTCGGCGCAGGTCACTGTAACTATGTACATAGATGTATATATGCATGCGTGTGTATATCATTAACTAGCAATACCCGGTGGTTGTTTATCTTTTGCTTTTCGTTTGAATTAGCATGTATGTATGTGTGTAAATATGTGAATCTTTTTAATAAGCAGACGCTTTTTGTTGTTGCTTTTGCTGGTTTACGTTTAATGCTGCGCATGCTTATTTAGTTGTTTGCTACTATTCTAGACTATTCTTTGCTTTGAACCTGTAGGAATATTTTCGAGTAACACTTACATTAACCGTGTTGGAATATTTTTGTGTAGTGCTGCTTAACCTTGTCGGCGGCCATTTTCGTAACAATACTTTAATTTAATTTTTATATATTAAAAACATGGTAACAATATTTTTATTTTTCATTATCAAAGACAACAACCATTTTTGAAGTAAATAATTTAGAGAATTAGACGTGCCATAGCCATAACCAAAGTAAAATAAAATTGGTTTCTATGGTAATTGCTATGGCAAGTCAACTATAATCAAAGTGTTGCCCTGTTTCAAACAGCAGTTTTATATGGTGATGTCACGTCTAATTTAAGCTTAACGGCAATGCTAGTGATTCACGAATATTCGTATTCGAATTGCCGAATGTTCGGCCATTTTTAGAAATTCAGGCGAATACGAATACGAATATTTTTCCAATAAAATTAAATTAAATAAATTTAAATAAATATCTTACAACAGGGTGCCTACAAATATACTTTCTGAAAAGTTCAATACTTCTTATAATTAGTTTCATCGAAATCGGTTCACTAGTTCAAAAGTTGCGGACTTTTTACCATTTTTTTTAATTTTACGCCACTGTGGTACGCCAACAGGAGTGGGAAGATCTTTTGCATAACAACATTTTCATACTTCATTTTGAAGGCTTAAATAGAACCTCTATTTTTTATGAATTTCACATAAAACATCAAAATTTAACATTCGTTACATCACTACTGGTGACAGAGCCAGCGCGTATGACATACGCGTCTTATGATATTTGTATGTTAAATATAAACAGTAAAATAAGCGAAAGAATCACCGTCGCTTACGCAATGTATATTTTTAACTTGTCATTGTCTGAAAGTTATGTGGATTGACTGAGTACTGATTCATTCCTATGACAATAAATTGAGGTTCTGAAATTTATGTAACATATAAATTAGTTAGCACTGCGGATCAACCATAATCTTTATAATAAAAAAATATAATAGACCTGCAAATAGGTGATGCTTAAATATAATCTAAGTTCTTAATAATATACATATGTATATACATAATTAATAGTTAATTTATTTAGTTTTTGTGAATATAAATTAATCGATGTTATGATAAATAGTTTTTCAGTTTCTTCGTTAGAATCAGTCATTAAAATCCGATTATTTACAGTGGTACAGAAAACTCTATATAACCCCCCACCCACCCCCCCCCCCAAAAAAAATGCATTTTATGCAATACCTTAAATTTTTTATCATTAAAATTCCTGGCGTATCAGTCCTTGTAATAACAAAAATTAAAAATTTTAAAAATCCCCGACTTTTTTCATAAAAGATGTTATATCTTCTAAGCAGCTGGACCGATTTTCTTCAAACATAGCTTAAAACCCTTTCGATCAAGTCATCTTTCAGCAGAAAAAAGTAAATGAAAATCGGTCTAGCCATTTGGCCTGTACGTGGACACGGACAGACACACAGATACACACTACAAACTTATAACACCCCTTTTTCTTATTCGGGGTGTTAAAAAACAAAACTATTTTAAAACAAATAATTTTCGAAAAAATAAAATATTTATGAAAAAATTAAAAGAATTCAGTATTTAATACATGGAAAACTATACATACTCCATAGTTTATTGTTCTAGTTCATAAGAAATATTTTTATTTTTATATTTTTTTGCACCTCCTTTGCTCTCTAATACGACATTTAACTGATTTTTTATAAAATATACCAGTTTACCGGTGGTTCTCGAAGAAATTTTTTACCATTTTTTGACATAAGCATTTTAGAGAATGCAGTTGTTTTGACACATTGTACAACAGCAATTCCATTAAACTGGCCGCTTTGTGGTTTGGGTCGTTATCTTGTTGGAAGAAGCACCTTCCAAGTAGACCCATTTTGGCTAGTGACACCTTCAAATTATCCTTTAATAGGTTCAAATACAGAATCCGATCCATTGCTGTATCAATAAAAAATAAATTTCTAGTCCCAGCCGCTAAAATACAACCAAAAACCACAAAAGAACCGCGTCAGTGTTTTATTGTGCGCATCAGGTTTTTATGTTCTAACTCTTCAATCTTTTTGAGCCAAACATTTTATTTTAAATTGTATAAGAATACGTTAAATTTATTATCTGTGCTAAACAAAACATTTTTTAAAAAGTTTTAATCTTTATTTAAATGTTTTAAGCAAATTCCATATGGCCTTATTAATATCGCTTATGAATGGCTTTTTTCCGAGGCACTCGGCTATGACAACCTCCACTTCCCAATACACTGCGTAGTGTTTCTGGATAAAGCGTGACAATCAACATTTTTTCTATGCCTTTTCGCTATATCAATAGAAGTTGTCCTGGAATTTTTATCAATTTCTTTCAATATATGTGGTTTTATACGTCAAGTAATTTTTGCGGACGGCCACTTTTTGGCCCACTATTAGCACTATTGTTCTTTTTATAACTTCTTATAATGGTTTGTATACTAGACTTTTACCGCCCAAAAATTTCAGAAATTTTGCGGAACGATTTTGCATTCTTTTGATACTGAACAATCAGATTTCTAATATAAAACCTTATTTCTTTAACTTTTGGACACGTTATTATTAAATATTAAGAACGACTGATGTGTACTTTTCTGTGCAGTTAAATTTGATTTTCTTTAAATTATTAATAAATATATATTTTTAAAATATTTTTCTGGAAAAAGTTTTATTTTTTACAAGAAATGGTATAATATATGTAGTTTTCGTTGATAAAAATTGAAAAGTTTTGCTTAAAATGCATTTTTTCGGGAGGTATGTAGAGTTTTCTGTGCCACTGGATGTATTTATTAAACAGTGTGATCAAACGGTGAATTAACAACACCTCTATTGATTTTCGTAATGAAAAGAAGTGATAAAGTCTTAAATTAGACGTGCCATAGCCATAACCAAACCAAAATTCAATTGGTTTCTATAGCAATGGCTATGGCTTTATGGCGAGTCACCTATAATCAAATGCAGTGTTCGCCATAAGTTTGGTTTGAGCAGCTTTTTTTCTATGGTTATGGCACGTCTGATTGAACCTAAAGGCCTTTCACAAGCACCCGATTCATATGTGTGTATTTCATATTGCATTTTCTATATTTTAAAATCAATTCAGATTTAAATTAAGATTAAAGAAAACCCAAACACAATTCGCAAAGCGATTAGCTTGTCTGCGAAAAACACCCAGGGTCTATGGTGGGAATCGAACCCACGACCTCCGGACTGAGAGGCTAGCATCGCTACCACTCAGCCACAGGGGCACCCCTCCGACTCCCAAATCCTTAACAAAATTTATTCATTCTTACCTCCCATCTCCGGAAACTATCAGAGAGTTTAGAAAACGATCTTCACCAGCTTTGAAAGTAGTAACACAATCGCCAGATTCTAAATTCATTAGGTTTACATACATGCGATTGCGTGAGAGACAAACTAAATGTTTCTGATCGTGCAGTCCAAAATATGGCATTTTTTGATTCATAACTCCCTTGAGAGCAACCTGAAATATTGAACACCAACAAATTAAAAGTTTTATTAATGAAAAAAATTGAAACGAGTCTGAATTTTACCTTGAAGTTTCCATCATCCAGGTTAATTACTTTAATCTCTCTACGACATAATACAGCTGCATTATATGTGCCAAATGGGCACATAGCTGTCGGCTGAGGAATTCCCTGAAGAATGCGTACTCGCGAACAAGTTTTTACATCCCATATACAAATTTCTTCTCGCTCCGTGCTTATTGATGCGACAAAAAATCCTGGATGTGGCAAGTTAACGATAGCATCATAACTTATTTTACCATTTTCAAGATCATCACCAAAATTGGTATTTATGATGTCTAAGAATGGAATCTCCAATTCATTAGTGCATTCAAGCCATGATCGAATTATCTGGTCATCGTTTAACGAGGGATCTTCTCGAATACGAGATTTCATGTAGAACTTTATGAGGGTGAAAAATTGATGACCATCGTAGTTTAGTTCATGCATATACTTTTTAAGAAAATCTTTCAGCAAACGAATGTGTACGTAAGGCTGATCCGATATTTCAGATATTTTCTCACATATCAATACGTCATTCATTAGGTGTACTGGACCAGTCGCATGGACTTTATCAGCCATCCACTGCAGTTCGGTGAAGTAGAAGCAGTTGAATATGATTTCTATTTTATTTAGTCCTAAATGATCTTCCATAACATTACAGAAATGATGATAAGGCAACTTTAAGAACTTTTGATAATTGTAGCTGAAAATAAATTACATAGTAAATTACCTTTTAAATTTTCTTTTGTATTCATTTAGAAGACGAACACTTACATCGGATTTATTTCTTTTAAGCCTGTGAAATAATTTTCTTGTCTGTCAAAATATTCTCGAATTATTTGGTGGACATGTGCGTGTTTGCTCTTGTACTTTGCCAGAATAGCATTCCGGAATGATTTATCGGCGATTCGAATATTTCGGATTATCAGCAGCATTGGGCCCATGAGCCAACAAAATTTCGACCAAACTCTAAATGCGACCTGCGCATCAATTTGACTTATTCTATGAAAAATGTCAATGCAATCACTCTCTCTAATGCCCCATTCGGATAAAGCTAGAATGAGCATCATTATTTCTGCATGATCGCTAGAAAATTTCGCCTCCATGACATGAAGAATTTTGCCCAGCATTTCAGATATGTCTGCCATAGAAATAGATGTGTGCCCCAGCCAAGCTAGCCACCACAGCGACTTGGCATGAAATGGTGTTTTACCATGCAACATTTTCCACTCCTGAGGCATTTTTATAGCACCATTTGCAGCATAGAAGTCTCCACCACCTGAACTCAGTATGTCCTGCCACTGACGTTCACTAAACTGTTTCATTTTGATAAAGCACCTATTGGGTATCCCCGTTTCAATTAATTTCTCAATCAAAGGATTTTCCTCATTGTTGTGCTCTGTCAAGGTTAAAAGGATTTTGCATGTATTGCTCAAATTGATTGGCAGCCAGTCAAGATTCACGCCGTTCATAATGTCATCGATCGAATCAATTATTATTACACAAAAGCATTTGGTGCTTTTAATAACATCCTGAATCACTTGTGAATAACACTCGAGCGTCTGAAAAGATTAAATAGTAAAAAAGAGGTTGTGCAGTTAGTGGCTTTTCGCCCTTGGAATTAATTCAATGTTGCTAAAAATGGAAGAATTAAAACTTAAATATTTAAAATATCTGTTTCTACATGACAAAATTCATATACTTTTACACTTCACTTTAAATTTTAAACGTATGTATAAATGCCAAAAAGGCATGAATAAAAAAGGCTTAATGTAAATATGTGTGACTTTTCGTAGGGGTTTCAAAAGAAAATTGTCAATACAAGGCAGGCTAAAAAAGCATAGTGTGAATAGAGACTTAGCATTTTTTATCAAATTTATATTTTTAATTAGAAAACCTACGAATTGTCTGTTTGTTTGTGTTTATCATTTTTTGTCAACCACAATTGCTCTCAGGGACGCCACATTGTGTTTTCCAACTTTATGTTAATGAAATCAATAGAATACTTTAGGGGTTAACATACACTGGGCGATTCATATAAAAATAGTCTTAGGTTTTTTTTCGTTACGGAATTTTTTGACTCGGTCGACACCCTCAAAGCCTGCGATAAAAGCTATGCAATAGCTTAAAAGCTACAAACATGGAAAAAAATCATCGTATGAATGTAGAATGTTTTTGGAAGCAACTTTTAAAGGGAATCAAAAATAAAACAAGATTTTTAAATCATGGTATGAATTGGGCCTAAGCAATGTCAAAGAAATTTTGAGGAGAATTTACTTAACATTTGTTTTCTTGCGCACATATGTACATAAATAAATAAACAATTTGAATCAGCCGCTTCGCAACGTTTAAGTTCAAAGTTATTTATTCAACATACATATTCTCACAAATCATAAACAGTGATGCCAGTGAGCATTTTTGAAACTCCCCACGCGTTGGAAAAAAATCCCTTTTCTCCCCTCCAAGTCCCAGTTTAGACAGACGAACATTTGGAAGGAAAACATCTGGAATTGTCTTTTGTTGTTTCCTTCGCATCTACACAGACGAAAATGTTGCCGGCGACATTCCAATATTACTGCATAAAAGCAAGCATATTTGTACATGTATGCATGTATGTATATGTAGTAAACAGCGTTGTCAACTTTTAAATTTCAAAAAGCAACGAAACCAGGAAAAAAGCGCGTAATTTAAGTGAAAAAGCACTAAATTTAAAATTTTATTATTTGATATAAAAAAATTTTACACACCGTCGATTGGTTATTGGTTTGCTGCAGACGTAATGTATTTTGAATATACTGTGCCGCAAACTAATAACCAACCGACGACATGTACATAAAAAATATAGGAATCGGTTGACCTTGCATTCCATTCCTAACATTTAAAATTTGAGGCATCCGATAAACATTTAATTTCTGTAAGAATAAGTGAATTCTGAAATCAATGAACAGACGAATCTCTCGAGTTTAGTCAAATTGGTAGTAATCCACGAGTCTTTCTGAGGTTAAGAGCCGATTACTCGTACATTTTGAGCTCGATGGGCTTAGCTTAGTTTTTATTAAATTGTGCTGTGGAAACATTCTCTCGGCTGCTATGTGACAAAGATAATAAATTTTGATCGAAATAAAAATGGTGACTTTCTGCGTTTCTGAATGTAACAGAAGTTTGATGGGAATGCAAGTTTTGATAATGCCTCAAACGAGTTCATATCAACTGAATCTGTTAAAAGTGGACTCAATATTTTTCCCATTGCATTAAGTGAATCAATCTTTCTCCACCCATTGTCTATACTAGACAAAATTTCGCTATTATGCTATATTTGAGTAAATATTTGTATTATGTCTTCTTTGTTTTATGGCAAAACACTGTTTATATTAATTATGCTTTAAATGTTAAAGTTTGATGGTAATATGGCACGTATTTATTCAACCAAAACTTTTAAAACCTTATTCGATTTTTTGAGATGCTATATTTAACTTCAGAGCTTATGTTTTTGAATGAAAGACTTCCTCGAAAATCAAGGTAAAGAAATTTTCCTTTGAGCTTTTGGTTTAGTGCCACCGCCTCGAAACAAAAAGCACCGAAACTGAATTTAAAAAAGCACTGAGCACTAACTTCAAAATTTGTCGCGTCGAAAATTTCAAAAAGCACTAAAAACGGTGCGAAAAGCACCGAGTTGACAACGCTGGTAGCAAAGAATATGAAAACAAAGCGTGTCGCCGATTACCGAACACAAAAATAATTCTCTCTTCCCCACCCGTACATTGCTCCCAAACTAAATGTTTCCCTTCCAAATGTTTTCGTGTCTAAATACGGTCCAAACAAAAATATTTTCCCTACATTTTTCCCTACGTTGAACATTTTTTATATTTAACAACAAAAAACAAATACATGTATATTTTGTGAATATTGTACATATTTTACCCATTTTTATTTCATATAATGTACAAAACAGGCTATATATAGTCTTAGTTGTGTATCAGGTAGAAAAGTAATTAAAGCATTAATTAACAAGAGCAAACTAAAAATATATACATATGTAAATTCTATATAAATCCCTAGATCCATACGAAAATTGTAGTAAAAATTATGGTATAAAAATATTACTTATACAGGGTGGGCCAAAAGAAAGCAAGGGGTGTAAAAGTTTAATAACTTTTTTGTTTATTAACGTTTTTTTATTTTTTCTTTCAGATTACATAGACAACACTTGGAGAATTTATAATGGAGAGGTTCACAACTGAACAGCGAACCAGAACAATAGAATTTTATTATTTAAACCAGAAATCAACTTTATTGAAAATTTGATTATGAGTGATGAAGCTCATTTTCATTTGAATGGCTTTGTTAATAAGCAGAACTGTAGGTTCTGGGACTCTCAAAATCCAAGACCCATTCATCAACGCCAATTGCACCCCATCAGGTGTATAGTATGGTGTGGGATCACATCTGAAAATGTCATTGGGCCCTACTTCTTCGAGAATGAAGATGGAAGTGCTGTAACCGTAAATGGAGAGCGGTATCGGTTTATGATAGAAAATTTTTTACGTCCTGCTCTTGAAAACAAACCTGGTATGTGGTTTCAGCAGGACGGAGCCACTGCGCATACTGCCCGAGACACAATGGCACTTTTAAGTCAAATTTTTGGAGAGAGAATAATTTCTCGAAATTCGGAAATTATTTGGCCAGCGCGATCGCCAGATTTGACAGCACCCGACTATTTTCTTTGGGGTTTTTTGAAGGAGCGAGTGTATGTGAACAAGCCAGAGACAATCCTTGAACTCAAGGCAAACATTGTTGCAGAAATTCGAACGCTACAGCCACAAGTTTTGAAAGATGTTATGGAAAATGCTCTAAAAAGAGCCCATCAGTGCGAAGCTGAAAACGGTGGTCATTTAAGAGACATCATTTTTCATACTTAGTGTAAAAAAATTTCCATTTTGTATATTATATAATCTGAAAGAAAAAATAAAAAAACTTAATAAACAAAAAAGTTATTAAACTTTTACACCCCTTGGTTACTTTTGGCCCACCCTGTACAACTTGTTAGAATGTATTTTGTTAAAATGTGCAGTTGCTCATTAAAAGCAATAAATTTATGGGTTGCGTTCTGCATGAGATCTTTCAGTAAACGTAATTAGTTATGAAAAGCAGTAGAATACATAGTAAATAAAAATTTGTATTAAATTGCTTGTTAGATTGAAGTGCATTTTGTAACTTGTATGGCCCCCTTTTTTATGAAACTATTCCTTGTGTTTATCTTAAACATAACTATTTTATTTATTTTTTATTAAGTATTTTCGTAGAATGTATAAAAGTATAAAAAAGATCAGTTTGTGGAGCATTGGCAAAACAATTTTATACGTTTCATATGCAAGTTAGTTTACATATAATGCAAGACCATTTCTTTTTCTTTTGTAACTGTCTGTCAAACAAACTCAATGGCGCATAGTCATATATCCCGTTTATACGCACTTCTTATTTGCAAATAGTGCACTATTTGCAAATAAAATGTAAAATGTTGCCAATTTGTTTTGTTTTGTAAGAGATGTAATACAAATTTTAATTACAATGTGTGCCAATATCATTCACAGATAGTAATGTATTCTATCTACGTATAAACGGTGAGTTCAGTATTTGCAAATAGTTTTATTATTTATAAACGAGGTAATAGTCATAAACAAAGTACACTTTAAGAGTTTAAAACCAGTATTGCCATACAAAATACTGGTTTTAAACTCTTAAAGTGTACTTTGTTTATGACTATGACTATGCTACAATATGTTTGTATATACAAACTTTAACATGCATTGTACGTTTTCATTTCACATTTGATATATGTAGCAGCTTTAAAAATAAGGTTCTATGTGGGTGTACCCTGTATATACATAGTATATATTATATTTGCGATTTGTCACATTTAACTATAGATATTGTAAGTGATTTCCAGATTGTTAGGATTCATAATATACGGTTTCTGCAAACAAATTTTAAGATATGTGAAAAATTTCAACTCCTAAATACAAATCCTCGAAATATTTTTGCATTTCATGTCGTAAAAAATTGAAAAGGCTGTAATTTTTAAAAATTCAAAATAAAAAAATCTGTCCTTTTTTACCTACGCTCAAAATTTCACAGAAAAATCCCTACAAAAAAGGAAAGTTCCCTACTTTTGGCATCACTGATCATAAATGCTTGGGCAGCTTACAGAATGAATTAAATGAACTCAAAGAAGTGGAAAAGAGTTGAACTTTTCATACGGAAGGAAGAAAGAGGATCTTGGATTCGCATAAGTTACAATAAAAAATAAAGTGCAGGAAACCAATGTTGCACAACTTACATGATCCATTCTAATTTGATGTCCGTAAGCCAGAATGGACATTTGAGATGCAATTGAACCCAACACCGATACCAGATCGGAAGATTGGGCTGCGAGATTGGCATATCTGTAGATTAAATGCAAAATATAAATAAATGGCTGTTATTATTTATTACAAAAAATAAAATTTTTTACCTTAACACTAAATTAAGTTCCGGTTTCCATCTGTGTATATTTTCTACAATTTTCGATATAAATACACTTTTACCACAACCGCTTGGACCGGTAACTATTAAAGGATGAGCTGTACTGTCTTTTATATATCTGCAAGTAAAGGTCGTACATTTATTTAGTGGCATATACAAGGAATGCTATAAGTAGAATATGAAATAAAATTGAGCCCCTGTTGAATGTAACTACTGCTTATTATACATTAAGCCGATTCGGTGCCATAAATTATTGCCTTTAATAAGTGCTATACTTCTCTCTTAAATAATTGTTATAACTTTTACAATATCTGTTCCGAACCATCCCTATCGCCAATTACTTTTCAACGAAAATAAATCCGTTTTAATTTCAAGAATCTTTTATTTCTATTCATAAGCAAAGAAAAGTTACTGATGTTTAAAAAATCACTTGAACGGTTTTTGAAAATATCGTTTTTTAATTTATTTTCCTCATTTTTAATATTTATTTTTTTTAGAAATTATGTTTGCTGTCTTCATCAAATTACTCTTAATTTAAATTTAACAATTCTATACAATTCTTAAAAGTAATAATATGTACATATGTATTTAAGGATCAATTACAAAAATGGCAGTTAGTATTTATAAGTGCGTAATAAGTATGTATATGTATAAAGAAATAAATAATGAAAAATTATAATTTTGATGTATACATATATGTACATGAAGAGTCTTATGGTATATATAGACTCTTTTCAGAATAAGATGCGAAGTAATTTACAATATTAATAGAATTGGAGAGGGGAAGGGGAACATACAAAGTAATCAATAATAATCTTCCATCTTGAAAGCTATAATAGGAAGAATATTCAAATTTGGTATGAACTCTTTTTATTGGTAGAATAGGAATGTGGGAAGGGTACCCCCACATAAAGTAAGTAATAATAATCTTATATCTTAAAAGCTTTTTTTGGTATGAACTCTTTTTTTTTTTGAGCGAAGTGCGAGGTAATTCAAAATACTGCTAGAAGGGGACAGGGGGAAGCGACACCACCAATGCAAGGTAATTAATAACAATCTTATATCTTGAAAGAATCTTCAAATTTGGTTTGAACTCTTTTTAGAGCGAGGTGCAAATTAACCCAAAATATTGAAAGAATAGGACCGTGGGAAGAGACAACCCCAATCAAAGTAATAATAATCTAATATCTTGAAAGCTATAGTAGCAAGAGTCTTAAAATTTGGTATCGACTCTTTTAAGAGCGAGGTGCAAAGTAACTCAAAATATTGGTAGAATAGGACCTGGGGAAGGGGCGCCCCCACACAAAGTAATTAATTAATTAATAATCGTATATCTTGAAAGCTATATAGCAATAGCAGTTTTGGTGTAAACTCTTTTGAGAGCGAGGTGCGAAGTAATTCAAAATGTTAGTAAAATAGGAATGGGGGAAGAGATACCCCACACAAATTAATGATAATCTTATATCTTAAAAACTGTAATAGCAAGTCTTCAGATTTGGTATGAACTTTTTTAAGAGCTAACTGCAAAGTAATTCAAAATATTGGTAGAATAGGAATGGGAAAAGGGGCATGTCGTGAAATAGTATAAAGCACAACGTGATTTTTTTATTTCGATTATATTTTCTTTGCCTATCATTCAGAATAGCAAATTTTAATTCCCTACAAATATTTTTACATGTTCAAAATTTGATATGAAATTATTCTAACTCAACTCAAATGCTTCCTACACGCAAAGAAAAGACATGGTTGTAAAATGGTTGAGAAAACAATATTATGTTCTCTGAAACAAATGTGTGGTCGTCGAAAACTAGTTATTGTTATTTTAAACATTTATTTCGTTACGATAAACAGAGTAATGTTTGAATTTAATAATTACATTATCACATCCATAAAAAAGTGTGATATGGTTAGAGTTTAACAATATAGTTTTGTTAAAAATTTATGACTACAACATAATTTAGTATTATTATTTAAAAATAATATGATGAAAATAACAATATAATGTTATCCAAAACCATACTATGTTAAGTTTTTAAAAAAGCCTTTTTCAGAAATATCTGTCAGTTCAGTATTTCGTTTGTAAGCTATCGGTAGTGCACACGTAGTGTTAAATAAATTAAGAAATAAATAAGGCATAAACAAAAGGTTAGACCAATAAAAATATATAAACATTTGTGTATCTCTTTATACAGACATGTATATCTATACATACATTTTATTTCAACAATATTAAATTATTTTTATTTCGAATTTAATGCACAGCTGTTTCTATTTACAATAAATATATGATTAAAAACAAAATAGTATTATTATATTAAATAATACTGTGGTCGTATTTAACAATATTAATATAATACTAGATCATGGCATGGTGAGTCTCAATTATATTTTAGTCACATCTAACAATAGTTTTGTCATATTTACAATACTAAGATGAGATGTAACAATGTTCATTGTTTTTGTAGATAAAATTATTATTAACTCAGATAATAATATTATTAAAGTTTGTTTTTCTATTAACAATAATATGATTTGACTGCAACCATATAATTCGATCATAGTATGTTGCTGTTTGATTATGGTTGCCTCAACCATATTTTTTCTTTGCGTGTAGATACATATGATGTACATGCGTTTTGTATTTGTGTTTTTGGGAATGTAAAACGCTTATAACTCGCGAGCTACCGAGCCCATGTGAAAAAGATGTATTGTTTTGAGCGTAAAAGGGAGCCATTTCTTCATTAATTTTAAAATTCCGGAGTGATAAATATTGACATTCGACTAGGGCACAGTGCTTCGATTAAGAAAGTATTGGAATATATTTATGCTGTATGGAAACTAGAGGGAACCTTAAAAACTAAAGAACCCCATGCTGACTAACTGAACATAAGGCCTGGTGAGCTTGCTAATTTATTGCAAAGCATTAACTAATACAGAATTTTACTGACCTTTTTATATCATTCATAATATCAAAATTTGGGGAGTTTTGAGCTAAAATTTTCGAATAGTGTCCCACTAATTCAATTTCTTCCAAGAGAACATGATTGGCGCCATTGGTATTATACGGGATGTTATTTTTAATTACGTGCTCTTCAAATATGGCTGAAATCGTCCTCTCCAAGAGATTCTCAATTACGACGGCCAATTCGTCATCCAATATATTCATTGTTGGCAATATACGAATCAAATTCTTCTCTGAAAGATGTGACTTTAATTCCGTGTAAAGCTTAGACATCCGCCTAAGAACCTCATGATCGTAGGCAGTGGCGTTTTCTGGAGGTTTCATATACTGCGGGCCAGTCTGTATCCATATGCATCGTTTTGCAAGTTCTTGACTCATAAGAACTGTGTTATTCACTTCCTGCTCGACAACTGTCGACATGTACGAGTCCTTGAGATCATCAGTAAACAGTCTTAAGAGAACACTCAACAGTAAATTGAGCTCGTCATCTTGAGCGGCTGAATAGTTTTTACAGAGTTCAGTGTTTAAACGGTGACACATAGGCTGATAGCAATTGTCTATAATGTACCATTTCTCTAAAATAACTTTCTCCTCTTCATTGGCCGCCGTTAGTACCTGTGTAAAGTCTTGGCTTTCTATTGTCAATGGCAGCATTGGGATTCCAAGTGATGATCCCAAAAATAATATTGGAATAATATATGCTGAGGAAGAATGACGCGTAATTTCTGAAAGACAATTAGCGGCCTCCTCATGACCACCTTGAGCCTCTAAAGGACTGTGTGTCCAACGACTTGCTTCCATCAACCGAGAACAGTGGCTAGCCCTATTGCCGACATCCATATTGTGAACATCAGAGATGAACATTTCGAACCCTTTGCTCTGGCATTTTTTGGACAACTGCTTGTGTAAACTGTAAACTACACGCTTGTGTTTCTTGTATTCAGGACTGTTATCGGCCAATATGTAAATCACAATTTTTTTGTTCCTTTCAATCTTTCGTCCTGGAAGTGGCTTCCCCTGCAGCATGGACAAGAATGTCGTAGACGTATTTTTCGATTCTAATGGGTCTGTTTGCGTAGTAACATTCACATCTGTGACAGGTGCTGCAACTGGTGTGGGATCTGTAACGAAACCAGCACAATTAATTTTGACCATAAAACGATATCAAATTAATATCAATTTCAAATTACCCTTATGATCTGTTTTAAAAGCTGGAAAAGACTTTTGATTATCATCATTGGCATTTCCTTTTGCAGGGATAGAACTTTCACTGTTTTGCATGTCAGGCACATTTTCTGGGTCGGCTAACGGAGCTTTGTTTTGATCACACTTTTCATTTCTGTTACCACAGTTTTCATCGCCTTTATTTAGATTATATGAACTAAAAGTAGAATTTGGTTTTGAATTATTATACATTTCATACTGCATCAACAAAATCCATACTCATCCGATTTTTCTGATATGCTGTCTTTTTTCTTGCTCTGTCCGGAACTGCAAACGTTGCCCATTTTGTAGCGCTCTGCAAAAAAATTAATTATAAATTTATTTTTGACATTAACTGCGTTACTATTAATGGTGCAGATATAATACATCGTGTGGTATACACACTTATTTATGTATGTATGCTTAGGGACGTACTTCTTAATCTTCCTCCCTAAAGATAAAACTGAATCTGTTGTAACTACTTTGAGAGTCAAGTCACCAAACAACTTATTTCATAAAGCAGAAATTTTATATGAATACCATTTTGCAGAAATTCAAATCTTGGCAAATGCTTTCCAGCAAAACTCTGCAAATAGTGCATTAAGACATGTACATACGTATTTCCTGAAGTGAAATGATTTTAAATACAATTATATTATAAAGAATTTACATATGTTTTTTGTTAGTTTACGTAGTTTAGATGCATTGCGTTGCTGCTTTGCTAGCTCAAACTTTAATTCTTCATGATAATTCATTTGACTTAACGTCGAACAAATACACTTCTGTATAATTACATGATACAGCCAAAAAAGTTATTTTCGTACCTCATTGATAATTATATTTTTTGATTGTTCTTATTTTTGGCTACATAAGAAATTTCTTTAGATGAATTATTTTCATTTAGCTAATAATAGTGTTTTCACACTGACATGGTTTTAATAAAAGTGGGTTTTAACGTTAAACCATTTGTTAAAACCTGGTTTCACCACACAAATTGTTTTTGTTAAAACCAACTTAAAACCATCTTTGAATTGATTTTAAGTTGGTTTTATGAAATGCAACCTTGTTTTCGCTGTGCTAAATTCAATTCTGCCAAGTTAAAATTGCCGGAAGCAGCTGATAATGTTTATGCCAGGGAACAACAATAGACGCCGCTTGAAAGAAAATGGATGCAGCAGCAACAATAATCAACAAATTGTGGAAAAAAAGAGTTTTTTAGAAAGAAAACAACGAAAATATTTTCATTTACCTCTGAGAAGTGAAAATAGACGATATGACTGAAATCGATCCGCCGATAAAAAGTTTTATTTTGTGATGTATTTGTGCATTTTTAGTAAACAATTACTTGATTTCTAAGCACTTCTTCACTTTGTATTACTAGTTCCACGGTGTAATTATACAGGTTATTGCGTAAGGATTTGTTATACAAAAATACGGCAACCATAGCTCTGTAAAGAATCGAAGAACGTCAAAAGATAAAAAATAGGTGTACCAAAACAAAACGAAGTTTTTGACATTCGTCAGCTACAAAGCAAATAGAACAAAAAATTATCAGCTAAAGCAGCGCTGCCACCTGGCTATATACACCTTGACTAGTTCCATAATTTTAATATATTTATTTACAAAATATAAAATAATTTCCATTTTACAACGCATTGTAAAATTTCCAAGTTTTTCATACAAACAAAAGCAGTTGCAGTACAATTTATTAAATAAGTATTATAAAAGGAATAAAAAATAATACAAAAACAAATACAAGCATTTCTGTGAGTTAAAACCTGAATTTAACAAACTTGCAGTGTGAATGCAAAATAAGCTGTTTATAGCTTTAACGTTAAAACTAGGTTTTAACTTTCAGTGTGAAAACACTATAAGGCCTGTGAGGATTTATGTTAATAAAAATTCAATTATTTTTATTCATATTTCATATTTATTTTATTTTTTATTTCATTTAATTTGCTTTTGTAAATTTCACGATTTATAGAGGTGGAAGTTGAAACGAAATATTTTATTATATATGACAAAAACTTAAAATACAAAACAAATTTACTAACAATTCAGCTATTAACAGTTTCTTTTAAAATCACCGTGATTTTCAGAACAGGCCCGATAGGCAAATATGTACATACATACATATGTACAGGTGGAAGTACATAAAACACGTTCAATGCGTTAATGCGATGCACGCGTCTGTCAAAAAAGTTGAAATAGTGTTTTTTAATAAGGCAAGTTACAAACAGTGCTGCCAGAAAAACTTTGCCTCTTCTCCCCAATTTAAATCATCATGTCCCCAAAAATCCCCATTTCAAAAGGAAAATCCTAACTTTTGTCCCAAAAATATTTTGTCAATATTGTTGTTTGATATCATTTTAAAATGATGCTGTAACTCAATCCATTGCTTCAAAACTCTTTGCACAGCTTTTATTATGATAACCATCTAGTGTTTGATAATAGTACAAGTTTGTCAAATTTATTTGAGTCCACACCTAAATTGATTAAATCGAATACAGTCAAATCCCGATAATTCGTAATCGCAAGGGACTGGCCATTTCTTACGAATTATAGGGGGTTAAAATAAAATAAATGCGAATTAACGGGGTTTTTCAATTTATTTACTAAAAACATAAAAAACTGTTGCTAAAAATAAAATGCAAAATAAAAAGTTGTTATTTTTGTAACACCGACAGAGTTTTATGCGTGCGCTTTGACATTTTTCTTCATTCATTAAAAAACTGATCTTAAGAAAATAAACACACACAAGCAAAAGCAAAATCCCACGCAAAAAAAAAATAGCGGTAAACAATAAATAATTTTTTCCATGTTTCTGTTGTTTCTATTACGAATTATAGTGGTAGTCAACAAACAATTACGATTTATAAGAGGTAAAGGAGATTTTATTTGAAAAAAAAAAAAAATACGAATTATTAGCGAAAGGACCAACATGTCTAAATTTTACGAATTAACGAAATTTTTCAAGAGACCGACAGTTTATTACGAATTATCGGCAATTACGATTTATCGGGGTACGAATTATCGGGATTTGACTGTATTTATTTGTACTTCAGCGCTCGCAACGGAGAGTGCGAGAAATAACAAAAAATGCTGCAGACGTGGGAATTGATTTTGCCACTTGTGAGCTGCGAAAGTTCAGCACATTTAACCATTTTGATGAAATTATTTTAATTTTTTAACAAAGTATAAGTTAAGTCATTAGAACTTATACATTAAACACATAGACCACAGCAGGCTACACGACTACAAGTGCCACAGGCAAAAAGTGATGCCTGGTAGCCAGCTATTTTATTATTTTAAAAACGACAGTAACACCATACGATTTTAGTGGTGCCGCTTTTAAATATTTCACATATATAAAAATAAAAGTGTTTATTCAAGAGTATAAAAAGAAATAATTTTCTTTTATATTTTTTGTGAATTTTACTAGTTACAGGCTTAGTAATTTCTTAAATACATTTAGTAAATTTTTTTTCGCGTTTTTACCAAAAATTTTTTATTTTTAATGGCTTTAGCGATTTTTAATCAAATTCTCGCGAATTTTTGCAAACTTTTTTTTTATTTTTTAATAATATTAGACTTTATTATCATCCGAAGCGAAATCCCTATTTTGGGGACAAATCCCCTAATCTGGTGGCACTGGTTACAAAGATAATTTCGCGATGCGCGTACCTCGCAAAAAGTTGAACATTCTTCAACTTTCACGCGTTGTACACAAAATGACAGCTAGTGTTGCCAGATTTATAAGTTAACATACAGAAAAATCATTAGAAATGAACTTTTTTATTAAACAATGTGTACAAAATGCTTTAAATATTTAAAGAAAAATAAAACGCAAATGCAACACAAAAAAAAATAGCCGGCAGTCTTTAAATTTTCAACTAAAAAAGCTTCAAAAGCGTGGTGTGTAACTTTCTATTTGTATAGCGTTAAACGTTTAACAAGCCAGAAAAGCGCTGCCGCGTTGGTATGTACCTCGACCTTACGAGTATGTGTGTATGTTAGTATGTTTTTATGTATGTACATATGTACACGTTCACGTTTTATCTAACTCTATTGCGCAGTTCGCATTATATGTTTTAGTGATAACGCAATAATATTCATCATAATGCAATATTAATGCATTACTTTTAGGAGATTTTACTTTAGTGCAAAAATATTGCAATGAAAACATCAAAGATAGTTTCAACTAGGGTTGCTAGTCGGGCTTTGTTTTGGTTGGATTGTCCCGGTTTTTAAGTACCTGTCCAGTTTCAAGCTGAAATAAAATTTGTCCAGCTAAAACAATTTTCCATAAAATGTTTTTAATATTTATTGCCTTAAATTTCTAACGATAAATAGTACATCGACTACTGCTGTCTTCGCGTAGTTTATAACCAATTACCAAGAGATTTGTAAAATAACAAAATATGATCCTACTTTTTAATGAAAATTGAAAGCAATGAATTAGAAAATTTACGAAAAGTTGTATGTTTCGTCCCTTCAATACCAGTTAGTAACGCATTTTGTAAAAGAGTTTTTGGTATTTTAAGGAATTTATACAAAAAAAAAGAAATCGAATGTCTTTCGATCATATTAGAGCGGGAATATTAATAAGAACTACCTTAGAGGAATCTTGCAAAGATTTTCAGTTTTCTTCAAATACCTAAAGGATTGGAAATAGCAAAATCCGTAAGCGCAAATACAAAATATATGTGGCAGAAAAATAAAATGGTGCTGTTGAGCTCAACAGTTGTGAAACTGTTGGCAACCGTTGACCCCAATAGTTACGTCTTAGAAACGTCTTAACGGATATAATTTAATTTTACAGTAGTTTTCGTTTATAGTCACTACCGCTTATTGTCACATTAATGATATAGTCCATATTTAATGTTTTTTGTGACTTTTGAACTTAATTTCATTCAAAAGGTTGACGATATAGTCCATTTATATATAGTCATATTTGACATATATGCACCAACTTTGTGGTAGTCAAAATCCAATTTGTATGCAAACAATTCGCGTTGTAGTCACAAAAATTTTCAACAGATTTTTTTTAGTTATTTATTTAAGTCATAAACCAAAAAGTAAATCTAAATTTCAACCTCAATCTACTGGTTAGTAGAAGAACATGTCTTTAGAACATGTCTTTGCGTAAAAGGCCACACAAATGTGCGTTTTAAATATAACATTGTTTTGTAATTGACATAATTGGATTGTATGGAAATTCTTTTATATACCTCTGCGTGGCATATAAAAAATTAGGCTTATAGTCGCATTAGCGATATAGTCCACAATTTCTGTGCAATTTTAAATGTGGCTATAAGCGAAAACTACTGTATATCTTTATTTCGTTACTTTATAGCATTTGCAATGTAAAATTTAACAACTATTTGCTCCTGCCACCTAACAAAGCATGTAAACGGTATAACTATATTCGATCAGCTGTTCAGGCTGAACACAACATGTTGACTATAGGTAGCGAAAAAATGTTATGATGGAAAATTACTCAACTGTTGAGTGGAGCGGAAATACTCAAATATGCGTTTCTAAAGCTGTATTCACCCATTGTTTACGAACAAAATTTTTGTCCGGACAACATTTTTTTTATAGGTAGTTTGACTTCTCTCTTCTTGAGAGAGAAAAAATATTTTTTCGAACAACTCTCAGTTTGGCACTTTACTTAAGCAAATGACATTTGACGAAACTTGACGAAATGTTTGTTAAGTATATACATTATAGTTTGCCACATGCGTTTTATATGTAACCGCACAGTTGCTTAAGCTATCTCATTCATATTATAGTTGGTCCTCAAAACTGAACGCACATTCCGTAAGGAAACAACTGTTTGTGCATCTTTTAAACTCAAACAAGCAGCAGCAGAAAATATTCATTGATTTTAAATATTTTTTTATTGTTTCTTATTTTAAACTCGGAAAATAAAGCAAAACTTTTATTTTCATTGTTTGTTTTACAATACACATACACACACACACATGTATTTACTTATGTATATTCACTGTTGCACTTGTTAGTAGGCAAAACAAATAAAACTAGTAATGAGGTGATGGATATATTTATATGTGAATTTTTAATAGATTAGGACATTCTTTCAAGTTGGTTTGATTGAATTGCATTCATTTAGGAGTTATGAGAAAAAGTATTGACAATACCTAGATGTGCAGCTGTGGCTAAAGAATACTTAATTGCATTTAAGTACATTATGGCCACCTAAAAGTCACATCTGAATTGTTTAAGCATTTGACAGACTTATCGTTCAATTCTGACATTAGCTTAAGCCAGCTTATTCATATTATAGTTGGGCCTTAAGTTTTTTATAAAAAGCTGCCATATTTGAACTATTGAAAAATCGTAAATTTTAAGAAAAAATCGTCTAAATTACGATAAATCGTTACGTCTGGGAGCGTGGCTGTGTGTTTCACAGCCACATGTCGTTTTGGCATTTTCACTGCCAGATTTGGCATTTTCATTCGTTGAAAAGCATTCAACTTTTAAAAAATTCTGCCAAATGCTTTTTGGCAGAATTTGCTTAAAATAAAAAAATATTAAGTTGTTAATTTTTTTTCAGTTTTTAGAATAATTCTTTTCATCAACGTAATTTTTTTACAATTATGTGTTTCCTAGGTAATGTAAATACAATGAATACCTTCATATCATATACATATGTATGTGTATGGAACCCTATTTTTAATTATCCATGCGACAAAAATTTAAGTTTTCAGAGGACGGTTTTTTTAGTATTCAAATATGGTTTACAACATACATAACGAGCCTTATTTCCGATTTTATCGTAAGAGACATGTTATCGAGAAGACTTTTTTATTGAAATTAAAATTTTATGGGTCTACCCATAGTTTAGAATTATAAAAATGCCGAAATTGTTGCTGACTTTTAAGATACGGGCTGTAAAATTTTATCGTAAGCGACAATTTACATATGTAAAACAAATTTGAATATCATAAAAAAACCTTCTCTCGAAAAATTTAATTTATTGTCGTTTGCGATAAAATTTCAGGATGTAGGACAATAAAACTTTAATTTCAATTCAATTCAAAACTTTAATTTCAATCGAAAACAGGTTTCCATATACATACATACATATATGTATGTATGTATATATATTTAATGTTTGAAAATACATAAAAATTCATACCTATGTATTATAACAAATATATAATATGTATGTGCCATAAAAATACCTGTAAGTACTAATAAGTTTGTATAAAAACAATGAATTCAAAACTATTTCAATAAATTTTTTAAAATTTAAATCTGGCATTATACTTTTCTTCTGTAGAACATTTTAGCAGATTTTTTTTTACAGATTTAGCATTCTCCCATCAAAAAAAATTCTGCGAAATGCTTTTTGGCAGAATTTGCTTAAAATAAAAAATTTTAATTTGTTAATTTTTTTTAGTGTAGAGAGTAGGTAATTCTATTCATAAATATAAATTTGCTTACAATTATTTGTTTCCTACGTAATGTAGATACAACGAATACCTATGTATTATATGTTATGTATTGTATACATATGTATGTATATGGAGTCCTATTTTCAATTATCCGTAAGGGGCAAAAATTAAAGTTTTCAGAGGACGGGTTTTTATAGTATCCAAATATACTTTACCATACCTGAATTATCGCCTAAGATAAAATTGTACAGCCTGTATTTTAAAATATATCAAACATTTCGACATTTTGATAATTTTCAACTATGGGTTGGCCATAGTTTTAATTTCAATTATTTATTGATTTATTTATTTATTTATTTATTTATCTGTTTAATCTTAGGGAATAAATTCTAAGATTAGATTTAATTTGAGAGCAGTAGCAACATTGGCTACCTTTTACAACATCTTGCTGACAATTAAACCGAAAATAGGTCTCGATATACCTACATACATATATTATATGTAGGTATATACCCTGGAGGAAATGTCGCTTTTGACTTTGTCACCAGTACTATTCTCTAATTATTCCCCATACAATTAGAGCTGCAAAACTATCGATAGTGGCTCCATTCGATAGTTTCGATAGTATTTTTTGATGCCATCGATACTATCGATAGTTTTTGATTCTTAGAAACTTTTCAAATGTGTACTTTTCGAATATAAAATCTTAAATTTTTTAATCATTCCTTAAAGTAAAAAGGAAGTTATTTAATAAAAAACATTTTTTTCCAATGTTTTTAATATACATATGTATGTAATTACAATGTACATGCATATATATATATATATATATATATATAGGGTGTTTTTTTAAGGGGTATAAAACTTCGAATTGAAATAAAACACAAAAAAATCGTTTTAATGTCCATCAATTTGGCTTTATTGGAAGGATAATTTTATGCCATTAATGTTTAAATATGATTTCGGGCATGTGGCCGCCGCGGCTGGCTCGAATAAAGCCAATTCTACAGGTCCAATTTTCAACCACTTTTTCGAGCATATGGGGCCGTATGATGGCAATAACGCCACGAATGTTGGCTTCCAAGTCCCCTAACGTTTCTGGTTTGTTGGCGTAGACGAGCGACTTCACATATCCCCAAAGAAAATAATCCAATGGTGTCAAATCACACGATCTTGGTGGCCAATTGGCAGGTCCATTCCGCGAAATTATGCGCTCATCGAATGTTTCCTTCAATAAATCGATTGTGACGTGCGCTGTGTGGCATGTAGCGCCGTCTTGTTGGAACCACAACTCATCCACATTCATGCCATCCAATTCGGGAACAAAATAGTCGGTTAGTCGGCTCCAATTGCTGTGCACGGTGGCGAATCGATTCATTCGGGTCCTCTTCAACACTTTGCTCTACAGCGGCAATTGTTTCTTCGGTGCGCACTGTTCGACGTCTCTGCGGATGCGTATTATCACATAGAGTAAACGTAGTGCGAAAACGATCCATGGTTAACCGAATTAATTGCTCTGATGGACGATTATGTCGACCATAAAATGGACGGAGCTTGCGGTAAACTTCGCGAACTAAACCATTAATTTCGAAATAAATTTGCACGATTTGCAAGCGTTGTTCTTTTGTCAACCTGTTCACGATGAAATGGCAAACCAAACTAAATATTAATCACTTGACAGCTGACAAAATGGCCGCCAGTTAAAAAAGTGATGCCAACTTAAAGTTCTATACCTCAATAAAAAACACCCTTTATATGTATATATGTATTAAAATTTAACGAAAAGCAAACAAAACATTTATACATAGATCAATAAAAAATAAAAAAGGAATAAAGAGTAAAGAAATTCTTTTATCATTACTTAAACTATTGCAGTTATCTAAGAAGTATTAATTTAAGATAACTCTAGGTCTCCACCTGAAATTTTGTTGTAGCTTGATGTTATAACTGAGTTGTATAAACAATTGCACTAAGCATAATGTTATAACTTGAAAAGGGCATAAACTTTAGCAGTCTACATATAACAATAACTTGAAGTTAATGTTAAAGTTAGTCATTTCATGTCATGTGGAGACCGCAAGTAGGGAGAATCAAACTATTTAGCGTCACCGTTTATTTAAAAGTAAAGAGCAGGAACAGTCCAACAGTCGTCAAATTGAGCCGCCGCCAAATTTATGCAAGTGTCAAAGCCGTTGGTACATAATAACTGTATTTTTTATGCAATTTGCTTTTACTAGTTATAAACTGACATCTTATGTTGAAACAAATGCTAAACTAATTAAGATATTATTTTCACATTTATATATGTAATGATGACCATTACAGGTTTACAGGTAACGAAATTTAAATGTTACATTTTTTATTCCACAGTCACCGTCATACCGTTTTTATAGACATTATTTTTTACTTTTGTAGTAGCGTATTTTTGTCGATAGTATCGCTATCGAAAAAAAATATCGATAGTCCACTTAAAATAAAACTATCGATACTATCGATAGTATCATCGATAGTTTTGCAGCTCTACATACAATACTTTGTGCTATAGACATTTAGCATGCGCTTGTCATTGGAAATCTACTAGTAACTAAAACATTTAACCGGGTACTGACTGCGTAGTTCTTATAGCAACATAGAGACATACCAACCAGACTTTACTGATACATTTCTGTACTTTACGTACATACAAATTTGTGTATATTGACAAGTTGTTCAAAAATTCACCAGAAATACATCTGTTTGCTCTCTTTCCTTTACACTCATGAATAGAAGAAAAACTGTAGACAATGTATGTAACTAATAAACTTGTGACCAGAATTTTAGTGTTGACATGAAGACACTTGGCCTCAGTCTTAAGATACATAAATATTCATATCTATGGATAATATCAAACACATATGTACATATGTGTGTATGTACATCAATGCTGCCCACAGAGAGAAAACCGAGATTAATGTATAAGCATATGTGCATTCATTTGTACAAAAAGCCGATTGATGTTCGGCACTCTAGCGCTTCTCTAGCCAGCAGTGATGTACATATATATACATGTATGTGCTATAAAAACACCTGTTAAAGAAATTCAAAGCTTTTTCAATAAAAATTTTTAAATTTAAATCTGGCATTTGGAGGTGGCGTTGGCTGAAGTAGTTAGCACGTTGACTACAAGACCGAAGATCCTGGGTTCAATCCCTGTATCCGACAGTCATTAAATAACAACAGCACGCATTTTTCTGATGTGCATTAGTGTCACTTTGTATCAGTTGTTGTAGGAAAGTTCTAGTGATGAAGGCATAGTCACTGGTCAACAGATGCTAATCCTAATGTAAAATCAGACCGCCCTCCTTCGTCGGTATTATGTAGCAGAATCATCGGCGAAGCAAAATAATTAATTAAATGGCTACTAAACACAGCTTCAAAATTTAATACGCCTAATTTGAGACCAGAAGGTGCATTATTACAAAAAAATGCGTGCAAAAAGCAGAGTTGTAAAAAGAATGAAACTTTATTATATCTCTTCTTTCACCACCTGTCTTCTATCACTTTCCCTTTCCGAAATAAGGTAACACCTAGTAATAGTAGTAGGCATTAATTGCCTGAGTGTTACTTCTCTTTAAAAAAAAAATTATACATTTGTTCCGCAGAACATTTTAGCAAATTTTTTTACGGATCTAGCATTCTCTCATCATCATTTTCTGGCAACACTGCACAGCACACACTCAGCCAGTGATGCATTTTGAGTTTTTTGTTTTAGGGCCAAACAGTGTTGCCAGAAAATGAGGATGAGAGAATGCTAAATCGGTAAAAAAATTCTGCTAAAATGTTCTACAGAAGAAAAGTATAATGCTAGATTAAAATTTAAAACAAATTATTGAAATAGCTTTAAATTTCATGTTTATACAAACTTATTAGGGTTTATAGATATTCTTATAGCACACACAAACATAAAATAGTAAATAATTGTGTTTTTGGGAATTGTTACAATTACGTTTAAAAACATTTTAACGCACCAATAATCCCAAATTAATATTGTACTTATTCAGTAAAATACTTCTTCATTAAAAATACACTAAAATTGATTAATAAGGTGTTTGCTGCGCATATCACTATTGCTAGTCCAGATCATTAGGGAATCTTTACACTGCAATGCATGTACATTTATGAATAGAACTCTATACAGAAGAATTTTTTTAATAAATTATAGTTTTATATATTCAACAAAATCTGCCAGAAAGCATTTAGCAGAATTTTTTAAAAGTTGAATGCTTTTTAACTAATGAAAATGATCTGGAAGTGAAAATGTTAAAATGGCAACAATCGGGCCAAATTAAAGATTTGAAAGGGCCAAAATAACTTAGATAGGGCCAAACAAATTTTTAATGTATTTGACTACAATATTTTAATTTAAATAAAAACAAAAGTATGTATTAGTAATATAATACAAACCAAAAATAGCGCAAAAACAAACAAAAAAATGTGGCTTAAATAAAATAAAATTTTAGTTACAAATATTCCATATGTAATTATAATTTTGGTGTACATAATCTCTAAATTCTTAGTCCAACAGTTCCTCCATTTATTCTTGTTTCCAACACTTTTGTGTGCTAACTTTTAAAATATCTTTATCACAACAATTATTAGAACTAGATTTCATTAAATCTTTCAATTGTATTAAAAATGACACAATGTTTTTTACATGAAGACGATTTCTTGTATTATGCCCTGTTTCACAATATCGAAAGAAAACTTTCGACTGAAAATTTATATTGAAAACAAAAACAAATTTTCATATTTTATTGTTGTTTTCAATATAAATTTATTTATATCTTTATCGTGAAACAGAACATTAGTCTCAACCACTTTTTTTTAATATTCTTTCCACACATGCTGTGGAATCGAAAGAGTTCCTTGAACAATTCTGTATAAATTTCTATGCAAAGGTTTGTTTACCCAAACGATTTTTAACTGTAGAAATCTTTTTCCAAAATATACTTCTACTTAAATCTTTGAGATTTTAAAATTGTGGAACTTGCGATACTGCCCTTTATTCATTATTTATTAATTATGTTTTCTTTGGGAAAGTTTAATAGCAAGTAGTACAATACTATTGGCTTCCCCACTTAAAACATGATCTGGCGCAGATTTCGGCCACCTGTTTAAATAAAAAATCTTCAAAAAAAAATTTTCCGTTTTTAAAACGGAGAAAACTCCATTAAAAGTTAAAGCTTAATTTTGAGCTGAAAGGGCCAAAATAGCCTAGAGAGTACCACAGGGCCATCAAACATCCAAAAGTGCCACAAATGGCCCAATTGTGCCACATTTTGCATCACTGCACTCAGCACTAGCTAAACGAAATACACATACACACATGCAGCAGTCAGCACTACCCTTTAGTCAACCTAGAACCATATGTCTCTATGTCAATACTCTTTCTCCAGCGACAATTGGACTAGTTAAAATGTCGACAACTTTCCTTTTATGCGCTAGTAGAGATACGTTAGAGACGACAGTTCTAGTGTATTTCTGGTGATATTGTCAATGAACGCGTCAATAGTTTGTTTTTCTTTTTTATTATAATGTGCAACAATATTAAATAAATATATGTAGACGAGGGTCACTAAAATCTACGAAAGAATCTTCAGTTCAAATATCTCCATATGGTCGTAAAAGAACTACCTTCTCAATAGTGCTAAAGTCTACTGATAGATTTTGAATGACAACCCTATGTTGTTTGTCAATAGGCATTTGCATTGGCTGGGGTACACCTACACAGATGTGCAATCGCTTTACGTGAGTACCTGCCGTTACGGCCTTATCTCACGTGTGCCAAAGCACCGGGTGTGGGTTAGACGCCAGACCAACGCCCCCATGCACCCTTTTAGAATGAACCTATGGCCCACTCCATAAGGCACATAGGTTGCAATCTTTGAATATAGTTATCCCTGTATTATATTCAATTACCTTGCTGAGGTAATTTGAGCTATCTAAACTCTGCTGCTATGTCCGTGCCCATAGCAGCTCTGTTGAATGGCAACAGCACCTAGAACAGTGTTTGGCTGACCGCGTCACACCAACCACTAGCATTGATTTAACACTGGGAAGCCAAGACTATTCTCCCAGCAATTTTGGTAGCAACCACAACCACCACGATAATTCTCCGGCTTCCACGCTTAGGTGTTGTGTATACACCTAAGCCAGGTCCCCTAGAAAATTCCTCAACCATTGCCGGCACAGCTAACCACTCATCCATAAAGAACGCATGCCTGTGTCGCCAAATAACCAGTGCCTACTCCACACTTACCAAAATCATCCCTTTAACCCCGTAGGGTATACCCCATTGGGATAGGACGAACTCGGCATATTAGCAAAGGAAACTGACGACCGCTACATGCACTCAGAACTTCAGAGCAGCGAGGACCACTTACGCGAGAAGAATGCAAGCACGCCATCTTAGTTTCTGTGCCTACTACGGCAAGACACTAAAGAGTGAAAGAGTCCTGGGGTCATATCCAGGACAAGTCATTTTGGACCAGAAATTTCCGGCAACCGCAATGCATTTATCTCTAAGCAGCCCAGCTGTCGGGCAACCGGCACCCGTGGTACCAGAAGTAGCCTCTGGTTAGACCTCGAAGTTCCACCACAAGGGCTTCACCTCTATCGTCTTTTAAACTCAGGGGCAGTTCTAGGTGACGCTGCACCTAGATGACAACAACGGGCGTACAATATTTGTTTTCCTTTTATAAATATGTGCACATCCGTTACTCTGTTTATATTCAGAGATTGGGTAGTAACACATAAGTTTTACGGGTAATGAGCCAAAGGTCCGTCAGCGGAAAAAGCTACATTACCCTAGCTGGGGCCCCGGGATTGCCACACCCGTAGTCAAAAATAGACTCTCCTGGGGGTGGTACACCTAGACAGTAGCACTATTGACAATGTCACTAGAAAATCACTATAAGTTTACTGTTGACAACGAGAGAGGATATATCGATATTTTGGACTAGAGCCCCTAAAATTTACTAGTGAATCTTTGGAGCAAATGTCTCCCTGTGGTCCCCAAAGAACTACTAAGTCAGTAATGCTATAATCTAGTGGTGGATTTTCAATGACAAGCTAAAGTTAAATGTCAATAGATGATAGTTACCATTGGCTGGGGTGCACCTGGTCAGTAGTGCTGCTGACAACGTCACTAGTAAATCACCACAATTTCAATATTCGCACTTTCTGCAGGGTAGCAATACGAAATACACAACCAACATTGTCTCATTAGTTTTTTTTGTCGTTATTCACTGTATATACGCAAGCGCAAAGCAACAATATTTTTCTTTGTATGTATGTATGTATGTACATATTGGTTTTTACAACAAAAAATAAGTATTGAATACAAATTAGTTTTCTTTAAATGCATTGGTGTTTACTCTTCCATAATGAACTTTTGGACACCCTTGAGATAATCTATAGAATATCTAAAAAATAAAGAAAACAAAAGTACAAAGTAATCAAAACAAAAAAAACAAAAAAATGAAGCAATCGTTCTCATGGTTTCTGTTTCTCTTACTTCAAAGAATTAAACAAAACAAAATCAAACAAATTTGTTTCGTTTATTGTCGTGCTCTGGTTTAAGTACAAAGAAATCAAAACCAAAATAAATTTATAACTGTAAAAGTGTCGATTATTTATGTTACGAAAATTGTTTTCTAACCCCTGTATCGTCCCATAAGTAGCATAGCTACAAAAAGCACAGAATATACTTGTATTAATTACAATAGAAATAAAGCAAAATTGTAAAATAAAACGTACATATAGAGTTGAACGAAAGAATTGCATTGAACAATTGAAAAGACACAGCTAATTGTAATCATTTCCCGATGTGCTGCCACTTGTAAAATTAGTACGCATCGTTTACAAAATGTTTGAAATGGATGAATCGTGCTGCAGAAAACTCTCAGTGAAAAAAATTTTGTTCGGAAACGATGGGTGAATCCAGCTTAAGACAAGCACTCAACGGTTGCGCAACAGCTACGTCTTATGAATGTACACATTTTTATTAATTTTTTATACCAACGTACAGACCAACGAAAACGTTTTTTGTGTGTCTTTTTAGTATGTTTTTTTCGTTATTTAATTTTAATACGTACAGCTACGATCAAAATAATATGGAGACCTAACGTTAAAATTCCAAAAGGCTTATCAAAAGCATATTTATATAAAGTATATGCAGGTCTACAACAAATAAAGCATTAAACACATTCATCACAGCAGGCTACACAAACACACGACTTCAAATGCCGCTAGCAGCATTTGTCGCCTCGTAGCAGGCTACTTAATTATTTTGGAGACGGCAGCAGCACCATCTGCAGTTGATATTCAAGTACAAATACATAGTTCAGTATTGCCACTTTTATACATTTTGCATTTATAAAAATTAATTACTTTTTTAAAATATACTTATTTCACGTAAAAGTACAAAAATGTATCAATTTATTTCTTACATAAATTTTTGGATATTATTTCTGTTAGACAATATGAAATAATTGTACAAAATAATTCATTCATCATTTTGTATTATACTGGCAATACTGAATTTTCTCACTGTAGCCTAATAAATAGAAATTAGTTTAAGTGGACTACAACGACAAAATCAGCATAGACAACAACCTGTCGCCGTGTTGCCTTGCTGTCTTCAAAAGAATCATTCTCATAATTATAAACATGTGTATTCTATCCTTGACATTTGGTAGTCGGTAGCTTGCTGTGGTGAATGTGTTTAATGCTTAAGAAAATACAAAAACAGCAGGCGTTTTGTTTGTGTAGAAATAATGGATGAATGTCAAAAACAGATGAATACAACCAGGCCTGGATAACTTGCACAACCACTAAATGAAAAACAAAAATTTTTGTGCAAATTTAAATTTGATGAATGTAGTGCACTATCTTTTGCACGAAAATAAAATCTTTTAAAAGTAATGCATTAAATGCATTAATATTGCATTATCACATATTGCAGACAGTAAAATTAGATAAAATACAACCATTTTTTTTTTATCAGTTAGAACAAATAAATACTTAAAATATACACTAAAGTTCACATTCAGGGCTCCTATGTATATACCCTCAAGGCCAAATGTTTAGACTTTCTCTAAAAAATTTAAAATCATTAAAACTTTGATTTATAAGTTTTTTTTTTAAATATGTGCATTATAGTGGGTCAATTTTTTTTGTCAACTGGCGTCCAGCAAAAATTAAATCTACACCAAATTCTAAGAATATTACCCTAAGAAACTATTGGTCTAAAATCAAAACCCAGTTCCCGCCGAGATGCACCAAAATTCAGCTTATTCGTTGGGTCACGACATATCGTTACGATTTTGTAGCAACATTTTGTTGCAAAGTCGTGTCAACCATTTGACATAAAATCGTTACGATTTCGGTAATAAGTAGTTCAGTTTCAAAATCGTAAGATTTGTCGACTAGTCGTTACGAATTCGGAGCATTTAGTTTGGTAGGTAAGTACATATGTATGTATATGCATATATCCATTGATATATGTATACCATAAAC
This sequence comes from Tachina grossa, assembly GCA_949987645.1. Classification (NCBI taxonomy): domain Eukaryota; kingdom Metazoa; phylum Arthropoda; class Insecta; order Diptera; family Tachinidae; genus Tachina; species Tachina grossa. The sequence continues at coordinate 124,124,302 of OX465275.1, forward strand.
TATATATTTTTTTTTTTTAACTGAGCATGTATGTATATATACATACTACATTTCAAAACAAATTGCAAAAAATTAATAAGCTTCATACTTTAAGTATGTTGTATCTTAAGCTTATATGAAAAACTGTGAAATTGACAAAAAATCAGAACTTACATAGGTTTTTCGTTTAATTTATTGCAAAGTTATAACTTGAAAATTTGTGATTTTATAAACGAAAAATACTACTGCTTTGAACAATCCCTCATACCTAAATAAGAGCGGCAGGCGTTGCGTTAGCAGCAGGGTACGCATTTTTAGTACATTGGAATGTGAAAATATTTTTTGATTGTACTGAAAATACGTACCCTGCTGCTAACGCAACGCTTTCCGTTCTTATTTAGGTATGAGGTAATTTCATCAAATTCGTGTCTTTCTCTTGAAAATTCTAAAAAACGTTATACGATTTTTCGTCTTGGGTGACGATATTGACATAGGCAAATGTGTACAATGTACATACATATGTATGTATGTGCGCATGTTTTTATGTATGCATGTACTCTTTCACGTTTTATCTAATTCTATTACACACTATATGCTTCAGTGATAATGCAATAATATTCATCAAATGCATCGCTTTGAGAAGATTTTACTTTAGTGCAAAAAATATTGCAATAAAAACATAAAAGATAGTGCTAACGCAATAAATTTGCATTTGCATTGATTTGGTTAAGTGTGCGAAAATGGTCAATGCATTTGCATATTTAATGCAGTAGTCCCAGATCTGCATACAAAAAAAAGCAATGTGAGTCCGATCACAGAGGAGATGTGTAAACATCTAGTAATGAAATTTTTTTTAAGTTGGAAGTACTTATGCTTTTAGTATCTTTTTTTAAATTAATTAATTAAAAGTATCAAAACTTTCAATATTGTAAATACATACATATGAATTTGTTGGTTTTTGTTTGTTTTATTAAACTTATTTGGTTAGTAAATGGGCACACTGCAGTATATGTATATGTACTGCATTCAAAATTGCAGTAAGCAGTAAATTTATTGATTACTAAAAAAAATCAGTAAATTTTTACTGCTAATGAAATTTAATTTGCATTACTAGTAAAATCGTATTGCCGTAGCAAGTGGCAAAGTTTTTTCATTCAAATTTTGAAACTTTTGTATGAAAAACATTTAGCCACTTGGTAGAATTTCATTATGAATACGGGCATTACTGATTACTGAAAATTCAATGCACCTCATCATATAACAAATCCTTTAGGCAATTTATAAAAATTGTAGAAAAAATTTTTAGTAATCAGTAAAATTTGTTTTTTTTTTTACTGAAACTTTAGTGCTACTGCAGTGCTCATCTATGGTAAATGCCTTTACTTTTACTTTATAATTTTTAATTCCTGTTGTTCATCGTTAATTGTTGCTGTTCTTGTTGTTGTGTACGCATTGCAATTAAAATAAATTCAGTAAAGTGCGACTTTGACTCGCGCATATTCGGTTTTGATAATTTTTTTTTTTTGATTTAGCTTTCTTAATTTTTTAAGTTTTTCAGTTTAAACGATTTTTTTTCAGTTTTATCACTTTTTTCTCGTTTTGGCGTTTTTTTTCTCTTTTTGGGTTTTTTTAATTTTCGCAATTTTTTTTTCATTTTGGCGATTTTTTCATTTTGCGATTTTTTCATTTTGGCGATTTTTTTTCTGTTTTTTGAGGTTTTTTTCATTTTGGCGATTTTTTTCTGCTTTTGGGGTTTTTTTATTTAGGCGATTTTTTCATATTGGCGATTTTTTTGTTTAAGGATTTTTTTAATTTTGGCGATTTTCGCGGTTTTTCGCAATTTATTTTAGTCCTAGAGTTTTTTTTAATTTGGTGCTTTTTTCGTTTTGGCGATTTTTTTATATTTGGCGATTTTATATATATTTTTTTTTTTTTTGATTTTTTAGTTTTATCGTTTTTGAAAATTTCAAGAGTTTTACTCTTACGATTTCCAAGATACAGCAAGTTGTCAAAATTTCAAAGTCAAAATTGCATTAACTGATGAAACACCCATTGATTTAAATTTTTTAATTTAGTGTTAATTGTTGTAGTCTGTATAAAAATGCACTAACTTTTAAAATTTCAAGTGTATATATGTACATACAATTGTATGTATATTACATGGGATTTTAACATTTTTCGTTGCTCGTTTTAGAATACCCTTTAGTTTTTAACTCTCATGTATTTGTTGTTGTAGTGGCCAAATGTCTACATTTTGTGTCCAAATTTCAAGTCCGTAGCTCTTACGGTTCATTTTCACCTTTGGTGTACGGAAATATACAGAAAAATAACCGGCGGCGGCGCACCGTCGGCTTCGTGCCGGTCGACTTGTTTCTCTGCTTGGTATTGCTTCTTTCAAACACTAATCCACTCATACATAGTTCACACCGATTTGACAATGCAAGGAAAAAGCAAAAAGCAAAGAAATCTCAGCAAAGAAATCTCAGCAAAGAAGTCAAAGTCAAAAGATTTTTACCCCCTAGCGTATAGATGTTTACACATCAAAAAAAAAACATAAACAAAGTTACATTGAGGAATACTCTATATGTGTACCTCGAAACAAATAAGCAATCATAAATAACAAAAACAAAAAAAGACCGCAAACAAAAAAAAAAAACACAAACGAATAACCCTTGAGGAATTCTTTGTATGAGTGCCTCAAATACAAAAAAATTTGAAGTGAGTTCTAACGGCAGAAATGCTTATTTTACTGTGAGTTCTGAAACTCAATGAAAAAAAATATAAATAATAAATCTGATGAAAACCTTTTTTTAACGGCAAAGCCAATTTTTCGTCAGCGATCAACTTCGCTTTGTCCAATGCCAAATAGTAATGATGCATTAACATTACAGTTGCCTAGTACTTCTTCATACAAGCCAGTAATATCACCCCCTTCAGGCTCGTGTTCATCACTTAACAAAGTTATCACTACAGATAACAGCGGCTTGAAACTCAAGGTACAAGTCGGAATGGACAGATATATAACCGTAGTAAAGCGTGGGCGAAGCCCGAATTCTTCAAAAATTTCATCTGCTCCAAAAATGTCTAGGGAAAACAGCGCAGCCTCAACTAATCGCCAAAACCGCTTTAAAATTTTGCAAGATGAGAACGACAAACCCGATGCATCCTCGAATAAAACATCCAAGCCGCCACCAATCTATTTGAGAGAGAAAAATTCAAATGCCCTTATTAAAAAATTAATTTCGGTCATTGGTGAGAATAAATTTCACATTGTCCCAATAAAACGTGGCAACATCGATGAAACGAAAATTCAAATTTATGACGAAAAAGATTTCCGCAAAATGGTTTCTGAATTTGAAAAAAAATAAAACAAGCTTCTACACATACCAGCTTAAGAGTGCTAAAGGCCTGCAGATCGTATTGAAAGGCATAGATTCCTATGTTGTTCCTGAAGAAATAAAAGATGCACTCGTCCTCCAGGGATTTAAGGTAAAAAATGTATCTAACATAATAAGCAGAGAAAAGCTACCCCAACCCTTATTTCGTGTTGAACTGGATATACAGTTGAAAAAAAACGAGACTCATCATATTTATAGCCTAAAATACCTTTTATACAGAAAAATCACAGTTGAAGAGCTACATAAGCGTTCAGGTCCCGTTTAGTGTTGTAAAAAGCGGCTACTTTTGAATACTCAGTACTACTTGATATTTTTTCAATTGGGTACTCGATACTACTCAATACTTTATATATGTTTATATATGGGAAGTTAAAAATTATTATTTATATTATTTTATTGATAATGCAATATGGAAAAACAAAGATTAAATACAAGTATATTTAAATTAATTTATAACAAATGAAAATAACTAAGTTTGAAGTTTAATTTTTGTACATAAAAATTTTTTAACGTACTCTTATCACTTCTAGTGCATTAATCTCTTAAATTATCTTCTAAATATTTTTAATAAACATTTTTTACTCACAATTTATGTTATTACTTAGTCATTGTTGATACGTAGAAATAAAATTTTACCGACATTGAAAGAATTTAAAATATTTTTCATGTTTGTGAGGACCTGACTTATTGGTTATATTGTATCACGTGCTTCCTTCCACTATTCTAAAGGGTCACTTTTTCTGTCCAATAGTATTTGTTAATGACTGAAGAAGTTTAATAATGCATTTTGTAGCACTTTTTTTTAGTGGCTGTTTGTTATGAGGTTCAGAGTCATATTTATTTGTATCAAGCTCACAGAGTTGAAAAATTCTGATGTATTTTAAAGAAAGACTTTCGCTTGAATACTACAAAATGCAACCCTGAAAGTATTGAGTAGTTACTTTTGTGTATTGAGTACCGGGAAAAACTGCCGGTATTGAGTACTCAGTACTCAAATACTCAATACTTTTACAACACTAGTCCCGTTCAGTGCCATAATTGCCAAGAATATGGCCATACAAAAACTTACTGCAATTTACCTACTGTTTGTGTTGTGTGCGGCGAATTACACGGCACTGCTAGTTGTACTAAACCAAAAGATCAAGCGGAAAAAAATGCATTAATTGTGGAGGTAATCACACCGCTAACTACAGAGGTTGTCCTGTGTACTCAATCAAATTGTTCCTCAACATTCACATGTAAAATACCTAGGTATACACCTTGATCGACGGCTTACATGGAAACAACACATTGATTCTAAACTAACACAAATGAAACTAAAATTAGCTCATGTACATTGGCTGATTGGTAGAAATTCAACTCTCAGTCTAGATTGCAAACTTTTGATATACAAGTCACTTTTGAAACCTATATGGTGCTACGGAATTCAACTATGGGGCACTGCTTCAGTTTCCAACGTAGAGAGAATCCAACGAAGGCAAAACAAAATTTTACGTATGATAACTTCGGCTCCATGGTACATCAAAAATTCAAATATACATCGTGATTTGAATATGCCACTAGTGATTGAAGAAATTGTAAAATACGCAGGCAAATATTTAACAAAACTCGAATCACATCCTAATCCGCTTGCTCGTAATATTTTGAACTTTACTGGACACATCCGCCTAAAAAAGAGAGACACAAGGTCTCTTATACTCAACACTCCAGATGGGACTGCTTGATAGTACATTTATTTTTCCTTTTTGATTATCACTACCTATGTATTATTTATAACTATCACTAAGTTTATGTCCGCCAGTGGTCGGGCCTAATAATTATATTCTAGATTAAAGAATAAGAAGAATACTTATTGTTAGTCCATATTTGAAGATACAATAAATAAATACATGCAAAAAAAATTTGTCATTGGGACTAGGGATGCCAATCGGGATCGATTTTTGGAAATCCCGGGATTTTCAGGATCTCGGGATCCCGGGATTTTCGAGATTTCGGGATTCAAATATTTTTCGTAAAATAAATTATTTTTTAAAATAAATATTACTTTATTAACAATTTAATGCATTTTAAAAGGTTTTATATATGTTCATAATTTATCATTGCACGATTGTCTTTAAAGTGAACAATTTTTAATACGAGTATGAAATAAAAATCAAAAGAATTTTTCTCATCTATTTTTAAGTTGATTAATCAAATTTGAAGTTAGAGAATTTATAGTGAAAACAATAACTAAATATGAAAACTTGTTTTTCTATTATCTAGACCAAAACGAATATACATATCGGTGGACTTTTAGCACTACCGCTTAAGTTGATTTACGAACATTTTTAGAATCACTTTCATACAAATAAGTTGCAAAAACAATATTGTTTTGTTAAAAATATATCTACTAACTAGTGATTTTTTATGGTAAAGAAAATAAAAAACATGTTGATTATTTTCAGTTCTCGTTGAACCTTCATAGTGAAGAGACATTAAAGCGGATTTTTTTTTACATACATACAAACGAAACAAATATAAAAAACAACAAAATCAAAAATCATACAAAAAATATTCGTAATACATATTCACCTTGATAAATAAGCTTATTGGCTTTACTAATATTTTTTACATAGCAAGAAATAGCAAAAACAAAAAAAAAACCGTAAACACAAACAAAGTTCCCTTGAGGAATAATACTCTGTATGAGTACCTCAAAGGAAAAAAATTTTGAAGTGAGTTCTAACGGCAGAAATGCTTATTTTACTGTGAGTTCTGAAACTCTTAATGAAAAAAATATAAATAATAAATCTGATGAAAATCTTTTTTTAACGGCAAAGCCAATTTTTCGTCAGCGATCAACTTCGCTTTGTCCAATGCCAACTAGTGAATCGTTAACATTACCATTGCCTAGTACTTCTTCATTTAAGTCTGCGATATCAACCGCATCGGGCTCGCCCTCATCACTAAACCAAGTTATCACTACAGATAACAGTAGCTCAAAACCCAAGGTACAAGTGGGAATGGACAGATATATAACAGTGGTAAAGCGTGGGCGAAGCCCAAATTCTTCAAAAATTTCATCTGCTCCAAAGATGTCTAGGGATAACAGCGCATCATCTACCAATCGTCAAAATCGTTTTTCATTATTGCAAGACACCGACGACAAGCCCTCTACATCATCGCAAAAGTCTTTTAAGCCACCACCTATTTATCTGAGAGAAAAAAATTCTAACGCGCTTATAAAAAAACTACTGTCGACCATTGGTGAAAATACTTTTCACATCATTCCAATTAAACGAGGTAATATTGATGAAACTAAAATCCAAATATATAATGAAAAAGATTTCCGAAAAATTGTTAGTGAATTCGAAAAAAATAAAACAAATTTTTACACATACCAACTTAAGAGTGCTAAAGGCCTACAGATAGTATTAAAGGGCATAGATTCATATGTTGAACCCGAAGAAGTAAAATGTGCACTTGTCGACCAAGGATTCAAGGTAAAAAATGTTACCAACATATTTAATAGAGAAAAGGTCCCCCAACCCCTATTTCGGGTTGAACTGGAGCCGAACGACATACAATTGAAAAAAAATGAAGCCCATCCAGTTTATAACGTAAAGTATCTCTTACATCGAAAAATCACAGTTGAAGAGCCACGTAAGCGTTCAGGTCCCGTACAGTGCCATAATTGCCAAGAATATGGCCATACGAAAACTTACTGCAAGTTACCTACAGTGTGTGTTATCTGCGGTGAATTGCATGGTACTGCTAGCTGCACTAAGCCAAAAGATCCAGCAGAAAAAAAATGTAGTAATTGTGGAGGTAATCACACAGCTAACTATAGAGGGTGCCCTGTATTTTCTTTCGTTAAACAGGCTATGGGTCAAAAACCCAAGCTAACTCCAGCTCTACAAGTAAACGCGAACTCCGACACTTTTGCTCAAATCAGCCAACCAGTTACTTCACGTGTATCGTATGCTGATGCTGCTAAGACTAGTTCAATTCCCACGCAAAATGTTCCACCGCCAAATAATTCAACGAATTCAAACTCAAGCTTTAACTTTAGTCGCCTTGAAGCTACTATTGAGAATCTGGTGCTAACTATAAACAACTTTACTACAAATATGACAAGTATGATGCAAGAAATGCTGCGAATACACTGCTTCAAGCATTAGTTAATAAACCATGAACATGTTAAAAATATGTTTCTGGAACGCAAACGGCATTCGCCAACATAAAAATGAACTTGAGCACTTCCTCATGGAAAAAAATATTGATATAATGTTGGTTTCTGAGACTCATTTGACCTCAAGAAGCTTATTTAAAATAAATGGTTACACTTTATATGATACAAAGGACCCGAGAGAGAGAGCATGTGGTGGATCAGCAATTCTGATTAAGTCAAGACTCAAGCACTATGTCCTTGACAACGTTAGTGAAGAATATTTGCAAGCAACGAATATTTTCGTAGAAAATTTTTGTGCGAATTTCGTGATATCATCAATTTACTCACCTCCCAGATTTTCAGTTACCGACGATCAGTATGAGAAGTTCTACAAATCGCTTGGATCTTGTTTCGTGGCAGCTGGTGACTACAATGCAAAACATACGTACTGGGGATCGCGTCTTGTTACACCTAGAGGTCGAGCCTTGTTCAATACAATTTCAAAAATGGGCTTAGATGTCATTTCGAGTGGGGAGCCTACTTACTGGCCTACTGACGTAAGAAAAATTCCAGATGTTATAGATTTTGCCGTCACGAAAAATATTCATAGGGACTTAATTCATGTAGAGGCCTCTCTAGATCTGTCCTCCGATCACTCTCCAACAATAGTTACAATTTTCAACCCACTAAGGAGTGATTTAACTAACTCATATGTGAAGATGATTAATGGAATCAACTGGCTGGCATTCAAAAAATATCTTAGTAGTCACTGCGTAGAAAACATTCAGCTTAGATCATGCGATGATATTGAATTTAACATTGCCAATCTTAACGAAAATATTAAACAGGCTGCTGAACACGCCACTACCTCCTATCCGCAGACCGGCTTTAACAGAATTTATTCTACGGAAATTGAACGTCTTGTATGTGAAAAAAGGAGAGCTAGAAGAGAATGGCAACAACACAGATCACCCCTAAATAAAATCAGACTTAAAGAATGTACTAAACGACTCAAAGAGCTGCTATCGTCGGAAAAAACTGCACTACTGGAAAAGTATTTAGAAGGTCTTGATGTAACGTCCGCATCTAATTACTCTTTATGGCGCGCTACTAGAAATCTTAAACGACCCGTTGATCTTAAATCACCATTGCGTACTGCGACCGGAGGCTGGGCAAGAAGTGATAGTGAGAAAGGTAACTTATTTTCTGAGCATTTAAAATCTGTATTCACTCCCAATTCATGTACGGGTGCTGCTGATTTACCGAGTGTAGTTTCTCTACCCCCTCGTCCCTTAAGGTTTAAGATGCGTGAAGTACAAAAAGTAATTGCTGAACTCAACCCGAAGAAATCTCCAGGTATTGATGGCATTAGTAACAAAATGCTCATGAACTTGCCTCATATTGCAATAAGAATCCTGCTATTTATTTTTAATGCTATTTTAAGAATGCAGTATTTTCCACATAACTGGAAACTTGCCAAGATCAAAATGATTCCAAAGGCGGGCAAAGATCTTACCAAGACTGATTCATATAGGCCTATAAGCTTACTATCTACAATCTCAAAGCTTTTTGAAAAGCTGCTCATGACTAAATTGTCAAAAATTTTAACTGATAATGGGTGCATCCCGGACCATCAATTTGGCTTTAGAAGTCAGCACAGCACGATTGAACAAACGCATAGACTGGTCCAAGTTGTAAGAAGAACATTTGAAGAAAAGAAGTATTGTTCCGCTCTCTTTATTGATGTTTCTCAGGCGTTTGATAAAGTATGGCACGAAGGCCTAGTTTTAAAATTGAAGACATATCTGCCAATAAACATTCAAAAGCTTTTGGAAAGTTACATTATTGATAGGAAGTTCACTGTTATGGAAGGAGAGTTCACGAGTGTGCCCGAATCTATATCTTCTGGTGTGCCCCAGGGTAGTATCCTGGGTCCTGTCTTGTATTTAATATATACTTGTGATATGCCTGTGAGCAATAATATCCATATTTCTACTTTTGCCGATGATACAGCCTGTATGAGTGTGCACGAAAACCCTTATGAGGCATCCCGCAATCTCCAGGAACATATCACTCAGCTGGAAATATGGTTGAACTTATGGAGAATTAAAGTCAATGAACAAAAGTGTGTCCATATAACGTTCACCCTAAGAAGAGATACTTGCTCCCCCATTCGAATCAACAATCAAAATATTCCTCAACATTCCCAAGTGAAATACCTTGGTATACACCTTGATCGAAGACTTACATGGAAACATCATATTGACTCTAAATTAACTCAGATGAAACTTAAGTTAACTCAAATATATTGGTTGATTGGCAGAAACTCAACACTCAGCTTAGACTGCAAACTTTTACTATACAAGTCGCTTTTGAAGCCAATATGGTGCTACGGAATTCAGTTATGGGGCACTGCTTCAGCTTCCAATGTCGAGAGAATCCAACGAAGGCAAAACAAAATTTTACGGTTAATAACATCGGCTCCATGGTATATCCAAAATTCTATTATACATCGTGATTTAAATATGCCACTAGTGACTGAAGAAATTGCAAAATACGCAGGCAAATATTTAACAAAACTCGAATCACATCCTAATCCGCTTGCTCGTAATATTTTGAACTTTACTGGACACATCCGATTAAAAAAGAGGGACACACAGGCTCTTATACCTAACACTCCAGATGGGACTACTTGAAAATACTTTCCCCCCCCCCCCTTTTTTTTATTATTACTACTAATGTATTATTTATAACTACCACTAAGTTTATGTCCGACACTGGTCGGGCCTAATAATTTTTTTTTTTATAGATTTAAGATTTGAATACTTATTGTTAGTTCATATATGAAGATCCAATAAATAAATACATGCATTACAAAAAAAAAAAAAAAAAAAATGTTGATTATTGAGTTCTTGTTTCAACTTTGTTATTTCTTTTAAGCTTCTCATTTGTTTAAATGAAAGTTTATAACAGAATAACTCTAGTTGTTCTAAGAAACTTTGGGTAAAGGTTCCCTGATGATCTGCATTAGCAACAGTGAAATGCGCATAGGATCCAGCTAAACCCCTCAATAATCAATTTCAATGTATTTTAAAAAAAAAAAATATTTTACTTAATAAGTAAAATATTAATTTGGGATTATTAGTGCGTTTAAAAGTTTTAAACTTAAATTTTAACAATTCCCATAAAAAATCACTAATTATTAAATTGACTGCACCAGGTCAAAAAATACTTGTGTGGCAACACTCTATTCTTAAATAGCTGTTGTTGTTATTTACATTTATTTTCTTTTTACATACTTTTACAACTACAATTTGAAGCTGAAAAAAAGTCAGCCAATGTAGTAATGGTAAAGGAAATAAAAAGCATATTGATTATTGAGTTCTTGTTTCAACTTTGTTATTTGTTTTAAGCTTCTCATTTGTTTAAATGAAATTTTATAATATAATAACTCTAGTTGTTCGAAGAAGCTTTGAGTAAAGGTTCCCTGATGATCTGCATCAGCAACAGTGAAATGCGCATAGGATCCAGCTAAACCCCTCAATAATCAATTTCAATGTATTTTTAATAAAAAAAAAATATTTTACTTAATAAGTAAAATATTAATTTGGGATTATTAGTGCATTTAAAAATTTTAAACTTATATCTACAAACGTTTTTTTAATTGCGATTGATCAACAACAAGTATAACGGTTGTTACATATGTATGTATACCAAGCATTATCTAATTTTTTATCGATTTCGTTACGACTATGACAACGATAATAAGGCTGAACATGTCGAAAAATTAAAAGAAATGTATACACTATTCTAATTAAATTCGATTAATTACGTCTAAAGATCACATTTTTATAGGCGCATATATTAAAAGTTTGCCTGAGCGCTTGAACAGTATTTTTGTTCTACTGAAAAATTTTAATTCCATACATAAGTTTTTTTCTACAAGTTCAACAGATACATATGTATGTATTCATACTTTCGCTAAGAGAAGTATGGTTTATTAGTGTCCTGGCCTTCTACTCTGCAACTCGAATACAACTATAATTGAGTCGAACTCATTCAGTCGGTCGTTTTTGACTAAAAGTATTTATCAAATCCATATAATTTAAATGGGTTTGATCTTAGGTTTGTATCAAAAACTACCTAAACGGTCTAAATAAAAAACAAAATAATTTTGAACTGCAATGTAAAAAACATACATACACACTCGAGTAGTTTTTTAGACAAAATACTCCGCATTATTCTGTAAATATTTCTCGTTTTTACGTCAACCCGGCAGCAAACAGTTTTCACTTGCCTTGTATTGTATTCTACTTAATTGTTACCGACAAGTAGATAAGTGTTAATTTTTTTTAGCGTTGAGGAGTCGACATAAGATAGTTATACACTGCAATTGTGAATAACTTTCCGCAGGAAATTTCTCCCTTTTCCAATTAGATTTTTTTGTTTTCCCTATTATTTGCTACTGTTTGAAATTATTCCCCGGGAAAAATTTCTCGTGGAATTTGAATTATAATTGCCCTCATAATATAGAATAAGACGGAATAAATTTGCCAAACTTATGAATTTTTCAAATGTTATTTCCCTTCCAAAGGTAATATGTTTCTTTTGTTTTCAAAATAATTCCAAAATGTACATACATAGTAGCACCTTTGATGAAAATAACCTTAAGAAAGTAGTTTATTTATTTTGCTCTTGTTGTTAATTTATAAGAAATATGTCACGAATAGTCATTAAATTGTTAAAACTGTACGTGTAAAATTGTATGGGACTTTTAAATATTATAAGAAATAACTTAAAATCAACGAAAATTTTAATTTATAAAGTTTTTATATAAAAATTGCTAAGAAATCCCGAAAATGAAATCCCGGGATTGAATTTTACAAATTTGACAAATCCCGAAAATCTTGGGATGTTCGCGTTCGGGATTTCCCGTTTGGCATCCCTAATTGTGACCATTGCGTAATCGTTAGAGCTGTGTAGCTAATGAACGAACGGGTTAAATTGAACGAATCACTTAATTGAACGAACTGATCTGGTGATTTTACTGAACGCTTTTGGATCAGTAGTGTACCGCTCGATGTTTTCGTTCATTCAGTTTGTGTTTCAAGTCTTTTATGTCAAATTTGTTTTTTTTTTGTTTAGGTACGTGTATACTAAATTCTATTTAGCATCGCTGTGGCACTGCCATCACTGCTTTTATAATTTGATTTAATAGTCTTTTCACAAGAAGTATTTTTACTAGTGTTTTTTATAAAGTGTTTTTACAAAGTAAAGATGTTAGACCTTAACTGTATAGATGTTTATACATACATTTCATTACCTCTTGAGATATTTTTTTTGTTTCCGGTAAAATATTTTTGACGACAAAATTTTAACTTGAACTTTGAGAAGTAACATTCAAACATTGATGCGCTTTTGATATATAAATAACGATAAAAGAGTTACATTGCTTTTATTAATTATCGGAAGAAAAAATAAATAGTAAAACCAAACAAAAGTACCTTTCTTAATCTTAATATTAAACTAAATATTAAGCCAAAATAAAATGTACAATATTCTAGTCGAAAGAACAAGAAATTATTTATAAAATGAATTTAAATATAAGTTTTTAAATAAATAATTCAACTTTTTTAATAAATTCTTCAATTAATTCATTCGCATTATTTAAATACTCGTATATACAACTGATTTTTATTATTCTTACAAAATAGCATTGTTTCATACTGTCGTTCAAAAGTGAACGATTGAACAAAAATGACCGGTCGCTGAAAAGAACGATTTGGCACAGCTCTAGTAACCGTGGTAATGTCGATGAAAGTTATCCTGTGTATTTATTAGCACAAACACGACAGCTATGACAGAAACAACAATGATGTTAATGGTGACGACTTGATTTTTGATGTGTAAACATCTATTCGCTATGGGGTAAAAATCTTTTTCACAATACTATCACAAATTTTGAGTAAGATGCACACCGCGTTATCAAATCGGTGTGAGCTATGTATGAGTGTATTAGTGTTTGAAAGAAGCAATACCAATCTATTTTAAATATTGTAAATACATAGGAATTTGTTGGTTTTTGTTTGTTTTATTTAACTTGATAATTGCTTTATTAGGGTTCCCTACACCAAAGGTGAAAATTAACCCTATAGTTTTCGCTACGCTGTCCGTCTGTCCATCCGTCTGTCACAGGGTATTTTCTTGAGAACCGTGAGAGCTACGGACTTGAAATTTGGACACAGTGTGTAGACATTTGGCCGCTACAACAACAAATACATGATAGTTAAAAATTAAAGGATGTTCCAAAACGAGCAACGAAAAATTTTAAAATCACATGTAATATACATACAATTGTATGTACATATATACACTTGAAATTTGTAAAGTTAGTGTACTTTTATACAGCCTACAACAATTAACACTAAATTAAAAAAAAATTAAATTAAAGGGTGTTCCATAACTTAATGCAATTTTGACAACTTGCCATATCTTGGAAACCGTAAGAGCAAAACTCTTGAAATTTTCAAAAACGGTAAAACTAAAAAATTAAAAAATTATAAAATCGCAAAAACAAAAAATCGCCAAAACGAAAAAAAAACACCAAATTAAAAATATTTCTAGGACAAAAATAAATCGCGAAAAACCGAAGAAAATCGCCAAAATGAAAAAGAACCAAAAGAACGAAAAATCGTCAAAATAATAAAAAAAAATCGCCAAAATTAAAAAAACCCCTTAAATAAAAAAAATCGCAAAAATGAAAAAATCACCAAAATAAAAAAAAATCGCCAAATTAAAAAAAAAAACCTTCTAAATAAAAAAAACCCCAAAAACAGAAAAAAAATCACCAAAATGCAAAAAAAGTTGCCAAATTGAAAAAAAAACCAAAAAAAAAAATATCCAAAATGAAAAAGAATCGCCGAAATGAAAAAAATTGCAAAAAAAAACCAAAAAAGAGAAAAATACGCCAAAACGAGAAAAATAGCGACAAAACTGAAAAAATCGTTTAAGCTGAAAAAACTTAAAAAAGGAAAAAGCCACACCAAAAAATTCTCAAAACCGAATGTATGGAACCCTTCGTGCGCCAGTCAAAGTCGCACTTTACTGAATTTATTTTAATTGCAATGCGTACACAATAACTTACAATAATAATTTTTTTTCTACAATTTTTATAAAGTGCCTAAATGATTTATTATATGATGAGGTGCATTGAATTTTCAGTAATCAGTAATGCCCTTATTCATAATGAAATTCTACCAAGTGGCTAAATGTTTTTCATACAAAAGTTTCAAAATTTTAATGAAAAAAACTGCCACTTGCTACAATTTTGTTATGAATACGGCCCTACGATTTTACAGATTGTGCAAATTAAATTTCATTAGCAGTAAAAATTTACTGAATTTTTTCAGAAATCAGTAAATTTACTGCTTACTGCAATTTTTAATGCAATACATACATATATACTGCAGTGTGCCCATTTACTACCCAAATAACTTTTTTTCAATGAAAAAATTACCTGTGCATTTATTTGTACATATTTCTGTATTTTTGTGTTCAGTTTTTTTTATTCTTCAGTACCTAAAGAAAAATGATTTGATTTCCTCTATTCATTATTTTTACATTTATTTGCTTTAAAATTTCTTTGACGATTTCCTGCAAAAAATGTAATATGAATTATCTTCTTCTTATTTTTTAGTATTAGCTCATGAGTATTAACCCATGATTTTTGCATTCGACCTCCTTAGTAATTTTTAGCCATTTTTTTTTGTCTACATTTAGCTATTATTGGTAAAAGAGGTCTGGCATCACTGGCTGGGGTAGACCTAGTCAGTAGTACTACTGACAATGTCAATACAATTCCACTATTCGCATTTCCTGCAGGGATACTAGTATATACTATGCGTGCTTTTCCATAAATTTTAGCATAAATACAAATGTATGTACATACATACGTAGTACATATGTATGTATACATACATATGTATATGCATATGTCTGAATGTATTTATGAACATACTTACATATGTATGTACTGAAATACATATTTCAATTTTATGTACATATATATGTACATACATATATGTATGTATGTACCTATAACTATGTGTGTTTGCCGACGAATAATTACTTTTATATAAAAAACAATCTGCACACATAGTATGTACATACTTAGATACATATTTACATGTGTATGTACATACATACATATGTAGATATATATAAACATATGCATACATATGTATGTATGCATATATGTATAAAATATGTACATAGTATGTACATATTTATGTATTTTAAGAAATCAAATTCCACATACATACATACGTATGTACATATGTACATATCAGTTTTTTCAAATAGAATTCACATCCATCCGTTTATGAGAAAACAAAAAATAAAAAATATTGCAAATCTATACGAAAATGTCTTCGATAATGTAAGTGGGTATACATTTTGTACCTATACTAAATATAAATTTTTTATAGGACGCACACACAAACACACACAAGCACTTAGTCGGGTACACATAGTTAGATACATTTTTCTTTTGATAAATTTTTTCTCCATTAGATGTATACCTATGTATGTATATTATTTTACTAACTTTTTCTTTAAATTTGTGCACTACAATTGTTTTATATGTTATTTAAATTATAAATATATATTTTTTATTACTTTTACTTATTTTAGTTTTTCCCGAATTTTAGCTTTGCTACATTTTTCCTTCTTTAACTAAACATATTTTCCTAAATACTAATGTACATATGTATGTATATGATATCGATGAGCTTTAAGCTCTACGTTTATACCGTTAGCTTTTGCTCTAAAGCTTTAACGCTTGGCAATACCATAAAATATACACACTTCCCATATTGCTTAAATCAATAACAACATACTACATACTATTTATGTAGATATAGTACTTTCCAGCTGGGATAATTTCGTACCGAAAAATTACAAAAATTTACTTTTTCAGTCCCAATTAGTTTATTTTTATTTTTATACATAAATAGAAATTTAATTAAATACCTACTTACATACATATTTCCTACAAGCAAATCAATACGAAAATTATACGAAATCGTACTGTTTGGATGAAAAATATTATTGCGACAACAGTCATATTCGTTTTTCGGAAGTTTCCCCTTCGGGAGAGGTTGTACGGCCAGGGCGATACTTCGAAGATATACGAATGCAATACGTCTAGAAGATAAAACTGTGATATTGCTAGATAATCATCTAATTCTATTGTTTATGATATTACCAGGGGTCAAATCGTTACATCCGTGAACGTACAACTCGTCACGTAAAAACACAATTTTCGGATTATGACATACGTGAACGTATTGAAATCCCATTCAGTTTATACGATTGACGATCATTTAATATGTTTTCGTAAGATTGCCGATACGATCACGTATGTAACGATTCGAAGCCAGATTATCTTTAGAGACATGAGTTATTTACATATATCGCTAGATTATCTCCTATAGTATATTGTTATATTGTCTGAAGGAAAAAAAAATATAGGATATCGTAAGGTCGCCCCCTGAATTAAAAGTAAAATAAATTTAATTTTAAAGAAAGTTTTTAACGTTCAACTAAATTAAAAAAAAATTACAATGGAACATTCTATATTAATGTATATACGAGTATTTTGAAATAAAATCTGTTACGTCATCTTTAAGTCTATAATGTATGTACATAAGTATGTATGTATTAGTGATGCACGAATATTCGTATTCGAGTTGCCGAATATTCGGCCATTTTTAATACGAATACGAAGCATTCGTATTCGTCAAATTCAGGCGAATACGAATGCGAATATTTTTCCAAAAAAAATTAAATAAACAAATGCATAAATCCTAAACTAAATTTAAGGAAATGGATAAAAATATTAGTTTGTACGAATGCATTAAATTTTGTATAGAAATGTGTGCTTTGTATCATTTTCAAATATTTTCAAATATTATGACGATCATTAAAATTTTGGGTAGTTTTTATTAAGTACGCCAACAGGAGTATGAAGATCTTTTCCATAACAATTTTTTAATATTTCATATTGCAGGCGTAAATAGATCCCTAATTTAATGTCTATAAATTTCACATGAAATATTCGTATTCGTGCTCGTATTCGCGAATATCGTTTCAAATATTCGCATTCGCATTCGTATTCGCGAATATCAAAAATTGACATTCGTTACATCACTAGTATGTATATACCTATACCCATCTAAATTGTTGGATCTTACATCTTTTGGAAGGGTAATATTTCAAGAATCTCATTCATAGCTTTATTGCGTATGAAATTTATTATTTATCAACTACTTAACTTTAATTTTGTGGATTCGAATCTATCCAAAGGTCCCAATTTGTCATCACTGGAGTTATCATCTGTTTCGTATAAAAAGAAATTTCCTGAGCTAATGTTTTGAAAATTTGGTGAACTGCATTTCGGTTCCTCGTATGGCTTAAAGCGTGTATTTTTATCAGCGTTACCATATATGTACATACATCATGGGTGAACATCATTTAGCAAATTTTTGCAAAACGTATTCACAAGTATTCTTATTCTCTTTCATTTAGTCTTATCAGAGCAAAATTTTTGCTTATCTTTTTACTAATTTTTCTCAAACGCACTGTGAGAAATTTATTATCTATGCGGTTTATGTTAAAAAATGCTTTTGCCTACATGAAAATTAAAAATTTTTTTCTCTTACAAATTGGCTTTTAGTAGATTTACAGGTCTATTCACAGAAAAAGTCTCAAGTCAGTCACAACTTTTGTTATGACAGAGTTCTATATCTACTCTTGTGACTCCGTCTTAATTTTGCATTCTCGTAACATAGTCACAAAAATCAAAACACAAATTATGGCATTTGAATATTGAATGAAGTCAAATAAAAAATAAAAAAATATTCATACATACATACATATGTATATAAAAACCAAAATTATCGCATGCGAACTAGAGACCTGCCTAAACAGTCTTGAAATGTAAAAACGTCATGATTTTTAAATGTATTCACGTCGCATGTATTATACTAAACCAATAATAAATGCTGTCGTACTATAAGCAGCGTTGCCGTTTTGGTTACTTGTAACCAAAATTGGTTACTTTTTTTTCCAATGTGTACTTGTGTACTTTTTTTCCATTTGGGTTACTTTTTTTCAACACAAAAATAACCATTTTTTATGCATATGTGTACATATGTGGTATGTTAAATTTGCATATAACTAATTATCTTGATAAAAGATCACAATTTAAGCGTTTTTACTACGTTGTAAAGACAACACTAGATAATCTACATAGCGTTTAAAAAAATACATGTCTGCCTCTGAACATATCAAGCCTGGGGGCCAATTCTGTAATTCGAACCGAAGGAAAACGCTTTCGAATTTACATGTTATAAGCATACAAATTCGAAAGCATTTTCTTTCGTTTCGAATTACAGAGTAGACCCCCTCGTTTGAAATATCAGATGCATTTATGGTTGCAAGATCTTTAAACGTCAAACACTATGTAAAAAGTTAAAAGCGATTTTTTTTATTTAAGTTTGAGAGCATAATGGTAGGTATAGACTTAGCAACGTGTTTATGCAACCAGGCAGATTGCATTGTCGGTCGCATAGTGTGTAGTCTTGTTTATGGTTGCATTCGAAGTTACTTTCGAAGTTTCGAAAATATCAAAATGTTTTGATGTTTATGGGTTGCATTGTAGGTTGCATAGTCTGTATCAAAATATGCAACATGAAATATAAACGTGTTGCGTAACCACATTGCAAAGTGTGTACCCACTATAACAAGCAGGGAACGAAGCCGATCGGCTGTGAGTCGGCTAACAGTCGCCGCTGGCAAATTTTCTAAATTAGAAGTGAGTGCTGATATGGTCATAGTTGAATTTTGGGACGCGGTTTCAAAACATACAAATGGATTGAACGAAAAATGTTTTTATGATTTAATTAATTTAATGTAAAATTTAATGTCACTGCCACACAGCTGCTGAAAGGATATTTTCGCAGCCAAGTCTAGTTAAAACTAAATATAGGAACAAGCTCGATTTTAAGACTGTAAACTCAATAATGCAATCTAAAGAATTGTGCATCATTCGAAACAATTCCCATTATGTTTGGTCTGCCAAAGATTTGTTTTAATATTAACAAACTTAACTTTATCTACACAGTCTTTTGTTTTGATAACGAATGTAATTCAATTACATATTATTTGTTGTTACTAAAAACATTTTTGGTTTGGAATTTCTAATAAATAAAATAGATGCACAGTTGAATAAAGATGCTTATTTTGTAAAGGTTTTTGTTTGAGGTTTTCAAACTTATTATTAATATTAAGAGTCTTTCTATAAACATACGGAGTTTGTTAACTAAATTCAAAAATTTTTTGGGTTGAAGTCTACTGACGAGTTCCACAAGCGGGAACGAAATGAATATAGACAATTGCTTAACCATAAAAACAAGCCAATTTTTGAAATTTCTAATAATTTACCTGAAGTATTTTTTTTACAAAATTGATTTTATTGATTGTTAATTATAATAAGATATACTTTTAAAAGTGAAATACAAATTTAAATTATATGATTTTATATATTAACATATGTACGTATGTATATTTTTCAACTGAAGTACAAATAAAACAGTATTTTAAATACATAAAAATTTTGGTTACTTTTTTTGCATTTGGTTACTTTTTTTTTGTATTGTGGTTACAAAATTTTTTTGGTCGTGGCAACGCTGACTATAAGCGAAGCACGATGGATGTATTGGAGTATGCCCTGATTTACACGGGCATAATTGTGCTGGCATAACATGTCAGTTTGTGGGTGAGAGAGGCAAAGAGAATGGTTTTGCGGTTGGCATAACTTTTCAACCAGCTTTAACCCGGCATTAGCAGCATAAAACCAATACACATACAACTTAAAAAACAGCAAATGTTAAATGAATACTAAAAACACTAACACACACACAGCTGTGTATACGAATACATTTTGTGCCAGATGAATCAGTCTCGTGTAATTTGGAAAAGAACAAAAATTGTGCGGCTTAAAAATTGTTCTCGTCTAAACTACTAGGGCCAGCCTGGCTACGACCCATTGTTTCGAATGCGTAATATTTCCAATCAACTCAATGAAAGATGCGACTCAGTTTCAAAGACTGCTCGACTTTGCGTGGATGAGCAAATGTGCAGTACGAAAATGAAGCACCACTTGCGCCAGTATATGCCAAATAAGCCGCATAAATGGGGCATAAAACTATTCGTTTTATGAGATTCATTTGGATATGCCTACAGGTTTGAGATATACATGGTGCTGGCGACAACAAAAAATTGCCAGGTTGTCCAGATCTAGGTTATGCAGCCAACGTTGTAATACGTTTGAGCCAAACAGTACCTGATTTCAAGAATTATATCATATACTTTGATAATTTTTACACTTCGATACCTCTTTTAGTTTATTTACGCGCCAGAGGCATTTATAGTCTGGGTACTATTCGAGTAAACAGAGTGGCAACCTGTAAGCTCCCATCGGATACAGCTGTAAAAAAGGAAGCAAGAGGATATTCGATTGAATTTGTCGGTCAGGCGTATGGTATTGATGTTGCCACGGTGCTCTGGAAGGACAATAAAAGTGTGCGTTTAGCGTCAAGTTATGTTGGCATAAAACCATTTGAACATGTCAATCCAAACCATCAGCCATCAAAAGCATCGAGGTACGACCGAAAGAAGAAGCAACATTTCGAAATAGATTGTCCTGAAATAATCAAAGAATACAATAGACACATGGGGAGTGTGGATTTAATGGATGGATTGATGGGTAGGTATCATGTTAGAGCAAAAATACGTGATGCTGCAAGTCGTTTGTTCTATCGTTTGATTGATATGTCTGCAACAAATGCGTACCTTTTATATCGGCGTATCCATGCGGAAAAAATTAATGATTCGAAAAGTACATCTGATGTTAACTTGAAATTGTTGGACTTGGTGAAATTTCGTGAAGAAATTGCTGCTGGCCTCATAAAATATTCTTCGAAGCGCGTTATTGGCCGACCATCAGCTCCAGCTAGCCGACCATCAACTCTAGTTGATCGACCATCAACTTCAAATTCACGACTATCAACTCCAGTACTTGGTCAATTTGTTCCCGTTGGTCATCGAGCCATTCATCCAGTCGCTGATGTACGCTATGATGGCTTTGACCATTTTCCAGTTTGGCTACGGAAAGCAGGTGGTAAACAACTTTGTAAAAATGGCAAATGCAAATCACAAACTCAATGTGTTTTTGCAAGGTATGCAACGTACATTTGTGTTGTTCTACCTCAAGAAATTGTTTTTTAGATTACCATTCAAAAAAATAATCCATTGTTCACCTTTTTTTTACCTCTTCATCTATTTTTCAAATAAAATGCATCAAAATTGAAATTTCTACCTGATTTCATTTTTTTCATTTAAACCGACAATTATGCCTCGAGGCATATTTTACCTTTTCTCACCTGGAAGTTAAACGGTAAGTAAATTGAAAAACTAATGATGCGGAAGTATTTAGAATGTCGTTTTTCATCTAGAAAAAATTATTACGGCTAGTTTTTTCTATTATTTCAAAAAAAAGTGGTTAGAGGGTTAAGTCAATGGACAAATTGGCCAAATTAAAAGCAAAAATATACCCAGATTCAGCAATTGCAAGATCGGTGAGTTACACCTTATTTCATCTTTATAAACAAACTTACCAAAAAAAAAAAGCAATGTGAGTTCGATCACAGAGGAGATGTGTAAACATCTAGTAAAGCAAAATTTTGGAAGTTGGAAGTACTTATGCTTTTGGTATATATTTTTAAATTAATTAATTAAAAGTATCTAAACTTTCAATATTGTAAATACATAGGAATTTGTTGGTTTTTGTTTGTTTTATTAAACTTATTTGGTTAGTAAATGGGCACGCTGCATTATATATGTACCGCATTAAAAATTGCAGTAAGTAGTAATTTTACTGATTACTAAAAAAAATCCAGTAAATTTTTACTGATAATGAAATTTAGTTTGCATTATCAGTAAAATCGTAGGGCCGTATTCATAATAAAATTGTAGCAAATTGCAAAGTTTTTTACATTCAAATTCTGAAACTTTTGTATGAAAAACATTCAGCCACTTGGTAGAATTTCATTATGAATACGGGCATTACTGATTACCGAAAATTCAATGCACCGCATCATATAATAAATCATTTAGGCACTTTATAAAAATTGTAGAAAAAAATTTAGTAATCAGTAAAAATTTACTGGTTAAAATTTTTTTTATTATTTTTACTGAAATTTCGGTGGTACTGCAGTGCTCATCTATGGTAAATGCCTTTACTTTTACTTTTTAATTTTTAATTCCTCTTGTTCATCGTTTAATTGTTGCTGTTCTTTTTGTACGCATTACAATCCAGTAGAGTGTGCCTTGGACTCGCTCACGAAGGGTTCCGCACATTCAGTTTTGAGCATTTTTTGATGTGGCTTTTTTCCTTTTGTTAAGTTTTTTTAGTTTAAACGATTTTTTCCAGTTTTGTCGCTTTATTTTCGTTTTGGCGTTTTTTCTCTTTTTGGGTTTTTTTTTTAATTTTCGCAATTTTTCTCACTTTGGCCATTTTTTTCCGTTTTTTGGGTTTTTTCATTTTGGCAATTTTTTTCTTTTCGGTTTTTTTGTTTGGCGTTATTTCGGTTTTGGAGATTTTTTTAAGTTTTGGCTTTTTTTTTTAGTTTTGACACTTTATTTTCTTGTTTTGGCGATTTTTTTCGGTTTTTGACGTTTTTTCATTTTGGCAATTTTTTTATTTTTGGCGATTTTTTTAATTTTATTTGCGATTGTTTTTTTGTATAAATTTTTTTTTTTAGTTTTGGCGACATTTTCGCGTTTTGGCGATTTTTAGGGTTTTTTTCATTTTGGCGTTTTTTTCATTTTGGCGATTTTTTCGAATTTGGGGATTTATTTTATTGTTAGAAATTTTTTTTAAATTTTGGCGATTTTTTTCGTTTTGGCGATATTTTTTAATTTTTGGCGATTTTTTTCGGTTTGGCGATTTTATAATTTTCGGTTTTATTTAGTTTTACCGTTTTTGAAAATTTCAAGTGTTTGCCTCTTACGGTTTCCAAGATATAGCAAATTGTCAAAATTACATAGTCAAAATTGCATTAACTGATGGACCACCCTTTAATTTAAATTTTTTTAAATTTTAGTGTTAATTGTTGTAGTCTGTATGAAAATACACTAATTTTAGAAAACTCAAGTTTCAATATACATATGTACATACCATTGTATATATATTATATTTGATTTTAACATTTTTCGTTGCTCGTTTTGGAACACCCTTTAATTTTTAATTCTCATGTATTTGTTGTTGTAGCGGCCAAGGTTCTACATACTCTGTCCAAATTTCAGGTCCGCAGGTCTTTCGGTTCCTGAGAAAATACCGTGTGACGGACAGACGGACATACGGACAGCGTAGCGAAAACAATAGGGTTCCTTTTCACCTTTGGTGTACGGAACCCTAAAAACCAGCTAATTCCTATGTATTTACAATAGCGATATTCGATGTTTTCGCGATGATTTCGCTTTAGTTGCTAGTTTCCTCGAATATCAAAGTTATGCCGTAAAACAGGGAAGGTCAAAACGAGAGATATTAGATCTTATGCATTTCCGATTAGAAATTGGGAATGCTCTTCTATACAAAGGTCAGAAGTCGGCACCAAAGCGGGGACTCCCTTCGAATTCTAATCCTTCAACTTCATCACATGTTTCATCTAAGCGAAAAATTGAGAAAAGACCGATTCGAGATGTACAATTGGATGGCATGGATCACATGCCATGCCATGACGGCAAAAAAGAAGCAACACGATGCAAAAATAATTGCAAAACAAGCCAAGGATTAGCTGGAAGAACTCATTTCTTTTGCGAAAAGTGTAAAATTCATTTATGCATTACTAAAGAACGAAATTGTTTTCTACAAATGCATACCAAATAATATTTTTTCAAATATTTATGTGCGTATTTACATACATACTTACATATACATACAAACATATTTCTATCGTATTTTTTTATGTATATTTGACCCAACAATGAATTTGTTCGCCTTGTTTTTCATGAATTTTTAAATGTGTTCCTTTTATGTACAATGGAATCTCTCTTGAGCGGACACCGAAGGTACCATTGAAATGTGTCCGTACAAGGGGACTGCCCGCTCAAGACAAAGCAATGCTTTGCTTATGGAGCTGTCGGGACCTGTCAAAAGTGTCCGTCTTAAGGGGGGTGTCCGCCTATAGGAAGTGAACCGTTAAGGGAGATTCCACTGTATATGTATACATTTTATGTGAATATGTAAACTAAAAAAAATTTAAAACCAATAAAAAAATTAAATAAAGTCAAAAAGTGTATGTATGTATTGAAGCGGATTGTACATTAAAATGTACATCTTCAAAACCCACTTTTTATTAAAAATTTGGCCCCACAAATTTTTACACATGTTTTTTGAGACCTCTTCACGCCATAAGAACCATATATAAAATTTTACAATGCCCAGAATTAATTCCCGTGTCAAAGGATTAATAGCTATCTATACTACGTTTATACTCGTCTTATTTGTAAATAAAAACTGTATGTGCAAATACTCAACTAGCCCGTATTATAGAAATATATTCACAGTCGTCAAATAAACAATTGTAAAATTAAACATTTCTTTTTCTGTTCTGTTTCTAAATCTCAATAGTTACATTTTATGTTATAACTTATCACCTGTTTCTGAGAAGAACGGCCACAGTTTTCCACTGAAGTGATGGGTTCGTCTATTTTTATTAGGGTTTGCAAATAATCGCTGATTTCCATAATCGCGATTATGATTAAAAAATATGCGATTATCGGTTAATCTCGATTAATCAAGAAAATATACTATTATAATGTTTTCTAAAACCAAAATAGATTGCGTCATGAGTTTTAGTCGAACTGTATGGGTTTAGCCACAAAAATTTAATTAATTTGTCTTGAGTTCGCGTTTTAATTTAATTTATCAATTAAATTATATTTTTATTTTGAGAAAATTGTAAAGCATGTAAAATGAAGTTCGTAAATCAGAACTTACGAGTATCAAAAACAATACGAATAATGAGAAATCAATCATTTGATAATAACATTTTTCTAGGACGAAATATATTTCTACTTTCTTAATTTATTATTTATTTGATTTTTTATTCACATCTAATGAATTTATATCATAATTACAGAATAAGTTCACATAAAAATAGTATTTTTATATCGTTTTTTTTTGTACGTAGTTGTTCATGCATAATGATATAAATTCATCACGTGCGGACACTCACTTATAACTACATATCGCACATTTACTTCAATAGTGGCATAACTCAAAAAAACCAGTTGTTTTGTACGAGATGGTCTTCCATCAATAATCACGACTAAAGGTAGAATTAGTAAAATCGTATCATTCTACTTTACAGCTTGCCGTATCGTTCAACTTTGTGCACAAGTTATAGAAAATGTAACAGTTTGCACAGTATATTTTTTTGTCTGGCAATAAATGCGGCGTTTTGGACATTCGCTACAGAAAAATCTGTTTTCTGCAGATTCCTACGTCAGCAGTGCTACCACCACATATTTTATAACTAGTAACATGCATTGTATACGGTACGGTTTTTGTCAGCTGACACGCAACATCACGATACGATTTTACTAATTCTACCTTAAGTTTTATGTGATTTTCCTTTTATTGATTTTTTCTTCTTAAGTTAAACAACTGTTTAATTTTTAAGGTATGTAAAAATTAGCGCAGCAAGTGGCAGTACTTTATTCAAACAAAAATTCAGTATCAATAAGTGTAAAAGTAAAAAGCACTAAGAATAATCCAACATTTATATATATGTACATATTGAGAGATGCAGTTATTTTAGATAAATACATAACTTTATAAAAAAAGTTCGAGTGCGAGCAAATAAGTTCTCACTAAGCGGGACTTAAAGTTTAAAACAAAATACAGAATAAATAGGCTTGAGAACCAAGAATGATAAAATAAAGATTACATCAGCGCGCAAGAATAAAAAAACATTTCTGCGCATGATGGAATTCTGACGTCACTCAGCCTGTGTAAAATTCAACTGAAGAACTATTACACGCACACAAACTCACATTTCATATTTGCTCCTTTTTTTATCTCTTTATTTTTATTTTGTTTTTTATTTTTCTGAGTTTTGCAGCCTTTAAACCTGTGGCCGCGCCTTTTCTCATACTCTTCTATTACGTATGTGTGCAGACGCATTACTGAGAACAACTTGAGTGTATCTCATACTCCTAAGAATCAGCGTTGCCAGAGAATAATTTTTTTTCCCAACAATAAGAAAATATGTGTGATGAGAATTTACAAAATTTTTTATTTTCAGAAAATTATTATGGCAAACCAGAAAATTTGGTTTGTCAACGTACGTTGTCATGCATGAAAAAGCGTGACATGCAAAGGCATTTTCAAGCATATATTTAAATTATTTTAAGAAAATTTTCTACAAAACTATCTCTTTATTCATCTTTACATTGGCGTAGCAACAAGAGAAGATGTATTTCTTCATAAACAAAACTTGAGTGTTTCTTCTGATCAAAATCAAATCAAGTTTGGTTTTGGAAATTAAAATTTCAAGTTAGGGAAATGAGAAGAACATTTAACTGGCAACACCGACTAGTGGTAAGAGTATAACTCACACAATTGTAAAATGTAATGGTATGGGTTGCCGACCACGTCTTTAAACAACAACATGTAATTTTTTTCTTGGAGATCTCTCTGAGTAAATTAATCACAGGGCTGTCAACTACAACAAAATACATAAATTTTTTGCAAGAAATTATAAATTTCACATGTGATACAGACTTGGTAACCTTTGCGAGGGGACTATTACGTCATCAAACGGTAAATCATGCGCAAGGCTTAATCTTTATTTTATCATTCTTTTTAAGAACAATGCAACTTATTACGAGTACGCTCTGCTATTATAATAACAATTAAACACAGTATGTAGGTTGATCAGTACCTTAAATTAAATAAATTATTTGAAATATATAAAGGTGCTCAATTGTTCAACAACACCAGTTTTGCAGAAAACGCGTTTTAACTTTTCAATTTACATACAAGCTACATATTTATATTAAATTTTTACACAAGATAAAATACGAAATGCCGCATCTTTCTGCCTTATTAACTTAAAAAACTCATTTTTTGAGTTATTCCACTATTTAAGTAAATGTGCGATATGTATATCCTTTGTTTAGTATTTCTATGTTTCTTGTAATAATGCGAGATCCCAAGATAAAACCAATTGCCCCTGCTTGCCAACCGAATGAAAAATATTTGTACCAATCGTTATGAAATTTTTGAGATATTACGACGTTCTTGAAATAAAACTGAAAGAATATAATAAAACTAACTGAGCCCAGCAAACGTTGTCGTATCCTCAATCATTTATTTTTTAACTTCAAATTACACCACCCTGTGGTCACTTGCTAGGTTAAAAATAAAATGAGAACCTACCGGGTATTGAGTCGAACCGAACCTGTTTTGAAAATTTCAGCTCCACAGCTCTTATAGTTGCAGAGATCATGCATTAGGAACAAACACACACTACGATTTTATCGGTCTAATTCATAAAAAATAGTTTAGGTTTATTACAGGTTTATTTTACAAATCTCCCATAGAAATATGTCAAAATAAACCTGAAATATTTTTTATGAATACGGCAGTATATATATAGAAGATAGATAAAATAATAAATTTAATAAGAGCTTTATTTGTAATTTAATCATCGTTTTGTTTTATAATAATTTTATTTTATTAAGATGTAGGAAAATAAAATAGATACACGTTGATTGTAAATCGTTTCTTGTGTTTTTTATAAGTTTCTGAGCTTACCTGCTTATTGTATTGGAATTTCCAAAAAGGTTATTGAAATTCTCAAATGATTTTTGAAGCTGTGGTTGAAGTGTACTGATGATTTGTCAAAGCGCCAATGAAATGCAAACATATAGACATGTTTATTCCAAATGTAATATATTTTCTATTAAAAATTTTAATTTAAATTTTTTATTAGTTGAATTTGCCCTCTATGAAAATTTGGCATAAATTCTTTGTTTAAATAAGGGCAAATTTTTTAATCGTAATCGAGTGATTAATGAGTTCGATTACGATTACGATTAAAAGGTGCGATTAATCGCGATTACGATTACGATTATGCAAACCCTAATTTTTATGTTTCAAAATAATTTTATGTTTTTCTGATAAAAATTAAATTTTTTAAATTTTAAAAGTATAGTCACATTTTTTATTTTATTTATGCTGTCACTTAGAGTTACTGAAACATCGTTTTGATTTTCACAGGTTGAACAATAACAGTACAGAACGAAACAGAAAAACTAACGACTTGTGTAAGATTTCTAAAAGCAAAAAAGAGTCAGCTGATTCGCAACAGAACAGAAAGTAAAACCTAATTCTGTCACAAGATAGAATTTTTACTTGCAAATAAAACGTACGAATAAACTTATATGAGTTCTCATAAAATTAATGTTTGTGTACTTTTTATACATGAGAAATTTGTTTTTTTTTTGTTTGTTTTTAATAAAAATAGGTTGATAAATATGTTTGTTTCTTTAATTTTCTTTGATTTTAAAGTTGCCCCTTTTTTGTGCTACTTTTTTTTGAAAATCCAATTTTTGTGCCCCTTTTTGAAATTTTTCAACGGTAACGCTGGCCAAACCTCTGACAGAAGTGTCAATACTGCAAAGATTTCGTAAATTTCATCTAATCGAAAAATATACCATTACAAAGAGTGCCAGCATAATAGCAAACAGCTTTAAAGACTTGTAGAAAACAGGGGGCAAATCGCAGCATTAGTTATCGAAAGAAATTACGAAATATTTCAATAGAGTTATATGGAAATATTTCGTAATTTCTTTCGATAACGAGTGCACGTGTTTTGGATCACGGTATTCGATCGTAATTTATGTTACTTACAATTTTTTTTAAGTAGAACAAAACGATGCGGGTTGTTCCATCATAAATTGCTACAATACTTGTTTTTGTTTCCTGTTTACTTTATTTGTATTTGTTGTAGAACCGATTTTTCCCTTATTTATTTCTTTGCGCTATTTATTGGGCAATGTTTGTATTGATATTTTTTGCTTTCCCTAAAAACGATTGATATTATATTTTCTAAACTAATAAAATACTTATATTTTTATTAATAATTTTTTTCGTTTTGTTTTGCTTCTTTGATTTGTTTCGCGACAAAAAGATTTAGTTTAGTTGTTTTCGATAGTAGATTACCAATCGAGTACAACTTCGAATAGATACGTTTCGATAACGATTGCCGTGATCCACGTTAACAACATTTCGTTGACAAAGTACTCGATTTCGAATGCTTTGATTTGCCCCTAGATCAAGAGGTCCGTCTCGTGAAATCGTAAAATTGCACAAAGTTCAACATACGCAAGTGTTAAACGATGTGGCAGAACAAGGTGTGGCTTTGGCTAGTACTTATGTACATCAATGTATCAACTTCTGAATATGATTTTCAGAATTTATTACAGGGCATAGAACTAAATCTTAAGAGCCCCAATAATTGATTTTTGAACAAAACAAAACAAACACTTTGATTTTTTTTGTTCGTTGTGTATAAAATTAAACTGGGTACAAAACTGAAAATGGGTATAACCAAAGAATATAAATCATATAGAATGCGCATCTCATACAAGCTAAAATTTTCTATGACGGGTATTACCAGTACTACCCGTCCAGCGTACGTACTCTCATTTCTTTCTGCAGTGTATGCTACGCTCGCATATCTGAAAGCAGCGTTGCCGTTGTGACATTAAAGTATCACTTTTGACCCCTTTTCGTGCTAATGAAACTTTTTATGGCCCTTTTTTCAATTTATCCCTTTTTATCATTTTTTTTATCATGTATGCCGTAGGGCAATCATATACACAGTTTAGCGTATCAGGTATTAGAAAAAGAGCTGTTCGTCCAGTTGGCGATATTGGGCTCGATGATGTCGATCATTTTATTGTTTTGGTCGATAGAAATGTCAATAAATGGTGAAAATATTGCAAAAAATTTGACACCCAAATCCTTGATTCCAATTGCAAATTATTTCTCGGAGTATCACAATTAAAAAAATATGTATTTTAACTTACTTTCATCTTTAATCTTAATAAAACTTTTTATAAGTTAGTAAGTAAGTTTTTATAAAATGTTTATAAGCTAAAATAGGTTCAAATGAAGTAAATTTGGAAGCCAAAATTGGAGCCTTAAAGTATACATGTATGTATATAAATGATCAAGTACTCGTACAGACCAAACGGCTGGACCGATTTTGATTTAGTTTTTTTCTGTTTGAAAGGTCACTTGATCGAAAATGTTCTCAGCTATGTTTTAATAAAATCGGTCCAGCCGCTTAGAAGATATCATGTCTTTTCTAGAAATATTCGGGGGGTTTCAAAATTTTTAATTTTTGTTATTATTATAATTTTTCATTTATAAATGAAAAAGTAAAAATAATTCAAATAATTAATTAATTAACTACGAACATATTTCTATAATACCGTCTAGTAGAGTATTTACAAATACAGTTCAATTGCAAATAAGACGAGTATAAACCTATTATAGATAGCTACTAAATATAAAAAAATCATGAAATCTAAAAAAGAGTGGTCACAATTCTTCTTACCCTAAACCATGAAGATTTTCTGCTATCTTTGGAATATCTAAATTCATACACTACATTTTTACTTATTTACTTTTTACATTTACTGCAATCAAACCCTTTTAAGCAAAAAAAACCGTTTTAATTTAAATCGGTTTATATATGATGTAGTATTTTTTTTTTGGGGGGGGGCAGCAAAGTCCCATGCCGATTAAAGAAACATTATGGAACTAAACTGCGGGCAAACCCTTTTAAACAAAAAATAAATTTTGAAAATCGGTTCATGATGCATAAGGGGAGAAAATTTCCCCTCCGATTTTCGTAAAAAATTATAAGTTCTAACTTAAGGCAAAACATTTTTAGACGAAAAAATAATTTTGAAAATCAGTTTATAAATGACCGAGTTATGCCAGAGGGGAGCAAATTTCCCCTTCCAATTTTCGAAAAAAAAAATTGTTCTAACTTTAAGCAAAATTCTTTCAATCCAAAAAAATTTTTGAAAATCGGTTCACAAATAGCAGAGTTATGCAAGAGGGGAAAAAATTACCCCTTCCGATTTTCCAACAAAAATTATGGAACCCAACTGCAGGCAAACCCTTTCAAACAAAAAAAGAATTTTGAAAATCGGTTTAAAAATTAAAGAGTTATGCTTGTACAAATATAAAAAAGAATGAAAAAAAATACACACGAATTGATAACCTCCTTCTTTTTTGAAGTCGGTTAAAAATGTTATTGTGGGATATCCATAAGAGATAGGCATATACCATAGCGGAGTTTTCTGTAGACCTTTTCAATGTGTTCAATACTTAGTACATTATTTTGATAAATTTCGTAGGGTTCATCCCGCGATTGCAATGTAAGCAAAAAAAATGTAATTATTTACGACATCACATTAAAAACCTCAAAAATAACAGTATTTCTCCACTATATAATAGATTTTATTATACATATAAACCTTCCTCTTCAATTACTCTATCTATGAAAAAAAAACCGCATCAAAATCCGTTGCGTAGTTTTAAGGATTTAAGCATACATAGGGATATAGGGACAGAGAAAGCGACTTTGTTTTATACTATATAGTGATAGTGATACTATTTTTTCAAGGCATTATGCGTAGTTCTTAAATACATATTTTTTTTTTAATGAACATTCTGTATTTCTTAATAAGTTTTTCACTTGGAATCTAATCTTTGACAAGTGTCTACTTTAAGTCTATTTGATAATTGTTTAGTAACGCTAATTTATGTTTATACTTTGTTTTTTTGTAAATTATATTTTATAAAGATGAAGAAATACGGTGTAATTCACTGACTTTACAACTGCAGAAGTTGGAAACTTATCATCCTTTTTTTTAATGCATGTTTTTTTATTTATTGTATCTTCAAATATGAACTAACAATAAGTATTCAAATCGTAAATCTATAAAAAAATTATTAGGCCCGACCAATGTCGGACATAAGCTTAGTGATAGTTATTAATAATACATAAGTAGTGATAAGCAACAAAAAGAAAAAAGTGTTTTCAAGCAGCTTCATCATCTAGAGTGTTGAATATTAGAGCCCGTGTATCCCTCTTTTTTAAGCGGATGTGTCCAATAAAGTTCAAAATATTACGAGCAAGCAGATTAGGAAGTGACTCGAGTTTTGTTAGATATTTGCCTGCGTATTTTACAATTTCTTCAGTCACTAGTGGCATATTCAAATCACGATGTATATTAGAATTTTTGATGTTCCATAGAGCCGATGTTATCATACGTAAAATTTTATTTAGCCTTCGTTGAATTTTCTCTACATTTGAAGCTGAAGCAGTGCCCCATAGTTGAATTCCGTAACACCATATTGACTTTAAAAGCAACTTGTATATTAAAAGTTTGCAGTCTAGGTTAAGTGTTGAATTTCTACCAGTCAGCCAATGTACCTGAGTTAATTTAATTTTCCAAAAGATTTAAAATATTTATTGGTAATTAAGTCTTGAATTTTAAAATTAGGCTTCATGCCACACTTTATCAAATGCCTGGGAAACGTCAATAAAGAGCGCAGAACAATACTTTTTTTCCTCAAGAGTTCTTCTTATAAATTGAACCAATCTGTGAGTTTGTTCAATGGTGTTTTGCTTACTTCTAAAACCAAATTGATGGTCTGGTATGCACCCACTACTAATTAGAATTGGGGACAATTTTGTTTTAAGCAGATTTTCGAAAAGCTTTGACATAGTTGATAGTAGACTTATTGGCCTATATGACTCAGCCTTGGTTAGATCTTTTATCATCCTTAACACAAGCTTTATTTCAGCAACAGCAACTTTCCTCCGAAAATCGGTATTTTTTGTGGTAAAACTCGGATATTATTACATACTTTTTTTTGCAATTGGCCGCATGTTTTGTTGTTGAAAAAGTAGCAAAATGCGACTTAAGTCGCACAACGGCAACACCAGCGCAAAGAATATAATGCTCTCAGTGTGTGTTCGCTTCCGCTTTATATTTTCCCCCGCATCTAAAGCAAAAAATGTTTAATTTTTTTTAGCTCAGATCAGGGATGGAAATTTGAAGTTTTGTTTTCGTGCCGAATCTCTTTCTAAATAGTGCCAAAATCACTTAAATAGTGCCAAACAGAATTTATGGTTATTGATTTAGTATTTTATGTGCATTACTATTATAAAAAAATCTTTTCTTAAAAAATCTTTAGCATGTATTAAAGATGCTGAAGTTTCTGATTGTAATATATTTCTCATTTTACTTTTGGTCAAATTTCGAACTGCAAAGATTCTTTCCACACTTGATGAAGAATGCAGAATACAAAGAAAAAGTGTGAAAAGACAAAACCAATGAAAATTTATTAATTATAATGTATTGGATTTAAATGTTTGTTTTTAAGTCTCAGCGAAAAATTATTTAAAAATTAATAATATTAAAAAAAATTAATAAGAAATAGAAAATTAGTAGAGTTATAAAAAAGTACAAAACAAAAAACAATTGTGTACGAAATTTACAAAAAAGTTTGACGTTCTCTAGAAAAATTCAAATTAGAAAAAACAATCACCTGACGACCTTATATTGATAAACCTTGCTTAAGTTCCCGACTTTTTTTTTAATTTTTAAGTCTGATATGAAAACATTTGTGTAACAAAAGGAACAATATTATTCATGTCTCTAGTTACATAGAACATGTTCTGGTGCAGACCTTGGATAGCAATTCATATAATAGTCCTTGAAGTCATACTTTGTTTCAAATATGACACAAAATAAATGTAAAAGGGCGTTATTTTATTTTCGAATTACACAACTATATGCTGCGAAACTGAGTTTTTGGTGATTAATAAATAGTTCAACTTCAGCGCAGCAATAAATTGCTTCCGTGTGAAGATGGTGCGAATTTAGATCTATATTATCAACATGAAAAATATCGAATAAAATAGAAACATCTTGAAAACTAAGTGTACTCTTACATCTTCAAAACGGCGATTCGACACAAATATAATTTATTATTTTAAGAAGATGACTAAAAACTAAAATACATCTTGCTTATATCATCCATCAATCTATTTCATATAAATTAAGTCTTGTAATTACATCCCACTGTTCAGATACTCTATCGTAGATAGAGTTTGGTGAGACAACCAAGGTTTTGGGGAATACTTAAGAATTAAATGAAGGTCTTATTTGCAATATTTCAAAAAAATTAATTTGTTGCTTTTAAGAAATAGTCATCATTAGACACAGTTACTTTTATATATCATAACAGAACGGTTGTGAGCCCAAATAATACTGCTAATAATTCTAAGTTTTCAATACTTTACAACATAAAAACACAAGAAGATTAGTTATTATTGCCATAAGAAAAGTTTCCATATTAACGGACAAAAAGTGCCAGAAAAGGTGCGAGAGTGCCACGGTGCCAGTCAACATCTAATAGTGCCAAAAATGGCACAACTGTGCCACATTTCCCATCACTGGCTCAGATGCGTATTCTATACAATTTATATTCTTTGGTATAAAGGCAGAATTACCCGACTGTAAATATAGAACCATGATACAATTATAACAGGTACATGCACAAGCCCAGCCTGTTAATGTATACAATACCTACAGTTGTCAAACTTTGTTTACAAGCAACAAAAATGTTAGTGTATGTGTGTGCATAAAATGATGACAGTGTTGCCAATGAAATTACACATGGATGTGTTTCCAATTATATATTGAAGAAAATTACACTACAAATGTTTTTTGTAAGTTGAAATGAAAACAAAAATAAATAAAAATAAAACTTAAGGCCAGGTTCTACATGCCACTACAATATGAAAATGAAAAAATTTTTAATTCCGAAAAGTCAATATCACTGTGTTCTAGAAAAGTAATGAAACTTTTTTCCACGACGATTTCATTCCCAGTTTATTTCAAATAAATATTTCAAGCAACATAGAAAAAACACATCTTATGCTATAAACACAATTGGAACTAACGGCGAACTTCGCACAGTTCGACGAACTTGCCTTAAAGAATTCGTTGCGAAGATTCGTCTTTTAAAGCACAATTAAATTTGACGACCCAATATTTGCATATATATTTACCCAAAAAGAATGATTATGAACTTGCAATAAAAAATAAATGAAAAAATCTATATCAAGTCTTGAAATTGATTAAAAGTCGAATAAATCACACATCGCGAAAATGTTTAAAATTCGCAATATTGAAAACAAACAATAAACTTAAATTGATTAAACTCGGTAAAACTACAAGGTTAACTCGGGAGAAAGCGCAAAACATTATGATAATTCGCTAAAACTTTAAGGACTGCTAAAAATTCGGTAAACAAAATCGCGAAAATTCGCAAAAACTTAATAACAGTGGCATAATAGCAAAATCTAATATTATTTAAAATTCGCGAAAACTCATAGGAACACTTGAAAAACTCGCTTTCATTGCGAACAATGCAAAAATTCGCGAAAAGTTGCAAAATCGGAAATAAGTCTTGAAATTCATTAGAAGTCGCCAAAACTGTTGAAAAGAAAATAAACTCGGAAATAATGCGAAAAATCGCAATTTCGCGAAAAAAAAATTTAAAGTTCGCTAAAAATTTCTAAAGGCATTGAAGACATCACTTACAGAACCCTTTAGCTAATCGCGGATTTTTTCACATATTTTAACAACGCCACCTCTTACTCCGGGTTTTTGTGCTTACCCCTTTAAAACACAAATAAAATAACCATAAAAAAGAATTTATATAAAAATGTTATTTATTTGCTTACATTTTCGTATTTTTGCAATAAATTGTAACAAATATGTATTTATTTTTTACTAAAAAGTATTTTCTTTCACAGTGTTGTTTGCTGCCGAATTCAAATTACTTTTTTGTAGTGAAATTGGATTACAGAACACTTCTATTTCATTTGAAACAAACTGAAAATGAAATTTTACTTTTTAAATTACTTTTACGAAACAGAACACAAACCAAGAGAAAATTTCACTTTCATTTCATTTTACGAATGTAGAACCTAGGCGATAAAATAGAACTACACACAGATTATATATGAATGTAATTACATGGCCTATATGCAGTGGTGTCAAAAATAAAACTATGGTTGTATGTGTGAGAAAAATTGTCTTGTTCGTCTCTGAAGTACATAAAAAAAAAAAATATTTGCAACAAATGCAGTTTAGTGAAGTAGGTCATAACATATAAAAAGGAGTCTATATGATAGAAAACCAAAAAATAAAGAATAAAAATTAAATAAAAAATTTTGGGGCGGCCCATATTTTCTGAGTTACGGGGCTGTGAACTTTTCATAGGAAACTATGAAGAATTTTTAAAAATAAATTTTTAAATATCTTATCTGATAGAAACGTTAAAAATAAGAAGAAAAAATTTAACAACAAAATTGACTGCGACCAATATTTCCGAGTTAATGGTCTTTTAAGTTTTGATTTAAAATGCAGTTTAGTGATTCTGCTACAAAAAAAACCAAAACGTCTTTTTAATATATATTCATTTATTTCCTTAAAAGTTTTGTAACATAAAATACATTGAATGTCGCAAAAAGCATTACTGATCATAAAATATTTTTCGCATACCTCTTTTTTTTCTTTCATTGTATCTGTAAAGAATTAATACACCCGCTGCGCATGTGTTTTCGTCGCTGTTTTATTGACGACTAAATGGAAGAGAATAAGAATGTGTGTGATTTTAGTTTGCACAATTGTGCCATGAAACTGACATCATTGCCTATATGAGAGTAATTGCACACTCTGTGTAATTACACACCTATTGGCAACACTGAATAACTATAATCATTCATGAATGCCGCGTCTGCAATTGTACTTTAGTTACCCTGTAATTGTTATTTTTAAAAACATAAGGCATCTGTTTCTGACAATTATACGTTTGTTTATACCAACAAAATGAATGTGTTTTTTGGTGTTGTAATTTTGTTGTAGTCGTGCATGTACCTAGTATAATTGTACCATGTATAGAACTGTAAATGTAAATGTGTCAGCTGATCGAATTTGTTTCATAAAAAGCTATGCAAACGCTTACCTGACTGAAATGGCACGTAAATGTAATGTCTGAACCTGCAGAAAATAGAATTTCATGACAACGTTACGTGACATTTGTAGACAGTGATGGGATGTATGTATATTGAATGAGAGTGTGGCACAATAGCCCTGATTTGGTACTTTTGTTTCTTTTAATATATAATTTGTATACGTACATGGCATATTTAATAAATTTAGTTTTCTAAAAAAGTTTTTTTTTTATAAAATCTAACCAGAGTTTGCCAATCGTATGTGTTTATTTTTTGTTAATATAAGTACATACATACACATATGTATATGTACATATGTATGCATATGTAAAATATACATACATATGTGCGTACAAACATACATTCAAGCGTACAAAAAACTATTTTTATTTAAAAATAATACCAATAACAATAAAAATAGGTACGTAAACTGAACTAAAAAGATACATAAATTCAACGAAAAAATTCGTTGATTCAACGAATTTATTCCTTATTTTTCACCTAAGGAACATGTTCACTGAATTAAACGTATGCCAATCATTGGCTTGTTGAATTCAACGTACCAGTTCGTTGAAGTTAAGAATCCATACGTTGAAATATTACTTAAATTCATTAAAACTATATATTTATACTTTGAATTTAATGAAATAGTTCCTTGAATTTAAGGAACCTATTCCTTGACCCAATGAATGCATTCATTGATTTTTATGAATATTTTCCTTAAATCGACGTACACATACTTTGAATTTAATGAAATAGTTCCTTGAATTTAAGGAACCTATTCATTGAGCAAATGAACGCATTCATTGATTTTTATGAATTCATTCCTTGACCCAATGCACCTATACATTCAAAATTTCATTTTAATAAATATAATAATAGACAAGTTCATATTAAATTGAGTATTTTATTTAAAATTTCCTATAATAAGAAATAATTTACATTTGTATATGTATATATGTAAGTATGTATTTACATAAAAAAATTGCTTATGATAGTATTATAGTCTACTAAATTATTACTGCCTTATTTATAAAAATTATTAAAGGTTTATAAAGGGTTAATATCGAACCATTCTGGTCAGTTAAAGAAAACTCCTTCACGTGTCCCAAAAACAACGCCAAAGTCCTTGTTAATCTGAAATATAGTTATAAATATTTATTTTGCAATAAATACTAAAGTATAAAACACTACAGATTTGTATACTCACATATCGCAATCTACTCGGTTTCTTATTACCCGGGCCATCTTTTAAAAACTTCGGCTAATGTGGAAGCTTGGTTTACTTCTTTAGTTCTGGAATTGCTGCATGTCTGCCAAGTTCCATTGAATTCCTCTGCACTCGAATTGTCATATCTGAGGCTTCTCATGCAAAGCACTGCGTTGGTTTCGAATTTTCAAAATTAACATAAATAAATATGTATAGTATGTATATGTATAAAAGTATACTATCTAAATAGCATCCAAAATAATTACTTACATAAAACTTGAGAATTGGAACCAATAATGTCAGAAGAATGTGTTCTTGATATTCGGGATATTATATAACTATATTTCTTTTTGCAATGAAAATTAATTATAATCACATCTCAATTATTAACTTACTTTTTGGCACTTTTTTATTTCAAACTTTCTTTAATTTAACGAAGAACAACAACTGATTGCTTTGTGTTTATTTTTTCTTTTTAGAACGTTTTTTCCCGTTATAAAACAAGGAACTTGTACGTTGAATTCAGCCAAGTATAACAAAAATTCAAATGGTGGTTCCTTGAATCAAAGTACGCGTTCATTGAATCAAACATCTTCTTCTTGCTCTTGAAGTCAAATTCAACGTACATTACTTAAAATCAATGAACGGGTTCCTTGAATCAAAGTACACTTTCTTGAAAATTATTAAACTTTTTTCTTTTATTTAATAAACTAGTTCGTTGTTAAATTCAACGAATAATATCAAGGAATGGTTTCAATGTTCAGTTCATATCTACTTAGAACTTTACGTTGAATTTCAGGGAATATTTTTTTTGAACCAACGTATAGTACGTTGAATTTCGATGAATTTAAATCAATGAATGCGAGTTCGTTGAATTTATGTAAAACTGTTTTTTCAGTGTATAATCATGATAATTATAATTATAATAAAAATATATATATTTTTTATAATTATAATACGTTGTAATGTAAATATGTATATACGGGTATGAAGCTTAAATTGTAGTTTCAGTAAATGTCAAAGCCATTACAATGTTTGTAAGTATAATATAATGATTTTATACCATTTAAATAATTTTGGTACTTTTTCCATGCAAGCAAAAATAATGTGAAGATGTTGAACTCTCATCAATGTTTCGAACAGCTGTTTTCCATTTTATATGATTTTTTATACTGATAAGCACCCAGCAAACAAAAAGTCCTGTGTATGTACATGTATGTATTTCTGTTAAAAAATATACATATGTATATTGTTTGTAAATAAAACTAAATTATGAGTAGGTACGAACATTAATAAGAAAAGGATAAAACGAGAAAGTAAAGATTTTATTGAGGTGCTACTGCATGCATACACATTCTTGGAAATTAAAGAGCTAAATACTTCGTGTTTCCGATGAAGTTGCTCAGAATCTGTTCTGGTAATGTACAATGACAAATATTACGGTTGAGCATTACAGCTGCTATTAAAATTATTATAATTGAGTTCATTTAAATAAAATAATAATAATAATTTTCAAAACTTCTAAGCGCATTTTCATTCTAAAAGGTGTTATTTCAAAAACTCAATTAGTTTTTTCCAACAGGCTAAATCTTGCCATCAAAAGAAAGTAAATTAAAATAGTTTCAGCGAAATTATTAAAAAATCTTTGATTAATTAAAACATTACTATTTTATATATTATTTACTTATAAGTTCTAATACATACATACATACTCGTATGTATGTCCGTATACATATCTATGTATGTACATTTCAATCAAAATGAATTTCATGAATTTAAATATCATACATATATGAACTTTCGCGTTTGACTTCAAACAACTCGCAATTTAAAATCAAAAATGCGTGTTTGCTGGGCACAATGCAATTATTATGTATGTGTGTGTGCACAAAGAAGTTTTTTTGTATGTCGAAAACACGACACGTTTTTAGGTATTCTATAAGCGCTCAAACGTTTACATTTACATTTACCTTACATCTGCGATTTCTACAGTCGGGTAATGGAGCCTTGAAGGCTGGGTTAGCCGAACGTTGCTGTTGCTGTACCGTACCGTACTGTACTGTTAGCACGTTGGTGCACTTATGGAACATTTAAAAACGTGCGTATGCTTTACTTCGTTTTGTTGTTTTAGTATTAAAAAGGAACAGCTGTTCACAAAACAGTGATCGGAAATAAAAAAGTTCAAATGGGGAATGTAGCGAAGAAAAAGTACCTAAAATATGTAAACGCTACTAAAACTGTATACTGTCTATTATATATTTATAACAAATAAATATGTTCATACATACATACATATCGATGGACACAAGTACACCTCGTCACAAAAATTTATTGCAATATCGTAAAAATAACACTTTTAAAAGCAGTTTAACAGAGCAGTTGTGCTGTTAAATATTATTTTTTTTATCTTCCCCTGTAAAATTACAATTATTTGAGTTAGGGCCTTTCTACTTGTGACCAACGATATGTATGCAACATGAAATAATTTTTACATGTGTGCATACACAATAAGAAGTTTTGATACCATTTATATCCTTTAATACATATCACATTTATATTTTGCTCATACATATTTATGCATTTCTTTATTATATATAAGTACATATACATACATATGCATGAATATAT
Organism: Tachina grossa; assembly: GCA_949987645.1. Classification (NCBI taxonomy): domain Eukaryota; kingdom Metazoa; phylum Arthropoda; class Insecta; order Diptera; family Tachinidae; genus Tachina; species Tachina grossa. Next base: position 124,165,921 of record OX465275.1, read on the forward strand.
TTGTGTACATAAGTATGTATATATGTACATTCCCAAATATTTATTTATATACTTATGTTTTTCCACACAGATATTATTAACAAAAGTACCAAAAAACAGAGCCAAAATACCCCTATTCCATTTAACTTACAATGACACCATCACTGGCTTACAAACGTCACTTAACAACGTTAGAAAATTCTATTTTATACAGGTTGAGACGTGCCGTGAACGTTACAGCAAATTTCGGTAAGCGTTTGCATTGTTTTCAATCAACAAAAACGATCAGCTGTTCCGTTAGCTTACGTGGATGTTCGGCTAATTCTACCTTAACTCAGGAACGGTAAGAGCAAATTTAAAAATTATCGTTCCCTAATTGCACTGTTCTACAAAAAAAAAATGTCGGCAGCAAGAACTTTATTATGTGAATTTAATGGACTTTTGTATGCTGAATCATAATCTGTTTTTTCCAACACGTGTGGTTTTTGAACTTTTTTCATTTAAATAAAATACTGATGTTGGGATATAAAATACGAACTTACATATTCATAAAAGTTAAAAGTTGTAAAAATAAATGGCTTCTATGATATAAATTAAAATCTTAAATAAAATTAAAAAAAAAATCTTGTACCAGTTCTTCCTAATTTGAAGTACTATTTCGAATAAAATTGTGACATACATTTACGAAACCTACCCATGCTCCACCCTTTATTGATCAACTTAAAGTTACGCAACTCTTTAAAGATTTTCATATCTGGGGACCCACAACTACGCATTCCTTCCTTTATATTTCAGCGGCTGCATCAAATACAACTCCAAGCTTTTCTGGTTTATGAGGATTAGTAGAGTAATTTTGACTTAGCTGCACAGTCAACTTTGCACGACTTTTTGTGCAGATAAGTCAAAAATTCTGTTATCTTAAATGCACTTACCTGCCCAAATGTGCAGGTATACAATTTTTTACTTCAGTTTTATACACATACATGGTTGCATATTTATGTTTCCAAATTTATTTAATGTGTGCAGCTAACTTAAATTTTTTATATGAGAATAATTTAAAACTGCCAAAAAATATGTTAAATGTGCAGGTATACAAAGTGCACTTAAAAAAGGATTTTGAGCAATAATTACAGAAAAAATATGTTTTGTGCAGTTAGGTAAATGTGCAGCTAACATTGAATTTTTGTATGAAAATATTTCAAAATTACCAAAATTTTAGGGCACTTATCTTAAATGTGCAGGTATAGAAAGTGCACTTAAAAAACGAATTTGTATGGGATTATAAAGAATAGTGACAGAAATTTATCATTTTAGGCTGTTAAGTCCAAAGTGCACTTAAATAAAAGGCAGCTAAATCAAAACTACTGTAACACCAAAGTGCGGCAAATACCATATACATAGGATATTCTTTAGTTTTAATTTCATCAGGGGTCAACATGTGGGCATAACCTTTTTGAATGTATTTTTCAATTTCAGCAATATAATCCTTACCGAAATTGGGATTGTGAATAATTTTCTTCTCAATAGTAAATAATCTTTTCTGGGCCATAGTATAATTTAATGGAAGTTCAGGAGGGTATTACTTCCAAAGTACATCGATTCCGAAATGCTCACCAATTCGTTTCACTGCATTTTCCACAATAGTTCGTCCAATTTGATCTTCATCAGAAAGAAGAAGTTTGCCATCAGCGTTAGTACCAAAATTTTCAACAATTCTCCAACAATATCATGGATCTCTGGCACACTTTCTGTTTCTTTAAAATTTAAAATTGTAGTATTTAAAGGATACGACTCGTTTGTAGGCCCATACGCTACCCATCCTAGCTTTGTTTAAACCACAACTGGGTTTATTTCGCCCGGCTTCTTTAATGACGTAAGGAATAGGTAAGTGAAAGTTATCTATATCTAGCAATAGTGTGGGGCGGGCGTTTTCGTAATCTTCAATGGGAATTTTACTTAAATAAGGATACGAAGATTTGTTAAAGGACTGCATTGGAAAATTCAGTTTGTTATCAGTGTGTAAGTTCTTCAGAACAAAATGCGTTTTAGGATCATTGACACCTTCGATTTCGCAACTGACTTTAAATGACTTCTCGGATACAACATTACCTGAATACCGTTATAAATTTAATCTAGATGGTTGATCTTGAGGCCTAGCTGGTTAGAAATATTTTCGTCCATCGAACATATTGAAGAACCTTCATCAAATATGGCATGCCCTTTAAAGGAAACAACCGGACCAAATATATTTACTGGTATTATTTTAAATAATTTACTTGCCTCTTTACGATTACTTCTACAGTTTAGCACAGGCTGAGATGCTTTAACTGTAGAAAATTTAATTAATTAAATTTAATTTAAGAATTGGATGATTGCAGTGATTGATTCCACAATTTTTCTTAAGACGACAGTTAGAGGTATCATGTCCTTTTTTTTAAATAGCAGAAGCATAGTTTCAGTTCTTTAACCTTTTCCCAACGACTTCTAACTGGTAGTTATTGAGTAAATTTTTGCCATTCATGGCAAAAATAACATTTCAACATTGAATCAAGTATCGTGTTTGATTAACTTGAGGAACATTCGGTGACATTACACTTATTACATTGGCTAATTCTCCGATCCAAATAGAAAAATCTTCAATTGTTGGATACGGTTTAACTAACATACTTGACCTTGCCCACTCATATTGCTTATCAACGTGCTAAAATCAAGATTTTATTCTCGAAATCAAATCATTTCAATCTTAATAGTCTATTAAATGAGAAAATTCTTGATTCAAGAATAAAATCTCATTTTAAGATTTTGTTCTCAACAAAAATCTTAAATTAAGAACACATTCTTAAAAATTAAAAAATATAATCTTAAACAAATTCTTATTTTACGCTCGAAGTTAAGGTTCTGTTCTTATAAGAAATATTAAATCAGGAATAAGTTCTTAAATATCTTAAATCTTAAATATAATTATTAGGCCCAACCAGTGTCGAATATAAACTAAATGATAGTTATTAATAATAAATAAGTAGTGATAAACAAAAAAAAAAAAAAAGTATTTTCAAGCAACTTCATCTGGGGTGTTGAGTATTAGAGCCCTTGTATACAGTAAAAAATATTACGAGCAAGCGGATTAGGATGTGACTCGAGTTTTGTTAGATATTTGCCTGCGTACTTTGCAATTTCTTCAGTCACTAGTGGCATATTTAAGTCACGATGAATATTTGAATTTTTGATGTACCATGGAGCCGATGTTATCAAACGTAAAATTTTGTTTTGCCTTCGTTGGATTTTCTCAACATATGAAGCTGAAGCAGTGCACCACAGCTGAATTCCGTAGCACCATATTGGCTTCAAAAACGACTTGTATATTAAAAGTTTGCAGTCGAGGCTGAGTATTGAATTTCTGCCAATCAGCCATTCATTTGTGTTAGTTTAGAGTCAATGTCGTGTTTCCATGTAAACAGTCGATCAAGGTGTATACCAAGATATTTCGTATGTGAATATTGAGGAACAACTTGATTGTTAATCCGAATAAGGGAACAAGTATCTATTCGTAAGGTAAATGTTACTTGAACACACTTTTGTTCACTTATCTTAATTCTCCATAAGTTTAACAATAGTTCCAGCTAGGTAATGTGTTCCTGAAGATATAGAAACGCCTCGTTAGGGTTTTCGTGTATGGTAAGGCAGGCTGTATCGTCGGCAAATGTGGAAGTGAGGATACTACTGTTCACAGGCATATCACAAGTATAAATAAAAAACAAAACTGGGTCAAGTATACTCTCCTGTGGCAAACCGGATGAGATAGTTTGTTGGTAGGTATGTCTTAAATTTAAAATTTAGGCCTTTATGTCACACGTTATCAAATGCCTGAAAAACGTCAATAAACAGCTCAGAACAATACTTATTTTCTGCAATAGTTCTTCTTATAACTTGAACCAATCTATGAATTTGCTCAATGGTACTATGCTGACTTCTAAAACCAAATTTATGGTCCGGCGTGCACCCATTATCACTTAGAATTGGGGGAAATTTTGTCATGAGTATGATATATCACTCAGCCTTAGTAAGATCTTTGCCCGGTTTTGGGATAATTTTAACCTTGGCAAGCTTCCAGGTGTGTGGATAATAGTCCAGTCGTAAAATGGCATTAAAAATTAATAACAGAACTCTAATTGCAATACGAGGCAACTTCATCAGCATCTGGTTACTAATTCCATCAATGCCTGAAGCTTTCTTCGGATTAAGCTCAGCAATTAGTTTTTGAACATCACGCGTCTTAAACTTTATGGGTCGAGGGGGTAGAGCATCTACACTCGGCAAATAAACAACACCAGTAAATATGTTTGGGGTAAATATGGACTTTAAATGCTCAGCAAATATGTTACCTTTTTCAGCATCGCTTCTTGCACAAACTACGGTAGATGTGCGCAGAGGTAGCTTAAACTCAACGGGTGTTTTAAGCAACAAAGAGTTATTAGATGCTGGTGTAACATCAAGACCTTCCAGATAATTGTCAAGATATGCAGTTTTTTCAGAAGCAAGCAACTCTTGTAGTCGTTTAGTGCACCTTTTAAATCTGATTTTATGTTGAGGTGATCTGCGCTGTTGCCATTCCGTTCTAGCTCTTCTTTTTTCACACACGAGACGTTCAATATTCGTAGAATAAATTCTATTAAACCCAGTCTACGGATGGTAGGTAGTGGCATGTTCAGCAGCCTGTTTAATATTCTCGTTAAGATTGGCAATGTTAGATTCAATATCATCGGGTGTTCTAAGCGTAATGTTTTCCGTACAATGACTACAGAGATTTTTTTTGAACCCCAGCCAATAAACATGATTGATCATCTTCACATATTGTGAGGTAAGTCACTTCTTAATGGGCTACCAATTGCAAAATCTATAACATCCTGAATTTTTTGTATGTCAGTAGGCCAATAAGTAGGCTCCCAACTCGCACGCCCATTTTTGAAATTGTGTTAAAGAACGCTCGACCTCTTGGTGTAATAAGACGCGAAGCCCAGATCGTATGTTTTGCATTGTAATCGTCAGCTTCTACAAAACAAGGTCCAAGTGATTTGTAGAAATTCTCGTAGTGATCCTCAGTGATTGAAAATCTTTGAGGGTAGTAAATTGATGATATCACAAAATTTGTGCAAAAACTTTTAATGCTTGTAGGTGGTCTTCATAAATGTTGTAAAGAATATAGTGCTTGAGTCTTGACTTTATTAGAATTACTGATTCACCGCATGCTTCTCCTCTCAGATCCTTTGAATCATATAAGGTGTAGCCATAAATTTTAAAAATTCTTCTCGAAGTCAAATTAGTCTAATAGACTAACATTATATCAATATTTTTTTCCGTGAGGAAGTGCTCAAGTTCATTCTTGGCGAATGCCGTTTGCGTTACAGAAACATATTTTTAACTTGTTCATGACTTGTGAACTAATGCTTGAAGCAGTGTACTCTGAATTCGCAACATTTTTTGAATCATGCCAGTCATATTTATTATAAAATTATTTATAGTTTGCACCAGATTATCGATAGTAGCTTCAAGACGATTAAAATTAAACCTTGAGTTTGTATTTGTTGAATTTATTATTTGTTAAACAGAATGACACAAACTGTAGGTAATTTGCAGTAAGTTTTTGTGTGGCCATATTCTTCGCAAGTAGGGCACTACACGCTTATGTGGTCCTTCAACTGTTATTTTTCGGTATAAGATATATTTTAAGCGATAAATTAGATGGGTCTCATTTTTTCTCAATTTTATATCATTTGGCTCAAGTTCAACGCGAAATAGAGGTTGGGGGATCTTCTCCCTATTTAATATGTTTGATACATTTTTTACCTTAAATCCCTGGAGGACGAGTGCATCTTTTATTTCTTCGGGAACAACATTCGAATCTATGCCATTCAAGACGATCTGCATGTCTTTAGCACTCTTAAGTTGGTAAGTGTAGAAACTTGTTTTATTTTTTTCAAATTTAGTTACCATTTTGCAGAATTCTTTTTCTTCATAAATTTAAATTTTGGTTTCGGCAATGTTACTACGTTTTATTGGAACAATGTGAAATTTATTCTCACCGATGACCGAGATTAATTTTTTAACAAGGGCGTTTGAATTTTTTTCTCTCAAATATATTGGTGGCGGCATGGAAGTTTTAGGATACATGGGGTTTGTCGCTGTCATCTTGCGATATCAGTTCTCGTTGTACCTTCATAGTGAATAGTCGATTAGCGGAATTTTTCTTAAATACTTACTAAAATTATACAAAAAAATATTCGTAGTATTCGTGACTGTAATAAATAAGTTTTATTGCTTTGCTAATATTTTTACATAGTAGAAATAGCAAAAACAAAAAAAACCGCAAACAAAAAAAAAACACACAAACAATGTACCCTTGAGGAATATTGCTCTGTATGAATACCTCAAAGGAAAAAAATTTTGAAAAGAGTTCTAACGGCAGAAATGCTTATTTTACTGTGAGTTCTGAAACTCTTAATGAAATCAATGAAAATAAAAAATCTGTAGTACTGTCAATTCTGGATCTCTTAATAAAAACAATAAAAATAAAAAATCTGGTGATAGTAATTTTCTAACGGCAAATCCAATTTTTCGTCAGCGTTCAACTTCGCTTTGCCCAATGCCAACTAGTGATTTGTTAACATTTGAGTTGCCTGGTACTTCTTCAATTACGCCAGCGATATCATCCGCTTCTGGCTCGTGTTCATCACTTAATCAAGTTATCACTTTAGATAACAATAGTCAGAAATCTAAAGTTCAAGTCAGAATGGACAGATATAATACAGTTGTAAAACGTCGGCGAAGCCCAAATTCTTCAAAAATATCATCGCTTCTCAAGATATCCAAGGATAACGACGCTGCATCAATTAATCGTAGTAATCGTTTTTCCGTATTGCAGGCTAATAATGACCAACCCGCTGTATCTTCGACAAAAACCTCCAAACCACCACCAATATATTTGAGAGAAAAAAATTCTAAATCCCTTATTAAAAAATTAGTCTCGGCAATTGGTGAGAACGCATGTCACGTTGTTCCAATAAAACGTGGTAGCATTGACGAAACTAAAATTCAAATATACGAAGAAAAAGATTTCCGCAAAATAGTAACAGAATTCGAAAACATAAAACAAGTTTTTATACGTACCAGCTTAAGAGTGCTAAAGGTATGCAAATCGTGTTGAAGGGCATTGATTCTTATCTTAATCCCGAAGAAGTAAAAGATGCACTCATCATACAATGATTTAAGGTAAAAAATCTTACTAATATATTCAATAGGGAGAAAATCCCCCAGCCTCTATTTCGTGTTGAACTGGAGCCGAATGATATAAAGTTAAAAAAAAACGCGACACATCCAATTTATAACCTAAAATACTTCTTATATCGAAAAATCACAGTTGAAGAGCCACATAAGCGATCAGGTCTCGTACAGTGCCATAATTGCCAAGAATATGGTCACACAAAAACTTACTGCAAATTACCTAAAGTTTGTGTTATCTGCGGTGAATTGCATGGTACTGCTAGCTGCATTAAGCCAAAAGATCAAGCAGAAAAAATGCAGTAATTGTGGAGGTAACCACACCGCTAACTATGGAGGTTGTCCTGTGTACTCTTTCGTCAAGCAGGCTATGGTGCAAAAACCTAAATTAGTTCCAGTTCAAACAGCACACGCTTCCTCCGCTACTTCTGCGCAAATGAGCCAACCAGTTATTTCGCGTGTATCGTATGCAGATGCTGCTAGGGCTAGTTATATTCCCACACAAAATGTTTCACAGGCAAATAATTCAACAAATACAAATTCAAGCTTTAATTTCAATCGCCTTGAAGCTACTATTGATAATTTGGTGCAAACTATAAACAATTTTACAATAAATATGACAAATGTGAATACGTTAAAAATATGTTTCTGGAATGCAAACGGCATTCACCAACATAAAAATGAACTTGAGCACTTCCTCACGGAAAAAAATATTGATGTAATGCTAGTCTCTGAGACTCATTTGACTTCGAGAAGAATTTTTAAAATTTATGGCTACACCTTAGGAAGAGCATGCGGTGGATCAGCGATTCTAATAAAGTCAAGACTTAAGCACTATATTCTTGACAACATTTGTGAAGAACATCTACAAGCAATAAATATTGGCATTGAAAGTTTTGGTACAAACTTCGTGATATCATCAATTTACTCCCCTCCCAGATTTTCAGTCACTGAAGATCAATACGAAAATTTCTACAAATCTCTTGGACCTCGTTTTGTAGCAGCTGGCGACTACAATGCAAAACATACGTTTTGGGGTTCGCGTCTTATTACACCCAGAGGTCGAGCATTGTTCAACACAATTTCAAAAATGGGCTTGGATGTCATTTCGAGTGGGGAGCCCACTTATTGGCCTACTGACATACAAAAAATTCCGGATGTTATAGATTTTGGCGTCATAAAAAATATCTCTAGGGATTTAATTCAGGTTCAAGCTTCTCTTGATCTCTCGCCAACGATCATTGCAATTTGCAGCCCATTAAGAAGTAACTTACCTGACCCATATGTGAAGATGATCAATCGTGTTAATTGGCTGGGGTTCAAAAAATATCCCAGTAGTCATTGTACGGAAAACGTTACGCTTAGAACACCCAATGATATTGAATCTAGCATTGCCAATCTTAACAAAAATATTAAACAGGCTGCTGAACATGCCACTACCTCCCATCCGCAGATTGGTTTTAATAGAATTTATTCTTCAGACATTGAACGTCTCGTACTTGAAAATAGAAGAGCTAGAAAGGAATGGCAACAGCACAGATCACCCCTAAATAAAATCAGATTTAAAGATTGCACTAAACGATTCCAAGAGTTGCTTGCATCTGAAAAAACTACATCTCTTAAAAATTATCTGGAAGGTCTTGATGTCACACCAGCATCTAATTACTCCTTGTGGCGCGCTGCTAGAAAGCTTAAAACACTCGTTGAGTTTAAGCCACCTCTACGCACGTCTACCGGAGGTTGGGCAAGAAGCGATACTGAAAAAGGTATCATATTTGCTGAGCACTTAAAATCCGTTTTTACGCCAAACATATGTACTGGTGTTGCTGATTTGCCGAGTGTAGTCGCTCTACCCCCTCAACACATTAAGTTTCAGACGCGTGATTTACAAGAATTAATTGCCGAACTCAACCCGAATAAAGCTCCGGGTATTGATGGAATTAGTAACCAGATGCCGATGAAGTTGCCTCGTATTGCAGTAAGAATCCTGTTATTAATTTTTAATGCAATTTTACGACTGAAGTACTGTCCACACAGCTGGAAGCTTGCCAAGGTTAAAATGATTCCTAAGCCGGGCAAAGATCTAACCAAGGCTGAGTCATATAGGCCAATAAGTCTACTATCAACAATGTCAAAGCTTTTCGAAAAACTGCTCAAAACAAAATTGTCCCCAATTCTAATTAGTAATGGGTGCATACCAGACCATCAATTTGGTTTTAGAAGTCAGCGTGGCACCATTGAACAAACTCACAGATTGGTTCAATTTATAAGACGAACTTTTGAAGAAAAAAAGTATTGTTCTGCGCTGTTTATTGACATTGCCCAGGCATTTGATAAAGTGTGGCATGAAGGCCTAATTTTAAAAGATTTTAAAGATCACATGACGTAGATGGTGCATCAAGGTCATCAAACGAACGATTGGAAAAAAGAATTTTTTTCTGAAGAAAAGTGCTTTGATATCGCTATTCCAGATGGGTATAGTTATTATTTCTATAATATCAGGAAGGAGGGAGACTTTTCGTCTGAAGAAATTACTTTTTCCAATCGTTCGTTTGATGACCTTGATGCACCATCTACGTCATGTGGTTTTTACCAAACTTTAGTCTGTGTTGCTTATGTACGTCTTACAATTGTGGCTTTTTTGATGATTTAGATGCTTTAAGTACTCCGTGGTTTGTACATATAACGTTATGAATAGTTATTTTACTGACGCTAACTCCGACTGCAGCTCTAATTCTACTTAAACTCACAGATGAATTCGAAACCATTTAGGGAATTTTGCGTCTATATCGAGGTGAAAACTTGTTGTAAGTCTTTCCTTTGTACCATTTGGAATACTCTGATGTATTCTTCATGTAATTGCTTATAACTTTATAAGTTTTCCGCAAATAGCGCGGTTTAAAAGGCCTAGATCGTGATGCGTCTCAATTTTAGAGATTTCCGTGGAATTAAGCGACGGCTTTTTCCTAATACTTTTTCTTTGTGCAAATAAAACGTTTTTCTATTGCACTTAATGGTATTTTTGCATAAACATCAAAGATTAATTGAAAATTCATCACTGAGGCTAATCTATGTTAACACTGAAATATTAAAATTTCTCATGCAGTTTACGAGAACTATTATGAAAGTCCACTTAATGTTTACTGATCCATTTGGAATTTTTGTCAATAAAGCAACAGACTATTCTCTTAAGAATGACTTAAAACCATACTTGCTATTTTTTTAATGAATGGCGAAAATGTCTACTATTCTCTAAAATTTCAAGTGAGGCTATCCTATGTTATCGGAGTGTATAATACATAACATATTTCTGTGTTAGGTATTCTGCCAAACAGGAACTTGGTCAAAATTTATATCTCACTGCTTTTAGTGGTCGAAATTTTTGATACGGACTTGGCTTTTTTCACATTTATGTTTTTGTGAGGATAGAGTATTCCAAGGGCGCTTTGTTTGTGTTTTTTTGTTTGCGGTTTTTTTCGTTAGCACAGCCACATCCGAATCAGAGAAAAATTTTAATTATTATATTTCAAGATGCCGCAGAGTAGTAGAGAACGCTTTTGGACACTTAAAATCAAGATTTAGGAGAATTGGCAAAGGCATAGACAATATTATTAATAATGCTAACAAAATTGTAAAGGATTATTGCATCCTACACAGTTTCTTGATAGAAGAAAGTGACATAGTACATGATCAGTGGCTTGAAAAGTAAAAAAGATATGAGAATACTATTAGACCGCAGCCACTGCATTCTGAAAGTTATGATTACGACTAGAATGGGAAAGCTATAAGAGATTATTTAGCAGCACACCTTTTAAATTAAAACCGTTAAATTAAATATTAATTTTTTTTATTGATAAATAAGCTAAACTATAATAATATTCATACTTGAAATTAAAAATTCAATTCAGTTTTTTTAAATTCTAAATAAAAATGTGTACATGCATATTTATACATATATGTATATAAAAGTTACTGTAACATTTTTTTAAATACAATTTAATTTTTCACCCTCTCCAGTTGTAAAAGCTAGTCTTGTAGCTTAAGCATTTTCGAATCTATTTCTTTTAGAGCTGTGCCAAATCGTTATTTTCAGTGACCGCTCATTTTCGTTCAATTAGCAAAAAATTTACCCGTTCGTTCAATCGTTCACTTTTGAACGACAGTATGAAACAATGCTATTTTTTAAGAATAATAAAATCGGTTGCATATGCGAGTATTTAAATAATTGAAGAATTTATTAAAACAGTTGAATTATTTATTTAAAAAAATATATTTAAATTTTTTTGACTAGAATATTGTACATTTTATTTTGGCTTAATATTCAGTTTAATATTAAGATTAAGAAAGGTACTTTTGTTTTGTTTTCCTTGTTTTTTTCTTGAGATAATTAATAAAAGCATTGCACTCTGTTATAGTTATTTATTTATCAAAAGCGCATCAATGTTACTTCGCAAAGTTCAAGTTAAAAAGTTGTTCTCAAAAATATTTTACCGGAAGCAAAAAAAAAATATATTAAGCACTACAAATTCATTTTAGATTGAGGTAATGAAATCGTGTATATGTGTATAAACATATATACAATTAAGGACTAACCTCTCCATACAACAATAATTTTTATGGTTTGACCAAAATTTGGAAGAAATTTTAAAAATTCATTACCCAATATTTGGGGTGCTAATATATATGTTTATACAAAAAATTTAAAATTAATTCATAACTATGATAACAACAATAGTAACAAAAATATTAAATATTCATTGCATAAGTCTTCATATGTACATATTAAAACATATTCTGATGTCATTTGTTGATGGTTTTATACCGAAAATCGCTGAATTTTCAGACAAAATAACGTCCCCAAGCTTTTTGCACATATTTCTTCATGTATTTTATGACTCAAAAACAATTTTTTTAATATTTTTGTTACTATTGTTGTTATTATTGTTATGAATTAATTTTAAATTTTTTGTATAAACATATTGTTACGTTTTTCTCTCTATAAAAACGCTTTTCCGTAGATCCGAAGATTTGCAAATGAATACAAGAGCCGATGTAGTAATTAGGGTTAAGAATGATACAAGTTTTATTTACAAATACACTTAAACTAAATTACTCAAGAACTTAAATACACTAATACAACTTAAACTAATAAATTACACACAGATATTCACAACTGGTTACCACTACGCCTTCTTCGCTGTAGTTTACGCACGTTTCTAAGTAATCTCCATATTTGAAAGTACCCCTGGGAAAAATCTCAATTAATTTATGCGATTTTTTAAGAAGTTATATCAAAATTACTTGCGGCTTATCTCTTTTGGACTTCTGATCCCATTTGTAATAGCTTAATTTATGTTATACTTTGGTATATTTCAACTTGAATGTGCTATTTACAGAGTTTAGAACGATGTTTGCTTGACAAAATAAAGGTTAACGGAGAATTTCCTAATTTAATTGTAAAGAAAGAAATTTCTGAAAATCGACTTGAACGTTTAAAAGTGCTCTCCTGCAAAACAATCAAATGTGACCTAAGCACTTTTTCCTTATTGCTACAGATATGATAAAAGAACGATTTTCGAAAATTGGTTTAATATCAATAACTTCCTATAGCGAAGGGCTGCCATACGTCCTAGTTTTCCAGGATTTGTCCTGGACTTAGACAGATTGTCCTGGTCCACTCTTAAATTGTCGTTTTTTTGTATAGGAAAATTTACCAGCAACTACAATAAATTTAAAAGAGAGCCTGATTCAATTTTTGTTTCAACTAAGGCCCTTATTATAAGCAACTTTCGATCTTCGACTGTAGTCGAAAGTACTGATAGAACGAATTTTCATTTGGTATTATGACGTGCATTCGGCAAAGAATGCCCTTATTATGAATATCACTCAAAGTGACTTTTAAAAATTTCAACAACTATACCTAAAAAATAAATAAATTCAGTGAAGTGCGACTTTGACCCGCGCACGTTCGGACATTAGATACACTCAAAATATTCCATGCTTAAAAATATGAAATATTTTTTCGTAAAATAATTTTTTGTGCAATAAACGAAAGTTTTGTACATTTTACGAAAATATTTGTGGCTTATACAGGAAAAGAGATTTTGTAATTTTACGAATTTCGTTAAGTTACAAAAATTATTTCGTGCAATTATTTTCGTATATAGTAGCATATTTTTCATTTATTTTATTGAATTTAGTATAAAATAAAACATTTTTATAAAATTGGAAATTTCGTAAAATAAACAAATTTGGTTTTGTTAACATTTTGCATGGTGTAATTATACAAGTGACTGCGTAAGGATTTGTTATACAAAAATTCGGCAACCATAGCTGTGTAAAGAACCGAAGAATGTCAAAAGCACAAAAATAATTGTACTAAAACCAAAACAAAATCGAAGTTTTTGACATTCTTCAGCTACAAAGCACATAGAGCAAAAAATTATCAGCCGAAGTAGCGCTGCCACCTAGTTAGATACACCTTGACATTTTGTTTACAAAATTATTCGTAAAATTAAACAAGTTTTGTGAATTTTAAGAAAAAAAATTTGAAATATAAAATAAAAACCGTTGTTTTGTTTTAGTTTTTAATATTTTCCCCATTTATTTTTCTGTCATTGTATATATTCTATACAAAATTATTTAACAAAAAATGTTACATAATTAAAATAAAAATTTATAATAAAAAAATAGTTTTCGGCTTATGCTAGGAAGACAACTGAAACGAATGACAAATCTCATCCACAGCACACCAACGACGAATAAGTAGCGGATCTTATAATTGCTAATTGGATAATTGGTTGTTGTTTGTGCAGAGAGATAAATATATAAATAAATCGCATAAATAAATATATAAATATATCGCAGATTTCGTCTTGCACGACAGATTTCGTTCGACGGTGGTGTTGTGTTAATCTTCATATAAACAAATGCGTTTTATTTTTTATGGCGAAAGTTAGCACAAAAAATTCGTTGTTCGTCTCTGTTGTGTTCCCAGTTTGATTCGTGAGTTTCAGTGCAAAATATGTATGTATGTATGTTTGTATGTACGAGTATGTGTATGTGATGTATGAGGAATACAGATGCTGTAACAATTCCCCTTAAATTACATTTTTCTTTTCATAATTATTACAACCTCCAATTCCAAGAATTACAGATTATACTACAAAATTATTTCCCATATATTAGAAAATATAATTTTTTTGCAGATTTTATTTTTTTTACAGATTTTAATTTTACACAAAATTTCGTATATTACACAAAATGTTATTTCATGATTCACGAATTTCTTTTGTAGTGTAAACATTATTTTTCGTAAATTTACGAAAACAAATTGTAAAAATACAAAACTTTGTTATTTGCAGACAAAAAGTATTTCGTAAAATAAACAAATATCATTTCTACTATTTACGAAGCATTTCGTACCGTAAAAACAACGAATATTTTTTTTTTTTGAAAGTTTTGGCGCTTTTTTAGTTTTGACACTTTTTTGCTCGTTATGGCAATTTTTTTCGGTTTCTTGGGGTTTTTTCATTTTGACGGTTTGTTTTCATTTTGGCGATTTTCTTCATATAAACAATTTATTTAGTTTTGGTGGCTTTTTCGCGTTTTGGTGATTTTTTTCGCTTTTTGTCGTTTTCTTTTCTTTTTGGCGATTTTTTTTCATTTTTCGATTTTTTCGAATTTGGCAATTTATTTTAGTGTTAGAATTTTTTTTTAATTTTTGGCGATTTTTATTTTGGTTGGCGATTTTATAATTTTGGGATTTTTTAGTTTTACCGTTTTTGAAAATTTCACGAGTATGCCTCTGACGGTTTCCGAGATACAGTAAGTTTTCAAAATTGCATTAACTACACTTAACATTAAATTTTAGTATTAATTGTTGTAGTCTGTATAAAAATACACTAATACCTGATTTACATTGAGCATTTTTTCATGAAATTTCATGAATTTTGTTGCACGAAATTTTTTGTATTTGGTAATTGCAGCGCTATAAAAGATGATTTTATATAAAAAATGACATGGAATGAATCCTTGATCCAGCTTTGGCAACTTTTTTCATATAAGTTGCTCCTCCAGGCCTTCTATTGACAAATAAAAAATTTTCATGCGAATAATTTCATGAAAAAAATGGTTAATGTAAATCAGGTATAAGTTTACAAATTTCAAGTGTCAATATACATATGTATGTACATACAATTGTACGTATATTACATTGGATTTTAACATATTTCGTTGCTCGTTTTGGGACACCCTTTAATTTCTCATGTATTTGTTGTTGTAGCGGCCAAGGTTCTACATACTTTGTCCAGATTTCAGGTCCGTAGCTCTCACCGTTCCTGAGAAAATATCGAGTGACGGGCAGACGGAAAGCGTGAAATCCTTCACAAGTGGCGATTAATTCAAAAGATGAACTTTAAATTTCACAACCGTATTTGGTACCATATGAAAGTATATTAAATTCTACATTATTAACTGCAAAAATAAAAGTTGTCGATAGTTTACTTTATTTGCAGTGCCTGTTCAAAGTTCAATAATTTTAGTTATTTTTTCGCGCATTGATTGAAAGAGAAAATTTTGATATTTCAAGTGATTACAGTTTTTGTTAAGACTTCTATAAGTAAAAGTTTTATAATGGAACCGTCAACTTCAGGTATATGAGCATTTAAAAAAATATTTTTTGTTTAGATAAAGAAATATTAAAAAAAAATAAAAATAAATTGCTCTAAAAATGTGGTATTTTGAGTTTCAACAACTTTTGCGGATGAGTGCAGGCAAAAATGCTTTTATGCTCTTAGGGCCATTATTACAACTTACAAATAGTTAATTTTAGGATGTTATCTGACAGGTAAATATATTTTGATTATTACAAGTAAACATTAATGTAAAAGTGACTGATAAGCTAACAGCAGGTTTATCCTCATGGTAACTTTCAAAGTGAACTTTAAGCATTTTAACAGTCAAAGTAGCCGGTATATACACCAGTGTTGCCACAATACATACATCATTTGTATTATTTATTTTATCGGACAGTTGTAATAATGAAAAAAATTAATGGTCACTTTATCGTTCACGTTAGCTAATGTTAAGAATAACTATCAGGAACTTTATCTTTAGGTTGTAATAATGGCCCTTAAAATATAAGATTTAGGGCCATTATTACAACTTAAGGATAGTTAAAAGCAGGATTTTGTCGGACGTATAAAGAGCTTTCCATTATTGCAAATTGGATTTAACTTACCAGGTAGGATAAACTTGCCTGTAATTTATCGCTCACTTTAGGTTAAAGTAGAATTTTGCAAATGATAAAGTTTTTATACGTCAGATAAAATCTTACTTTTAACTATCTTTAAGTTGTAATAATGGGCCTTAGGCTAATAAATTCCAGAATACCTATTTGCGTATTTGTACGATTTTTTAGTTACTAAGGTTTTTGTGAGAGAATTCCAGTTGCTAAAAATCAATGTGAAAAATACATATTAAATATTTATTTTCTTTATTTAAACAAAAAAAATATTTTTTTAAAGGCACATAATGTATGCTCTATCTTCTTTCATTCCAAAGTTACAGCAAAAATAGTCCAATAAGACAATTTTCTCCAAAATACAAAAAAGCCCATGAAAATTTAAAATTTTTTTTCAAAACATTTTTTTTAAATGCTGGTTTTTTATGTACACAGAAAAATATATGTTGTTGAATAAAATTTTTAATTTCAATAATATTTGGCATTAACTTAAATATTGTATTTATCAATACCGCGTATTTTAAAATATGATTTAAATTACTTTGTTTGTGTTGGTGTTTATCTTGCTTGTTGATTGACTCGACGTGGTCATTTGTTGATGTTGTTGTTTATTTTGATTGTTGGTGTTGTATACGTGTAAATTCGGACAAGAAGCCGAAAAACTTCGTGGCTTGTTTTTTTTAATCAACAAAGTTATTTTTAGATTATATCAACGAAATGCGCCATGCAGAAGAAACATAAGAAATCATGTTTTGCGTGTATTCATTATTATGCGTACCCAATAACGATTTGCTCTTTAGTTGAGTGGTAAGTACGTTAGTTTATTAGTCAAGAGATTGCCGGTTCGGCTTATCCCAAACATCTTAAAATTAAAATTTAATAAAAAACCAAGTTCTAAAAAAAATTAAACACAACAAAAACAAATTCGTTAAAAATTATTGTTTTCTGTTAACAACTCAATTGTGAATAACGCAATAGTTTTAATTAGAAATAATTGAGTTGATTTTGTTTTCTTATGTTACAAATGTGTGTTTGTATTTACAAAAATCGTTGTAGGTGTCTTTTTAAATACCCAATAAGATCAAAAAATTAAAATTCAAGCACTTGAAATTGAACTGGAAACAAAGTTGAATTCAAGCATTTTTTTCAAGTAATTTTCAAGTTTGAAAATACTTTTAAATAAAACATCAAACAACATACATATATGCTCAAACCTTGTCAAATACGTAATTTATTTATTATTAAAACTGAAATTGTGGTGAATATATAAAAAACAAATAAATAAAAGTGAATTTGGAAAACAATAGCGAAGACAGATGTGCAGAAAATAATTATTAGAAAACAAATGAATTGCATTTTGCTTTCCATTTTAAAAGCCTTGTTTTTGAAGCTTGAAATATACTTTAATTCAATTGTAATACAAGGTTGAATTACAGTATAATTCAAGGCTTGAATTAAACTGTACTACAACTGAATTGTTCGCATTGAGTTCAAGTTCCCTTTTCACTGGAGAATGCTATTGAATTAAAGTGTGAATCAAGCATAATTCAACCCTTGACAATTGATTGTGTTGCTTGAATAACACTTGTTTTACACTTGTTTTCAAGCAAAATTGCTTATTGGGAAAGCACAGAATATACTTGTATTAATTACAGTAGAAATAAAGCAAAATTGTAAAATAAAACGTACATATGGAGTTGAACGAAAGAATTGCATTGAACAATTGAAAAGGCTCAGCTAATTGTAATCATTTCCCGATGTGCTGCCACTTGTAAAATTAGTACGCATCGTTTACACACGTATTTCATATGGTAGCTTTGATTTTCCATACAAAATGTTCGAAATGGATGGAATCGTGCTGCAGAAAACTTTCAGTGAAAAAATTTTTGTCTGGACAAAAATTTTGTTCGGAAACAATGGGTGAATCCAGGTTAAGACAAGCATTCAACGGTTGCGCAACAGTCTTATGAATGTACACATTTTTATTAATTTTTTTACACCAACGTACAGACAAACGAAAACGTTTTTTTGTGTGTCTTTTTAATATGCTTTTTTCGTTATTTAATTTTAATACGTACAGTTACGATCAAAATAATATGGATACATAACGTTAAAATTCCAAAAGGCTTAAAGGCTCAGTTAGCCGACTGCAATGTAATGTAACTGCAACAGTAAGAAACAGCTGATCGATTTTGTTATGTTAAAAGTAATGAAAATGGTTATAGAGATGTAATGTAACGTAACCTACTTTTCATATAAAAATATCGATCAGCTGTTTTCTACGTTACAGATACATTACATTACAGTCGGCTAACTGAGCCTTAAGTCGAAGCCCCGCTAAATCTAAAACCCCTATAATTCGTAAGACATTGCCGGTCCCTTGCGATTACGAATTATCGGGATTTGACTGTATATGTTTCAGTGATAATGCAATAATATTCATCAAATGCATCGCTTTGAGGAGATTTTACTTTAGTGCAAAATATATTGCAATAAAAACATAAAAGATAGTGCCAACGCAATAAATTTGCATTTGCATTGATTAGGTTAAGTGTGCGAAAATGGTCAATGCATTTGCATATTTAATGCAATAGTCCCAGATCTGCATACAAAAAAAAAAAAAAAAGGAAATATATGGATAGACAAAACCAAAGTAAATTTATTAAATTATAAACCTTTATTACAAAATGAGTAAAATAAAATATACATATATATATTAATAATTATTTTGAAATGTCTTGTACACCTGTTTTAAGTAAAAATTTATTTAAATTAAATCATAAATTTTTCACTACACACAATTGTGTATAACAAACCACAACCAAACAAAATGACGTATGAAAATTGTAAACAACTTTTGGCAGTCACGCATTAACACTACACGAGAAAAAAATTAATCACCTGAAACACATTCACCACAGCAAGCTACCGACTACAAAATGTCAAGGATAGAATACACATGTTTATGTGAGAGTGATTCTTTTGAAGACAGCAAAACAACTGGGTGGCAGGTTGTTGTCTATGCTGATTTTGTCGTTGTAGTCCAATTCAACTAATTTCTATTTCTTTGGCTACGATGAGAAAATTCAGTGTTGCCAGTATAATAAAAAATGTTGAATAAATGATATCGTACAATTATTTCATATTATTTAACAGGAACAATATCCAAAAATTGATGTAAAGCATAAATTGATTCATTTTTGTACTTTTGCGTACATTTGAGTACATTTCGAATGAGTAATAAAATTTTTATAAATGCGTAATATTTCAAGGTGGCAACACTGAAATATGTATTTATACGGTAATATAATTAATAAAATTAAATGTGCCTATCTATTTGATTTTATAATATTATTTTATTAATATTTATTAAGGTATATTTATCAAAAGAGGTTTTAAGAAATTTTCAAAACAAGCATAATGATTCATTGCTTTAGTGAATCATATGAACGAATAGAAATTGGAAGCAGTGGCATGCAAAAGCATGATTCATTTTGTAATGCTAAGTGATAGCTCAATATTCATTTGAGATAATGCAAATTTATGCCGTTTGATTCGTAATCGTACAGATCTCTGATATGTACATATGTATGTGCCCTTAGAGTCATGCGCGTTTTTGCTTCGAAATATCAAATAAATCTTTGAAAAACTTCAATAAGTATTGAAAAAATATTAATTAAATTTATATAAATCTAAACTAGTACAACCCTAATTAAAATGCTGTGTAATATAAAAGTACTTTTTAATTTTTTCAAAGGTAATCTACTAAACATCTCGAACAGAGAAATATATGACTTAGTCCACTTTCATAATTAAGGGCACATATGTATATAAATACATATGTATAAGGTTCAGTTACACGTTCGTTTGTGGTTTGTATGAGTGTCCTGGTTGACGGACTTATGCTTCTGGCAGCCCTACTATAGCGGGAAGTAAAAAATGCAACAGTTATGCAGTTTCCCAGCAACAAATTAGACATAACCATCTGAACTACTTACCATATAACGGCTTACTTTTTAGATTGACAAATTGAAGTACTCGCTTACAAAATACATTAGGTAAAATTTTAAAAATAAGAAGATGAAGTTGAACATATTCTTTGGGTTTTAAAAGATGACATGAAAATATTGCCAAAATATGTGGTTATTTTAAATAAATTGTATATATTTCTAAATTGTCTACTTATTTATCTTAAAGAAAAAAATAAGTACTCACATTTTTGAAAATTATTATTTAAATATAAGTAGTTCCAAATAATTTTTTTCATTTCCGGCTTTAATAAAAGTTCAACAATCAAAACAATTGAAATTTTTCTAAATATAGTATTAATAAGTAACAATACGGGGACGGATACGAATATTTTAACTCATTTCAATTGAGTTTATAAAAGAAATTTTACAAAACGGTGTGTTTCGTAGTAAAACTATAGTTTTTTTCATATTTATTTACATTTTTAAAAAAATTATTATTTAAAAAAAGTAGTTGCATCAAGAAAAAAATAACTATTTCCCACAACGAAAAAAATAATTAGTACCTACAATAAACAACGCCTTGTTAAATTCATTAAGTTGGTTATCCGGTAAGAAACAGCTTCCCCCCTTTTTTGAATTTTTTTGCTGGGTTGCTTAAAAATGAGTGCTTCTCTTGAACATTTTTAAAATCTTTTACTAACTTCAAAAAAAAAAGCGCTATAAAGTTCTTCATTAACTTGGTAGAGTCAATTTTAAATGTTCATGGGCATGGCCACGACTAATTTTGCAAATAGAGACAACACCCGCGTTTCAAAATTAAGATCGTCACTTTTAGAGCTCAAAGTTTGTGTCAAGGTTCGTAAGAGTCGGTCAACTAGAGGCACGTGAAATATAATACACATCAAATTTTAATGGGCATGGCCCAACCCACTTTATTAAGCACAAGATTATGCCATTCCAATATTTCAAACTAAGTTTCGTGGTGGATAAAGGCCTGTTCATATTATATAACATTCCAAGGGTGTATAAAAACTTCAAAGGTAGCGTTACGTACTATATGTGAATGGCCCCTAAGTAGAATTACATACATGTAATTTAATACTAGACTTTAATGGTCGTGGCTCCAACCACTTTTGAAATGCAAGATAACTTTCAGATTTACGATAAGTGCCAAGTTTCGTAAGAACCACTTAAGTAGAAACATGGGCGTAACTCCGCCCATTTTTTTAAATCTATACTGCATCATTATGAAAGCCTAAGCTGCGTGCAACCGGATAAGTAAAAGTAAATAAAATCAAAAGAACAAATTTAATGTGCATTTTCCAGTCCACTTTTTTGACAATGAGACCAAATGGCTTTGAAAATTTTTAAAGCCCTTGTAAAAATTACAGTTATGAAAAAAATACTGACGAATTGGTAATCTCCTCTTCTTATGACGTCGGTTAAAATGAGGCCATTTATAGGGTGTTGTGGAATTCGGCCAACTTTTGAGCGACACACATAAGCATGTACTCGTATGTGTGTTGAAAAGTCACATGCATTTGGTGTCCTGCTAACTGGGATGTTTCAAACTTTGACACATTTATGCTGCATTTCTTAGCGTTCGCTCAATCTGTGCAGTTGATAATTTAAAGTTGCTCCTCAATATTAATAAAAATAAAATATATAGATGTATATATTATATTAATTGGTAAAAGTGAATGAATATGTGCACTTTCTTACATCTTTAAAAAACAATAATCGTTAGAAGAAAAATGGCATATTGAATTAAATTAAAAGAAAAAATTATCCTATTAATTGATTAAATAGAAAATAAAACAGAAAAATTTAATATGAATCGCTATTTGCTGTATATTGTGATTCTAATTGCACTCTGTTATAAAGGTAAGATAAAACGCAGTTGGTCAGTGAGACAAAAAACAAAACAATATTTGAACAATTAATTTTTGTTTTGATTCCGTAAAAAGTATGATTTCTTTTCCGTTGTTTTTGTTAAGAAATTTTAAAAAGGTTTGTGTTAAACATTTTTAAAATTTTTGTATACATTGTTATATAAGAAAATGTTCTTTGCGCATGTTTTAAAAATTTATAAAATGCAGAGAGGCTGAGAGAGAGAGAGAATATAAAAGGACATTTCAAATTAAAGTAAGAATATGGAAAATAAACAAACGTCATTAGAGTTAAACAAGAAATATTAAATGGGTCAATGTTAATAAGAAATGTGATGAACCTTTAAAACGTGCCTTCAGTTAAGAGAAGTCTTTAATATGCTAAAGTAACTTTGATTCTTGCATTGACATTTGACTTCAATTATTTATTTCAATGTTGTTACGACTATCATTAAAAAAATCGGTTAAATATGTGAAAATTTTTATGCGAAAAATTATGTATGAAAATACATATTCCAATGAAAAATCGGATACTTAAAGTAAATAAATAAAAGAAGCATTAAAAAACCAAAAAAGAATTCTGTGAATAAAAACTACTTACAATTTTGTGTTTGTTTTTTAATAAAAAAGGAAAGATGAGTAAATTTTGAGCTAATGGCAAACCCTCAATTATTTCGTGCGATTTTTTAAGAAGTTATCTTTTTTCGACCCAAGGTTTGATGTTTGGTTTAACCGAAAGAGCGGCTTTTTTAGCAAAATATTTGAAACCAAAAACCGGCAAGAAAATGCTCGGTTTTCGATTTTTTCCTTCTTGTCATTCAGATTTTTTTATTCTTACAATCTTAATAATGATTTGAGAGCAGTACATACCCAATAAGCACTCAAAAAATTAAAATTCAAGCACTTGAAATTGAACTGGAAACAAAGTTGAATTCAAGCATTTTTTCAAGTAATTTTCAAGTTTTAAAATATTTTTAAATAAAAAATCAAACAACATACATATATGCTCAAACCTTGTCAAATACGTAATTTATTTATTATTAAAACTCAAATTGTGGTGAATATATCAAAAACGAATAACTAAAAGTGAATTTGGAAAACAAAGGTGAGTAAAACGTGAAGACAATAACGAAGGCAGATGTGCAGAAAATAATTATCAGAAAACAAAGGAATTGCGTTTTGCTTTCCATTTTAAAAGCCTTGTTTTTGCATCTTGAAATACACTTGAATTCAATTGTAATACAAGGTTGAATTACAGTATAATTCAAGGCTTGAATTAAGCTGTACTAAAACTCAATTGTTCGCATTGAGTTCAAGTTCC
This sequence comes from Tachina grossa, assembly GCA_949987645.1. Lineage (NCBI taxonomy): Eukaryota > Metazoa > Arthropoda > Insecta > Diptera > Tachinidae > Tachina > Tachina grossa. The sequence continues at coordinate 124,189,600 of OX465275.1, forward strand.
CTTTTCACTGGAGAATGCTATTGAATTAAAGTGTGAATCAAGCATAATTCAACCCTTGACAATTGATTGTGTGGCTTGAATAACACTTGATTTCAAGCATAATTGCTTATTGGGTAATATTTGCATTTAAAAAAAACAAAGCTCATGACGAAATTGTGCAAAGCCCTTTACATGAACAAAAATTAATGGACTGTACCCAGTGTGACCAGATTTTAAAATAAAGTTAAGCTAAATCACGTTTCAAAAAGAGCTAAAATAAGATAAAAATTAAAATTTTAGATCATAAAATAAAGCAAAACTTTTTTCGGCTTCTTCCACGTTGCAATAGTTTCTTATTGCTAAAATAACGTTAAATATATACATACAAAAACATATTTTCTATTATTTGAAATAAAAATATTGAATATTTTTTAATTAAATTTATATTCATTACTATATTTGAGTTTTAAAGAAAAATAACACAAAAACTTTCCAAAAATTTAAAAACATTTATACTAAAATACGAAACCTATTTTTCTACCCAAAGAAGTCATGAAAATGTAGAGTTTGCAGTCTGGAAGTAGTTCAAATTTCGATCCGATCTAATGATTTTTACATAGGATTGCCATTGCAAGAAGTTCTCTTTTTCGATGCCTAGTCACCGAAATAGAAGCGATTTTAAGTAAAATTTCATTTTTTGTGTCCTATGGTAATATTTTCATCTAGGAAAAATTTTAAAGTTACATACATATTTTAACAATTCGTTTCTTTTTATACGAATTTAAACGCGAAACAGTGTTTTCATGTAAATTTAAGCAAATAACTTCTAAATCTTAAGCGAAAATTAGTTCATAAATTTCTTTCAAAAAATCGATTTTTTGAACATTTCGGTGAATATTTACTAAAACTATGGAAAAACTACAAGGTTTTGTGTGATTAAATTAAACTTCTACTTGGTTTTCTGCTAACTATCGGCAAATTAAAAATATCGATTTTTTGGAAGCAATGAAAATGTGGTTCCTTCAGAATGACTTCCATTTTTTTTTACTGGGTAAATACAAGTTCAATTCAACTCAAAGAAAATCTTTAAAAGTCTTGTAGGCAATATTAATTTAACTTTTGGCATTGTAACTCCAAAATTGCAATCAATGTCACCTGTTCTTAAATTTGTCATTTCTCTTATAAATGCGCAATTTACATTTTGTATTTTTAAATTATTTTTCAATGAAAAAATTTTATATTTTTGAATATTAACAAATTATAATTTTTAACCTTTCTTCATCCAAAAAAGGGGGTTATAAGTTTGTAGTGTATGTCTGTACATTTGTGCATCTGTACGAGTCCACGTACAGACCAAAGAGCTGTATTGATTTTGAATTAGTTTATTTTTTGTTCGCAAGGTGACTTGACCGAGAGTGTTCTTAGCTTTGTTTGAAGAAAATCTGTCCAGTTGTTGAGAAGATATCACATCTTTTCTAGATATATTTAGTTGAATCTGTGTGTCTCTGACGCCGTATCTCCCAAACGGCTAGACCGATTTTAATTTTGTTTTTATCGTTTGAAAAGTGTCTTGATGTCGCCTATAATTGAAGAAAATCAATTCAGCCATTTAGACAGTACGCTTAAAATTTTTAATTTTTGTCATTATAATTTTTTTATGTCTTCAACATATTTTTTGAGAACAGGCAATTTAGATTAAAAAACGCTAGATTTAAAAAAAGCTAAAAAATAAGCTAAGAGCTAAATGGAAATTTTGCAGCTAAATCCCAAAAAAATAAGCTAAATTTATCTCAAAATAAGCTAATATGGTCACGCTGACTGTAAATGTAAATAATTCATTGCAAACTCGCAATGTCAATTGTAATGAAGTGAATATTAAATGATTTTGAAGGCAAAAAACAAATTATAGCACGTCTGAGTTATGAAAAATCTGATGATCAAAAATACAGTTTAATAATGAATAACAATGTGTATGTTTTTACCTAATATTTGTATCACTTTTGTACCCGTTGCCTACATACCTACATACATATGTATACATATATTTAAGTTGCGATACTATCATGGAGATAACAATTACAAATAAATTTCTCCGCAAAATGATGTGGGAATACCTTACTGATGGGAGTTACTTGGTCAGACAAGGTTAAGCAAATTTTGTACATAATAACTACTACATATGGTTTATGAAAAAAAAAAAAAAAATAAGTGAATGCAATAAATTTCGAAATTTTAGAATAAAAATAAGAAATAGTTAGATGTGGGACTATCAACTAAATACACCAAGAGAAGTTTTGTCGGCCAAGTAAGGATTCAATGCAAGAGCAAAAGGATTAAACACGAAACCTTGATAAATATGTATTCGGAAAATGAAATAAAATATTCATTCAAATTAATTTTAGCGAAGACCCAACCTTAACGGTCGGTATCTTCATTAGTTGGAGTACAATTCTCAACGTTCTCAAACTAAATATGAATTTTTCGTTCCGCATATATATACATATGTGTTACAAATCAAATAAGATTTTATATTGGTTATTGCATTTGCACCAGGTATTATTATTACTCGTCCTAATATACATATGAACGTGAATAAGTTCCATGTCAAAAATTTCATGTTTTATACTATCAACCAGATTTTGAGTTGTTTCTTTGTTTTCTTTGATATATTCAAATTGTATTGGTCGGCACAACAACTTTAGAATAGGAGTAGTATTTACCCACATAACTTTAAATTAGTTTTTACTTGTTGAAAGCATTTCATTATGCCAAAGCCATAATGGTACTAACGATGCCATTAAAATTTTTGACAAGTCCGTATCGTATGCACTCGCCTGTCTATATTCTGAAAATCGAGATGATGCATTACATCTCCATTTACATATTAGTATCTAAGTCTCCTTCGTCAAAAGTAGTGATGAGTTTTGTGCTGTATTATGAAGAAGGTCTGACAAGCCAATGACTGCGCTTCGATTGTCTACTATTATCGGAGATGGTAAAGTTTCTGCTTTTCTTTTTAATAACAACGTACTTGATGGCCAAGTCTCACTTTTTTCTTTAAGCACCTTCCTTAAGATATCGTATTTAATTCTTCTTTTTGTTGGGTCTTCGCTAAAATCACTTTGCAGTTTATTTATAATAAAAGATATGGTATTCATTTTGTTAACTGATTAACTCAACGGTTAATCTAAAATTGGCCTTTTTCTATTAGCGGTTAAACAGGTTAATTTCAGTCGATTAACCTACGTAAAAAATTTCCACATTTTGTAATATCATAACGATTTTTGTGTGTTTAATTATTTGTTTCGTTTCAATGTCTTCGCCAAATACCTAAGCATTTTTTCATTTTGCTCGTTAATTGTGACTTGTTGGTATAAAATAAAATGGCGTTGTATAATAAAAACTCTGTCGGGAAACACAAAAACTTATGAACGGTTATTTTCAATGTGGATTTATTTTATATTATTTTATGATATTATTAAATTAAACAGAGCGATTGTGTTTTTATAGTCTTTTATTATTCTACTATAAACTAAAAAATATAACAAATTAGGCAATTAAGCTTTTACACTTTGACTTTAATGGTAGAATTAGTAGAATCGTATCGTGAGTTGACGGATCAGCTAACAAAATCTGTAACATTAATAAAACATGCTGCTGTTTATTTAACATGTATCGTACTTGTATGTGACGTAGAAATATACAGAAAATAGATTTCTACGCCAACTTCTCTCTTACATACATTCTCACACATGTATAAAGACAAGAGAAATACAATAACAGCGGACACATTCGCTTGCAACCTCACGTTTTTGTTAACTAACATCCAGAATTGAGAGATACGACCACTTCAAAAGTAACACGATACGATTCGACTAATGCTAGGAACACAATTGGGACGAACGACGAATTCGTCTATAAGAATTCGCTGCGTAAATTCGTCGTATGAAGCACAATAACGAAGAATTTACTCAGCGAATTCAGCTCTTATAATTGATAAAGTTGGTTATTGTCAGTGTGACCATATTAGCTAATTTTGGGGTAAATTTAGCTTATTTCTTCTGGATTTAGCTTTAAAATTTTTATTAAGCTCTTAGCTTCTTTTTTTAGCTTTTTTAAAAATGCATTTGGCTTTTTTAGCCTTTTTTAATCCAAATTGCATATTCTTTAAAAATATATTAAAGACATACGTGATTTAACTTAATTTTACTTTAAAATCTGGTCACACTGTTTATTGTGTATGTAAAGAGAGTGAGAGAAATTTGTTTTTTCGTCGTTCGTTGGCGTACAAAATAGAAATAAATATATCTCAGAGTTCGTCACGCACGACGAATTTCGTTCTACGGTGTTGTTGTGTTCATTTTGATATGAACAAATGTGTTTTATTTTTTATGACGAAAGTTCGCACCGAAAAATTCGTCGTTCGTCCCAGTATGTGTTCCTAGCATAACTCTGTATTTCGAAACGAAAGAAAAAGCTTTCGAGTTTGTATGTTATTAACATTACAATTCGAAAGCATTTGCTTTCGATTCGAATAGTAGTAGAGTATACCCCAAGGTTCTTAATTATGTACGTATATACTGTATATACTAGTGATGCACGAATATTCGTTTTCGAATTGCCGAATATTCGGACATTTTTTAATATTCGCATTCATAGTTGTCAAATTCAGGCGAATGCGAATATTTTTCCAAAAAAATTAAATAAATGAATGCATAAATCATAAACGAAATTTAAATAAATGGATAAAAATATGACTTTGTACGAATCCATTAAATTTTTATAGAAATTTGTGCTTTGTATAATTTTCAAATATTATTTACTGACGATCATTAAAATTTTTGGTAGTTTTTATTAACTTTAGAGTACGCCATGAAGTTTTTTAATATATTGCAGGCGTAAATACAACCCAAATTTCATATCTATAAATTTCACATTATATATTCGTATTCGCGAATATCAAAAATTGACATTCTTTACATCACTAGTTTATACATACACATATTCTATTTTTCCGATATGTATATAACTATTATGTATAGATATTCACCCTTATTCCAGTTGTTGACATCGACGTCACTTTAACACAATACCAAAAAATTGAGGCTTGTTTACTCGCTCTCGGTAAAAATTTTGTGCTACTGACAATCTGTTTACGTTTCCGAAGGTCTAGAAAATAACATAAACCTGCCAATAGGAGTCAGTAGGTTTTAACAACGGGTACACAAGCACCAATTTTTTGGTATTGTGTTAAAGTGACGTCGATGTCGACAACTGGAATAAGGGTGATTGTAAGTGATTTACATTCATACGATTCATAATATAGGGTTTCCGCAAACAAATTTAAAGATATGTGAAAAATTTCAGCTCTTAAATAAAAATCTTCGAAATATTTTTGCATTTTATGTCGTAACAAATTGAGAAAGAGATAGTTTTTAAAAATTCCCTACATTTTCCTCAAAATAAAAAATCTGTCCTTTTTTCCCTACGCTCAAAATTTTACAGAAAAGTCCCTACAAAAAGAGAAAATTCCCTACCTTTGGCATAAATGACGAGCACAACTCCGCCATTTGTGGATCAATTTTCAAAATTTTTGTTTGCATATGAAAAAGGCTACTATTATTTTTTTTTTGTAAAATTTGGTGGGGTGAGGGTGGACGGTGTCACAAATTACCCGCCCCAGTAACTGAGTACAAAATAACTTCGGCATTTATCGACCAAGTTTTAAAATGCTTTTTGCATATGGAAGAGTTCCACTTAATTTATTGAAATGTTGTGAGGGGGCGTAGGGGGCTACCAATTTCCAAAATTCTTTTTGCATATGGAAAAGGTTCACTAATTTTTTTTTTTTTTCTTAAGATTGGGGTGGGGAGAGGGAAAGCAAAATACTCGACTCAAAAATTGATTATCAAATACTTTTGTCCTTTGTGGTCCAATTTTCAAAATTCATTTTGCATAAGGAAAAGGTCCAGTCATTTTCTTTTTGGAAATTTTAGGGGCGGGGGAGTGTAAATTGCCCACCCATATAAGTGATTGTCAAATAACTTTGTCGTTTCTGGACCAATTTTCAATTAAAAATTTATTTGAATTCAATTTCTAATTTTTTTAAAAACCCCCCGATGCAGTTGACGCTGTACCAAACCAAAACAAAAAAAAAAACAGAAAAATCGCAACAATAACATGTTTGCAATATCACAGCCCTATACACATTAAGCTTACAGTCAAACCAGGTAAGCGCATAAGGACGCTGTTTATTTCAACTGTCAGCCTCAATATAAAACCAAAATAAATATAAAAAAATATATCTGGAGCTTGGTTGACAGTTAGAGAATGCAAATGAGAGTGACGGTACGTTGTTTCATCGATAAAAACCATGGAAAAAAATAATTATTCTTGAATTTTTATAAAAAAAATAGCAAATACAAGCAAATATCGTAGATCCTATTTTTCAAAACTCAAATAATTTAAAATTTTGGATTTTTATTTTTTTGAGCAGTAATAATTCGCACTTGATCAACAAGAGGGTATTAAATCAAAATTTTAAAAATTTTTTTTTGCAAGAACTCAACTAACAACATCAATATCTACCTACTGCAAAAATTTTAACGTATTCCGATTACTCTTCCATCTCCAAAACCACATTTAATACAATTTTTCTGACAGTGTAGTGTCTACCTTTATATCACCAAATAGGTATTATTTTGGGTTAATAAAAAAGTGGGCATAGAAATGTATCGTATATTTTCATAATAAAAAAGGTAGAATTTTGATTTGAAGCTCTATTCAATTTAAAAATAATCTAATTCTTAACCCTGCACACATAACCCTCGAACGTATCCCTCTAAACCTAACCATTCGTCGTTTCGACGAGCACGTTTTGGGGCGTATAATATCGGTTCTAAACATATATATTTTTGTACTTGCAACACATACATACCTTTATCAAGTACTTTGTTAGTAAATACAACTATATATTTCTATTCTGTTACAAGGATATTTATTATAATCCATTTTTCCAAAAAGCATTTTTTTTTTGAGATCACATTGTTATAAAATTTATTTAAACAAACAAAACAAAAAAGCCTTTTTCTCTTTGGCAAAACTTAACTATAACACTGTTGTCATTTAAAAAAATATATAAAATAAATTTTTTGAAGCGCATTGTGTGCAGAAATCAACTTTATGCTCGCCAACACTCGTCGAAGCGACGAACAAGTTTATCATATCTCAATAATTACGTGCTCACGCGCCGAGTTTGGTTGTCTCCTGCAAAAGCTCAGCGAAAACTAAGTTGGCAAGAAATTTAGCGGCGATCGGTGCACGTGTTAAAAAGAAATAGCAATTTTTTTGTCCGGTGTTCGTCGTTTCGACGAAGGTTATGTGTCTAGGGTTAATGTAACCACAAACAGATTTTCATCTCTACTGAAAATTTAAAAATTTTGAGTTAATACCCTCTTGTTGATTGAGTGCAAATTGTTATTTTCCGATTTTTATCTTTTTGAGCAGAAATAAAAATCAGAAACTGGGGGCAAATTACGATACTCGTTATCGAACGAAATTACGAAATATTTCAGTAGAGTTTATATGGAAACATTTTAAAATTTCGAACCGTATCGAATGCCGTAATTTGCCCCCTGATTTTTACTTTTTTGAGCAGAAATAATTCTTATTTTCTGATTTTTATTTTTTTGAGCAGAAATAAAAATCAATTTCTTATTTTTACATTAAATGTATAAATAAATTTGTATATACATACACATGTATATTAGGTATGGCGTAGTTTACGACTTTTCGATTTCGACATGCAAGGACCCTTCATTTTGTGAGGTTCGCCTCTTCGGGCTCAAAATTGAGGGTAAAAGCAAAAAAGGTAAAAAAAATCATATAACTTTCCGGGGGTCAACGCTACAAGGGTCAAATGTATGATCAGCACCCATTAATTTTCTCTGCCCAACATCTTTTTCGAACACACCGAACGCCTAACTCCTCTCCTTAAGGGGCTCCCGTATAAAGCGGAAATTTTTTATAAAATTTACTTGCAGGGCTCTAACTGCCCCTAGGGCGTACCTATAGAAGCCAAATGTATGACCAACCTCCAATATTTTTTCAATACAAAGATTTTCTCTAAACATACTTATCGTCTATCTTCAAAAATTAAAAAAAGAAATCCGCTTTTATGGTGCCTCCCGCAGGGGTAAATGGTAAGACCGACACACAATAATTTTTTATTTTCAACATATCCTCCAAACATACCTACACAGAAAAAAATATCATCGAAATGCAGCCAACAAAACAAATTGTTAACATTTAATTTAAAAATTAACAATCATCATTGTTTATATAACAAATTTTAATTTTTGTAGTCAATTAAATTACTCAACAAAATTATTTGTTAAATTATATCGTAATAGAATGCGCCGCACATTTAGAAGAAACAAATAATCATATTTTGTGTGTATTCATCATTTGCGTATTAAATAAAGTGTTGGTCTTTAGCTGAGAGGTAAGTGAGTCAGTTTATTAGTGTTGATGTTATCGGTTCAACTCCGCCCAAAGACATTGAGTGTTTTTCGCAGACAATCAAAAATCGTTTAGAGGATTGTGATTGTGTATAAAAAGCTTGTTAATAAAACAATTATGATACATAAAATCAACAATTCACATTGTTAATATCACAATAGCTTTAATTGAAATAACTTTGAAATCTAACAAAAATAAATGTTGAAAAAAATAAATAATTTTCAACAAATTATTTGTTGATATATTTAATTGAAAATATTTTTCAGATTTTCCTTCAACTTACAATATAGTTAATTGTATTTACAAAAATCGGTGTAGCTTCAAAATCAATTAATTATTTAATTCATATAACAAAAAAATTAATTGTATTTACAAATCATTTTTTTCTGTGTATGCCCTATTTCGACTCCTTAGGGTGGCTCCCATACAAAGGAGGAAATTTTTATAAAATTTACTCGCAGGGCTCTAACTGCCACTAGGGCGTACTTATGGAAGTCAAATATATGACCAACCTCCAATATTTTTTCATTACGAAGATTTTCTCTAAGCATGCCTACAAGCAAGCGTTAAAGACATTGCAAAAACTCCATGTTGTCAACGACGCTGCCGAAAGAGGCGTAAAATTAATGGAAGATTATAGAAGTGCGTTATGCAAAATTATTTTTTACTAAATGAAATTGTGAAGGGGAATGAAAGTGCCCAAAACAAAAATTTATTATCAAATAAATTCCTCATTTGTGGAAAAATTTTCAAAATTTTGGTTGCTGATGGAAAAAGTTTCCTGACTTGTTTTTTTTTTAAATTGGGGGACGGGGTAGCAAAGCACACCGGGTTAAGATAGTTAAATATATTTTTGTATATACTCGTATTGACTCCCATATTGCAATATAAGACTTAAAATCTTGTGTAAGTGGCATCGAAAACATAAATAAATAAGTAAATATGTATGTAAATAAATAAAAAAAAAAAACAATGTGAGTCCGATCACAGGGGAGATGTGTAAACATCTAGTAACGAATTTTTTTTCAAGTTGGAAGTACTTATGCTTTTAGTATATTATTTTTAATTAACCAATTAAAAGTATCAAAACTTTCAATATTGTAAATACACAGGAATTTGCGGGTTTTTGTTTGTTTTATCTAAATTATTTGGTTATTAAATGGGCACACTACAGTATATGTGTACTGCATTAAAAATTGCTGTAAGCAGCAAATTTACTGATTACTGAAAAAATTCAGTAAATTTTTACTCATAATGAAATTTAATTTGCATTACCAGTAAAATCGTAGGGCCGTATTCATAATAAAATTGTAGGAAGTGGCAAAGTTTTTTCATTCAAATTTTGAAATTTTTCAATGAAAAAAATTTTGCCACTTGGTAGAATTTCATTCCCCCCCCTCTAGACTGGCAATAAAATCATTAACATATATTGCAACAAATGTCTAAATATTGCTATTGCCAATGGATACACCTCGTTGCCAGTGCGTGCAATAATTGCGGCAGTAATTGTCAACAGGTTTTCGTTGACAATTATTGCGAACATGAAACGTCAAACTCGTTGTTAATAAATATATGTTCGACTTTTCTGTATTGCGTTTGGCATTTCGATAATATTATTGAAATTTATAAAATATGCATACAGTAGACCGCAAAACTGAGGACACACCACTATATAATTAAAGTTTCTCAGATTTTTTTTCTTTATTTCAAAAACTAAGCAACAAGAAACGACTAAACACACAAGAGCAAAGCATAATTAATAAATGAACTCGAAAAATCATGAGCTTAACTTCGTAAATGTAGAAAAATAAAAATAAAATATTAGAGAAACATCGTAAGCTCGAGCCGCAAAAGTAAGGACACACCTTATATATTATTTGAATTTATTTCATAAAATTACATAATTTATGCAAAATATTATTTTTTAAATACTTGGCTGGTTGTATTTGATTGTGTAAAGCACTTATTTAGTCACTCATTCATTGTTTTTTGGCGTTTGGTCTCTAATTTTAATCCCATATATCCAAGAAAATCGGTTTTACTTAAGATTTGCTTCCGATTACGCGCTTTCTAGTTTTTTTTGTTTGTTTAACAAGCTCAAGTGGTCGTTTTGAATGAAATGTGGACTTTGAGGAGTTCTTATTTGCTATACAGTGCCTTGAAAAAGACAAAATTTTCGCAATATTAAATGTGGACCTAGGGGTATTGTTCTGTGGAAAGTAGTAATGGCTAAGTAAACAGTATTTTGACATGAATTCCTACAGACTGTACCTTAAATTATGTTCCATGTTTGGTAGGTTCTTAATATACATTTTGCATTAGCAGCACCTCCTCTTCTACGTCCAACTTTTAAACCTTCATTAACATTTATTTGGTCATCAGAGACGAATATATACTGTTCTATCCAAAAAAAGTTGTCATTTGGCGCCTTAAAATTTTGAAAAAGAGACATTGGATGCATAAATATTATGAAAACTAACAAACATAGAGAATGAGGTAATGTGGCACTTAGCTTTGCGTTATTATAAACTTCTAGAAATCTTGAATTTTTTGAAACTACTATAGACTAATGTGTCTATGTACATACATGTTTTTTGTTGCTTCATTTTTGAAATAAAGAAAAAAATCTGCGAAATTTTAATTATATGGTAGTGTGTCCTCAGTTTTGCGGTCTACTGTATGTATGTATATTAAAAAAGGAAAATAGTCTCTTAAAAACGTGTGTAGTGAAATAATTTGTATTGTTATAAGTTTTTAAAAATAAAAAATTCTTTGATTAAGGAGATATTTACAAGTGAATTATATTTTTATTCTGCACCTTCCCTGTTGACTTTTTCCATATTAGCCATAATATTTCCGATAGCCCTTCACATAAGTAAAGCAATATTGTTCCGCTATTCTGCTGGCGTTACTGCTATATTGCCAACATATTTATTGCCAGTCTAGACGAGGGGCTATGAATACGGGCATTACTGATCACTGAAAATTCAATGCACCTCATCATAAAATATGTAAATCATTTAGGCACTTTATAAAAATTGCATAAAAAAATTTACTTATTAAAAACAGTGTGCACACTAACTGTCTGTCCCACGATGTCACTCGCAAACGTTCGATCAACAACTTGTGTAGCAAACAACAATAACATTAGAAAATTTGTTTTTGTTTTCAATAGAAGTCGTCATTCGAACGTTTGCGAGTGACATCGTGGGACAGGCAGTTAATTTTTTTTAATTCGGTAGAATCGACAATAAACATCGGTAGATTTGAATGAAATTCGGTAGAAAATTTTTTTATTCAGAGAAACATAAAAAATAACAATTTAAAGAAACATAAAAAATAACAAAATATATGTACTTATATATAAAGGGTAAGTGCAAGGAGTATCAAACTAAACAGGTGTCAAAAGCGCATTTAAAACTTCCCATGTAGGCCAACAGTCGTGAAGAATTAAAAAAAAATTTTGGGCATGCTGAATTTTTACCGTCCATTCCTACCGCATGCAATAAAAAATAAAAAATTGTTGTTAGAATTGACTCCTGGTAATAAAACCAACGATAAACCCATAATAGAATGGACACCTGAAGCAATGGCTGCTTTTAATGCATGTAAAAACGATATAGCAGAAGCTACCTTGTTGAATTATATGGCTCCGAATGCATTGATAACGCTTACGACAGATGCTTTAGATGACGCCGTAGGGGCAGTACTGCATCAGATAGTCGATGTGCAAGTACAACCACTAGGATTTTACTCCAAAAAGTTGACACCATCTCAACAAAACTACAGCGCTTACGACAGAGAACTCACAGCGATATACCAAGCCATTCAACATTTGAAATACGCACTTGAAGGAAGGAAGGAAGAATTCGTCGTTTTTACAGACCACAAGCCAATAATTTTTGCTTTTAAACAAAAAAGTGACAAGGCATCACCACGAAGGATTCGGCAATTAGATTTTATCAGCCAATATACGACGGATATACAACATTTACCTGGGGCTGACAATAACATAGCAGATTTACTCTCCCGCATCAACACCATGGAGGAGCATGTAGTAAATTTTTATGAGATGGCCGAGCAACAGGGCAATGATATTGAACTGCAGACACTACTAGACAGCAACACAAACACGTCGTTACAGCTCACGAAATTAGCCATCCCACATTCGACCAAAGAACTTTACTGTCGCGTTTCAAAGGATAGAGTAAGACCTTATGTTCCAAAAAACTATCGTCAGCCAGTCATGCGCAAGCTTCATTCGCCTTCGCATCCAGGCGTAAGAGCAACAAAACAATTGGTTTTAAATCACTACGTTTGGCCATCTTTATCGACAGACGTCGCTAGATATGTTCGCGCGTGTATTCCTTGTCAGAGAGCAAAAGTACAACGTCATACAAAAGCACCCTTATGTAATTATGCAGCAGTCGATGTCCGTTTCGAACATATAAATATAGACATCGTGGGACCGTTGCCATCATCAAACGGATTCCTATTGCCTCACGTGTATCGATCGTTTTTCGAGATGGAAATGCCCACAGGCAAATGGCATAATTGATCGATAGCACCGTACACAAAAGACAGTCATTAAGTGTGCGGAAACAAACGACTGGAGTTCTGCACTTCCGCTAATTCTTTTGCGTATGCGATCAACAATAAAAAGTGATATTGGGCTAAGCCCAGCAGAAATTGTGTTCGGTGCTTTCTTAAGAATACCTGGGGCTTTTCTCATTCCTTCCGGAACAAATATCACGGAAATCGAGTTTGTACAAACACTGCGTAGAACCATTCCAAACTTACCAACTACCCAACCTGTCCGTCACGGGATGCAACGATGTTTCGTTCAACCAGCATTGGCTGACTGCAAGTTTGCATTTGTGAGGGTAGATCATGTGCGCACACCCTTTGAGCCAAGTTACGAGGGCCCTTACGAAGTTTTATATTGTAAAAATACACCGGCGAGAAGCGAAAATCACAATAGATCGCCTAAAGGCTGCGTACATTTTTAGCGAATAAGCTGTGCCAGCTGAAGCGCCACGATCAGGAGGCGGAGACGAATCCGAAAATTCAAAAAATGTTTCAACACGTGTGGACACAGACACGTGATGACGTCACGTCAGGATTCCTCTAAAGTATCGTTAAAGTCTTAACTAGGAGCGGGGTATTGTGGTGATTGACAGCACAAATGCTAAAAAAGTAATTTCTTGTACTACGCTGAAACGCCAATAGCTTGAGTTTGATTATTATACGTATAGCTCTCGCTTGAAATAGGCTTGTTTTTTCCTATTCATTTTAATAAAACTTTTTGTATTAAATATAAGTTATCTTTAATTTTAAATAAATAAATTGGCTTTTGTATATGTGACGCGCAAAATAGAAAGGGACCTAAGATTTAAATACGTGTATCTTTGGTGTACCATCACTGAATAAAACGCGCATATCTTTGGGAGGGAACACTTTTGGGGCTTGGGATCGGTCTCATTCGATGCTCAGATGTTGTTCACATCAAAAAAAAAAAAAAAAAAAAAAAAAATTGAAAATTGATTTTTTTTTACCCTTAGGTCCCTTTCTCTATGCGCTGTCACATATAGTGAAACATTGACATTTTAAAATTGTACCAAGTAACTCACGGTAGTACTACGGTACCAACAAGGTAAAAAATTTACCATAAAAAGTACAATTGTACCATGATTTCCATCCGTGGTCAGAATATTTATATATAGCATTTAAGTATTTATTATTATCAGTTTCCAACAGAATTTGACACGAATGATAAACACTGGCTAAATATATCTTAAGTGTAAAAATTTGGAGGGAATACACTCATATGAATTTAACAGAGTATTATACGTTAGAGAGCTCAAATTTTTTGGACAAATAGTCTTTAGTGAGTTACCAATTTAACAAATTTGGGTGCACATTGCAGTTACACAAAGCAATGATTTTGCGTTTTCAAGAGTGAGTTATAAAATTCCAACCTTTTTTATGTACTTCGGCTAGGCAGACTTTAATTTTTTAACATACATATTTAGAAAATTAGACGAAGACACGCCTATCCAAACGACTTTTAGGAAATTTTGCAAGTACTTGGGGATTTTGTGACACAATAGTTTACTGTCGATTTCATTACTTTATGTAACTCTGCCCTTTTCAAATGGCACATTATCATGAATAGAAATTTAAAAGACTAGAAATTTTTAGTCTAAAAACTTTATAAAAACAATTTTTCAATGGAGTGAGGTCCTCACAAAGACATGAAACTTAAAAAATAATTTATTTGGTTCAGTGACCCAGTAAAATTAGAATTCAATTACATATCGCTCATTTACATCAATAGTGTCATAACTCAAAAAATTTATTTTTTGCGTTAATAATGCAAAATAACGCGGCATTTCGTATTTTATCTTGTGTAAAAATTTCATATAAATAGCTTGTACCATCACCTACTGAGAGAAGAATATTTTTTCATGTTTTCATTCATTGAGTTGTATGCAAATTGAAAACTTAAAGCGTGCTTTCTGCAAAACTGTTTTTTTTGAGTTGTGACACTACTAAAATAAATGAGTGATGTGTACTTGAAAAATAACTGGAAATACTTGAATGTTATGACTTGCTCGTTATAACTGAACCTAACTGTATATGTATATTTAAGCGAATATATTTCCATGCGGTTTTTCAATTGCTAGTTGTAGACGAGCATTCATAATACCGATGTTTGTTATAACCGAACTTAATTGTATATAGTTTTCTAAGACATTTGATTTTTTTTTATCTTCCATATAAAAATTTGTGTAAACAAAAATTGACGGCAAATTCTAGTCGATGTTCGTTATAGCCGAACTGTAGTGCCAACATTTAATTTTGATTTATCTTCCATATGAAAGCTTATTTAAAGTACATTCAGCATAAAAAAGTCAAAATAAAAAAACGGCACTACTTTTAAGCCGATTTTTAGCCGAGATATTAGCGGCTGCGACTGCTGCCAAAAATCGTCGGCGGCTCGCTTTGAGTCGGCTAAGCCGTCTCGGCGCAGATCACTGATATTAAATGAATACGAAAAACACTAGTCCAATTCACAATCTTGTGCAAATGGTCTTGCATCGTTGCATGTGCAAAATGGTATAGTATATTGATACTCACCACTTAACAATTCTTAGTGGTGAGTATTAATATACATAAAAAAATTATGTTATGTACATACATATGTATGTATGTATGCATGTATGTATGTATAAATAATTTCCAAAAATGGTAACATTTGGCTATTATACCATAAACCTAACTGATGCATCGTATGGTTTTTAAGTTCGAATGGTGTAGAAAAGTACAATGACCGTATTCGGTGTCTGATAGTCTTGCGTAAGGGTAAATGCAGAATATCGTAGCTTTTCTTTGAATTGTGTGTATTTTGTGATTGAATTTTTAAGAATGGATGCGATATTTTCCACATGTACTTACGCAAGACTATTTGCATCGAACCCCAAATACCGCCCATGTACGAACTTTACCATCCATATTTGGTCTATCAGCTTATATTTCTTCTTATTATTTGCTTATTATTTCTCAACAAAAGGGCAGAAAATAAATTTCTGTCTTTTGATTTTAATATTTTATTTTTATTCCACGTATGTCAAAATTATTATGAATCAAAAAAAAAAAAATTAAGCTAAGTAGTTTTTTTCTCTTATATACAATATCAAAACCAATCAAAAGATTAATTGGGCATTTTAATTGAAAATATTTTTTTCAAAACAATGTGGCATACTATAAAAAACAGCTCGATTTTCTTACATAAAAACAAAAGTTACATTATTTACATACAATAATTGTTAACCATTTCATAGTATTCTGAGTTAAGCTATGTTGATAACACTTTTTTGATAGAGCAGTAAATTCAATTAAAATAAACATATATTCAATTAAAGTATTAATAAAAATTATTCTGGTTGTTTGAGATACTTATCCCATGGGCTATTTTGGTCAGTGTTATGTTTTTAATGATGTGAATAAAATAATTTATAATCAGAAATAATTTTTATTCAGGCTTAGGTTCAGTAATTTCAATTCTTTTTATTGAATGAAATAATTTATTAATTAATGTGAGTTTCTAAAGAAGAGAAGAAAAGTTAAATTAGACTTTTAAGCTGGGGGAAATACCGATATTTTTCTGTGCAGCAACGCACTTCATCAGCACCCTAGTCTATCTACTTGGGTAGAGATTGTTATTAGCATCAGCTATTTAACGTAAATTCTAATGAAACGGAATATGAGAAATGATTGTTGTGTACAATTATTGATTTACCTTTGGTAAATACATATGTAAGTATCACTATTTATTTCCCCTGTTTTTCCAGTTTTTTCATTTTTCTATTTAGGTTAGCACGAAGTTATATTACTCTACCTACGTATGTTTAACTATTCTTGCTTATCTTTTACGATCATCACATTAATTATTTTTACTTATTCGATGTACCGTCGGTACATACATATAAGTATTATAGTAGTGGATATTATGTTACTTTGTTGTTTCATTCTCCCGTTTATTAGCTTTTCGAACATTAGTGATTGCCAAGTGAACAGTGATTGCCAAGTGGACATATTTTTGTCACGTGCCCATGATGAATTGAGACATTTTTAGATTTTTTTTTTAATTGAACTATAGTGAATTTTTAATCAGAAATAATTTTTAGTCAGGCTTAAGTTCAGTAATTTCAATTCTTTTTATTGAATGAAATATTTTATTAATTAATGTGAGTTTCTAAAGAAGAGAAGAAAAATTAAATTAGACTTTTAAGCTGGCGGAAAACGGCTGGACCGATTTTCATTTAGTTTTTTCTGTTTCAAAGATGACTTGATTCTTAGCTATATTTGAAGAAAATCGGTCCAGCCGTTGAGAAGACATAACATCGGGTCTGCTTGTAAATGCATCACTGCGCTGCAAATGGAAATTTAAATGTTCTAAACATGTTCACTGAAGTAGATAACGCACAAATAAAAGTCAAATATGGTGTACAAACTTTATTACTACTAAAACAGATTATCAGCGAACTTGTACTTCATTTTAAATAAAAATTTGCACGTATGATGCAGAACTGTGATGCATTTACGAACACACCCATCTTTTCTGAAAAAAGTCGGGGGTTTTTAAAATTTTTAATTTGTGTTATTATACATAAGTATGTGTGTTAGAAAACATTTTATAGTTATTTTCAATACAAATATGGAGGTTTAACTTACAATTTAAATCACAGCGTCATTAAAACAATTTTTTATTGTGTATAATTTTGATGAACAGCACGACACAAAATTAAAAATAAATAATTAAATAAATAATCAAAATAAGGTAAATCACAGTATTAAATTAAAACTATATCACAGAACTATTTCTTTTAGTTCATCGCTACGGAATATTGCAGCTTTGTTTGGTCTTTGTCTTCTTTTGTGTTTAGAGCTCTAGATAAACGTTGTTGTATCCTCAGGCTTTCCAACGTATATCTTTTATTGGCAGATTTCTCTTTGTCCAGAATTTTCACGCTCTTAAAATCTATTTGGTGTTTACTTTCTTTTATATGTTGTGATAACCCCGTTGTCTCCTTTCCCTTTTTAATGTCAGCTTTGTGCTCTGACAATCTTACACCTAGCGTTCGTTTTGTTGTTCCAACACATACTTTATTGCATTACTCCCTTTCATTGCCTATGCATGTTAGCTCATATACAACATTATCCTTTTTTAATTTTTAAACAATGAAAACAGCAATAGCACACAAATCAAACTCAACACTAAGACATATATTTACAGAAAAAAAGACGGACAGCTTGTCCAATCATCATTTCCTTTGCAGATCGTGCTGATGGATTGTGAGCAAGCAGCTTCCTCATTCTGGCTGATTTCATTATAACTCTAGTTAAGCAATTAACAGACTCTTCAATATCAGCTTCACTCCTAATTGGCTTAGCATGATATAAAATGTTTTCAATGTTCCTATTGTAACATTCGCACCTGGTATTACATGAGTTCCTTTACAATTTCTTAAGCTTTGAAACTTCAGGAAATAATCAGTGAAGTATGGCTTTCTAAGCACCTCCCATTCATTTAAAACATTATCTTCATTATTAACAAGTGTTATATATATAAGTAGACTCCTCCCCTCTGTTCACAATTGTAATGTAAGTTTGTAGTATCAATTTAATAAGTGACTCACCTCTATCATTAATGCATCTTCAGCGTGTGGCATGTTGCATGATGCAAGGAGTATAAGCTCATCCTTGCTTCCATCTACTGCCACAACCACTAAATCGTCAGTACTGTAATTGTACAAAATATATGAATTAAAGCTCTTCTTATTAGGATAGCTGATCGGATCTGGCTCACCGTCTTTGAAAAGTATGTGTGGTAATTCCGTAACCTTAGCCCAGCAACCCTATTTTCCGACAAGATTCGTAGCTCCTGGACTAACGCCACGTCATAGTTGCCCTCCAATATAGTGAGGAGAAGCTCATTGGACGATTGCTTACTGTGTTGGAGGTTTGCCTGCAGTATCTGTAGCTCCATCGTCTAATTCTCCATTCTTGAGTCCATATCCAGCTATGGGATCTGTCGCATCGGTTCCTCCAACCTTAAGCCGGCTGTAGCAGCTACCAATTCGCTCTCCAATATTCGGCTTCTATCTTGTTCTCATTTTTATCTTGTGAGTGTCTTTTCTTCAAACGGAGAAAAACGCTACACACGCCCCATAACATCTTGCCATTCCGCTTGTAAAGAATGTCTTCGGCATTCTTGTTTATTTGCAGAATATAGCTTTGGCCCTCTGATTTCGGTTTCGCAACATCTAACACCCTCCAGTCGTTCGTCGGAATATCCGGGTTTTGATTTTGCAAAAGGCGAAGAGTGTCATCCGGCTTGACCACATGCGGAATTATGACCTTCACTTTGGGTATCTTGTCCTTGTTCACAATCTCAAGCTATGCACCAGGCCACAGGTTTTTGAGTGCAGGAACCAATCATTTTAAACAATCCATCGACAGTGTATCCCTGCACCTTATGAGTTTCGCACCATTGAACCAGCTAGGTCCTTCAAAGGAAGGTAGTGATTTCTCCAGTTCCGTCTCCATCAGAACAACGAATGCGTTGAAGATAGCTGTCTCCACAATCTTCCGCTGCTCCATTGGCATGTCTCCTAAAGGTGCACGTCTGTCGAGGAGTCCCACGATCAAGTGTCGTTTTGCAACCCCATTGACATTGGTGACCACAGATAGTGCTTTGAATGCAGCTTGGAAAGTAGACGGTTTCTCTCTAAATCTGTTTAAATTTCTTCACCGTCAATTGTAAACCATCCACTGATCTAAGTGTTTTATCAGTTTTTCGTCTCTTACCGGGCTTATCGATTTTCTCCTCCAATCTTTTGAGCACGCCCTTTTCTATACTATTCTGGTATTGGGGGTCACTGACCTCAAAACGTTTTTTTATCGGTGAAGCGTTCACGGCCTTTAGCCACTGCTACCTTAGCCCACTTAAGTTTGTCTGACTGCTCAGAAAACAGATCTTCTTTAAGCCAAGTAGATATGCAATCCGAGCCGCTGCCTTGCATTCTGACTAGTCGTCCACATGAGCAATAATCTTGGCAATTATTGCCGTGGCAACTGTCAAATTTGATTGCCGATACAAGATATTAGCGTGTGGACCGCATGAATATGTGTTCAAATATACATTCAGCAACAAATGTTAAAATACATTGCTGAGCAATAATCTCTTAACACATGCTGTCAAAATGAAATAATATTAGTATTTTTTTCAACAAAAAAGGAAAAAAAATGTTTTAACTACATAAAACAAATAAAAGTGCAATTTACAATTAGAAAAATATCTATTTATTGATAATTTAAGTGTTTATATTCATGAAAAACAAATATATTTGGATATACGTGTTCACCACCTCTAAATACCTTGTTGAATACAAGCAATTTGACGTCATCACTCTGCTGGCGTTATTGCTTGTGTTAAGATACAATAAATTGCTCGTGTGGTCGTAGTGTGAGAGAGCCTTAATAGCCTCCTTGTTCTTCGGTGCTCTCTTCCTTTTAACAGGACTTGAGGTGGAAGGACCTATACACTTCAGGAGCTCGATCTCTGTTTGCAAGTTGACGCGGGTAACATTTTCAAGTTCCGATTCTGAGTCGATCGAGGCACTTGAGCGTTCCACGTTCTAAGTAATAGAAGTCCGTTCAGCCAGCGGCGCTTGGGAGTATATTACCACCCGCTTATTTACATTCCCCCTTATTGTGAATGACGTCGTCGACGTCACATTAAGACGACAGTAAAAATGCTCACTTGGCTACTCTTTGTCGACAGCAATTGACTACTATTAACATGCTACATCAATTTACAAAGCATCCGAGATTAGTAAGAGATTGTCAATAAGGGCCAATTGTTGCCGATAGAGAGTGAAAAAGTTACAATATTTACTGTCGTCTTGATGCGACGTCGACGACGCCATTCGCAATAAGGGGGATTATCTTTGCTCATTTATCATCAAAATTTATTTGCGTTTTATACATTCCGTCATTTCAAAAGGACCAGGAAATATGTATGTAAATTTTTTATTACATATTTTTACCCTCCCCAATGGTATGATAATTAAAGAGAAATTCGAGAAGAGAATAAAAAAGTAGTGAAACCGTTACCAAACACAATAGTACGGACGACCCAAATGGCGGAAAACTCCTTTTTTCTACTCCCATGATATGAGCACCAAATGGAAGAGATTTTTGAGAAGGAAATTTAAAATGTAGTGAAACTACGGAAACAGCGGACCACTACTTTTGACCCAGTCTCATTATATAGATCTCAAATAAAAGGGATTTTTGAGAACAAAACACGAAATATACTGAAAATATTTGGGCAAATAGATATGTATTTTCACACAAGAAATACACTTATCAATATGGTCTTAAATAAATAAAATATCCACTAACAAAGTAGCGGGAATATGCTATTGTACTCGTATATAAGTATTATATTTTTTTTTCAAAGAAAAGCAAATTTTAAATATGAATTGCTATTTAAATAAAATTTTTGAAATAGCAAATAAATTTCACTTACATATAAAAACTTCTTTTTTCGGTGTGACGCATGCAGACAAAATTTCACTAATATTATTTTAATGGAGCCATGCATTTCGACCGTAAACTAGCGTGACTCTGTTAGCATTTTTACCCAGTGAATTTTTAATTTTTTCAGCATTTTTCTATTATTTTTTTTCTTTTATGTGAGTAAAAGTTTATGTGAGTATGTATATCATTGTATTTTGTGATTTTTACGTTGATACAAATATGTAATGACGGAAACCACTTAAACAACAAATGACGTCTCAAGTGGGCGTCTATAGACGGTGATACTTTGTATGTGAGCATGGTGTGATGAAATACCAGCCCAACTCACAATCTTATGCAAATGGTCTTGCATCGTAACATGTGCAAAATCGTAAAATATATTCATACTCACAACTTATTTATACTCACCACTAAGAACTGTTAAGTGGTGAGTATCAATATACCATTTTGCACATGCTAGGATACAAGACCATTTGCACAAGATTGTGAATTGGGCTGATATTTTGTGTTTCTCATCATACCATTATTATCGTTTAATAGATCTTCAGCCAGCCCTCAGCGCAAATTTCATTTGTGGTTTCATAAATCTGTTGTTTACTTTACACCTTAATTATTAAATCTTCCCATTTTAATTACAGTCCCAATTTTATAAATAAAAGCGTGTTACATTATGATAGCAAGAGAAAAAAGAAGGTGCTAAATGTTCTTAATTATATTTACCATCAAAATGTAACACGCTTTATTTATAAAATTGGGACTGTGATAAAATAATTAAGGCGTAAAGTTTTAGTATTAAATATATACATATTTATGTACGATATGGAACTACTTTGTAGTATACGAAGAAGCTTAATTATCGTTAAAGGTTACAATGAATTTGTAAAGTGTTATATTTCTTATTAGAGTTAATTTTTTTAAACTTTTTAGTTAATTTTATTAACCCCCGACAAAAAAATGGTTGTTATAAGTTTGTAGTGTGTGTCTGTGTATCCGTGTGTCTGTCCGTGTCCACGTACTGGCCAAACGGCTGCACCGATTTTCATTTAGTTTTTTCTGTTTGAAAGATGACTTAATCGAGAGGGTTCTTAGTTATGTTTCAATAAAATCGGTCTTGCCGTTTAGAAGATATAACATCTTTTCTGAAAAAAGTCGGGGGTTTTTAACATTTTTAATTTTTGTTAATATTATATTACAATATATTATGCACAGTGTGTCAAAAAAAAAATGTTTTCATTTCTGTACAAAATCAATTACTCTTCAAAGAAACGCTTGTTTTTAAGCGAATTACAAAAATTTTTGATATTTCTTTATGTAACCTTCTCAAAGTTGCTTATAACTATATTACTTTAAAAAAATTTATATTACTTCAACAAGAAATTTCTCATGATAGCTAAAAACAGAATGGATGAGTTTTCCTTCTTTCAAATAAATGTTTTTAAATTTATATCACATTCAATAAACAGTATGTTTATTTCCCTAAAATTTATATTTTTCTCTGCTAATACTTTGTGTGGCCTCCTGGAGCATTAATTATAGTTTGTACATATCTGGACATCGAATGAATTAGCTTGGATATACTATATTCTTCAGGTATTTTCCTCGAGCTTTTTCTTTAAGAGAGCCCACAAATTTTCGATTGGACTCAAGTCAGAAATTTGTGCTGGAGTGTAAATAACTTTTTTGCTGTTACATAGCAACCATTTCCTACAGAGAGATGATTTTTGCTTTTGGTCATTGCTTTTATAAAATTTATAATTAAACTTTACCGAGTTTTTACTTTGTAAAAAAATCGAATCTTCGAGCACCGGCAGATATTTGCTCTTCAGAATACATTCATTATACTTTCTTAAATCCGCTTTTTACCAACTCCTTCGTATAATATACAATCCTATACCATGACAGATAATTTTCCAAACTTTACTGTCGGTATTAGCTTTTTATTTTCTAGTAGACTTGTGCCATTTAGTTCATTTCAGTGACCGGTCATTTTAGTTCATTATTTGTAAATGAACTCGTTCGTTCATTTAGTTCAATCGCTCTATTTAGTTTAACAAAATAGTTACCCTCTAGTCAGCCTAGAACCATATGTCCCTATGTCAATACTCATTTTCCAGCGACAATTGCACTAGTTAAAATGTCGACAACTTTCCTTTTATGCGCGAGTACAGATACGTTAGAGACAACAGTTCTAGTGTATATCTGGTGATATTGTCAATGTTTACAACAGAATTTAGTGTTATTTGTTCATTAATAATTATCACATGTAATTTGGCTTAAAAAGCGATACAAACTTTAGCCCGTTGAAATCACAAATATAGAAACGCGTCAATAGTTTATTTTTCTTTTTTATTATGCTGTACAATAATATTAAATATATATATGTAGACGAGGGTCACTAAAATCTACGAGTGAATCTTTGGTTCAAATATCTCCATATGGTGGTAAAAGAACTACCTTCTCAATAGTGCTAAGGTCTACTGGTATATTTTTAATGACAACCATATGTTACATGTCAATAGGCGTTTACATTGGCTGGGGTACACCTAGTCAGTAGCACTATTGACAATGTCACTAGAAAATCACTATAATTTTACTATAGACAACGAGCGAGGAAATATCGATATTGTAGACTAGAGCCCCTCAAATTTACTAGTGAATCTTTGGTTCCAATGTCTCCATTTGGTCCCCAAGGAACTACTTAGTCAGTAGTGCTACAGTCCAGTGGTGGATTTTCAATGACAAGCTAATTAAATGTTAATATGTTAAGTGTCAATAGATGATTACATTGGCTGGGGTACAACTGGTCAGTAGTACTGCTGACAATGCCACTAGTAAATCACTACAATTTCGCTATTCGCACTTTCTGCAGGGTAGTTCAATGATTTTACATCTAAAGTTCTACATGCATATGTATGAGTGTTGTGGTCTTTGACAATATTAAAAATACAAATTATATGATTAAAATATATATACACTTATATATATATATATATATATATATATATATAAACAAGTGTACATTTTGATTGTCACTCCATAACCTCTGAACGGCTGCATAAAATAAAAAAAATGGAAGAAGATGGATCTAGAAGATAAGCACACAAACAGTAAAAAAGCAAAACAAAACGATGAAAACATTTAGTTCACAGCCTCTGTGTTAGTTCAAAAAATGAACTGAACTAGTGAGCGTAACACAATTGAACTAGTTCACTTAGTTCAAAGTACTGAATTCGTTCATTTGAATTAGTTAGTTCATGAACTACACAAGACTATTTTCAAGTGCCGTCAGAATCTTGTGCCAAACTTTTTGTGGTCCATTGTGATAGTAAAAAATTAGCTTTGTCTCATCACAAAAAATTATGTAATTCCAGTACTCCAAAGGAAAAGAAATATGGTTCAGTCGGTTTTCAATGTTGTTTATCTACTATAATTCTTATTACTTTAGTTTCAATACACCGAATAATTTTTTTTATCTGCCAAGCCAACCTTCTTTTTCAGCATGGTTAATGATTTAAAAAACTGTCCTGAGATTCAGGGAACACATTTCAACAATTACATTGCAGGATTTTCCTTTGCACTTTTCAAAATGAATTTCGAGCGTCACTTGTTGTCGGTAAGACAAATATTTTATGAATGTACCCTAAAAAAGTATTTTGCATACAACGCCGTGTTTAAAAAATGCAGACGTAAAAAATTTCCATCAATAACATTTTTTTGACACCACGTGCTAGAAATGGCTTACTCTCTGTCGTTGTTTTTTTTTCTGTAATAAGTGCTTATGTCTGTAGAACTTTGGCACCATATTGTAGACAAACAGAGCTAATTGTATGCGCAAAAGCAAAATAAATGAAGAATTCATTTATATGTTTAAATTTAAAATTACTAGAATTTTTGAGCATTGAAAACATTTTTTGACAAACTGTGTATGTATGTAAATTAAATTAAAAACAAGCGATAAGAAATGCTTGTATTGATACAGTAAAAATTCAATTAGAAATGCGCGTATAATATGAATCGAAAAAGACTCGTAAATGACTAGTGAGATGACTGAAAAATGACTAGAAAAGTGGAGATGACAAACATAATTCTGCTGTTGAGAAAATTCTCCGCTACTCTCAATTAGCATATTAACCTGATATTCAATCGTCTTTCAAATGAATTGAAAGTGTTGATTATCTAACAAACTTCTACAATACTTCTTTTAGCTTAGACCCATCCTTTTGGACTGACTTTTATAGCCGCAAATATCCACTAACCGTGTATGATTGGATATGTTTTTCAGTCGTGTCTGTTCCGGTAGCACCAACGGAAATACCTCAGGATGATGAAGATGATGATTGGGATGATGACGACGAGTCCTCCGAAGCTGATGATGATGGACGTGTTTATAAAAATCCACGCAATTCACCATCTTCTGACTGCCCACGAGACGAAGAGCAGGCAACGCTACTTGGCCAGAAGTGCTTAAGAAAATGTTCTTCAGATGAAGATTGTAAGAGCAAAAAGAAGAAATGCTTATGTGATGGGGTATGTGGCATGTCATGTATCAAACCAGGTAATGCATTACCACATGAATATTTATACGCATGTTTATTTATTTAATTCTTATTCGATTATTTGTTTGATTGTAGACAGAGAATGTCCTGAGCTTGCACAGCCAACGTTGGGTCAAGTAACCGTTGGAGGACGACATTTTGGTGCCAGGGCATCATATTCTTGTCCTCATGGATATCATGTGGTGGGTTTGCAAAGTCGTTTATGTCAAGCCGATGGTAATTGGGCAGGAGCGGAGCCAGCTTGCAAACAAAATAGTACGTAATAAATCAATCTAGTCCATGTTTATATAATCTGTTATATAAATACATATACATATGTATATACTAAAATATAATACTTTTAGTATATTGTCTGAAACCACCTCAAATCGAACACGCACGTAACTCGGCTCTTCCCGAACAAGAGACATTTGATCTTGATTCAACTGTACAGTATCACTGTCATACCGGGTATGTTACAAATGGCTTTCCCCGCGCCAAATGCCTGGCAATCGATGGCCAAGCTAGTTGGTATGGACCCGATATTCAATGCGAACGTATGCTTATGACCGGTGAACGCTGATTTAACGCGTGAATAATAATACTGATTATTTATTGCAGCACGATCTTGTGGCCAGCCTCCAGATCCGGCTAATGGTTGGCACTCGGGAGAATGTTATACATACGGGTGCAAAATCACATATAATTGTGGCACCGGATATGAGTTGGTAGGAAAGCATGAACGCACTTGTCAGTCGGATGGATCTTGGACGCCAAAGGAACTGCCAACTTGTGTCTGTAAGTAAATTTTTTTACTTTTTAAACTTTCTTTACTCATTTACATATTCGCACATACAAAATTTTATATTTTATATAATATTCACCTGAAATTAAAAAAGTCGCCCATGCATAAAATCAAGTTTTTTTTAAAACAGAAGGAACTTTATGACAGTTGTCGGAGTTTTCTGTGGTTTTTAATACATTGAAGACACAACCATACTTGTTCTTTTATCTTTTCCAAATTGCCGAAAAATTCGATTACGATAATGGCACCCAAATATTTCTTTATGGGGCTTATTACAGTTGTCGAATTTTTGGATTCGATTTCGATTTATCGTACTAGATGAAAGATGTATGCCGCATTTTTCTTTAATCTAGCACAAGCTGTCAAAGTTAAATACAAAAATTTGACAACCGTAAGAAGGCAATACTTATGAATATATTTTTGTATTTGTCAAATAAAATAATTTTTTTACATTTAGGTCAAGGCATATTCATAAAAGGTAGTACTTGGAATGTCAAAAAAATTTATTGTGTGTTGACATCTGTGGAAGATAAAAATTTCTAGTGGCGAAAAACGTCACCTGGGCTCTCGAGACCACCTGATATGAATTCGACCTGATTCAGGTTGCACGATTAGTTGTTTGCTCTATTTCTTACTTTATTTCACTGGGTATGAAAGAAAAGAAAATACTTGCATCTTAGCCATTTGAATAAAAAGGGCAAAAAGTTTTCATTTGCATGCCTTTAAATTTTTTTCGAATACTGTCAATAATAAGACATAATATATACCTGTTATCTGATACTATTTTTCTGGTAGGTACTGTCGAGTACAACAACAATCTGCTTTAGAAATTTTCCAAACACCTCCAAAATCTTGAGTTACAGATTAAAAAAAATGGTTTTTCGTAGTCGTACGCACTTATCAATCTGTAACTAAGTTCAACATCAACTGATTTTAGAAAGAAGAGGCTTGGACCTTTTGAACGATATATGTATATATAATTTTAGGTAATTTCAGATACATGTATGCATTTTTTTAACCAAATACATATATATTTTTAGGAATTTGTTTTTTGTATTTTTTCTACTTTGTTTTTTTTTAAGTAGTATTTTTGTACAAGAACCATACTATATAGGATTTTATTTTAAAATATTATTGATTACGACTAAAATGTATGTGTATGTGTTGAAAAATCCATTGGAAATTGACTGAATTATTAATATTTTATTGAAAGCCCTACATAATGTTTTTCGTGTAGCCTCTGGAAATGTGACTGCTTCTGCTAGATGTGTCACATTTGTCACTATTACTTATATAAAAAAAATTCAACCAACATGCTGAAAATTATCGTGACGTGAAAGCCACACGGCATGTAAAAGGCCACACGCGTATGTGGCGATGACGTCAGCATGTTGGTTGCATTTTTTTAAATTACTAGTAGTGGCTACATGCCGAATCGAACACATTTTCTGAGGCAGCACAGCTTTAAGCATGTGTGTCCATGTAGATGACATATGTTACTAGTTCACGGTTTGTAACAAATGTAGCTTAATGATGACGTCAACATTACGTTGGAGTCACATGCGCAAGTGGCTTTTTACATGCCGTGAACTATTGGCTTAAGAATTTTCTTCACATACTGTGATGGAAAAGTGTAATTAAGGCTTAACTCGGTACTAGCCTTAAATGTAAATGAAATGGTTTTCGTTGGTAACGCCATAATTTGACAATAGTCGGATGACTTTACTTAATTTTTTTTAATATCTAATATGCTCTGACTTTGGTTCTTATGGAAAGAAATATGTATCTGAAAACACTTGAAAAAGATTTGAGAATTTTAAAATTTCATAAGGGTAAATAGTGCAGGCAGACAGAAAACTTGTTAAATTTTTTCGTGGAACACTTTGAACCTTGATGTCAACGCTTAACGATGCTATTTTTCTTCTTTTTCGGAAGGCGCAAAAACTACCTCCGTGAGAGGATTCGGAGGTTTAAATGTTCTACAAAAATATTTTTCGCAAGATTTTATGTCAGTGATTAACACTTTTTGCTCTTGAAAAGCAAGGGTTAAATTGTTTCTGGTGCCGGTTCATCGCAAGAACCAAAAGGAAAAAGGGTGGAACTTAAACTCCCATATGTTCTAATGGGGGTTAAAGGAACATATATATGTTATATTATGTATATATTATAAACTCCCCTTAAAATCAGACTTTGACATAAGTAAGCTTTCAATTTACAGACGGGATCTAGGAAATAACGACCAAAATAAAAATGAAAAAACTCTCAAAAACTGATTATACGAAATGTCTCCCCATTTTTATAGTGATTTAATTTTTATACAAAATACCGAATTATATTTAGTTGATCTTAGGTCTTATGTAATCATAATTGCGTTCGCGTGCTCAAAAGTTTTTAAAAATTTTCACTGAACTTTACTGCATCTTACTAAATTGTGTTCGTTTACCCAAAATACAGAAAATGAGAACTCAAATTGAGAGAGTAAAGTGACATTTCTTGACTGATTGATTTGTAAATTTTTACTGCAGAAATTTGTCGAAGTAAAGTTTAGTAAGATAAAAACATATGATTCAAAATGTAAACAAATGGAAAGTTAGCAAACGAAAAGTGTAAAAATTTGAGGAAAGGTTAAATAAA
Source organism: Tachina grossa (assembly GCA_949987645.1). NCBI lineage: Eukaryota > Metazoa > Arthropoda > Insecta > Diptera > Tachinidae > Tachina > Tachina grossa. The sequence goes on from OX465275.1 coordinate 124,219,183, forward strand.
AATTGTGAAAGTCATTAAAAAATAATTTATTTAAAAATCATAATAATAATAGCTGTTAATATACATATATACATAGTACAATTGAACACGTATACATAACTACATGCTTGCATACATATGTTTGTACTTATTTATGTATGTATGTTCATTCATCGTAACAATATAGTATTGATTCAGAACTTCAATATTGGAAAGGTAACTAACAGATAAATTTTTTTTAAATTAAATAATAAATTATTAAGAAATGAAATCATGAATGATGAATGAAATCATTTCTGGCTTGTATCTTTTCAAAATATTGTATTCAAATATAGTATATACATAAATAATTTTTCCATATGAACATATATACTTGTTGGAAACGAATATTAATTTTATTATTATTTAGTTTATTATTATTAGATTATTATTATTATTATTTAGTTTTTTTCTAATACATACTTTACTTTTTGTCTATATAGTGTTTTTGTTTTGAATGTTTTGTTTTTCTAGTTTTAATTATAACTTAATTTTTGTTATTGAAACTGGACTGTTAATTTATATTTTAACTTAAATAAAAAAATGTTAAATAAAAAAAATCTGTATAAAATTTTTTAAACGCACTAATCCAAACCAATATTTTACTTATTAATATTTTACTTATTAAGTAAAATATATTTTTTTAATTTCCAATTTCAATGTATTTTTAATAAAAAATATATATTTAACTTACGTACCTTTTCACAATTTATGATTAGGAGTTAACGTGAACTTTAACTGACAGTTCTTCATACAAAACTTGCCGTTAAAGTCCCTGTTAGCTTTTAATTTTACATTGTGAAAAGGGAAGTTAATAAGTAAAATATTAATTTGGGATTATTAGTGCGTTTAAAAAATTTTAAGCTTAAATTTTAACAATTCCCATAAAAAACACTAATTAAAAAAAAATTGTGTTTGCCCCCAGAAAAAATTTCTAGCTACGCCAATGGATTTGAATAGGCTAAAGTTCGTAATATGTTTGTTTATTGTTGATTAACCACGTCTAGAATCATGAACACAATAGAAGAAGTCTCAAACAAAAATTTTAAAATTTACAACAAACATTTTTATTTGCTTTTGAATCTGTTTTTAATTTTACATCCCCCCAAAAAGGAATTAGATATGAAGACAGATGTACGGTATGATATTTTTGTATGTGTGTTACTGCAGGCTATGTACTTTTAGAGCGATTTAAAATATTATTTATCCGGTTGCCATGAAACTTAGCACACGCCTTGGGCTTCAATAAAGACACAGTCTCAAACTTAAAAAAATGGGCGGAGCTATGCCCATTAAAATTTAACATTATATTTCATGCGCTTCTAGTTACACAACCGATTCTTCAGGTATTTGCCACACACCGTGAGCTCTGAAAGTGACACTATCTGGCGTAGTGGGAGAAGGACGCGCCCATTAAAGTTTAACATTAGAATATAAATACTTCGAGTTAATCGAAGAATAGAATAGAATAGAATAGAATAGAATAGCATAATTTTATGCCCAACAAAATTGGAGGGCCATGTCTTTTAAAACTTAATATTACATTTCACGTGCTTCTACTTGACCGATTCGTACTAAACTTGATACAAACCTTGAGCTCTAAAAGTAGCGAACAAAACACATGAGCCAAAATATTATGGTGGTCGTGGTCAAAACTAGAGAAAAACGTGGCAAAATCCACAAAAAGCTTCACAACTGTTCCTGAGTTGCTCCTAGAGGGGTAAAACTTAAGACTGATCACTACTTATATTTTTCCCCTAAATTTTTTATGAACATATCAACCTCCTGTCTGCGCTCCATAAGGGCGCTCCCGCACAAAATATTATTTTTTATACATTTACATTATTGTCCTACACAAGACATCTTATAAGAACTTTTAAGACATGAGGGATTTTTCAAATGCTTTACTACAGCGAAATCTTATAAAACAAACATTAACAACACTGTTTGCAAGAAATTTGTTTCAGTATTGTAGGTATAGGACTAAAGAAGTAACACTTCATGACGGAAGAATTTGTGATTATTGTTACTCTCTACGCATGAGCGCGTGTACAAACGTCATGCATGTATGTATGTATGATCTTTTATTTTTCTGCTCACATGGAAACGCACACACATGCATTAACCTTAGTTGTATGCGTTTAACCACATCCCTCTAGTCAGCCTAGAACCATATGTCTCTATGTCAATACGCTTTCTCCAGCGACAATTGTACCAGTTAAAATGTCGACGACTTTCCTTTTATGCGCGAGTAGAGATACGTTGGAGACAACATTTCTAGTGTATTTCTGGTGATATTGTCAACGAACGCGTCAATAGTTTGTTTTTCTTTTTTATTATAATGTGCAATAATATTAAATAAATATATGTAGACGAGGGTCACTAAAATTTACTAGTCAATCATTGGTTCAAATATCTCCATATGGTCGTAAAAGAACAACTTTCTCAATAGTGCTAAAGGTGGAAGTACATAACTCGCGTTCAATGCGCTAATGCGATACACGCGTCTGTCAAAAAAGTTGAAATGGTGTGTTTTCATAAGGTAAGTTACACAGTGAAGTTTGCGACGGGCGTACCTCGCAAAAAGTTGAAAATTCTTCAACTTTCACGCGTGTATACAAAATTACAGCTAGTGTTGCCAGATTCGCAAGCTAACATATACAAATATGATTAGAAATTAATTTTTTTATTAAACAATGGATAAAAAATGCATTAAATATTTAAAAAAATATAAAACGTAAATGCGAGACGAAAAAATAACCGGCATAGGCTTTAAATTTTACAACTAAAAAAACATCAAAAGCGTGTTGTGTAACTTTCCATTTGTATAGCGTTAAACGTTTAAAAAGCCAGAAAAGCGTTGTCGCGTAACGCGTGGTATGTACTTCCACCTTAAAGTCTACTGGTAGATTACATTGGCTCGGGTACACCTAGTGAGTAGCACTAATGACAATGTCACTAGAAAATCACTATAATTTTACTATTGACAACGAGCGAGGAATTATAGATATTGCAGACTAGAGCGCCTAAAATTTACTAGTGAATCTTTGGTGTCAATGTTTCCATGTGGCCACAGTAGTGCTACAGTCTAGTGGTGGATTTTCAACGACAAGCTAATGTTAAATGTCAATAGATGATACCATTGGCTGGGGTAGCTGGTCAGTAGCACTACTGACAATTTCACTAGTAAATCACCATATTTTCACTATTCGCACTTTCTGCAGGGATAATAGCTTACCATCTACATCTTACGCACACACTCAAACGTACAGTGTGGAAAATAACAAGCATACACAAATCAACACTACTTCTTTTGAGTGTTTGTTGCAAACAAGCAGTCCAATACATCTATCGTGCCTCGCTTATAGTACGACAGCATTTAGTATTGGTTTAGTATAATACATGCGACGTGAATACATTTAAAAAACGACTTATTTACATTTCAAGACTGTTTACGCAGGTCTCTAATTTACAGTTACCTTTGTTGTCCCAACATTTGTTCAGAACACACCTAGCCTACATATTCAATCATTAGAGTGTTTCCCTTGCGCTCCATAAGCTGGCTCCAACACAAAATATGTTTTATACAATTACCCCCATCGACCTAACTAACCGCAGAGTGCCCCTAGAGGAGTCAAACATATGACCGATCCCCAATAATTTTGTTACCCCACCATTTGTGCGAAACTCACCTAGCCTCCATATTTAACCATTAGGGTGGTCTCCATACAAAATGTTTAATATCTAAAAAAATGTTTTATTAGGAATATTAATTATTGTGATAATTAAGTTAATTAATTTACGCAATATATAAAGAAATTTTCAGTTTGTATAGTGCATACAGATACATAAATATGTGTATATACACAAGAAGCTACCACATACTTGGGTAAAGTCTATAACTTGTTTATAGTGCTTTGAATACCTGACAGACCTGATACCAAGGCAGTGATTCCAGTGAAAATTTTTAAAATTCCCTACACGTTGGGAAAAATCCCTTTTAATACTCCAATCAAATAAATTTTCTCTACTTTGAAAATGTATTTTTAACAACAAATACAAATACATGTACATTTCGTGAATATTGCACATCCTAAAATGCAAAATAACGTAACATCACTATGGGCCACTATGGGCAACGCCAAGCGTTGACAAATTTTATATGGAAAAAATTTAAATTACAAAAACAAAATATATATAAAATTTGTATTCATAAGTTTACAGGAGTAGCAAAAAAACTACATAAAATCGAAACTATTACAGATATTCAGTCATTATTTTTAAATCATGGTTGAAAAAAAATGAAATTTATTTTGGATAAAAATTATCTGTTTATCAAAATAAGCTTAGTTAAGTGAACTTTCCTGTTGCCGTACTGTACCGTACCGTACTGTTAGCACGTTTGTGCACTTATAGAACATTTAAAATTGTTGTTTTAATGTGAAAAAGAAACAGCTGTTCACAAAACAGTGATGGGAATTAAAAAGTGCAAATAGTGACTGTAGCAAAGAAAAAGTACCTAAAAATGCTGAATAGTGTCTTTTAATTTAAAATTTAACATTATACTAAAAAGTTATAGGTGAAATGCTAAAAAAAGTCAAATATCTTCTGAGTTATAAGAGATACCAAAACACATCTGGGGACATATGTATATTTGTTAAAAATTTTCAGCTTAGCTCAAAACGCTTTATCCCATAAAAATTTGATAATTTTTCTAAAAGTTACAAGCCTCAGAAGTTTTTTTGAGTCCCATGTTGTTAACTTAGGCCCACTGTAACTCCAGTCCACCTAAAGCAAGAAGACTGCCAAGATATGTGTTATACACAGTGTTGTCAAATTTATTTTCAGCCTCTTCGCCAAATGACTTCTCGAATATCGCCAATATAATAAAATATTAAATTTTAGCTACAAAAAATATTTTAATATCAAAAAATATTTTTATATTTTTATAAATTTATATTTTTAACTTAAAAATTAACTACGTAATTAGCTAATTTTTATTTAAAATTAAGATGCAATTAAATACGATTTAATTTTTTCAGTGGTTAATTAAATTTCTTATTAAATTACGTTGTAGTACGGTAGCACTGCAAACTTTCCCAGTATTATGAATGGCTTTTCAAACAACAGCTGTTTAACATATACATGTAAGAAAGTTAGGTTATCAAAATGCAGAAAATTAAAATTGCATAAAAATAAATTTTTTGAAATCAAAGGAACATCAGAATGCATTTTTCTATTTATTTATTCCATGTAATGAAACTATCCTCACAAAAACATAAATGTGAAAAACGGCCAAGTTCCTATCCAAAATTTCGGCCATTAAAAGTTGTGAGATATAAATTTTGACCAAGCTCTTGTTTGGTACAATACCTAACACAGAAATATGTTATGTATGATATAAATTTGTAATCGTAAGGGTGTCATATAATTTCTAGATAATCTGCCAACTTGACAACATTTTTATCAATATAAAGAAATGAACATTTATACATTATTTTCTCCTTTTTTGGAAAGGTAAAAATATTGCCCCCCGCTGACTTTTATATCTGCTAGTGCTTATGGTTCATGCAAAGTTTGGTATTCAAAAGTTAATAAGAAATACCTGAGTATTAAATTAAAAACTGCTAAGCCGTAGTACCTGAACGAAAAAGCTAAAATTTATGGGTGAAGTCACGGCTACTTTTTAAAATAGGAAATTTTTTTTGGGATAAGTGCAAGTTAATGAAAAGTTTTAATAAAATGTATGTTAATTTTGAATTTGAAGTGCTTGTTTCCGCCCTCTGATAGCAACTTCTGTGTTTTGAGATTCTTCTTAGTGATCTCTTATCTAGATTTATTTGTGTATCAAATTTAAGATCGCTAGTGCGAATTGCAGTTTTAACGTCGTGGCCCCGCATACCGGGTAAAACTTTTTGGTTTTAAGATTTTCCCATTGGCTTACGCAGCTACACTTACTAGTGTATAAAATGTCAGCTCTCTAGCGCGAATTATATCTTTAGATTTTATCAGCATTACCTCTGCCCAGTATTCCTAACTCAAAATTTTGTTGTAAGCAGCGCTTATAATTCATGCTAAATTTCTTCTAAAATATGCTAGACCGATGTAGATTAAACGCAAGGCTAACATTTTATGGGAGTGATCACGCTCAATTTTTAAGGTGATGCAAGATTTCACTAAATTGGCTTGAATTAAAAGCTATATATTAAGTATTTAGTTCAAAATAATATTAGCGTGGCCCCGCCCATTCTGAAAACATTTTTTGCGTTTTAAAATTTTTCTAGTTTGTTTCTCACTTAGACCTACTTCTGTATCAAATTTCAGCTCCCTAGCGCAACTTTTAATTTTTATGGGCGTAACCCCGCCCACTTTTCCAAAGTCAAATTTTTTTTGATCAATCCTTATTATTTGTGTCTAGTTTCGTTACAAACGGATAATAACAGCTAGATAAATAGTATATCTAAATATGCTGAGCCGCAGGGCATTAAAATGAGGTTTAAATTGTATGGGAGTGTCAACGCCCACTTTTTTTTATTTATATATATTTTTTAATTTATAGCCTTGCATTATCGCAGTATGCATGCCAAATTTGAATAAAACTGCTTCCATTAAGCGCCTTATATAAGCTTTTTTAATTCTGACATTTATGGGCGTAGCCCCGCCCTCCTGGCCAAAATTTCCGGGTTTTCAGTTTGTTTTTTATTTTATTGCTCACCTAGACCAAGCTCGGTATCGAATTTCAGCTCAATAGGACAAATTTTAATTTTTATGGGCGTAGCCCCACCCCATGGTAAAATTTTCCGAGTTTTCAGATTTTTCTAGTTCATCGCTCACCTAGGTCTACTCATGTACTAAATTTTAGCTCTCTAGCTAAGTTCTTCATCAATTTGATGATTGTGTCAGTGGTCAGTGAGTATGTCTTAAAATATGCACTTTTTGCATCTCCATATCTCAGGAACCTTTCATTGTAAAACTTCTTCTAATTATGATTTAAATTTTATATTATTATATTTTTTACGATTGCACTGCATGCATTGGCCAGAACTTGGCCTGACGCACTGCTGTGCGCCTAGATGAACTGTATTTGCTATATATTTATGAAAATTAAACGAAATTGTTTCTAATTAGTACGAACACATGATGTTTTCAATACGGCCACATGATGTTCATGTGTATGTTTTCAATAAACACATACACACATAAAAACATATGGTACGCTTATAAAACTTAAGTAGTATTTAATTACGCAAGGTTGGGCATTTAATTATTATTTAAATATGCAGTCAGAAACACAATTTCATATTTAATTAGAACTTAAAGTAATTACAGTTTGATTACCAACTGAAAAAATGGGCATAAGCCTACTATACTTATTTTTCTCTTGTGATTTTCAAAAATATTATTATTTGTGAAGTCTAAAATAGTTTTTGAAAGTCTTTGCATAAGATAAGAGGTTTGTGACTATTCACAACACAGTAGTGTTTTTTTATAGATATTTTATTTTGCTTTTCTTTTACTTATTAGTTTGTTAGTTTTTCTTTAGTTATTAGATGTTAGGTGATTTTAAGGATTTTAGTTTTTTTAGTATTATTTCAATAGCTTCCCTTTTCTTTGGGAATTAATTTGTTCAATAGTTTTTCATAATAATAGTGAGATTAGGGTTTAGGATTTCCCGGACTTTTGCACTTTCCGGGAAACGGGAATGAAAAAATCACGTTCCCGGGAATTGCCGGGAAAAGAATTTTCTAAATTATGTACATTTACTGAATGAAAGTTGGCAAAATCTTGATATTTTATAAAATAATACATAGGTATATGTATAGTAACATGTATGGTAGCATGAGCTTACAAACATAATGAATACCCCCAAACAAAATGTTTCGGCTTTTTCTGAAGTCAGACTTGTCGTACTGAATTCGTTAAGACATTTCGGTAGTTTCTCTGAACAATTTTTTTTAAACATTAAAACTATGATTTTTGAGTACATAAGTAAAAGTCTGTGAAAATTTTTTTAAATAAATATGTATATGTTGATAAAAAAAAGGATTGTAACAAATATTAAAAAACGTGATTATGTGCAAATTATTTCGACAATTGCAGCAACATAACGGTGAAGCGGTACTCGGCTATAAAAGCAAAAAGAAATCGTACCTACATGTCGTTACGAATTCGTACCGACTTATCGTAACGAAATCGTACCGACATATCGTTACGAAGTCGTGTCAACCATTTCATACCAAAATTGTTACGATTTCGGTAAAATTTCGGTGCCGAAATCGGAAGATTTTGTCGACCAATCGCTACGAATTCTTTACGAATTCGGAGCATTTGGTTTGATGGGTACATACACCTTTGTAAGTATGTATGTACGTTTCTTAGATACCCTGTAGGAAGTATCAATTGAGAAACACTACTGATTCAACAGTGCCTTTGTCAACAATACTACTGACGAATTGTACCGCAGAAAATGTTTTTTCCTTTAGGGGCCGTCCATATATTACGTAACGCTGTAGGGGGTAGGGGTGGGGTTCGAGTTTTGTTATGATTTGTTATGGTGGGGGTGGGGGGTCTTTGTTAAAATGTTACGTAACAGAAAAATTTTAGTAATTTCTATGTTTACTCATTTAATATGCTTTTTTCATTTATTTAATTGATCATACGTCTTACCTTCACATTTATATTATGTATGTATACGTACATACATGTTCGGAATGTCAATTTTTGATATACGAGAATTCGAATTCGAATATTTAAAATGATATCCGCGAATACGAATATTTAAAACTATATTAAATTAAGTTAATTTAATTGTGATAATTATTAATGAACAAATAACACCAAAGTTAGTTGTAAATATTTTGAAAACAAATAGTTGAACGGAACAGCTAGCCGTTTTCGAAGGCCACTAAACCTTCATCATCAGCGTTCTTCTGTGTGTGGTCCACTGTGTGTGGTGTCAGTTGATGTAGAATTCTGCTTTATGTACGAAAGATTTCTGCTTTATGGACCAAAACGGCTAACTGTTCCGTTCAACTATGTGTTGTCAGAATATTTACAACTAACTTTGGTGTTATATGTTAATTAATAATTATCGCATGTAATTTGGCTTAAAAAGTGATACGAACTTTAGCCTGTTCAAATCATAAATATAGATATTAAATTAACTTTGCTTTATTTTAATTTACATTGTAAATTTTACAAAAACACGAGCATACATATATACATAGATATATATATATGTGACAGCGCATAGAAAAAGGGACCTAAGGGTAGGAAAATCAATTTTCACTTTTTTTTTGATGTGGACAACATCTGATCATCGAATGATTCCGATCCCATGCCCAAAAAGTGTTCCCTCCCAGAGATATGTGCGTTTTATTCAGTGACGGCAAACCAAAGATACACCTATTTAAATCTTTAAAATGGCTCTCCGGAACAAAACGGGTTTTTACCCTTAGGTCCCTTTCTGTTTTGCGCGTCACACACACATATATGTATATATATATATATATATATATATATATATATATATTTCAACCCAAAAAACATGAAAATTATATAATACATATACTTTTTTGTGAGCGTGCGTGATCGCGATAAGTTGTAAACCACTCGTGCGTGATTAAAAATATTTTATTCGTGGGCGTGCGTGATCGTGAAAATTTTCAAAATCATTCGTGCGTGAAAGTGCGTGAGTAAAATATTTTTCTGCGTGAGCGTGCGTGTCGTGAGTCAGAAAATACTAACGTGCACATCTCTAGTAGTAAGCATTCTTTTTAAATAAAAGTTAATACAAAAGCAGTTCTAAGACAAATTTTTAAGAATTTTTAATTGCCAATAGCAATTACAGAGTAAAAGATCATTTTAAGACTAATTGACGACTGTTACAAGTAGTAAACAATTTTATAAGGCTTCCAATTTATTTTTATTAAGAACTTGCCTTGCTTATTTCTCATTGTTCTTAAGAATTTTCCAGGAGGATTCTTATCGTTAAGTAGTTGCAAGTTACAGTATTATAATCAGCTGCGCCAAATTTTAGCCACAGTCTGTCTAAATGTCTTTGATTTTTCATTTTATCTCTCCCAAAATATTTCCTTCAGGGTTTCAATAATAAAGTCGGCTTATATTAAATTTAAGTATTGTCACGTCACAGTTTCTATGAGCTTAAAATTTTTACTACAATTTCCAAAAGTTGTTCTCTAATTCGGCAACAAATCAGTTCCAATTTATTGAACATCGAATTTTTTACTTTAGCAAACGATTTTATCATTGCAACCATTGATACTTATACAAAGTATTCCACTTTCTTATGTTATATTGATTAAAATACAGTTATTAAAGCTATTAATACTTTTGATTGAAATGCCTCGCTGATCTAATTTCTGTTTCAAAAATTTCAAAAAACAATACAAATTCAGAATAGCAAAATTTAATTTTCACAAAAGTGTTAATACTTGTATTATAGTCTGACACGGTATTTTGCATGTAGTTTTCGAGTCAAGCAGTAATTTTTCTAGTAGACGAATCAGGAGAAATGGTATGACTTCAATTTTATGAAATTTGCGCATAAATTTGAACAGCTCACATTTTTATTTTATATTAAAAAAAAATTATGGACATTTTACTGCTTGTTTATTGGTGTCTAACGAATTATTTTTTTTACAGTTACATTTGAAACAAAATCCAAATTTAAGAATTTGTTTTTGTTTTAAATAAAATTTTTAGAATGAAAACTTTCAAATAAAATATTAAAGTTAAAAAGTATTATAACAAAAATTTCTTATATGGATGAAAATAAATTTCACTTTCAGTTTCGCCGTATTTGTGTCACAAAAGTCTATATATTTCTAAAATAACGTGTACTTTTAATTTCCCGTTTTCCCGGGAATATCTCAAAAATTTCCCGGGGATATTAGGTAGACATTTCCCGCCCGCGAATTCCCGTTTCCCAAACCCTAAGTGTAAAATTGTACAATTTTTATTGATTTTATATTCTTTGAAAAATACCCTAGTATGTAAAGAAATTTTGATTTTGTTTTAGTCTATTGTTTTTATAACGTTTTGAAAACTATAATCTGAATATGAACTATTCAAAATGTGTGGTTGAAGTCTACTGATGATTTGTTACAGCAACAATGGGCGCATTCATAAGATGTAGTTGTTGAGCTCAACAGTTGTGAAACTGTTGGCCCCAACAGTTACGTCTTAGAAACGGCTTGGTGGATATAATTTAATCTTATATCATTATTTTGTTACTTCATCGCATTTGTAATGTAAAATTTAAGAAATATTTGCTCCTGCCACCTAACAAATCAAATAAAAGATAAAGCTCTATTCGATCAGCTGTTCAGGCTGAGCACAACATAGCGAAACAAATTTATGATGGAAATTTACTCAACTGTTGAGTGGAGCGGAAAAATATATTGTTTAAATCGGCCCACCCACTTGCAATATAATTGTGAAATTTTTCGTATTGTAAAATAATATCGCCAATGTGTGTGTCATTTTCGAAGGTGGCACAATATATTGGGAAATATCAAAAGACTTTTGATTTTTATTGTACAATCAAGAGAATTAATTGTCTAATGTGATGGCAGGTAACATTGTTTTTTTTATTTTTTTATTTTTTTATAACAAATACAAACACAACTCGCAAAGCGATTAGCTTGTCTGCGAAAAACACCCAGGGTCTATGGTGGGAATCGAACCCACGACCTCTGGACTGAGCGGCTAGCATCGCTGCCAGTCAGCCACAGGGCCACCTAAATGTTCAATGTGTTTACTTTTTCATTGTCAGGAAAATTTGGTAATATTTTCTTTGAATTTTATTGTGCTATTTATTGCATAGTTAGTATAGGTCAAAACGTCAATAATGTGTAGAGCAACATATGCAATAATATTGTGTATTGGATGGGCCGCTTAAGAAAAATTGAGAAAGGTATTTCAATTAACATATAAAAAATACTGGCGTATAAAAAAGACTTAAAAATAACTTATTCCAAAAATCAATCTAAATAGGATAATTTGAACTTGAACACCAAGATCCTTATTTAAATTTTGTGATAAAACGGAATTAACATTTACTTAAATGTGTGTTAAAGTACACATATCATATCCTTGAAAAAGTAAGTGCCAGCAGCATCATCATTATCAAAATGTTGCTTCCAATTTATAAAAGGAAGTTTCCCCGCATAAATACCAAATGAGATTTTTATGTCTAAAATTTTTTTTTAACTTCTTGAGTTTCCGAAAATTTTGTTTGAGATTAACATGTCTATTCACAGAAAAATTCTCAAATCAGTCACAACTTTTGTTATGATAGAGTTCTATATTTACTCTTGTGACTCGGTCTTAATTTTGTATTCTCGTAACCTAGTCACAAAAATCCAAAGTTTATAGTTAAATGAAAATTATGGCATTTGAATATTGAATGAAGTTAAATAAAAAATAAAAAGTATACATACATACATATGTATGTATATAAAAACCCTGCAAATAATATTGGAGTACGTAGTCAAATATAGATGAAATAGACTAGTTACATCATGATCCCATGTAATGCATTTATTGACAACGGCGTTTTCATACATGCTGCACGATAAGTGTTCGTTTAGTCTATAGCTATTCCATATGCGGTATTTTTGGCATTAGTCCGATTTTTTTTGTCTGTTTTAGATAAGATTGGCCTAATACAATTTAAAGCCTACTCAGTTTCCTTCTAAGTGAGAACAAAGTTGCGGGAAAATGCTAGAACAAACATAAATATAAGGGTAAGTCTGGGAGAACAGCTTGCTCTTCGATTGTTTGTGGAAATTGTACATCACTCCCAAAATGAGCTGTTAGCAAAAATGTACATGTTATGTATATCCCTTTTGCCATTTCTAAATAAGTTTCTCTTTTTTAAATATTTTATATTAATTATTTTTGTTTGAAATGTCTTTCACAATTCTTATGATTGTCTACATTCGTAGTCTTTATTTTGAAAATTCACGTTGATAGAATTTTGTTTTGAGAATCGGAAATTTTAGTCTTTAGTCACAATCAAGGCACATCAATCAGGTATCCGTATTTCTACAACAAATATTACAACAGCAATAACCACATGTACTTTGTTGGTATAAATTACCTTCTTACTTTTCAAAACAGGGTAGCATCGTCAGATTGCATGATTCTTGTAGGAAATGTCAAACACCATACAAAACTGAATATTCGATAGGTGTTTATGGATACTCAAATGAAAGCGCGCTTTTAGGCTCATACCTACCCAATCAAAATTTGACATTTGGCTTGGTATAATAACATTAGTCACCTGGTGTAGTGCTGCCACCTAATAAATGCGCCTTGGTCACAATGTTAAAGTTATGACTATTTTTCATTCACAATACTTTCTGTGGATTGGCATGTAAGAGTTACAACATTTAGAATTTTTTGCACGAAATATTTTATGTTGTAGAAAAACTTCCTTACATAAAAAATTTCATAGTTTTAACATTGTTTTATTTTATTGAAATCGTAAAAATATAGCTAAACAATATGGCCAAGGAGTTCAAATATCGCCAATCGCCATTTCAAAAATTTCATGGCCAAAAACAAATTTTTGTCGCCACGTTTGGCGATATATCGCCATATCTGGCAGCACTGGTTATAAAGCCTAAGTCCTCCTCTACGGGTGTTCGAAGTTTCATATAAATCTAATCAGTAGTTTAGAAGTTCCAGATTTATTACCATTTACTTTGCAAAAGTCCCCACTGTGCAATGCGTCATTGGAAAACTAACACTAGTTTACACCAAAAATGTAAATTTGATGAGAGGTGATTTTCCTTATGTATTTTCTTCCGCTGAATTTTAAAATCAAGGTTAAATTTTTTATATGGAGATATTGTAATTTTTCATTTTGTTCGACCTTTTTTCACTTGACAGATCATATCGCTAGAATTTCCGATTGGGTTTTTCTGGGTATTCAAATGCAAGGTATTGAGATGACGAATAAACATGTATAATCGGGTCTTTGATTGGTAAAGCGGTTCAAAATATATCGATGAAAATAGGGCACATTTTCAAAAAAATCATATTTTACAGTGATTCTATGCCGACAGAAAAGTACAAATCGTTAAAAAAAAGTCTGGTTTCTGTTCATGTACTTAAAGATGATACTTTTACGTAGGAACTAAGACCAACCAGAAGAAAATCGACCGAAAAATTACAGTTATAAGCAGTCCTGTAATTTTCATGCACTATAAAAACTAAGTTATGCGCATAAAAATGAGCAATAAAACCTAATATATGCATTAAAAATATGCACTAAAATTAAAAGTAAAAGTAAATCAAAAGAAATCCTAACCTACTTATTTTAAACGCGTTAGATAACTGAATTCATAACTAATGCAATTGCAAGATATTATTCTGTTCAATTCTCACTTCATATCAGGGATGGCAAATTTGGTACAATTGTACTTTTTTGGTACTATTCAAACTCGGAAAGAACAATAGTGCACCTATGAATAACTTAGTAAATTTTTGGAATCTCCCGAGTTCCACCCCGCATTTTTTTCAAACGTTTGAATAGGTCAATTTTTACTCTTGAACAATGAAACTCATTTTTTCACTTGAAAACAGTCTTGTGAATACAAAACGAGGTGAGAAAATCAACAAATGCCATTAATTAGTATATTTTAAAGTTTATTGCTTTAAAATCCCAACTTACAAGCAAATTTGTGAAAACGATTTGGTATCCAGAACAAAGTCGATTATTTTAATAAAAACCGATAAAAATATGTAATATGAACTTAAAAAACTTGCGTACTTCCAAAAGTAAAATTTTTGAAAGTATTTGCTATAATTTTAGAATTCTTAATGCCGTAAATGCTCCATATATAAAAAGGAACAAAATTTATGTTGTTATTATTTTCAGTGTATTCATCAGAAATCAGCTGAACTACACAGGCGGTAGTGCAACCACTTGAATTAGCAAGAACTGCTTCGTGCTTTCTTATGCTTTCTGTTTTTAGTTTTAAACATGGTTGCCATATTAAGGGGTTTATTTTTAGTTTAATTGATTTGAGGCTTTGCCAACTATTTATCGCAATGTGGTTTTACTTATGTAACTACTTTGCAATAAAATAACAAATTAATTAAAAAAATAAAAAAACCGACTAGCTAAAAAAACTGAAAAAAAACAAGTTTAGTAGTGCGATATATAGTGACTTTTAAAGTCGTGAGCCACTATTAAGCAGATTTAAAGATTCAATTTTTAATCCTTCCCGACTGTAAAAGTCACTATGTTCCTCACTACTGAAATTGTTTTTTTTTATTATTTTCATTTGTTTTTAGCTAGTTGGGTTTTTTGATTTTTTTTTTAATTAATTTGTTATTTTTAACTTTCCCGGCATTACTTATTTTGATACCTTGCTCGATAGGTTTCTTAAATTTATTTTCATTAATATAGTTTAATGAGAGGTCACAGCCAGTTATAAAGAAATGTTTGATTTTTTATCCCTAATTAAATTTAAACATAAATTATATAAATTTTTGTAATCCCCTTTTAATTTCCTCCACTAGATAGTTTGAGTAAAAAATTTTTACGTGTACTATTTCGCATGAAAAATGTGCCATTTTTTTTTTTGATTTCGAACACATGTCTAAGAACACTTCGGTGCTTAAGACGAATATAACGGCACCTTAATTTGCGAAATTCATTCATCCGTTTCGGAGATACGTGGTAATAAAGAAATTTACAAACATACATACATACATACAAGAAACTCCCGAAAAATACAACCCTTCTTGGCAATCGGGTAATAAGTGAAATACAAAACATAAGTATATTGAAAAATAAAAAAACAAGTTTCATAAAAAATATGTACCTTAAATATGTATTTATTATAAAATATGCAAAAATATGTAGTTATTAAAAAATATGCAAAAATATGTACTATCAAATCGATGCAATTTTTGTGCAAATTCTTCAATTCGGAAAACTTAATTGTCCAGATTAATTTTGATTTGATGACTACAAATATGCATTTGCATGAAAATATTAGCCATGATTATAAGCAATTGAGTAAATAAATCCAATCCCATATTTTCCGAATATTTGATTTTTTTCGACTGTTTATGAGTTCAGTTGCTCACACGCAAATGTATTGAAATTATTATATATTATTTTTTATGTATTTTGACTTACTTGTTACTATTACTTATTCACTCAATTGCTTATAACTTTATAATTTTTCGGTTGATTTTCTTCTGGTTAGTCTTAATTCATACGTAAAAGTATCATCTTTACGTACATGAACAGAAACAAGATGTTTTTTTATGATTTGGACATTCTAGCTCGAGATATGATCTGTCAAGTGAAAAAAGGTCAAACAAATGAAAAAATTACAATATCTCATAAACTGCTCCATAAAAAATTTAACCCTGATTTTCGAATTCAGCGGAAGAAAATACATAAGGAAAATTACCTCTCATCAAATGTACATGAAAAAAATATAATTTTGTAAACTAGTGTAATCATATCGTCGCTGTTTTAACTAATTGACCTAATTGAAATTTTTTTGAAAAATCAGTTGTCCTCTACTAGACTTTATAAGTTATAATACACATTGTCTACAATATTCATGACTGTAAGCATTACTTTTGTGCCTATATAAGTAAAAAGATTTCTGACGCTGCCATAAGAATGAATGTATAAAACAACCATAAAAACTGCTCTCATGTTAAGTTTTTAAAATGTTAGTTAGGTCAGTTAGTTAAAACAGCGACGATATGTAATCAATATCCTAAAAACATGCATTTTTGTTGAAAAAATTAAACTTGTTCAAACACACATATTCGTTGCTAAGTTTTAATCGGTCAAGTGAGTGGAATGTTGTTGGATATGATTTATTTATAATCATGTAGACTTGTATCGAACTCTTTCAGTAGCTCGTTTTTGACACAAACCAATGATCAAAACCATGTAATTTAAATGGGTTTGATCATTGGTTTGTGTCAACTAGTAGAGCTGGGTCCAACTTGTTCATTCGTTCATTTTTTCCACAAACCTAGGATCAAACCCATTTAAACGGGTTTGATCGTAGGTAGATAACTACTTCAATTTGAATTGTTGGACACAAGTCTATTCATAATACAAAGTTTCTGTTAACAAATTTTAAGGTATGTAAAAGCCGGGATATATTTTTTATTTTACAGTAAACCTCGGTTAATGACCTCCAATTTAGTGCTTTTCGCACTAGATTTAGTGCTTTTTAATTCATAACAGTCCGGAATTTTTCAACTTGGTGCTTTTTTAAAAAGAATCTAAATTGGTGCTTTTTTACCTTTGATTTTTAGTGCGTTCTACAAATCCACTAAAGCCCATGTCAGATAAAACTTTTACTTCGCGTTGCGTTGAAGATTCGCTTTGACATCTAAGATGAAATGTACATGCTTATATGAAACATGTCACATAAAGAACTTTTAACGCAAAGCGAAGCGAAAAGTTAGGCAACTCTCAACTTTTTGTATGCTTTGACAATCAGTTGGTATACTATTTTTAATTTGTTTGACCAAACTCGCATGTAAATATGGAATTTTTATTAAAATGTCGGTAAATTTACATAAAAAACAAGCTCGTGGCATGAGAGTAATTGAATTGTGCTGTGTTTTATACATAAAACCGAGTAGTGAAACAAACAGTGAGTGTTGTCAAAGTTCTCATTGTGTAATGCACACTTTGCTTCACGCTTTTTTCCCAAAGTTAGAAACGTCACGCAAAGCGTTGAAGTTGTAGCTGACACCGCCTTAAATATTAATTTGTGATAGTTTGATGGCTTTATACAAAACACCAACTAAGCATTTTCCACTTTTCTGTCTGATTGCACCCCTTTAAGATACGTAAAGTTTCCTTTGCAGAATGTTAATTTAGTTGGGTGAAATACAGAGGAAGAACAACTTTCTCTTTCACAGTGAGAAAAATTGTTGTTACGAAAACATTATTAATTGTACAAGGAACCTCATATACATACGTATGAAATTAGAGCCAAATTGCCAAATAATTTTTGAATTTAAATAAACTTTTTTTATTCAGCGTTAAGAATATATTCCTAGAAATTACAGGGAATCCATACACGTTATAAAATAATTTAATTACAATAATCCCAGCAAAAAAGAATTCTGATTTGGAAGAACTAACAACTGAGGGAAGCAAATTATTGCTTTCTCAGTTGCAGTAGCGAGCTCTCTAAAAAAGTGGAAAAAAGTAAAAAAAAAAATTGTAAACCAGTAACTTTTGCATCTGAGTACACAAAATCTACACATTATTACTTCTGTGAAGCGATTTAGTAAGGCAAAAAATGGATGGCTTTTTGGAAGCTGAATGTATTGCTTCTATCTGGCTTACAAACACTCTTCTGGAATGCGGTAATTTTTGCTGGGATGGTGAAATTGAAGAAATAGAACGAAGCATCAGAAATCTAAGGCTACATAAATGGAAAAACTTGCTCAGAACTGATCTATTTATAATTATAGAAATTCTACTAATGGTAATCCATTTCGAAAATTGTCAATATTTGCTCGAAGTAAGTTAGAAACAGAATATTAATCTCTAATGCGTCAAATTATTTAACTCATATACAATACGGTCTAAAAAGAAAAGCTTATATTATTCAGAATGTAACATACATCATGTAAAAATTAATTCAGATGAAACGCCTAAGAAATCAAATTGTTTTATTAAAACAGTTTTATGGCCAGAGGAAAAAGATGAAACGACTTTTTCTTTAAATGAGGAGTATAATTATATAATAATATACATACATATATATGTTCATATGTTTCTGTTAAAGTATTTATGTGTATATGCACATCTATACATAAATAGTACGTATGTATCATACGTACGTATATATATACCCAGTGGGAAAAGGTAATGAATAGTTAATTATAAGGTGATTCACATCATGTATAATTTTTCATTTCTGGATTCATTACTGTTAACACAGAACATGTCCTAGGAAAGTAATAAATTATTTTAATTGTGTTTGATTAAATTACCCTCTCATTTCTAAGAAAATAATATTTTATATATATATTTATATAATATAATTAATGCCTACTTTTCCAGCTGGGTACATACGTATCATACGCACGTATATACAAACATACAGATAAGCACACATACATCCGACTGATGCAAAATCTTGTTTTTGAAGGCATCCATATATTTTCTTCTTATTTTTCCTTTTTAGGGTTCCGTAACCCAAAGGTGAAAAGGAACCCTATTGTTTTGGCTACGCTGTCCGTCTGTCCGACACACGCTATTTTCTCAGGAACCGTAAGAGCTACGGCAGTGTCGCCAGTTTAGGGGATTTGTCCCCAAATTGGGGATTTTTTCGCGATTGGGGATGAAATTTCGTGTTGAGGATCTGGGGATTTGTTGGGGATTATAACCAAATTTGAATGAATTTTTTGGGGATTCTTTTTTTATATGTGATGGTATTAAGAATGGTTTTTCAGCTAAGAAATGTGCGTCTGACAAGTCTAAAAATGTGTTACTATTAAAAGTGAATTGTTTTTAACAAAGGGCCTGTGCCAAACGGTAGCAAAGTACTACTGTAAGTAAATTTTTGACACTTCTGAGGTGAATAAAATTTCACTAGCCCTGGGGGCTAGTAGAATTTTTGACACAACAGATAAATTTTTGACAAGCAGCAAATAAGAAGCATAGTATCATAAAAGGCAAAACTCCCGCCGTCGCTTTGAGCCGTCGCCTTTAACATACATTCTTACGCTCTTAAATGTAGTTAGGCTGTGAAAAATGAATTGTTAATTTTAATTTGTGAAAAATTTTGAATCATGTATATACAAGAATATTGTTTTATATAAGAATTTTCTTTTAAAAAAATTGATGGTAGTTGGCGGCTTGTAGTCAAATTTTTTGCTTCGCCGCCGCAGCAATTTTTTCATCAGCTTCTTTCTATGCTAAAGCGAATTTGTCAAAATTTTACATTGTGAAAAAAGATATCATTTGACACAGCAGAAAAATGAAATTTTTTCCCCACAGGCAAATATTTTTTCACCATAGTACTTTTCTCTACCGTTTGGCACACGCCCAAAGATCAAGGCAGATTAACCAATAATGAACACTACCAAAACAAAAATACGTAACAAAATGCAATATGACTTGTTGGAAGCACTTCTTAGAATAAGCACACATTTGTTGTGACAAATTTAATCCTTCTGCTGAAATGTTTGAAATGGTAAACTTTGGTTAAAAATTGTTTATACTTGTGTATATTAAACAATAGCCCAATTCACAGTCTTGTGCAAATGGTCTTGTATCGTTGCATGTGCAAAATGGTATAGTATATTGATACTCACCACTAAGAATTGTTATGTTATGTTACACAGAAATCACTAAATTTATCGTTGGTCTCAAGTAGAAAGGCCCTAACTTAAAGAATTGTAATTTTACAGGAGAAGGTAAAACATAATAAAAAGTGTAATATTCAAAATATAACTTTTTTGTACAACTGCTTGTTAAAGCGTTATTTAAAAAAAATACAATTTGTAAAAAAATTCGAGTTAGGGCCTTTCTTGAGACCATCGATATGCGTGCGTTACCTTAATATAGAAAGGCCCTGACATACTATTTTTTGGAAATCGAGAACATCTAATGTATCGAAATATGCAAAAATTTCGATTACAAAAAAATTATAATACTGATGAGGTAAACATATACATAAGCTTCCTTTAAGTTGAACCCATACACATACATACTTGTTTACATATGTATGTATGAATGTATAATCGTTTATCACAAAAATAGAATTTCAACTCAAACTTTAAATTATAAATGTCAATATTCTATTTTTATTCCACGCTTATCGCCATGACTCGCCATCATACAAAGTTGTGCGATCTACGAAAAAGTACAATCCTGATGAATTGCTATTGTCTTTTTAAAAATTTCATAAACTCCATCCTACCAGGGTTGTAATTTTCCGTAGATCGCACGACTTTGTATGATAGTGTATCACGACCTTCAACCATCAACAAATAAATGTTTTTAATTATTAAGAAAGAGTCTGCAAAACTACACCAAAATCTTTTCTTGGGTATGCATATGTACATATACGTATGAATTCTAGCAATAGATGTTTGATATAAAAGCTGCCCTATTTCAGTGTTGCCAGAAATTGATGGTGAGAGAATGCTAAATCTGTAAAAATATTCTGCTAAAATTTTCTAGAGAAGAAAAGTATAATTCCAGATTTAACTTTTAAAAAATTTATTGAAAAAGCTTTGAATTTCATGTTTGTACAAACTCTTTAGTATATACAGGTATTTTTATGGCACATACATATGTGCATATATACATATGTACATATATATATATATATATATATATATATATATATATATATATATATATATATATATATATATATGTATATATAGTATATATTTATATATATAGTATATATTTATACAGTAGTTTTCGTTTATAGTCACTACCGCTTATTGTCACATTAATGATATAATCCATATTTAATGTTTTTTGTGACTTTTGAACTTAATTTCATTCAAAAAGTTGACGATATAGTCCATTTACTATATAGTCATATTTGACATATATGCACCAACTTTGTGGTAGTCAAAATCCAAATTGTATGCAAACAATTCGCATTATAGAGTCAAAAATATTTCTGCAGATTTTTTTAGTAATTTATAAGTCATAAACCAAAAAATTAATCTAAATTAATTGAAATTTATTTGCTGGTAGTTTAGCATGTCTATATACGTATTTCATTGGCGCTTGAACTAAATCATCAGTAGACTTTAACCACAAATTTTAAACAGTCACAAACCTCTTACTTTATGCATAGACTTTCAAAAACTATATGAGAATTCATAAAATAATAATACTTTTGAAAATCACAAAAGAAAAAATAAGCTTAGTAGGCTTTGAAACTGATACAAAACCCAGCAAATAATTTATATCCAGGTGAACTCATTTTATTTTTCTACATCCTTATACCTCCATCTACTATTTAGTAGAAGAACATGTCTTTAGAACAAAACATTGTTGCATAAAAGGCCACACAAATGTGTCTTTTAAAAACAACATTATTTTGTAATTGACATAATTGGATTGTATGGAAATTCTTTTATATACCTCTGCGTGGCATATAAAAAAATTAGGCTTATAGTCACATTAGCGTTATAGTCGACAATTTCTGTGCAATTTTAAATGTGACTATAAGCAAAAACTACTGTATGTATATCGAGACCTATTTTCGATTTAATTGTAACAAAATGTAAAAAATAAAGTTTTTAATTGAAATTTAAATTTTGTTGTCCTACCCATAGCTTAGAATTATTAAAATTTCGAAATTTTTGACATCCTTTAAAATAAAATTTTACATCCTGAAATTTTATCGTAAGCTACAATTTATCAAGCCTTATTTTCGATTTAATCGGAATCGACAAAAATGAAATTTTTTAGGAGAAGGTTTTTAATAATATTCCACTTTGTTTTACATACGTAAATTGTCGCTTAAGATAAAATTTTACAGCCACTAGCTTAAAACTCATCAACAATTTTGACATTGTTATAATTCTAAACTATGGTAGACCCATACAATTTTAATTTTAATAAAAAAGTCTATATTCGATAACATATCGCTTACGATAAAATCTAAAATAAGGCTTGTTATGTATGATGTGAACCATATTTGAATATTAAAAAAAACCGTCTTCTGAAAACTTTCATTTTTGTCGCTTATAGGCTTTTTACACTGACGCACATCTAACATCTACCATCAATTTGCGAAAATGTTAACATCTTCCCATAAGAAATACACAGTACTAAAAACCAACATCTTTCTACATCTTTAAAAGATGTTCCTATCTCATTTTGTTTCATCTAACATCTTTCGTTAATTTTAGTGCCATCACTAGCAAAATTACATTGTTGTGTCAAAAACAACGTTGCCACTTTCTGTGTAATAGTGCAAAATCTGTACTATTTATATATTTTCGCAGTATTTTTGCACCATAAATTTTTTGTGTAATTTTGCACTATATGACTTTAATGGCATTATGGCATTTATATTTATATGTTATAAAGCGATAACAGCATGAGTTGACTAAAGACAAAATCGAGTTATACTTATGTACTACCACATTCTACAGACGAAACTTCATGCCTTATTGAAGATTGCAAGTTTTTAAAGATCATTAAAAAATAACTGAATCAATTCTTTCTACTTTAGATGAAATATCTACAAAATATTATTTGCAGTTTCCTTCATATTCTCTTGGAGCTAATCCCTGCTTTTATTCAAATTAAATCTGAAGTAATCAAAGATGTGCCAATTTTTTTCTAATTACTAAAGGCTTATTTTTTAAATTTTTAGTTTACCGATAAAAACGAGCAACTTGTTTGCACAATCATTGAAATAAAAATCGATTTCCATTTGTTAAGCTAGATTATCAAAAATTAGACAACGAGTGGCGTGAATATGCAGTTTTAGACCATAAGGATAAATTCGATGTTTTGAAATTTATTGTTCTAAAATTTCTGAAATTAAAAACTGTGCTGGCGATATTTTCTTTACAAATTTAAAAGTTGTGATATTACCATTCTTAAACGCTTCTGTTGAAAGAGTTTTTTTAAGTAAACTGATCTTTATTAAAACTGATACCCCAAGAATGACTTATCAGCTAATACAGTAGCGTCAGTTTTAAAATTGTGGTGCAAATTTAATTAAAATTATGAAAATAAATTTAAATTATGAAAATAAATTGGAAAAAATAGTTTAGTGTAAATATTTACATATGCTTAAAGAACCAACGAATGTATAAGTATCGCTCAGTACTTCTAGTTAAATGAGTTTAAATTAAGAAAAGAAAAGGTTAATAACCCTCTTCTCAAACGCATGGTTCAAAAAATATTTTATTAAATTTAGACAAAATGTTAAGAGGAAAGTGGTAAATTATTCTTCGTTGAAGTAAATATTTACGAATTAGTGATATTTTTATATTTTCAATTGTACGTTTTTTAAATATAAAAAATTAGCTCGTATTAAATTTCAATGTACTAAAAAAACTATTAAGAAAATAAAAATTTTTTCTTAAATGTTTTTGCATTATTTTAGACTTGCGGCTTTGTAATTTCTTTTTTCACTAGTGGCAACGCTGGTCAAAAACTAAGAAAAAACGACATACGTATATACATATTATATATACATATGTACCTTTTAAAAAATCTTCATCTTATTCTTGCAAATCTTTTATAATTTCCATGTACTGCACTTTAATTGGGTTTGTTCATGCAAAGCAACAACTACTCCAATTATTAATTTTACATCAAAATCTATTTTTTATAATTTCCTTAACAAAACCTATGCAAAACGTGTTGTCTTTTTGACAAGTGAGATGATGGTAGATGTTAAATGGTGTCAATGTAAACGCATGTTTCACATTTTTTACATCTTCCATGCGTTTCACTGAAATGTGTGTCAATGTAAATAGCCTATTACGCATAATTGAAAATAGTCCTCCATATAAATATGTATGTATAATTGTATATAATACGTTACGGCCCAACTATAATATGAATAAGCTAGGTTAATACCCTTTTCATACTTACTCACATCTTTGAGGAATGCATGGAATATGTTGAAAATTGAAAAAACCTGTTCACATTACAACATCTTTCATCTTTCATCTGTCATGTATTGTAATACTATTTTTACGAGTGTGAGCAACCAATAATTAAATAATAAAATGCAATTTAAAAATTCAGTAGAAATTGATTTAATTGCTGGCTCCTGAGGAGCAGAAACAAATAATGCTAGAAATTATGTAGAAATTATGCCAGCGGACAATGATGATGTATATAGAAATATTAAAAATTTTATCCGCAAAGATTTTGCGTAGACATTTGCAACTATTTTTATCTAATTTATTTTGTTTTGGAAAAATATATAACAGATTTTATTATATGCATACATATACATACATATTTATATAATGAAATCTTAGAGTAATTACGGATCTTTTTTTGGGAAAGATATTCCAAATTGTAGCTTTGAATGTATGTACATATGTACATGCATATGTAGATATACATACATACATACATACATATTTATACATTTTTATAGTATGTATGCATGTATGTATAGTTGTATACATTTTTTCTAGTGATGACACTAAAATAATCGATAGATGTTGAATGAAACAAAGTGAGATAGGAACATCTTTTGAAGATGTTGAAAGATGTTAAACATTCAGCCCTGTATAATTCTTATGGGAAGATGTTATCATCTTGCCAAATTGATGAAAGATGAAAGATGTGAGTAAGTGTGAAAAGGCTATAAGCAACTGTGCGGTTACATATAAAACGCATGTGGCAAACTATAATGTACTTAACAAACTTTTCGTCAATTTTCGTCAAATATCATTTGCTTAAGTAAAGTGCCAAACTGAACGCACATTCCGTAAGGAAACAACTGTTTATGCATTTTTTAAACTCAAACAAGCAGCAGCAGAAAATATTCATTAATTTTAAATATTTTTTTATTGTTTCTTATTTTAAACTCAGAAAATAAAGCAAAACTTTTATTTTCATTGTTTGTTTTACAATACATATATACACACATACACATGTATTTACTTATGTGTGTATATTCACTGTTGTACTTTTTAGTAGGCAAAACAAATAAATCAAGTAATAAGCTGATGGATATATTTATATGTGAATAGATTAGGTCATTCTTTCAAGTTAGTTTGATTGAATTGCATTCATTTAGGAGTTATGAGAAAAAGTATTGACAATACCTAGATGTGCAGGTGTGGCTAAAGAATACTTAAGTGCATGTAAGTACATTGTGGCCACCTAAAAGTCACATCTGAATTGTTTAAGCATTTGACAGACTTATCCTTCAATTCTGACATTAGCTTAAGCCAGCTTATTCATATTATAGTTGGGCCTATAGTATTCACTGTATTTACATTGCGTAGGAAATACATAATGTAAAAAAATTACGTTAATGAAAAGAATTATTCTCAACACCAAAAAAAAAAAAAATTAACAAATTAACATTTTTATTTTAAGCAAATTCTCTCAAAAAGCATTTGGCAGAATTTTTTAAAAGTTCAATGCTTTTCAACGAATGAAAATGCCAGATCTGGCAGTGAAAATGCCAAAATGGCAACAATGCCCTATTTAGACCATTGAAAAATCGTAAATTTTAAGCAGTAAATCGTCAAATCGTCATTTTGCTATTTTCGGCACATAAAATCGTCAAAATGACGATAAATCGTTTCATCTGGCAGCCGTGATCCCATTACTATTATTCAGTTGTATTTTGATCGTCGTGTGTATCGTACAAGCGGATATTTATACGTGCTGATGTAAAAATTACCACTCCTCCGGGCATACGTTTTTTTTTTTATAATATATATATATATATATATATATATATATATATAATTTATAATTTTTCTTTGTTTTCTTTTTTACTATTAATGTTATAAATTTGCCTGCGAAAAAAATTTTTTTTAATTTTTTTAGAAGTTATGTTTGTTCCTGTTTTTAGGTTTAAGAAAAGTGAATATGATAAAATCCTTGCTTTGTTTAACTAGACGTTTGATTTCTTTATTTTATTACTTTATTCATTTAAAAATGTCTCATCTAATTCCAAATACATAAAAGCAAATAAATAAAAAAAAAATCTTTTTTTGGCAAAATTTTCTAAAAATTAAAAAGGGGTAAAATTTACCACCACCACAGCATATACGCCAAAATATTTCACCTCAGTAGTTAAAGGTTAAACAATAAAATTGCACGCATCCTTTCACATAGTTCACATGGCAAGTAAATTAAAGATTTTTGTTTTCCTCTAATATCAAGACCGATAAGAAAAACTATGATATTTACAAATTCCTTTGTACATACAGTCATTGGAAATTTAATTCACTTGCATCTGCATCTGGGCATTTTTAGCTCCACTTTCTCAGCATTAAGTTATTCCGCATGGTTGTATATGGTTACACTTTTATTTTCATTTTTTATCTAAGCAAAAAAGATATTTATATTAACACACAATCTTATTGGCAATGAAAACTCAAATTTTTATTAAATTTCTATTGCTGAACTCTTGCTTTATTGCAGAATAAAATGTAAACATTAAAAAACTGATCCAGATTTTATTCTCTCCCGTATTTGCTTATTTTATTTTATTGTTATTTTTGTCATTATTTTTTAAATAAAATTAGAAAATTTAATTTTTTCACAAAAGAAAAAACTTGAATAAAAAAATCTCAATTTGGGGATTTTCGGGGATGACAAATCAAAAATTGGGGATAAGCTCTAGAAAAAAACTGGCAACACTGAGCTACGGACCTGAGGGCAAATTACGGCATTCGATACTATTCGGAATTTAAAAATATTTGTATATAAACTATCGAAATATTTCGTAAGTTCGTTCGATAAAGAGTGCCGTAATTTGCCCCCTGAAATTTGGACAGAGTGTGTAGAACCTTGGCCGCTACAACAAGAAATACATGAAAATTAAAAATTAAAGGGTGTTCCAAAACGAGCAACGAAAAATTTTAAAATCCCAGGTAATATACATACAATTGTATGTACATATGTATATTGACACTTGTATTTTTATACAGGCTACAACAATTAACACTAAAATTTAAAAAAATTTAAATTAAAGGGTGGTACATCAGTTAATGCAATTTTGTCAAATTTACATAGACAACTTGCTATATCTTGGAAACCGTAAGAAGCAAACTCTTCAAATTTTCAAAAACAGTAAAACTAAAAAAAATCCGAAAATTATAAAATCGCCAAACCAAAAAAAAAATCGACAAAAACCAAAAAAATCGCTTAAACGAAAAAAGCACTAAATCAAAAAAAAAATCTAACACTAAAATAAATCGGCAAAACCGAAAAAATCGACATAATGAAAAAATCGCCAAAATGAAAAAAACACCAAAAACCGAAAAAATCGCCAAATTGAAAAAACGCTAAAAACAGAAAAAACTGTCAAAAAGGCGCCAAAACTAAAAAATCGCTCAAATGAAAAAATTGCCAAAATGAAAAAATCGCCAAAATGAAAAGAAATCGCGAAGTTAAAAAAACGCCAAAACTAAAAAAAATCGCCAAAATGAAAAAAATGCCAAAATGAAAAAAAAAATCGCCAACTTGAAAAAACGCCAAAAACCGAACAAAATCGTCAAAACGCGAAAAAGGCGCCAAAACTAAAAAATAGCCTGAATGAAAAAACATCGCCTGTATGAAAAAAAATCCCAAAAATGTAAAAAATCGCCAAATTGACTATGTAATTATGACAACTTGCTGTATCTTGGAAACCGTAAGAGGAAAACTCTTTAAATTTTCAAAAACGGCAGAACTAAAAAATCCCAAAATTATAAAATCGCCAAACCGAAAAAAATCGCCAAAAATTAAAAAAAAATCGCCAAAATTAAAAAAAATTTCCTATATGAAAAAAGTAGCCAAAATAAAAAAAAAAAACCAAAATTAAAAAAAATCGCCAAAATGAAAAAACGCCAAAAACCGAAAAAAATCGCCAATACGAGAAAAAAAGGTGTCAAAACTAAAAAACAACGCCAAAACTTAAAAAAACGCCAAAAGAAAAAAACGCTCAAAACCAAAAAAAAACCCAAAAACGAAAAAAATGCCAAAATTATATTTTATATAGGCTAAAGTTCGTATTGAATTACATATCTAGTATCCGTACGGAACCCTTCGTGCGCGGGTCAAAGTCGCACTTGACTGAATTTATTTAATATCCACAACTTAATTAAATTTAGTGTTTTTTTATGGGAATTGTTAAAATTTAAGTTTAAAGTTTTTTAAACGCACTAATAATCCCAAATTAATATTTTCTTATTAAGTAAAATATTTTTTTTTATTAAAAATACATTGAAAGGTGCCCTGATGATCTGCATTAGCAATAGTGAAATGCGCATAGGATCCAGCCAAACCCCTCAGTAATCAATTTCAATGTATTTTTAATAAAAAAAAATATTTTACTTAATAAGTAAAATATTAATTTGGGATTATTAGTGCGTTTAAAAAACTTTAAACTTAATTAAATTTATTTATATAAAACTCGGATCTATGTTTTTTTGGTTTGTCTTTATTTGTTCACACATACACACATTCACATATATGTACATATTTTGTTTTGATAGCTGGTTCAGCTAAAATGGCGATAAACTTCGATAAAAGTTAGAGAAGATACAAATTTTACGTGCTTCGCAAGTAGATTCATATTGAATATACTTGATTCGCTCTCATAATTTTGTATGGCGAAGTTTTGTGAGAATATTTTCTATATTCTCTGCTATAAAAACGCTTAAAAAATCTTAGTTTTTATGTAATAACGCATTGCTGATGGTATGAATCAGGGATGATAAAGTTGGTACAATTGTACTTTTTTTGGTACAATTTAAACTTTAAAAGTACGTTGTTACCCCCGTGACTCATTTGGTACTATTTGAAAAATTTGCGAGAACCTAATATTTTTTTTTTTACAAAAAATAAATAGCGATAATTTAAAGTATATCGAGTTTGACAGAAAAGTGGCGAATTTGATTTGTTGTTGAGAGCGACTACCTTGTTATATATGCATTACTCTTGTTTGTTTTATTATAAAGAACTACATATAACTTCACCGGTGTTTCGTTTTCAATATGATAGCGCGCTATAGCGTCGCCTTCATTTCTTTTATCTGTTGTATTACTTTTCTTATTAAAAAATATTCCCCACGAGTTTCGAGCTTTGAAAAATTAATTGTAATGTATCCGTAGCTTTCAAAAGTTATCAATAGAATTTGTCAATTCCAAACTCATCAGCGAATGTGGAAAGAAATTTTCATAATTAAAACGAAGAGTCGAAAGTCTAATACAAACAAAATACACCTCGTCACAAAAATTTATTGTAATGGTATAAAAAATAAAACTTATACAATAATTTTTACAAAAATATTACAGGGGGTCTACTGTGTAATTCGAAACGAAAGAAATTGCTTGCCCGTTTGAATGCTTATAACATGTAAATTCGAAAGCATTTCCTTTCGTTTCGAATTACAGAGTAAACTCCAGCAAGAATATTACAGTTTCTACTGTGCTTTTACCTTCTGTAAAATAACAATTATTTGAGTTAGGACCTTTCTTCTTAAGACCAACGATAAGTTTTCACTGCCTCTTCCACTATGTCGAAAGAAAAATCCTGCGAAAGAAGAATCCTAATAAATTTTAATTTTTGAGTCAGTGATAAAGATTAATCCTCATATAGTTCTATTTTTTTTTAAACAAAAACAAAATTTTCTTATTTCATTAAGTTGTGTGTAAATTAAAAACTCTAAACTTGTGTTCTGGCATACTAGTTTTTTTTTTAGTTATGACGTTATTTGTATAAATGAGCGTTGTGTTTTAAATATGTAATAAAATAAAGTTAAGACAAAAAACCGAATTTAGTACTATTGGGGTCGAAAAAGTACAATTTTAAAAGCTAATTAGTACGAAATTAGTTTTCTCATATATCATCCCTGGTATGAATGGTAAAGTTTAATGCAACATTGGATGCGGCTTGAAAAATTCTTTCAGATGATTTATTTTTTTAAATGTCTTGGGAGAAAGTATCATTTAACACATTCACCACAGCAGGCTACCGACTACAAAATGCCCAGAATAGAATACACATGTTTATATGAGAGTGATTCTTTTGAAGACAGCAAGGCAACTAGGCGGCAGGTTGTTGTCTATGCTAATTTTGTCGCTATAGTCCAATTAAAGTTTAATTGGAGTTATTGAGATCTTGTTTCAACTTTGCTATTTGTTGTTGAGCTTCTCATTTGTTTAAATGAAAGTTTATAACATAATAACTCTAGTTATTATAAGAAGCTTTGGGTAAAGGTTCCCTGATGATCTGCTTTAGCAACAGTGAAATGCGCATAGGATCCAGCTAACCATTCAATAATCAATTTCAATGTGTTTTTAATAAAAAAAATATTTTACTTAATAAGTAAAATATTAATGTGGGATTATTATTGCGTTAAAAAAAATTAAACTTTAATTGTAACAATCCCCATAAAAAAATAAAAACACTAGTTATAGTGAGTTTTAATCAGGAATAATTTGTTCATCGGGAAAACAGAAAATGAATAGTGGTACTTATAAATGTATTTACCAAAGGTAATAATTGTATACACAATAATCTTTCCTCAGATTCCATTTGATTAAAAATTCACGTTGAATAGCTGATGTTAATAACAATCTCTGCCTAAGTAGATAAACATGAGTGCTAGTGAAGTGCGTGGCTGCACAGAAAAATGCGCAATACCCCCAGCTAAAAAGTCTAGTGTTATTTTTTTTCTTCTTTAGAAAGTCACATAATAATTGAAAATACTGAATTTAAGCCCGATTAAGAAATTATTCCTGATTAAAAAAAGTTACTATTAAAACTTTTATTTACTTCAAAAAATTGTTGTAGTTAAAATTATGTAGTGAAATTTTGTCAAAAATTAATAGAAGCGATAAAAGACTGATTGGCGCATATTCAGAAATCGTAACCAAAGTCTAAACTAATAAAATAGAAACTAAAAAATAGTTCATAGATAGTTATAGCTCTTATTCACAATTCATAACTACTCCAGCAACTGCTTTCAGCTGGTAAACGAAGTGCAACCTTGCATATTGTTATGTAGAGAGCATAAAATGTCGATAATATTTTGAACGATAAATTCTGCAACTAATTGAAAAGCTTATGAAGCTATTAAAAAACAGTTTTATTTCCTGAAAAAAGTATGCATATTCTAAAAAAGTAATTTTTAAGTTATATACAGACTATAAATCAATTAAAAAAAGTGCTTGTAAAAATAAAGTTATTCTATAGAATTTTCTTGACCAAAAACACATCTCTAATTTATTTTATTGCTTTATATGGATATTTTTTTGGACGCAATAGAAATAAATGCAAAAAGTAAAGATAATAAGGTAAGCTTATTATATAGGAAAATGTTAGAAAATAAAGATTATTTGTTGTTTTTTTGCATTTGCACAAATTTATTTTACTTTTAAAATAAATTGTAAATGAAATCAGCCAGCTGTTCTTTGAATGTATTAGTTAGCTGGCATTTAGTTACAGCTTTACCCATAATTAAGTGTAAACTATTACTGCTGAAAGTAATCAACTATGAATAACTTAAATAGATACTTAAAAAAGTTAACACTTAGTGATAATTTCTGAATATGCGCCATTGTATTTAAATATTTATTTAGACCCGGTATTTATATAAATGTTCCCGTTTTGAGTAATATAATAAGTCAACTTGATGTTTTTGTAAGAGAGTTAAAATTACTCGTATAAGACAGCTAAGCGAATAAAGAATGCTGTGATGCAATTTTCAAAATATGTCAACATGAAATGTTGATTCCAAAAAACCAATATCTCAAATTGCTTGGATAATTTATATCCAAAGTTATGTATGCTTTGTATATGTGCATATGTATCTTTAGTTTATTCCCGCTGAGAGGGCCTTTTTCCTGCATTATTAGAAATAAATTATCTAACTGGCTGAAAGTTGAAACTTCTCATACCGTGTTAGCAAAGGGATTTTAAAGACTGGATTCCAAATAATGAACCTATTCTAAAGTACAAATATACAGTTTCAAAAAATAGGCATTTAATAACTACAAAAAATTTCACAAAACAACCTTTTTCCGTTAATTAAAAAATGCAATGTACGAGAAATTTACAGAATTGTCTTGTGCCTGTTTCTTGAGAATTCAATATTCAGATATTTATCAAAATTTAAAAAAAATTTCTCTTCAACACACAGGTAGCACAAAGGGATTCTTGTATTGGACCCAAGTGAGCTGGACTCTTAACCTCAACCTTCCTTACCGGCAGCCTGCTAACCTAACCTAACTAACCTAGCTTTGCATTTCATACATACTTACACATACATATACTTATGAATGTGCGTGTGTACCCTCTAGGCAGCCTAGAACCATATGTCTCTATGTCAATACTCTTTCTCCAGCGACAATTGCACTAGTTAAAATGTCACCAACTTTCCTTTTATGCGTGAGTAGAGATACGTTAGAAACAACAGTTCCAGTGTATTTTTGGTGATATTGTCAATGAACGCGTCAATAGTTTGTTTTTAGTTTTTATTATGATGTGCAATAATATTCAAAAAATATATGTAGACGAGGGTCACTAAAATCTACGAGTGAATCTTTGGTTCAAATATCTCCATATGGTCGTAAAAGAACTACCTTCTTAATAGTGCTAAAGTCTACTGGTAGATTTTGAATGACAACACTATGTTATGTGTCAATAGGCATTTACATTGGCTTGGGTACACCTAGTCAGATGTGCAATCGCTTTACGTGAGTACCTGCCATTACGGCCTAATCTCACGTGTGCCAAAGCACCGGGTGTGGGTTAGACGCCAGACCAACGCCCCCATGCACCCCTTTAGAATGAACCTATGGCCCACTCCATAAGGCACATAGGTTGCAATCTTTGAATATAGTTATCCCTGTATTATATTCAATTACCTTGCTGAGGTAATTTGAGCTATCTAAACTCTGCTGCTATGTCCGTGCCCATAGCAGCTCTGTTGAATGGCAACAGCACCTGGAACAGTGTCTGGCTGACCGCGTCACACCAACCACTAGCATTGATTTAACACTGGGAAGCCAAGACTATTCTCCCAGCGATGTTTGGTAGCAAACCACAACCACCACGATAATTCTCCGGCTTCCACGCTTAGGTGTTGTGTATACACCTAAGCGAGGTCCCCAAGAAAATTCCTCAACCATTGCCGGCACAGCTAACCACTCATCCATAAAGAACGCATACCTGTGTCGCCAACTAACCAGTGCCTACTCCACACTTACCAAAATCATCCCTTTAACCCCTTAGGGGTCTACCCCTTTGGGGTAGGACGAACTCGGCATTTTAGCAAAGGAAACTGACGATCGCTACATGCACTCAAAACTTCAGAGCAGCGAGGACCACTCACGCGAGAAGAACGCAAGCTCGCCAACAAAACTTCTGCGCCTACTAAGACCCGACACTAAAAAGTGAGAGTGTCCTTGGGTCGTATCCAGGACGAAAAGCCATTTTAGCACAGAATTTTTGACAACCGCAATGCATTTATCTCTAAGCAGCCCAGCTGTCGGGCAACCGGCACCCGTGGTACCAGAAGTAGCCTCTGGTTAGACCTCGAAGTTCCACCACAAGGGCTCCACCTCTATCGTCTTTTGAACTCAGGGGCAGTTCTAGGTGACGCTGCACCTAGCTAGAAATTGGTGCCAATTTCTCCATATGGTCCCAAAAGAACTACTTAGTCAGTAGTGCTACAGTCTAGTGGTGGATTTTCAATGACAAGCTAATGTTAAATGTCAATAGATGATTACTTTGGCTTGAGTACACCTGGTCACTAGTAGATCACTACAATTTCACTATTCGAACTTTCTGCAAGGTAGTTTGTATTTACATATATCCATACAAACATAACATCTATATACAGGCGCATAGCTGTCAGTTAATTATTAAAAAAATATTCTGCCTTATCGTCGTTGCGTATTTCAAATACGACTACGACAGATTGGTAATAGATTAAAGAAGACTTCAACAGTTTTTCTTTAATCTATTACCAAATTATCGTAGTCGTAATATTATATTAATGTTATGTTAAGCAAAATCGGTAAGACTATGGCTTCAGAAATCGGAATTAAAATAACAGAATTGAGATTAAAAGTAAAAATGAAAAACTGCACTTCAATAGACAAACTTATTTTTTAAGCAAAAAACTGCAAAACTGCTCTATGCTTAGAAAAACTGCTTAATGCTAGGAACACAATTGGGACGAACGTCGATAAGAATTCGCTGCGTAAATTCGTCGTGTGAAGTACAATAACAGCATAGACAGACGACAGCGTTAATTTGCATTAAGGCCCAACTATAATATGAATAAGCTAGCTTAAGCAACTGTGCGGTTACATACAAAACGTATGTGGCAAACTATAATGAATTAACAAACTTTTCGTCAAGTTTCGTCAAATGTCATTTGCTTAAGTAAAGTGCCAAACTGAACGCACGGAAACAACTGTTTGTACATTTTTTAAAATCAAACAAGCAGCAGCAGAAAATATTCATTGATTTTAAATATTTTTTTATTGTTTCTTATTTTAAACTCGGAAAATAAATCAAAACTTTTATTTTCAATGGTTGTTTTACAATACACATATATACACATACACATATATTTATTTATGTATATTCACTGTTGTACTTTTTAGTAGGCAAAACAAATAAAACAAGTAATAAGGTGATGGATATATTTATATGTGAATTTCTAATAGATTAGGTCATTCTTTCAAGTTAGTTTGATTGAATTGCATTCATTTAGGAGTTATGAGAAGAAACAAAATTATTGGCAATACTTAGGTGTGCAGCTGTGGCTAAAGAATACTTAATTGCATTTAAGTACATTATGGCAACCTAAAAGTCACATCTGAATTGTTTAAGCATTTGACAGACTTATCATTCAATTCTGACATTAGCTTAAGCCAGCTTATTCATATTATAGTTGGGCCTTTAACTGTCTTACTGCAAATTAGCTTGTGAATTATCATCATCCCAATACGTATTAGATTTACCCAGTGTTGCCAGAAATTGATGGTGAGAGAATGCTAAATCTGTAAAAATATTCTGCTAAAATGTTCTAGAGAAGAAAAGTATAATTCCTAATATTTTTTTTTCTGCTAAAATGTTCTAGAGAAGAAAAGTATAATTCCAGATTAAACTTTTAAAAAATTTATTGAAAAAGCTTTGAATAACATGTTTATAAAAACTTTTTAGTTTATACAGGTATTTTTATGGCACATACACGTGTGCATACATACATATGTATATCTATATATATATATATATATATATATATATATATATATATATATATATATATATATATATATATATATATGTATATCGAGACCTGTTTTCAATTTAATTGTAACAAAATGTAAAAAATAATGCTTTTAATTGAAATTTAAATTTTGTTGTCCTACCCATAGCTTAGAATTATTAAAATTTCGAAATTTTTGACATCCTTTAAAATAAAATTTTACATCCTGAAATTTTATCGTAAGCCACAATTTATCAAGCCTTATTTTCGATTTAATCGGAATCGACAAAAATGAAATTATTTAGGAGAAGGTTTTTAATAATATTCACTTTGTTTTACATACGTATTGTCGCTTATGATAAAATTTTACAGCCACTAGCTTAAAAGTCATCAACAATTTTGACATTGTTATAATTCTAAACTATGGTAGACCCATACAATTTTAATTTTAATAAAAAAGTCTATTTTCGATAACATATCGCTTACGATAAAATCGAAAATAAAGCTTGTTATGTATGATGTGAACCATATTTGAATATAAAAAAAACAGTCTTCTGAAAACTTTCATTTTTGTCGCTTACGCATAATTGAAAATATGGCTCCATATAAATATGTATGTATAATTGTATATAATTGTATTCACTGTATTTACATTACGTAGGAAATATATAATGTAAAAAAATTACGTTGATGAAAAGAATTATTCTCTACACTCAAAAAAAATTTAACAAAGTAACATTTTTATTTTAAGCAAATTCTGCCAAAAAGCATTTTTTTAAAAAGTTCAATGCTTTTCAACGAATGAAAATGCCAGATCTGGCAGTGAAAATGACAAAATGGCAACAATGGATTTACCGTAAATGCACTAAATGAGAGTGAATTAATACTGAATTTATCTACATGATAACACCGGCCTCATATGGTAACACCGTCAACAACAATGAATGAAATGTTGGCAAAGTGTTTTTGTTTTTAAAATTAAAATGCGATTCAGTCAGGAAATATATGTTATTTTAATTGTTTTTAGAAAAAGAAAAAAATAAATATTAGAATCGAGACACATTTTTTACATTTTAATATTTCCAAAGAAAATTATCGAAGTTTGGGGTACGAAAGGGATGCACAGATTTTATTTACTTAATGCAAATACTGTCGTCTGTCAGGGTAAATTTTTAACTTACATTATAGTGTTTTCACACTGACATGGTTTTAATAGAAGTTGGTTTTAACGTTAACACCAAATGTTAAAACCTGGTTTTACCATACAAATTGTTTTTGTTAAAATCAAATTAAAACCATTTTTGAATTGGTTTTAAGTTGGTTTTATGAAATGCAACTTTGTTTTCGCTGTGATAAATTCAGTGCTGCCAAGTTGAAATGACCGACAGCAGCTGATAATGTTATGCCAGTGAATACTAATATAATAATAATGAATAATTTTCAACAGAAAAATGGATGCAGCAGCAACAATAATTAAAAAATTATGCAAAAAAGAGTTTTTTGGAAGTAAAACAAAGAAAATATTTTAAATTGAACTCTGAAAAGTGAAAATAGACAATATGACTGACATTCAGCTGCCAATAAAAAAGGTTTATGTTATAATGTATATGTGCATTTTTATATTATTAACAATATTTCCAAGCACTTCTTCATTCTGTATAAGAAGTTCCATAATTTAAAAAAAAATTTATTTACAAAATATAAAATAATTTCCATTTTAGAGCGCATTGTGAAATATCTCAGCTTTTCATACAAACAAAAACAGTTGAACAGTATGTCCAACAAGTGTTATTAAAAAGCAGAAAAAATGCAACAACAAATACACGCATTTCGACAGGAGATTTATTTTATTTTTGAACAAAGTTATTAGACATTCTGTGAGTTAAAACCTGAATTTAACAAACTTGCAGTGTGAATGCAAAATTAGCTGTTTATGGTTTTAACGTTAAAACCAGGTTTTAACTTTCAGTGTGAAAACACTATTACAGTGAGATTACACGAGACATAAGTTTGGACATTCTTGTGTTGGCAATTGTCAAAATCTGTTGCTAACACAAAAAATGACTGTGTAAACCGTAAATGTTAGTGTTCGAACACATGTTTGGAAACAATTGCTCAAAAACAAGTCTGAGCAATTATGTTAGGACAAAAGCTGTCAAATTTACTTTTTCCGTAGAAAATAATGGCGGGAAACTAGAA
Source organism: Tachina grossa (assembly GCA_949987645.1). NCBI lineage: Eukaryota > Metazoa > Arthropoda > Insecta > Diptera > Tachinidae > Tachina > Tachina grossa. The sequence continues at coordinate 124,257,357 of OX465275.1, forward strand.
ATAATAAGTTTATTACAAAAAAAAAAAAAAAATCAAGCAGAAGAACAAAATATATGCTCTGTGGCAGAAGTATTAAAAAATCAAAACGAAAAACGAGCACTTTGTATGCATACGACAATCTAAATTTTAGGTTTTAACATTATACGTCTAGCCACCCTTGAAAATAAGTTTGAACACAAACTTTTTTGTGACGTCATTCTGCCGACATTATTTCTTATGTTCAGAAATAAAAATTGCTCGTCTATTCGTACTGTTAGTGAGATTTTAATGAAAATTAAAGGCAGAATTACCCGACTGTAAATGTAGAACTGTAAATGTAAATGTGTCAGCTGATCGAATCTGTTGCATGAAAAGCTATGCAAACGCTTACCTGACTGAAATGGCACGTAAATGTAACGTCTGAACCTGCAGAAAATAGAATTTCATGACGACGTTACGTGACATTTGTAGACAGTGCTGGGATGCATGTATATTGAATGAGAGTTTGGCACAATAGCCCTGATTTGGCACTTCTGTTTCTTTTAATAATTTAAGCTTCTGAGTGGTTAATTTGTATACGTACATGGCATATTCAATAAATTTAGTTTTCTAAAAAATTTTTTTTTATAAAATCTAACCAGAGTTTGCCAATCGTATGTGTTTATTTTTTGTTAATATACATACATACACATATGTATATGTGCATATGTATGAATTTGTAAAATAAACATACATATGTGCGTACAAACATACATTCAAGCGTACAAAAAACTATTTTTATTTAAAAATAATAACAATAACAAAAATTAAAAATTTTAAAAACCCCCGACTTTTTTCAGAAAAGATGTTATATCTTCTACACGGCTGGACCGATTTTCTTCAAACGTAGCTAAGAACCCTCTCGATGAAGTCATTTTTCAAACAGAAAAATTTAAATGAAAATCGGTCCAGCCGTTTGACTTGTACGTGGACACGGACAGACACAAACTTATAACACCCCTTTTTTTAGTCGGGGGTTAAAAATAGAAATAGGTACGTATAATCATAATAACTAGATATACCAAACGGACGACACACAAATGTAAATAATTTAAGATTCAAAGAAAATGTATCTAAACGTCATAAAAAAATTCATTAAAACACAGCCACACACATACTTACATACATATAAAAGCATAATTAAATAATACATGAAATTAAAAAAACCTAAACAAAATCCCTTCAACCAACCTAATTCAATTTATTCAACTCTCTTCCTTCAAGTATTATGGCTTTGATAAAACAACAAATAAGAGAAAAACAATTGTAAGGTCAAGAGAAATACTACAAACACACACACACACTCATGTTTTTTATACTTGTAAGCTATAAATGCGTGTGCAATATGTGTGCATGTAGTAGTAGCAACTTTAAACCATGGGTGAACATCATGTAGCAAATTTTTGCAAATCGAATTCACACGTATTCTTATTCTCTTTAATTTAGTCTTATCTGAGATAAATTTTTACTTATCTTTTCACTCATTTTTCTCAAACGCACTGCGAGAAATTTATTGTGTATGCTGTTTATGTTAAAAAATGCTTTTGCTTACGTGAAAATTAAAAATTATTTTCTCTTACAAATTGGTTTTTAGTAGTTTTAAACTCAGAATTTAAGTGAATAATAATGTTTATTTATTATTTTTTGTTGAAACGGTTTTCTAGAAAAAAATTCTTTCATAAAAAAAATCATATACGAATTACTTTTATTAATTGTTTCTGCATGTGTGTTTATCTTTTTCGCTCACTTACATAATCTTAAATTTATCTTGGTCACCCATGCTTTAAACGCTTATAGCTCCCAAAATACTAAACCGATTTCAATAAAATATAGATATATATATATATATAGATATAGATTTCTGTATAAAAAATCCTTTAAAACCATATAAATCTTTTTAAAATCGGTGCGGTGGTACCAGCGTAAAAGGGATTACAAAAAACATGTTCGCCTATTAATTATATAGATTATAATGATAACAAAAATATAAATATTTTTTATAATGAAAATTTATTATTTGACATATTGTCAGAAGTGTACATAAAATAATTGATATTTATTTGCTGGTAGTTTAGCATGTACTTATATATACGTATTTCATTGGCGCTTGTGACTGTTTAAGATTTGTGGTTAAAGTCTACTGATGATTTGGTTCAAGCGCCAATGAAATACGTATATAGACATGCTAAACTACCAGCAAATAAATTTCAATTATTTTTTATAATTATAATACGTTGTAATGTAAATATGTATATACGAGTATGAAGCTTAAATTGTAATTTCACTAAATGTCAAAGTCATTACAATGTTTGTAAGTATAAAATAATGATTTTATACCATTTAAATAATTTTGGTACTTTTTCCATGCAATCAAAAATAATGTGAAGATGTTGAACTCTCATCAATGTTTCGAACAGCTGTTTTCCATTTTATATGATTTTTTATACTGATAAACACCCAGCAAAAAAGTCCTTTATATGTACATGTGTATGTATTTTTGTTAAAAAATATACATATGTATATTGTTTGTAAATAAAACTAAATTATTATGAGTAGGTACGAACATTAATAAGAAAGGGTTAAAACGAGAAAGTAAAGATTTTATTGAGGTGCTACGGCAAGCATACACATTCTTGGAAATTAAAGAGCTAAATACTTCGGGTCTTATGCAAAAAAACTTAATAAAGCTTTGCCAAGCAATGTTAAGTAAAGTTGTATTCTAAAAAAATTATTGTATAAAAATTCTAAAGTAGGCACCCACGTTTGTTAAGACTACTTTAAGTTGATATTTCCAAAATGTGTATTTTCTACCTCAAATATTTTTACTAATATAGCACATACTGATTCATGTTACATCTGAAAATGAAGCTAGAAGTGCCTGCTCTTATCTTAAATTTATTATTTCTGTCATGTAATGGGAAACATCACCAAATTATCAAACTGCTTCAAAATACATAGCAAAATCCATAAAAAAATATTAAAATAAATACAGTTATACAAAAATGTTTTAGTGATGTACATACAATCAAAACAAATAGAAAAAATCTGGATATTCAAATACTCGTTTCATTCGATTAAAACAAATTGTGATAATTTTTCACATTTTTTTACTTTTACTTCATGGTTGTGTTTATCTGTTTTCCTATTAAGTCAGAAGCTCATTTTTTTTAAATTAGGTGGCTTTACTTCAAGATAATAAAAATTTATTTAATAAAATAAAAAAAATATTTGAATACCCGAATGAAATTGTATTCAATTTTGTACATCATAAGCTGTGAAGTGGTTGTTGAACACGGTAGTGTTACCAGTATTTATTATTAAATCACAAAATATTTAAAGTTGTCTTTTGCATATGATTTTTTAATAAAGCTATGTTAGCCTTAAAGTGCTTATCAACTACTATGAACCTTAAAGCTAAAGTAAAATATTTTTTTGCATAAGGGGGTTCGTCTTTCCGATGAAGTTGCTCAAAATCTGTTCTGGTAATGTACAATGACAAATATTACGGTTGAGCGTTACAGCTGCTATTAAAATTATTATAATTGAGTTCATTTAAATAAAATAATAATAATAATTTTCAAAACCTCTAGGCGCATTTTCGTTCTAAAAGGTGTTATTTCAAAAACTCAATTAGTTTTTTCCAACAGGCTAAATCTTGCCATCAAAAAAAAGTAAATTAAAATAGTTTCAGAAATTATTAAAAAATCTTGGATTAATTACTTATACTTATAAGTTCTAATACATACATACATACTCGTATGTATGTCCGTATACATATGTATGTAAATTTCAATCAAAATGAATTTCATGAATTTAAATATTATACATATGTATATGAACTTTCGCGTTTGACTTCAAATAACTCGCAATTTAAAATCAAAAATGCGTGTTTGCTGGGCACAATGATGCAAATTTAGCCAAAAGTGAGTTGAGCTATTAGCTATTTTTTTACCCATTTTTATTTTAATCTAGCTATTTTTCCAAACATGAAATTTGTGTGTGATTTTTCAGATAAAATTTAAACTCGGAACATGGTAACATTAATTAACTACCAAAAAAACACAACAGAGTAATATGTTATTGTTTTCGCATTAATATCTATAAATCCCGGTTCAAACTTGCCATTTTTATTGCAGCAGTCTAAAAGTGCTTATATGAAAGAGATGACTCAATTGGTAACAATAATGTTACGTTTAAATTTTATTAAACGTGTGAGTTCTTTTGATTGCTAAAAATAAAAATAAATAAGACACAATTTTTATTTGCTACTGTTTTTCCTTTTATTCTTAACGAAGCAAATTACAACTTGTCTTTACTTATCCACTTTCAACGAGGTCTTAACTCGACTACTGTCTGATTAGCACTGTTCTGTTCTTGCACATGCTGCCTCTTTTTGTTCGCCCGATAGATGGCTTAATAACATGTCTGTACTTAGTAATGGCATCTATGCACGTTGCCATCTGTATTGTCATTTACTATTGGTAGCCAGATGTTCAAACAGTCCTCTAGCACAGTCGGGAAAATTCATGTTGCTGCTTCTAGGCGTTTGTAGATAATTCCATTGGCCGTTATTTTTGAATTTCAAAGTAACGACTCTTATGTCGGCAATGCGGTGTGCTACTGGTAGTACAAGGTGCTTACCATAAGTGCTCGCACTTTTATTTGTATGTGTGTATGTCTATAGCTATGTACACAATTATTGTTGTTTCTATAGTGTTTGCACGTGAATACGTGTGTGCGTTTAGTGCTTCAGCTAAATACTTCTAGATAGTTCCTTGCATTACCCTGTAGGAATATATTTACGTAACAATAAGATTTTCTACTGCATTCTTATAATCGTTGCAAGGTGTTTATAAGTTGTCGGGTCTACAGTGAAACCTCTCATAACGGACACCTCCTATAACCGGACACATCTAATAACCGGACAATTTTTGTGGATCCAACACGTTCATTCGTTTTTCCATACAAAATGCACTCCCACAACCGGACAATCTCATAAAAGCACAGAAGCGGTGAAACACGGTAACAAGAGTTGCATTTAAATAGTAGGTCTTTCTTTATTTAACTCTGATTCATATTTATGTTAGTGTCAATGATATTGCTGGTTCCCTGGTTAACGTATATGTAAATACTGACTCGTTGGAGACGCAAAGAAATTGCTGTTTATATGAAGAAGTTGTTTGCTTAGCTGGTGTCCCAAAATGGCAGTGAAAAAATTGTTTTTATCAATTACAGAAAAAAAAATTATGTTTGAAAAAGGCAAATATTCGGTGCACGAACTTGTGAAGATATAAAGTTTCTTGTGTATTTTAATAATTCATATTGCTTCATTTCTTATACAAACTGCCTTTTCAAAGCATTTCTAGAGACGACTGTGTTGTATTCCAACAAACAGAATCATTGAAAGTCATTTGAAACCCAACAGCTGAAATTATACCAATCTAATTTGAAGAAGTCTACTCCTAAAATAATTTTTCAACTACAATGAAATCCAAAAAATGTTTAACTCTCTCATAAGCGGACACTTCTAATAAACAGACAAAAACAGGGCGACCGTGAGTGTCCGGTTATGAGAGATTTCACTGTAATTGGTGGTTTATGATATCAATCAAACAAGGGTCATATTTGTCTTACACTAGTGAATATATCAAGAAAAATAAAATTTTAATGAAAGTTTAAAATATAGAAAGTTAATAAAAAGTACAAACAAAAATTTCGCAAGGAATGGATTAGTATCCCAAAAATTTTAAGACTTAATAGCAGAATGTACAAATGAATAGAAGGCGCAATGCAAGTATTGTAAGTATGCACTATAGGAAAAATTATTTTATTTATTACTTCAATTTATTGTTTTTATTTACTTTAAAAAAGTTCCCGATTTGTCTTAAAAAACAATATATGAAATACCTTCTTGTTTTTGCTAAAGTTCATGATTTTTGCATTTGATTTTGCTTAGCCATTTTTTAGCTAGTTTTTAGTCATTTTTTTTGTCTACATTTAGCCATTTGTGGTGGAGGAATTCTGGCAACACTGGTGTGCACAAAGAAGTTTTTTTTTCTGTCGAAAACACGACACGTTTTTAAGTATTCTATAAGCGCTGAAACGTTTACATTTACATTATATTTACATTTACCTTACATCTGCGATTTCTACAGTCGGGTAACGGAGCCTTAACGCTGTCGCCTGTCTACGCTATAACGACGAATTTGCTCAGAGAATTCAGCTCTTATAATTGATAAAGTTAGTTATTGTCAGTGTGACCATATTAGCTAGTTTTGGGCTAAATTTAGCTCATTTCTTCTGGATTTAGCTTTACAAGTTTTATTTAGCTCTTAGCTTATTTTTTTAGCTTTTTTAAAAATTGATTTAGCTTTTTTAATCCAAATTGCGTATTCTCTAAAAATGTATTAAAGACATACATGATTTAGCTTAATTTTATTTTAAAATCTGGTCACACTGGTTATTGTGTATGTAAAGAGAGAGAGAGAGAGAGCAAATTGTTGTTCGTTGTTCGTCGGCGTACAAAATAGAAATAAATCTATCTCAGAGTTCGTCACGCACGACGAATTTCGTTCTACGGCGTTGTTGTGTTCATTTTGATATGAACAAATTGTGTTGCAAGCAAAAATCAGGGAAAACTGCATATTTTAAAACGAGATATTAATACAGATATTGTTGATAGCACAGCTGTGTTACTTTTTCGGCTAATTTGAATCTTTTATTTAAACCTGAAATCCTTTTTTAGGAATCTCTGGTTTTAGACTCGGCAGTTTTTCTTGCTCAACTTTTGATTTTATAATGAGAAAGAAAACGATAGGCGTACAAAAGGCATATGTTACTTTGTCAACTCAAGCATAAAAAAATAAAAAAAAGCACATGCATACATACATATAATATATAGATGCGGTAATAACCATATTTTTAAGCACTTCTTTCTGTAGCTAAAACCATATGAAGCTTTATTAAATTCAGAGACAAAACCATGCATATTTTTATCAGAAGTGCATATTACAGCACTAAAAAGTAAACGTTAAATTAAAAATCACGTTAAACGTTAAATTATAAAAAAGTAATTAAAATATTATTTATATGAGGTAGAGTGATGCTACGTTACTCCCCTTCCCATGGAACGCGGAAATGAACTCTTTTACCAGAAGATGTGGTGTATTCTGCTCGCTGCTTGCCATTTGCAGTTGGTTGTCTAGAAATTGTTGCTGTGTCTGGTTCTTCGGAAATGAACGTAGGCTTAAGCCGATCGATGCTTATGTCGATCGATATTAGTTTTATAAAATTTATCATAACGTTTAATCACGGCAAAAGGTCCTTCATAATGTGGTTCCAATGGTCAATGAACTGCATATATGTGCACAAAAACTGCCGGTGTTGTATATAGCTTTTCTATGAATGGTGTCTTTTTAGCATGATTGGATGTCTGTTGTGGCTTAATATTTTAAATTTTTAGGCGAAGGTCGTTTACAAAGTCATTATAAGTGATGTTTTTCTTGGCTTTGACCTCATCCAGGAATTCACCGAGAACTCGTAGTGAACATACGGAAACCACTTCTGCAGGGCAGGCTTTAATGTCCTTCTTAAAAGAAACTCGTAATCCCAATAGTATGAATGGCAATACTTCCGCCCATTTTTCGGTTTCGTAGCATTTAATTGCTGCTTTCATAACCCGATGGTACCGTTAAATTAAACCGTTGGCTACGGGATGGCACTCAGTTTTTCTAAAGTGCGTGATACCCTAGAGGTTGTTTAGTTCGCGGAATAGGTTGGATTTGAACTGCCTGCCCTGATACGTGGAGATTCTCACGGGAACTCCAAATCGTGATATTTACTGGTGGTAAAATGCAAATGCTATTGTTTCAGAAGTTATGTTTTCTAATGGGTATGCTTCGATCCAGCGAGTAAAGGGGTCAACACAGGTGAGGCAGTAACGAAATCCCTTTGTCGGCGGAAGGCTGATAATGATCGAATATTTTTTGGGGGAGATCATATTTTGAAATTTTTGCTGTTGTTGCTGCTCCTGGATGAATAATATTATGCACCAAATCGAATGCAATTTTTCGGAATGATAGAGTTAAAAGAGCCGTGATTTTTCAGTAGAAACATCTCTAATTCCATTCCGAGAATAAAAATCTTTGTAACCTTGAGGTTGGAATCGTTTTGAACTGATTTTATTTCCGTATCATTAGTATGATTTTCAATGAGCTGGGCATAATTTATAGCCGATGTTATATGTAAGGCGTTTAACAGCTTCATAGGCTCCCGATTGCAGGTGCTATATATATGTTGTGCCGCTTTGCGGCGTTCAGAGGCACCCATCGCTGTGCCTGACACGTCTACCGTAATGGCTAAAGGTGCATTCTCTTCAGGGAAAACTAACAACATGGCCTTACAGAGCGAAGATTTGCATTTTTCAAATGCGTTTATGTTTATCAGCCGATAGCGGAGTTTTTTTACATACATACTAAACAAATAAAATCATAAAAAAATATTCGTAATACATATTTAACATTGATCAATAAGCCTTAATTGGTTTGCTAATACTTTTTTTACTGTCAGTTCTGAAGTTCTTAATGAAAACAATAAAAATAAAAAATTTGATGATATAATTTTTCTAACGGCAAAGCCAATTTTTCGACAGCAATCAACTTCGCTTTGTCCAATGCCAACTAGTGATTTATTAACATTACAGTTGCGTAGTACTTCTTCATACAAGTCAGCGATATCATCCCCTTCGGGTTTATTTTCATCACTTAACAAAGTTATCGCTACAGATAGCAGTAGCTCAAAAGCCAAGGTACAAGTCGGAATGGACAGATATATAATCGTTGTAAGGCATGGGCGAAGCCCGAATTTTTCTAAAATTTCATCTGCTCCAAAGATGTCTAGGGATAACAGCGCATCCTCTACTAATCGTCAAAACCGTTTTCAAATATTGCGAGATGACAAAAACAAACCCGATGTATATACGAACAAAACATCCAAGCCGCCACCAATCTATTTGAGGGAAAAAAATTCAAACGCTCTTATTAAAAAATTAATCTCGGACATTGGTGAGAATAAATTTCACATTGTTCCAATAAAACGTGGTAACATTGATGAAACGAAAATTCAAAATTATGAAGAAAAAGATTTTCGCAAAATGATTACTGAATTTGAAAAAAGTAAAAAAAGCTTCTACACATATCAGCTTAAGAGTGCTAAAGGCATGCAGATCGTATTGAAAGGCATAGATTCCTATGTTGTTCCTGAAGAAATAAAAGATGCACTCGTCCTCCAGGGATTTAAGGTGAAAAATTTATCTAACACACGGTTGCTAGAAATGCCGATTTATCTGGATTTTGCAGATTTACGCCCTCCAAAAAGACGAAATGCAGATTTGAAGAAGATTTTTGGCCTAAAAATTCAGATTTTTCAAATCCAATTTTAGTGCATTTTTTACATTTTTCTTAATACTGCTACTAAATCTTGTTTCTTTTATGTGTGAAGGACTCATACTTTAGACAGTTATAATTTTTGAACTTAGAAGACTTCATTAAAGAAAAAGAAGAAGTAACTTTGGCAAGCTTCTGGAAACGAATATCTGACATAAAAGGAGCTCATTCTGATAAGGATTTTGTGGCCCTAAGTTTATTCAAAATCTATTGTTTTTATCACATTCATTTGAAAATTTCTAAAGATTTTTCAGTCAAGTAAACTTTAATAAAACAAATTTTCGAAATCCTTTGAATATTTATGCAACAAATCAAATGACTTTTTTTACATATCTGATTTCTTTTCTCACTCATTTTATATTATTTGCACATAACTTTGAGTAATTTTTATTTGTTTGTTGGTTATATGAATTTTGTTTCCCTAAGGAAAGAAGGTTTCCCACACGCAAAGTTTACTTTGCAAAGTCTTGAGTTTTTATGAGAGAAGAGAAAAGAGATCTTATTCTATATTCTTTTTTCTTCAACAAACTCAAGATTTTGCAAAGTAAACTTCGCGTGTAGACTTCAGTAGACCTCAACCAATGTGGCAGCTAATTGTAAAAAGGCAATGAGAAAGTAATAGTGAATTAAAATCGAAGATGTTAGCTTGTAAAGTTGTTTTGCTTGAAGCTTTTAAGCTTATGCTGTCATATTCATAAAAAATAGTTTTAGTTTGTAAAAGGTTTACAAAACAAACTTTGCATGGAAGTTTGTTTGTTAAACGTTTTGTAACCCAAAATAATTTTTATGAATATTAACTATTAGGTTTGTGTACGTAATTTTTAATAACATATTGATAGTCGTTCTATAAAAATATGAAGTTTGTATCTTATTTCAAACATTTTTTGGCTGAGGTCTAGTGATGATTTTTTTAAGCGCATACGAAATGCAAATTCTTCATACATCTAAGGCTTTTATTCACAAAAAAATAAAATGAATTGAAGCTTATTTTAAAAAAATGTAAAAAAAATTAAATAAAATGCACCTTAAACCGAGTTTAAATTTGAATTATGAACATGGGTTAACGAAAAAATATTTATGTTACACATTTACATCTATATTTATATAAATTTTTTGAATAAAATATAAAAAAATCTGTTTTAAAAATTACTTTGAAGATTTTTTGAAGATTTTTGAAATGAAATGCAGATTTTGAAGATTTTTTCGTGAAAATTTGTTAGATTTTGCAGATTTTATCATTAGAAATTCTGGCAACACTGATCTAACATAATAAATAGGGAGAAGATTCCTCAACCTCTATTTGGCGTGAACTTGAGCCAAACGATATAAAATTGAAAAAAATGAGACTCATCCAATTTATAATTTAAAATATCTCTTATACCGAGAAATAACAGTTGAAGAACCACACAAGCGTTCTGGACCCGTACAGTGCCAGAATTGTCAGGAATATGGCCACACAAAAACTTACTGAAATTTACCTTCAGTTTGTATTATCTGCGGTGCAATGCACGGTACTACTGGTTGTGCTAAACCTAAAGATCTAGCAGAAAAAAATGTAGCAATTATGGAGGTAATCACACCGCTGATTACAGAGGATGTCCTGTATATTCTTTCGTTAAACAGACTTTGGGGCAAAAACCTAAATTAGCTCCACCACAAAGAGCAAACGCTTGCTCCGCCACTTTTGCTCAAATGAGCCAATCAGTCACTTCACGTGTATCGTATGCCGATGCAGCTAAGACCAGTTCTATTCCCACACAAAATGTTCCACTTCCAAATAATTCAACGCATGCAAACTCAAGTTTTAACTTTAATCGCCTTGAAGCTACTATTGACAGTTTGGTGCAAACTATAAATAATTTTACAACAAATATGACTAGCATGATGCAAGAAATGCTGAGCATGCAGAATAGTCTGCTTCAAGCATTAGTTAACAAGCCATGAACACGTTAAAAATATGTTTCTGAAACGCAAACGGCATTCGCCAACATAAAAATGAACTTGAGCACTTCCTCACGGAAAAAAATATTGATATGATGTTGGTTTCTGAGACTCATTTGACTTCAAGAAGTATATTCAAAATTAATGGCTACACCTTATATGATTTAAAGGACCCAAGAGGAAGAGCTTGCGGTGGATCAGCAATTCTAATAAAGTCAAGACTCAAGCATTATATTCTTGACAGCATTTGTGAAGAACATCTACAAGCAACGAATATTTGTGTCTTAAAATCGAGCGTTGTTTAATACGAGTGGGGAGCCTACTTACTGGCCTACTGACGTACGAAAAATTCCGGCTGTTATAGATTTTGGCGTCATGAAAAATATTTCTAGGGAATTAATTCACGTTGGAGCTTCTCTAGATCTCTCGTCCGATCACTCTCCTACGATCGTTATAATTTTTAGCCCACTGAGAAGTGCTTTACCTCACTCATATGTGAAGATGATCACCCGTATTGATTAACTGCGATTCAAAAAATTTCTTAGTAGTCATTGCACGGAAAACATTGCGCTAAGAACACGCGAAGATATTGAAGCTAACATTGCCAACCTTAACGAAATGATTACATAGGCTGCTGAACATGCTACTACCTCCCATCCGCAGACTGGGTTTAATAGAATTTATTCTATGGATATTGAACGTCTTGTAATGGGTGTTTTTTATTGAGGTATAGAACTTTAAGTTGGCATCACTTTTTTAACTGGCGGCCATTTTGTCAGCTGTCAAGTGATTAATATTTAGTTTGGTTTGCCATTTCATCATGAACAGGTTGACAAAAGAACAACGCTTGCAAATCGTGCAAATTTATTTCGAAAATAATGGTTCAGTTCGCGAAGTTTACCGCAAGCTCTGTCCATTTTATGGTCGACATAATCGTCCATCAGAGCAATTAATTCGGTTAACCATGGCTCGTTTTCGCACTACGTTTACTCTATGTGATAATACGCATCCGCAGAGACGTCGAACAGTGCGCACCGAAGAAACAATTGCCGCTGTAGAGCAAAGTGTTGAAGAGGACCCGAATGAATCGATTCGCCACCGTGCACAGCAATTGGAGCTTTGTCCATCAACTTTATGGAAGATTTTGCGCAAAGATCTTGGCTTGCGACCTTACAAGATCCAGCTTGTGCAAGAATTAAAGCCGCGAGACCATGCAATGTGTCGTGATTTTGGTGTATGGGCCGAAAATGAGATTGATCTCGATGCTGATTTTCATCGCAAAATTTTGTTCAGTGATGAGGCTCATTTTTGGTTGAATGGCTACGTCAACAAGCAAAATTGCCGCATTTGGAGTGAAGAGAATCCACATGAGACCCTTGAGACGCCATTACATCCACAAAAACTGACTGTTTGGTGTGCTCTATGGGCTGGTGGAGTCATTGGGCCATACTTCTTCCGAAATAATGCTGGAGAGTCAGTTACCGTTAATGGAGACCGGTATAGAGCCATGATAACCGACTATTTTGTTCCCGAATTGGATGGCATGAATGTGGATGAGTTGTGGTTCCAACAAGACGGTGCTACATGCCACACAGCGCACGTCACAATCGATTTATTGAAGGAAACATTCGATGAGCGCATAATTTCGCGGAATGGACCTGTCAATTGGCCACCAAGATCGTGTGATTTGACACCATTGGATTATTTTCTTTGGGGATATGTGAAGTCGCTCGTCTACGCCAACAAACCAGAAACGTTAGGGGACTTGGAAGCCAACATTCGTGGCGTTATTGCCAACATACGGCCCCATATGCTCGAAAAAGTGGTTGAAAATTGGACCTGTAGAATTGGCTTTATTCGAGCCAGCCGCGGCGGCCACATGCCCGAAATCATTAATGGCATAAAATTATCCTTCCAATAAAGCCAAATTGATGGACATTAAAACGATTTTCTTGTGTTTTATTTCAATTCGAAGTTCTATACCTCTAAAAAAACACCCTTTATATAAAAAACGAAGAGCTAGAAGGGAATGGCAACAGCACAGATCACCTCAACATAAAATACGACTTAAAGAGCACACTAAGTTGCTTGCATTTGAAAAAACTATATCTCCTAAAAATTATCTGAAGGTCTTGATATCACACCAGCATCTAATTACTCTTTTTTGGCGCGCTGCTAAAAAGCTTAAAACACCCGTTGAGTTTAAGCCACCTCTGCGCTCATCTACCGGACGTTGGGCATGAGGCGATACTGAAAAAGGTAACATATTTACTGAGCAAATAAAATCCGTATTTACCCCAAACACATGTACTGGTGTTGCTGATTTGTCTCGACCTCGACCCTCGAACCATAAAGTTTAAGACGCGTGATGTACAAAAACTAATTGCTGAGCTTAATCCAAAGAAAGATCCAGGTATTGATGGAATTAGCAACAAGATGCTGATGAACTTGCCTCATGTTGCAATAAGAATCCTGCTACTTATTTTTAATGCCATTTCACGAATGCAGTGTTTTCCACATAACTGGAAACTTGCCAATAAAAAATGATTCCAAGGCCGGGCAAAGATCTTAGCAAGGCTGAGTCATAAAGGCCTATAAGCGTACTATCAACAATCTCAAAGCTTTTCGAAAAGCTGCTCATAACTAAATTGTCCAAAATTTTTGCTGATAATGGATGCATCCCGGACCATCAATTCGGATTTAGCAGCAAAGCATAGCACTATTGATCAAATGTATAGATTGGTTTAAGTTATAAGGAGAAAAGTTGAAGAAAAGAAACATTGTTCTGCCCTTTTTATTGATGTTTCTCAGGCATTGGATAAAGTATGGCACGAAGGCCTTCTCTTAAAATTGAAGACATATCTGCCAACAAACATACAAAAACTTTTGGAAAGTTATATTATTGATGGAAAGTTCACTGTTCTGGAAGGATACTTCATGAATGTGACCCAAACTATAACTTCCGGTGTATTCTGGGGCCAGTCTTATATATATATATTTGTGCTTGTGAGCAATAATATCCACATCTCTACATTTGCTGATGATACAGCCTGTATGAGTATGCACGAAAACCCTTATGAGGCATCCCGCAATCTCCAGGAACATATTACCCAGCTGGAAATGTGGTTGAACTTATGGAGAATTAAAGTAAATGAACAAAAGTGTGTCCATATAACGTTTACTCTAAGAAAATATACCTGTTTCCCCATTCGAATCAACAATCAAAATATTCCTCAACATTCTCAAGTGAAATACCTTGGTATACACCTTGATCAAAGGCTTACATGGAAACATCATATTGACTCTAAGTTAACTAAAATGAAACTTAAGTTGAGAAAATCCAATGAAGGCAAAAAAAAAATTTTGATAACATCTGCGCCATCGTACATCAAAATTAAAATTTACATCGTGATTTAAATATGCCACTAGTGACTGAAGAAATTGGAAAATACGCAGGCAAATATTTAATAAAACTCGAGTCTCATCCTAATCCCCTGGCTCATAATATCTTGAATTTTACTGGACATATCCGCTTAAAAAATAGATACACTAAGGCTCTAATTCGCCATACCGCAGATGAAACTTTTTGAAATTATTTTTGTACATCATTCTTGTATTAATAATTACTATCACTAAATTTTGTGTTCGGCATTGGTCGTGCCCATTAATTATATATAGACCTAAGATTTGATTGCTTATTGTTAGTTCATTTATTTATGAAGATACAATAAATAAATATACAGTTGCTCAAAAAAAAAAAAATTTATTATATTCTACTTATTTGGATGCTACGAAGCGTATAAAACACCTTTGGTACTTGTAATTACACAATTTGAAAGTTGAGAACCTAAGGTCCTGGGTTCGAGCCCGGTGTCCGACAGTCATTAAAACAACAACACCACGCATTTTTCTGATGTGCATTAGTGTCCTTTGTATCAGTTGTTGTGGGAAAAGTTCAAGTGATGCAGGCATTAGGCACTGGGTCACTAAAACTACACCGGATTCAGCAGATGCTAATCCTAATGTAACATCAGAGCGCCCTCCTTCGTTGTGTAGCAGAATCATCGGCGAAGTAAAATAACGAATGGCTACTAAGCACAGCATCCAAATTTAATACGTCTCATTTGACACCAGAAGGCGCTGCAACACTGCATTATTAAAAAGCGTGCAAAACAGAGTTGTATAAGAATGAAGCTTTCCTCTCTCTCTTCCTTCATCTTCATACTTCACTATCACGATCCTTTCCCTATAATCCTCTCTCACTAACTTATCTTCATCACAAAGGGATCATTGTATTGGACCCAAGTGAGCTGGACTCTAAATTTCCCCTTCATTACCAGCATCCTGCTAACCTAACCTAACCTAACCTAGTTGCACGAAATTGGGTAAATTTATTATTTGCCACAGCAAAGCGGCATCTTGTGTGTTATTATTTGTTGCTCGACCGCAATTTAAAATGGCCTATAAAACATTTTTACTGGATTCCTATGTTCATTCCTTTCTTCGAAATATTTCTTTCCATTTCTATTTGCCTCAATTATTATTATTTCTTTCATATTATTTGTAAAAAAGCGGTTGAATATATCCAATGGACCAACATCTGTGCAAGTTGGTCCCCCGGAACCTCTACATACTTATATTATGCGGGACAAATTTTCTTGGAATTTATGGTGAATTTGATCACTCTGTTCCATCTTTGTTATAAACAAAATTTGAAGCTGATTTGGTTCTGTTCTTCGTTCTCGCTTTCATTTTAGCTATCGCTTGATACTATAGTGCTTACAAGTTTGTATTTTGTGTTTTTGCTTTTGGGCTTTCAGAGAATTTGGTTTTGCTTTTATAATTTACAATAAATATTAAAGATTTTTGCTCGTTTTTGCATTGACATTAATATAAAACTGGTTGGGCCTAACTAGGCCCAGGTGCATACAATATACACAAAAATTTCATTTGGCCAACAACATGCACATTTGGCTCACGGTGTTAAAATTCTCGTTTTATTGTAAAAAACAATTTGATTGATGAATACAGCCAGTTTCGTTCTAATATATTTAATGGTTATATGAAACAAATTGGAAAAAAGTCAAAACGGGCCTGGCTAGGCCCAGGAATACACTTAAGGGTTAAAAAGAACACGTTCTGTACGAGGATTATGCTGTATTGGAGTCATGATCTTTTGCCAAGTTTCCTGTTTAGATAAATATGAAATTTATATCCCCAATCCTGGTTGTTTTTGCTCAAAATCTGTCAGACTGATCTGAATTTATAAGCTTCCCAATTATATTAGATCTTTATGTTTTGAAATGAAAGAATTTTAGTAAATGATATAAAACATTGGAAAAACACATGATTGATGCATTTCTATTTGAATTTCAGGTTTGGAATTTTGCGTTTATTTCTACATGCGAAATGTTATGCTGTAGAGTGTTAAGTGAAGAAACTTATCGGCAGGCAAGCAATTGAAATGATGTCGGGACAGAAAGGGTATTACAAGAATAATTAAAGCTATACATACAGTGTTTAAAACAATGTTAAAAAATTATTTCATAAAAAAACGGTCTGCACATTCTTTTTCGTTTCAGTTTAAATCGAAGTTCTAAATTAAGTTTAATGGAGTCCCTATTTTAAATAATAAAAATCGGAAATATTTTTCACTTTTCTCTTCACTTGATTAGGTTGAGAGGTTGCCGAAGAAAGAGAATGGTGTTTGGCCCATTACAGAAATTTTATACCCATCTGACATTCAGGTAAAACTACTTATATAAAGCCCATGAAATTTGACTTAAAATAATTTATTTTATTGGAAGTCAGACGCGTAGTTGAAAACGTGGATTCAGTAGCTTTCATTACATTAATCGTATCGATATAATAAATATAATGAAAAATTATCGACTTTGCTATCCAGTAAGATATTTTAATGACATTCGTTGTCGGTTGAAGAAAAAAAAGTAAGATCTCAAGCTCAAATTCATTTAGTTTTCTTATTTTTCTTTGTGGTTTTTGCTTATTTTTAAATTTGTGTGCCTAGATGCCATATAACACAGACTTAAATAGTGAGTAAAACGCAGCAGTAAACTAACGTAAAAAATAAATTACAGAATGATATCATCGTTACTGCAAACGAATAAATATATTGACAAATATTAATATTTTTTCAGATCACAATTAAAAGGTATTAAGTCTAAAAATACCCTTACCGTTCCTGTTACTATTTCACAAGGGAGATTTTAGCTAAATGTGTCTGAGATTACTTTGAGTACCTCTCGTGACGGTCCAACCCGACAGTGCTCCCAACTTTGCGCACACCAGCAGTGCTGTCAGAAAAATTTAGCCTCTTGTCCCCAATTTAAAATTTCATGTCCCCAAAAAAGGCCCATTTCATGAGAAAAATCCTAATTTTTGTCCCAAAAAATATTTTGTCAATACTATAGTTTGATATCATTTTAAAATGATATCTCCAAAACTCTTTGCACAGTTTTTCCATAAGAAAAAACTAGCAAGAAATTCGCTGAAGTGGCAAAATTGAATAGGTATGATCTTAAAGAGTTTTGCCATACAATTTTACTTTAAAAATCGTGCTAGGATTTAATAGTGGGTGAAAATTACATTATGCGCCTATTTCTAATGTCAAATTGTATGGAGGAACTCGTTAACACCTAGTTCAATGTCGTCACTTATTCTAACTTCATGTAATTTTTGCTTATACATAGGGCCGCTACTGTTTGATATTTATAAAAGTATGTAAAATTTATTTGAGTCCACACCTAAATTAATTTAGGGCCAGGCCCACGATATCGACAACGTTCGACTTGTCGCACACTTACATTCAAAACAAAAACAAATTTTAATATTTTGTTGTTGTTTCAAATGTAAGTGTGCGACAAGTCGAACGTTGTCGATATCGTGGGCCAGGCTGTAAATCTATTATTTGTTTGTACTTCAGCGTTCGCAAACGGAGAGGGTGAGAAATAGCAAAAAGTTCGACAGAACTGGGAATTGATTTTGCCACTTGTAAGCTGCATAAGTTCAGTGAATGGCAAACACATTTAATCAATTTGATGGAAATATTTTAATTTTTTTAACAAGGTATAAAGAGATTGTTTTGAACCGCACATATTTCTTGCACCATCTGTTCCAATGGCTGTTAAGTTATTAAAACCTATGCATTATACATACACCACAGCAGGTTACATGGCTATACAACTACAAGTGCCGCTGGCAACAAATGTTGCCTGGTATCCAGCTACTTCATTATTTTGAAAACGGCAGCTGCACCATAAGAACCTAATATTATTGTATAAAAATGTGTTTCAGTGGTGCCCCTTTCAACGATTTCACATTTATAAAAATAAGATCGTTTATTAAAAAATATAAAGACAAATAATTTTTTTATATATTTCGTTTTTCTTATTTTTAACGCCTTTGGCGATTTGTAATCAATTTTAGGACTTGCAACTTCTCGCGAATTTTTGCACTGTTTTGCCAATTCTTTTTATATTATGAATTTTCGCCGTTTTCGCGATTTTCATCTAACATTTTGCATTCCTCACAGTTTTGGCGATTTTTGGCTGGTTTAAAATTTTGCAACTTCTCGCGATTGTTTGCAAAGTTCGCGATAAAAGTGACTTTCTGCATGTTTTTCGGCTTCCCAACAGTTTTACCGATTTTGAAATAATATTAGAGCTTTTTTTACCCCGCTGTCAGTAACTTTTTTCGAATTTTCGTCATCTTCGCAAAATTTTTGGCATTCCTTACAGTTTTCGCGATTCTTAATCAATATTATGGCTTTTTTTAATTTTGCAACTTTTTCGACAATTATTATATTTTTCACTTTATATAACAATTAATTATAATTAATTATATAATTACTTTTGTAATTAGCATTAAAATTTTTTAACTTTCTTTTTATTCTGCAATAAAAAACTTTTCTAAGCACAAATTTGATTTACATATTTTGCTATATTGTCAACTTTGTTCTTGGTTTGTAGCCACCTAAAATAGAAATTCACTCCTATAGCATTAAACACATTCACCACAGCAGGCTACACGAACACACGACTTCAAATGCCGCTAGCAGCATTTGTCGCCTCGTAGCAGGCTACTTAATTATTTTGGAGACGGCAGCAGCACCATCTGCAGTTGATATTCAAGTACAAATACATAGTTCAGTATTGCCACTTTTATACATTTTGCATTTATAAAAATTAATTACTCTTTTAAAATATACTTATTTCACGTAAAAGTACAAAAATGAATCAATTTATTTCTTACATCAATTTTTGGATATTATTTCTGTTAGACAATATGAAATAATTGTACAAAATAATTCATTCAACATTTTGTATTATACTGGCAATACTGAATTTTCTCACTGTAGCCAAAGAAATAGAAATTAGTTTAATTGGACTACAACGACAAAATCAGCATAGATAACAACCTGTCGCCGTGTTGCCTTGCTGTCTTCAAAAGAATCATTCTCATATAAACATGTGTATTCTATCCTTGACATTTGGTAGTCGGTAGCTTGCTGCGGTGAATGTGTTTAATGCTTGTGACTTATAACTAAATGGATAGTTTAGTTGTAGTTGTAAAATTTTTATTATGGATTACAACTTTTTTCACTATGAGACAACAGCTATTTATCAGTTGTATTTTGGTTTTTATTTCGAGTGTTGTATTAGTTTTGCTTCATTATTCCAGGCGCCAACCAATTCCATTTGTCAACCAATAGTGTTGCCACGTTCACAAAACATGCAATCTAAAAAAAATTCAAGGGCAAAACTAAAACTATTTAAAATGTTTTGTGTACTATGGTTTCAAAAAATATAGCAAAAACCTTTTCTTTTCGAGCATTGTTTAGTTGTAATTCAGAATGCCAAAAAAAACTTCAGTTGTTTTAAGGTTAAGTGTTAAGTTGTTACAATTTCAATTAAACTTAGCTGAGTTGTAAACCGTAGCATTAATATCAATAAATTTCGGAAGAAACTTGAAATTTTTCTTGCACCAACTCTTTATTTTTGTGTGAAAAAGATGTAGTGAGGAATACAAAATGTATATATGTATGCACATATGTATTTCTATTTCAATGCTCTCCCACTTACTCAAGAATTGTTGCAACAAAAATTGCAAGTCTAAAGGATCTTATATGAAAGAGTGGCTAAATTGGTAACAATAAGATTTGATACTCCGTTCTTATAATCGTTGCAATGTTGTTATAATTTCATTTTTATTTTCCACGAGTGAAAATAAAGTATAAATTAAAATTTGAATGAAAGTTTAAAAAATAGAAAATTAACAAAAAGTAGAAACAAAAATTTCGCAAGGAATGGATTAGTAAACCAAGTATTGCAAGTTTGCACTAAATCCGCAGTTTTTTCTTATTTAAATTTATTATTTTTATTTACTTAAAAAAAGGTTTCCGATTTGCTTTAAAAAAAACAATACGTTAAATAACTTCATTTTTTCTTTTTGCTTAAAGTTCATAATGTTTCTATTCGGTGGCGCTTAGCCATTTTTTACCTAGTTTTTAGCCATTTTTTGGTCTATATTTAGCCATTATTGGTGAAGGAATTCTGGCATCACTGATATATACTTTAATAAAAAGCTGCTGTATACATTTTTCCTAGTGACTTAAGGCTCAGTTAGCCGACTGTATTTTGTTATGTGAAAATTAATTAAAATGGTTATAGAGATGTAATGTAACGTAACCTGCTTTTCATATAAAAATATCAATCAGCTGTTTTCTACGTTACTGTTACATTACATTACAGTCGGCTAACTGAGCCTTTAGTGTAATCATAGTCAAACGATGTTGAATGGAACAAAGTTACATTTTTGAAGGTGTTGACACTCAGTCCTATATAATAATTCTTGTTGGAAGATGTTATAATTTCGACGAATTTATGAAAGATGTAAGTGTGAAAAGGTTATAGCAACTTTGATAGTTACGTTAAACTGCTGTTGTTTGGAAAACCTTCAATGAATTTCGTAGTGCTACCATATTATAATCGCACTTAAATGAAAACTTATGGCGTTTTCTTTTTTGAAAAAAGTGTAACATTTTTTTAATTTTATTAAAAAGAAAATACAACTTAGCGTTCGTTAAAAGAAAAAATTTAAGCTTTAATTAATTTAATTTAAACAAATTAAACTGTATTTAAGTACTACTTAAGTTTAAATGAGAGTTATGGCCTATTTCCCACCTGCGAAAGAAAACGTTCGACTTACAATTTATATTGAAAACAACAATAAAATACGAAAATTTGTTTTTGTTTTCAATATAAATTGTAAGTCGAACGTTTTCTTTCGCAGGTGGGAAATGGGCCATTAATTTAAATAAATATTAACCCTGAAGGAAGCGTGGGGTTAAGAGTCCCCAAGTCACCACTTTTGTTGACGATTTTGGTGACATAGTCAACATATTAACATTGCTTTTGATGCGTAGAAAAGATTTTGTCAGATTCACACAACTCTGCTTCTTCTTAATGTTTTATTGGTTTGTTGGAAATACAAGTGGCGTCAAGCAAATTCAAGTTTTTATAAAAATTAGCTTACGAGCTCAATTCCATTCGGAAACGGAATTCAATCCGTATTTTGGTGCTTTAGAAAACGAAAAACGAAAAAAAAATTCGGAATGAAATCACTTTTAATTTCATGGACGGAATTAACATTTTCTGCATGTTAAAGTAAAAAAAAACATTTTAAACAATTTTTTTTCAATTAAGAATACTATTTTTCATTTATTTATTCAAAGCTGGATTACAATTATTTAGTTTTTATTTATTTATTATGCAAAATTCTCAGGTCATTACAAAAATAAAATCAACAGAAAAAAAAGTACGGAATTGGTTTCTTTGATATTGCCATACCATTTTTGTATGTACTTTAACAAAATCTTCATATTGGCAGCACACAAAACAAAAAAATGCAAGGCAGAATTAAAATATGCACACAAAAAAAATATAAAACGCCTAAACATATGCCACATTATCATTTACTACAAAATTATGTTGCCAGACTTGTAAGATTAAGCATTTTTTTCGGATTAATGAAAACGATGGGAATCTGAAGCACCAAAATGAAATTTGAACGGAATGGTTAATACGGAATCAAAACCATTCCGAACGAAATCTGTGACACGGTTGATAAATGTATTAAAAATTAATTCAAAGAATCTAACAAAAAGAAATTGCAAACACAAATAAAAAACAATCCATTTTGTAGGTATAAATATAAAAAATTTTAAAATGAAATAATTTTGGAAATTTTTATGAGCCTGTAGATTTTGTGTGTTGAGTTTAAAATTTCCTGTAAGTCCAGATTCATACGTACATAAGTGTTTGATTTTAATAATTTGGCGTAATATTGAATTTTTCATTTAAATTTAATAGAAGCGACAAATTAAATCCCTACCTGCTAAAAGAATAAATGAATTACACAGTTTGTTTTTTATATGTTTTTTAACAAAATGTGCAGTTTCATTATCACTACAATTACTAAAATGTACTAGTGACTGTCTGTTTCCAATGTCTCGATATGGTCCCAATAGAACTACCTACTCAGTAGTACCAACGTCAATAGTTTCTTTTGAATGATACACCATGTATGGATTAGTACTGGTGACAAAGTCAATAGTGAATCAGTACTGATTCACTACTGACATTTCCTACAGCGAAAATCAAACTCAAATTTTGCCATTTGTCTCATGCATGCATACATACATACATACGTACATATAGATGCTAGTACATAAATTCATATATATACATAAAAATAAGTGTTAAATAAATATTTATTTTAAAATATAAATATGATAAAAATAATTGATATATAATTTATTTGTTCTTTTATGTTTAAAAGCCAATAGCGACACAAATTCTACCGTTACCAAATCCTCGTTGTAAAAATACTCGACAGTGTAGTGTTGAGATTTATGTGTGATGAGTCCATACGGTCTCTTCAAATATTTCAGAAACAGCTTCCGATTGATTCCTCCGCTTAGTCTGTTAAATTGTAACAAAAACTATAAAAAATGTATTAATATATATATATATATATATATATATATATATATATATATATATATATATATATATATATATATGTATATGTAATTATGCTTAACTATTTATTTACTTAACCGTTAATTAGATTTACAGTTTGAATTTATTGTTAAATCCTTATATGAATAAATAAAGTTACCGCAAATGATGCAAATGTTGTTTTATTCAATTACCTCTTATTAATTTATTATTTTATTTTTTAAATTTAAGTACCACTATGAGAACAAACATATTTGCGGTAGCTTTGGGCCATAATTCCCATTAGTACTTGCAAATTTTATACGTAGAGATGCGCCAGTGAGTGTTTTCTAATGCACGTTCACGAATAAGTCACAATCATGTACAAAGGCTTTGAAAACTTCCACAATTACGCACGTAGAATACTTTGCATCATATACGATAAGTATAACAATTCGCACGACTTCACACACTCACGACGAATTAAAACTAAATTATAATTTTAAATAAAGAATATATAAACGTACATGCAAGGCAATTTCATATAAGGTATACTCGGTTAAATTCGCTTTGAGAAATTTATACTTGAAATGTGAAAAAAAAGTACTGAAAAATGTGTGTTGACATCAAACGTATATTCAAATTACAAGTGGCGAAAGTAGTCACCTGATCCCTTGCGACCACCTAGTACGAATTCGCCTTGCGTACATGTGTATGAATTTATACATACATATAACTATGTAAAGTAAGCCCCGTTTAATTACCTCATCAGAAATGTCATGATTTTTGGGGTAATTATCAGGGAAAGTTATTCGTCTCTGTTCTGGCTTCCACATCGTTTTCACATGTTTTCTTGTGAGATCGGATGTTAAAACACATGCTACACCTGTTTAAGTTGAAATTTAGAAAAGAAAAGTTAATGGTATGTGTTCTAGCATCCGAATTTAAATGAAAACAATATTTAAATGACGATTTCAAACTTCTTTTTTTGTATTCTTTTCACTTGTTAAAACAGTCTTCTGAAAGCAAAACTAAACAAAAAAAAATTAAAAATTTGAAATCGTCCATTTCCATATTGTTTTCATCTAAATTCGGATGCTAGAACATATACTATTAATTTATTATTTTCTAAATTTCAACTTAAACAGGTGTAGCAAGAAAACATATGAAAACGATGTGGAAGCCAGAACATAGACGATTAAATCGAAAACTTTTTAGAGCTGCAAAACTATCGATAGTCGCTCCACTCGATAGTTTCGATAGTTTTATGTAAAACTATCGATACTATCGATAGTATCGAATAGTTTTATAAAAGTTGCCACATAAACTACATTTGACTTGAAAAAAATCCAGAGTCCTCAACATTTTCATTATTATATAAAAATATATCAACCCTTTTTTCGATTTTATCGTAAGCGGCACATTATCGAAAATATACTTTTTTATTGAACTTATAATTTTATGGGCCTACCCATGGTTTAGAATTATCAAAACGCGAAAATTGTTGATAACTTTTGAGACACTTTTAACCTTCTTCTAAAAATTTAATTTTTATCGCATACGATTACATCGAAGATTAGGCTGGATATGTAGGTATGTAGGTACAATAAAAAAAAATGTTTGTAGGGAAACACGCTAGGGTATGTCAAAATAAATCCGAGACGATTGGCGGCCGTCGCGATATCAGTACCACCAAAATTTATCTTTGTGTCGACGATGTTGAATTTATTAAGATACTTGTGACTACTATTTGTCGAATAACACTTGGATTTATAAATAAATTCATATACCTACATATGTATGTATTTAAGTACTTATGTATACAGAAGCAGGGATGCGATGTCATATTTACAAATTGTACTAACTTTCAAAAAAAAAATTTTAATTTTTTCAGTACGATTGTACCTAATTCTTTATTTATATTTGTTTTGTTTTCGAGTTCTCGTTGAACCTTCATAGTGAAGAGACATTAAAGCGGTTTTTTTTTACATACATACAAACGAAACAAATATAAAAAACAACAAAATCAAAAATCATACAAAAAATATTCGTAATACATATTCACCTTGATAAATAAGCTTATTGGCTTTACTAATATTTTTTACATAGCAAGAAATAGCAAAAACAAAAAAAATAACCGTAAACACAAACAAAGTTCCCTTGAGGAATAATACTCTGTATGAGTACCTCAAAGGAAAAAAATTTTGAAGTGAGTTCTAACGGCAGAAATGCTTATTTTACTGTGAGTTCTGAAGCTCTTAATGAAAAAAATATAAATAATAAATCTGATGAAAATCTTTTTTTTAACGGCAAAGCCAATTTTTCGTCAGCGATCAACTTCGCTTTGTCCAATGCCAACTAGTGAATCGTTAACATTACCATTGCCTAGTACTTCTTCATTTAAGTCTGCGATATCAACCGCATCGGGCTCGCCCTCATCACTAAACCAAGTTATCACTACAGATAACAGTAGCTCAAAACCCAAGGTACAAGTGGGAATGGACAGATATATAACAGTGGTAAAGCGTGGGCGAAGCCCAAATTCTTCAAAAATTTCATCTGCTCCAAAGATGTCTAGGGATAACAGCGCATCATCTACCAATCGTCAAAATCGTTTTTCATTATTGCAAGACACCGACGACAAGCCCTCTACATCATCGCAAAAGTCTTTTAAGCCACCACCTATTTTTCTGAGAGAAAAAAATTCTAACGCGCTTATAAAAAAACTACTGTCGACCATTGGTGAAAATACTTTTCACATCATTCCAATTAAACGAGGTAATATTGATGAAACTAAAATCCAAATATATAATGAAAAAGATTTCCGAAAAATTGTTAGTGAATTCGAAAAAAATAAAACAAATTTTTACACATACCAACTTAAGAGTGCTAAAGGCCTACAGATAGTATTAAAGGGCATAGATTCATATGTTGAACCCGAAGAAGTAAAATGTGCACTTGTCGACCAAGGATTCAAGGTAAAAAATGTTACCAACATATTTAATAGAGAAAAGGTCCCCCAACCCCTATTTCGGGTTGAACTGGAGCCGAACGACATACAATTGAAAAAAAATGAAGCCCATCCAGTTTATAACGTAAAGTATCTCTTACATCGAAAAATCACAGTTGAAGAGCCACGTAAGCGTTCAGGTCCCGTACAGTGCCATAATTGCCAAGAATATGGCCATACGAAAACTTACTGCAAGTTACCTACAGTGTGTGTTATCTGCGGTGAATTGCATGGTACTGCTAGCTGCACTAAGCCAAAAGATCAAGCAGAAAAAAAATGTAGTAATTGTGGAGGTAATCACACAGCTAACTATAGAGGGTGCCCTGTATTTTCTTTCGTTAAACAGGCTATGGGTCAAAAACCCAAGCTAACTCCAGCTCTACAAGTAAACGCGAACTCCGACACTTTTGCTCAAATCAGCCAACCAGTTACTTCACGTGTATCGTATGCTGATGCTGCTAAGACTAGTTCAATTCCCACGCAAAATGTTCCACCGCCAAATAATTCAACGAATTCAAACTCAAGCTTTAACTTTAGTCGCCTTGAAGCTACTATTGAGAATCTGGTGCTAACTATAAACAACTTTACTACAAATATGACAAGTATGATGCAAGAAATGCTGCGAATGCAGAATACACTGCTTCAAGCATTAGTTAATAAACCATGAACATGTTAAAAATATGTTTCTGGAACGCAAACGGCATTCGCCAACATAAAAATGAACTTGAGCACTTCCTCATGGAAAAAAATATTGATATAATGTTGGTTTCTGAGACTCATTTGACCTCAAGAAGCTTATTTAAAATAAATGGTTACACTTTATATGATACAAAGGTCCCGAGAGAGAGAGCATGTGGTGGATCAGCAATTCTGATTAAGTCAAGACTCAAGCACTATGTCGTTGACAACGTTAGTGAAGAATATTTGCAAGCAACGAATATTTTCATAGAAAATTTTTGTGCGAATTTCGTGATATCATCAATTTACTCACCTCCCAGATTTTCAGTTACCGAAGATCAGTATGAGAAGTTCTACAAATCGCTTGGATCTTGTTTCGTGGCAGCTGGTGACTACAATGCAAAACATACGTACTGGGGATCGCGTCTTGTTACACCTAGAGGTCGAGCCTTGTTCAATACAATTTCAAAAATGGGCTTAGATGTCATTTCGAGTGGGGAGCCTACTTACTGGCCTACTGACGTAAGAAAAATTCCAGATGTTATAGATTTTGCCGTCACGAAAAATATTCATAGGGACTTAATTCATGTAGAGGCCTCTCTAGATCTGTCCTCCGATCACTCTCCAACAATAGTTACAATTTTCAACCCACTAAGGAGTGATTTAACTAACTCATATGTGAAGATGATTAATGGAATCAACTGGCTGACATTCAAAAAATATCTTAGTAGTCACTGCGTAGAAAACATTCAGCTTAGATCATGCGATGATATTGAATTTAACATTGCCAATCTTAACGAAAATATTAAACAGGCTGCTGAACACGCCACTACCTCCTATCCGCAGACCGGCTTTAACAGAATTTATTCTACGGAAATTGAACGTCTTGTATGTGAAAAAAGGAGAGCTAGAAGAGAATGGCAACAACACAGATCACCCCTAAATAAAATCAGACTTAAAGAATGTACTAAACGACACAAAGAGCTGCTATCGTCGGAAAAAACTGCACTACTGGAAAAGTATTTAGAAGGTCTTGATGTAACGTCCGCATCTAATTACTCTTTATGGCGCGCTACTAGAAATCTTAAACGACCCGTTGATCTTAAATCACCATTGCGTACTGCGACCGGAGGCTGGGCAAGAAGTGATAGTGAGAAAGGTAACTTATTTTCTGAGCATTTAAAATCTGTATTCACTCCCAATTCATGTACGGGTGCTGCTGATTTACCGAGTGTAGTTTCTCTACCCCCTCGTCCCTTAAGGTTTAAGATGCGTGAAGTACAAAAAGTAATTGCTGAACTCAACCCGAAGAAATCTCCAGGTATTGATGGCATTAGTAACAAAATGCTCATGAACTTGCCTCATATTGCAATAAGAATCCTGCTATTTATTTTTAATGCTATTTTAAGAATGCAGTATTTTCCACATAACTGGAAACTTGCCAAGATCAAAATGATTCCAAAGGCGGGCAAAGATCTTACCAAGACTGATTCATATAGGCCTATAAGCTTACTATCTACAATCTCAAAGCTTTTTGAAAAGCTGCTCATGACTAAATTGTCAAAAATTTTAACTGATAATGGGTGCATCCCGGACCATCAATTTGGCTTTAGAAGTCAGCACAGCACGATTGAACAAACGCATAGACTGGTCCAAGTTGTAAGAAGGACATTTGAAGAAAAGAAGTATTGTTCCGCTCTCTTTATTGATGTTTCTCAGGCGTTTGATAAAGTATGGCACGAAGGCCTAGTTTTAAAATTGAAGACATATCTGCCAATAAACATTCAAAAGCTTTTGGAAAGTTATATTATTGATAGGAAGTTCACTGTTATGGAAGGAGAGTTCACGAGTGTGCCCGAATCTATATCTTCTGGTGTGCCCCAGGGTAGTATCCTGGGTCCTGTCTTGTATTTAATATATACTTGTGATATGCCTGTGAGCAATAATATCCATATTTCTACTTTTGCCGATGATACAGCCTGTATGAGTGTGCACGAAAACCCTTATGAGGCATCCCGCAATCTCCAGGAACATATCACTCAGCTGGAAATATGGTTGAACTTATGGAGAATTAAAGTCAATGAACAAAAGTGTGTCCATATAACGTTCACCCTAAGAAGAGATACTTGCTCCCCCATTCGAATCAACAATCAAAATATTCCTCAACATTCCCAAGTGAAATACCTTGGTATACACCTTGATCGAAGACTTACATGGAAACATCATATTGACTCTAAGTTAACTCAGATGAAACTTAAGTTAACTCAAATATATCGGTTGATTGGCAGAAACTCAACACTCAGCTTAGACTGCAAACTTTTACTATACAAGTCGCTTTTGAAGCCAATATGGTGCTACGGAATTCAGTTATGGGGCACTGCTTCAGCTTCCAATGTCGAGAGAATCCAACGAAGGCAAAACAAAATTTTACGGTTAATAACATCGGCTCCATGGTATATCCAAAATTCTATTATACATCGTGATTTAAATATGCCACTAGTGACTGAAGAAATTGCGAAATACGCAGGCAAATATTTAACAAAACTCGAATCACATCCTAATCCGCTTGCTCGTAATATTTTGAACTTTACTGGACACATCCGATTAAAAAAGAGGGACACACAGGCTCTTATACCTAACACTCCAGATGGGACTACTTGAAAATACTTTCCCCCCCCCCTTTTTTTTATTATTACTACTAATGTATTATTTATAACTACCACTAAGTTTATGTCCGACACTGGTCGGGCCTAATAATTTTTTTTTTATAGATTTAAGATTTGAATACTTATTGTTAGTTCATATATGAAGATCCAATAAATAAATACATGCATTACAAAAAAAAAAAAAAAAAAAAAAAAAAAAAAAAAATATTTGTTTAATACTTGTACTTTTTAATTAACTAAAAATCAATTAACAAAACGCCAGAAGGTGCACAAAGAATATTAGTTGCTGGGATCTGAATATAAAAGTAACATTTACGATATACTACGTTTATAACCTTTTTTTTATTCGATTGTTCACAGTCGATGCAAATAGTCGGCTTCTCCCTTTGGTAAGAAAATAAAATTTCCACATTTGCAGATGAATTTGGAAGAAATAACATTCCTCTAGCAATTCTTTAAGTACCGGAAAACATCGTTTGATTTACATAATTTTCTAATACCTTCGAGCTAAAGATTAATCCCCTTGTGCAAAAAAATATGTAAGTGAACGTTAAAACCGGGTTTTCTATGGAAATTTTTTTTAATGTACACTTCAAGCACGCATTATTTTTTGCATAAGGGAGTTAATATATTTTAATGCTATTTTTGGCATGTAATAAATATAAAGAGATTCCAGTAGTGCTAAATGGGTCATTGCGTTGCTACGGTACTTTTGGCATTCAAATAGCGCTAAAATTATACAATTGTACCAACTTTTGTATCGCTATACAAAAGCTTAAATCAACGACGGATAATTTGCTTCAAAGCTGCCGGCTACTTTTAATTACTTGTTTTTTTTACCGATAGTATCGATAGTGGAAAAAACTATCGATATTTCATTTACAACTAAACTATCGATAGTACTATCGATAGTTTTGCAGCTCTAAGACTTTAAATTACCTCATATATACGCTTAAATACATTTAGAAATATATTTATCCGAACTCACTGTAGTATGTAGTACATAATTAGTTGAAATATAATACACATACATATGTAAGTAAATATGTATTTCTTCAAATAAAATATTTTACTAAATAACAAAAAAATTCATTCGATTGGAGAGTTGCATAAATATGTACTTAGGTATTTTTTTTGAAAATGAACGAGGAGATTTTAGGGAAAATTTAATTTTGGGGTAAAATATTTCCGGGTAATTACTAGGGATGCCAATTACGATTGGTTTTTGCGATCCCGGATTTCAAAAAATTAAATCTCTGGGTTTTTCGGTTTCCCGAAATGTTTTGAGATTCAGGGATTTTTCGGTGCTCTGGGTTTTTTGAACGTTAAAAGACATCCTTTTTAAAGGTATTTATTAAAAAAACGTCTTTGAATGAGGTTCACAAGCAAAAGTGTTATATTTGTGATTTGAACGGGCTAAAGTTCGTATCGCTTTTTAAGCCAAATTACATGTGATAATTATAATTATTAATGAACAAATAACACCAAAGTCTGTTGTAAATATTCTGACTAACAACACATAGTTGAACGGAACAGCCAGCCGTTTTCGAAGGCCACTAAACCTTCATCATCAGCGTTCTTTCGTGTTTGGTCCACTGTGTGTGGTGTCAGTTGATGTAGATTTCTGCTTTATATACTTAGCATTTTATTGCAAATGGAATATGTGAATTGTTTTGATTCATCGTATTTCAATTTGCTGAAAGCTTTTTTGTATTGTAAGCTCAATTTTACCATCACTATATTTACAACAGACTTTGGTGTTATTTGTTCATTAATAATTATCACATGTAATTTGGCTTAAAAAGCGATACGAACTTTAGCCCGTTCAAATCACAAATATAGAAACAAATGGAGTTCGAATAATAATTAAAATTAACTAAAAATTAATAGCCATGGGCCTGTGGCAAAAATTAAATAAAAATATACTTAATAGTAACAAACCAAAAAAGTTTGTCTTAAGTAGAACAAAAAATAAGCAAATTAAGTAACATGTGTATAATTAGTAAAAAGAACAAAAACGACAATGGTAAAAACAGTAAAACCGACTATATTTTTCAATTGTTTTATCCTACATAGATTAACTACCCAAAACAGTAAAAACTACTGCTTTTTCACTTATTTTGACTCACAAAAAATAACCTACAAAATCAATTGAAACTACTGTCTCCTTCATTAGTTTTTACTACAATATTTTTAACCCCAAAAATTCAAGAGATTCCAATTGATGTTTTTTATAAATAAATTTAATGCATAATACATAATTATATGTGAAAACGTTCTGTAACATAAAAGTTTCTGAATGAATTGAACTCCTCTTCCTCTCGTGTATGGTTACCGGTGGAAATATTTTAGCTGGTTAAATTTTATTCTATAAGAAGAAGAATGCATTCAAATATCAAAAATTTATACTACATATGATTTCAGGAATTGATATTGGGCTTTATTACGAGTGTCGTATTTCGACTACGACCACAGCGATGTTGTACTAGATTAAAGAAAAAATCTAGCAAATGTTCCTTACAAAATCGTCGCAGTCTAAGTCGAAACACGATTCTCGTAATTAGGCCCTCTATAAAAAGAAACAATGCAACAATATGGAGGTGTAGTACAAGCAAAGAGTGTTATAATTATTTGACAGAGTGTATATCTTAACATAATCTATCTATCTATCTATATAATTAATAGGCGAACATGTTTTTTGTAATCCCTTTTACGCCGGTACCACTGCACCGATTTTAAAAAGATTTATATGGTTTTAAAGTATTTTCTGTACAGATGTGCAGAATCTATATTTTATTGAAATCGGTTTAGTATTTTGGGAGCTATAAGCGTTTAAAGTTGCTAATACTACATGCACACATATTATACACGCATTTATTAGCTTAAAAGTAAAAAAAGAAACAAAACATGAGTGTGTGTATGTGTGTGGGTATGTAGTATTTCCCTTGATCTAACAATTTTTTTCTCTCTTATTTGTTGTTGTATGAAAGCCATAATACTTAAAGGAAGAGATTTGAATAAATTGAATTAGCTTGGTTGAAGGGATTTTGTTTACGTTTTTTTTTAGTTTCATGTTATATTTAATTATGCTTGCATATGTATGTAAGTTTGTGTGTGGCTGTGTTTCAATGAATTTTTTATGACGTTTAGATACATTTTCTTTCAATCTTAAATTATTTACATTTTGATTCTAGAATACGGACGAGTGTGGTCCGTTTGGTATATCTAGTGTATATTATATGTCCCTATCTTTTTTTACTTTGATGAATGCAAAACGCAGAATGAAGTACTACTATAGGGTAGGAAAATATGTAATAGACCTGAATAAAATTTAGTTCAAATGTATGAAAATTTTTTATTCAAAAATATTCTTAACTATATGTATGCCTGAATATTAACTAGACCAGTTCCTCAGTAATTCAAAAATTTCACCTGGAAACATCATGACACACATACACATATGTATTTACATATCGCACACAAAATCATAAACAGTTCATAACTCAAACAATTTTAGATGCTGAGTATCGGCAAACAACTGTAGATACTGTACAAATGACGCAAGTAATAGTGATTTCACTTGACATGGTTTCAATAAAAGTTGGTTTTAACAATAAAACCAACTGTTACCATACAAATTGTTGTTGTTAAAACCAACTTAAACCATTTTTGAATTGGTGTTATGAAATGCAACCTTGTTTTCGCTGTGCTAAATTCAGTTCTGAAAAGTTAAAATGACCTGATACAGCTGATAATATATGTATATGCCAGTGAATAACAATAGATGTCGCTTGAAAGATTTTGAACTTAAAAATGGATGCAGCAGCAACAATAATCGAAAGTTATGGAAAAAAAGAGTTTGTTGGAAGGGAAACATCGAAAATATTTTTATTGACCTTTGGGAAGTGAAAATAAACGACATAACTGACATCGATCCGCCGATAAAAAAGTTTTCTTTTGTGATGTATTTGTGCATTTTTGATATCCAATAACTTGATTTCCAAGCACTTCTTCACTCTGTATTATTAGTTCCAAATACAAAACAGTGTTGCCAGAAGTAGAGGGAAATCACTATATGTAGGTATTTATAGGACTGTAGGGAAAATTGGACAATTATTTTATTCTGGCCAAAATGTAAGTATTTTTATTCCACAGATTGCATTTTTTGTGTACATGTCAGCGCTTACCACTGATTTAAGGCTCAGTTAGCCGACTGTAATGTAATGTAACTGTAACGTAGAAAACAGCTGATTGATATATTTATATGAAAAGTAGGTTACGTTACATTACATCTCTATAACCATTTTCATTAGTTTTCACATAACAAAATCGATCAGCTGTTTCTTACTGTTGCAGTTACTTTATATTACAGTCGGCTAACTGAGCCTTTAGAGCAACTACGTCCAAGCCACATGCACAATGTGCAAACTTTTATAAAGAGCTTTTAGTGCTTCACACCGACGAGAATACAGCATCCACAGCAACAGCACAACACACATCAATGCTTCCTCTTACTTTGCAAAGAAACAAGAACAACTTTAAGAGCTTTCAAGCTGTTTACCTCAAATGCAAAAATCAGTGTATGGGTGTGTGGACGTAGCTGATTTAGAGCAGGGAAGCCCAAAAATGTTTTGCAGCTGTATGGGTGAGAGAATTTGAATTACAGTGAAACGAAAAAGTGGCCACAAAGATTTTAATTAAAATTTAATTACAAGAATTTGTTTTGATTGTAAAAAAGGTAAAAAGGTATAGTTCAAACTGAATGTTCTATTTTCCGATTTGGTAAAATGAAAAACTTTTCATCACATTTTTCTGTTTTAAAATTTTATTTTTTAAAAACCAAAATGTATTGATCATTTTTTGACTTTAACAAGTAAACAAACAGTAAATTCCTTAATAAAAACTCCATCGATAAACGTCTACCTTACATAACAATATATAAGGTCACTACGCTTGAAAGTTATTTTCGTTAATTAAAATATAACTTGTTTTCATTAGTTTCTTCCCCTGCAACCATTTACCAATTTTTCCTCATCATTATATGTAACCGTATTGATATGAAAAGCCTAATAATGTGTCTAAGTAACACTTTATACTGCCTCTTATATGTTTGATAACATAAAAGACATTGGACATTATCAAGGCATTGTACATCGAAAAGCAGCGTTGTCAACTTTTAAATTTCAAAAAGCACTGAAACCAGAAAAAACGCGCAATTTAAATAAAAATGCACTAAATTAAAATTTTTTTGTTTTATAAAAAAAATTTTGTATATAAAAAATATAGAAATCGGTTGACCTTGCATTTTATCCCTAAAACTTCAAATTTGAAGCATCCGATACACATTTTGATTATATGAGAATCAGTGAATTCTAAAATCAATTTGATGAAACCTTTTTAAGTTATTATAAAAAATTAAATTTTTTTCGGCAATGAAGAAACAAATCACCTGAAATTAGTTAAATTAGCAGCAATTGGCAAGTCTTTTTGACTTGCTGATTAGATTTTGAACTCGATGGGAGTAGTAGTTAATTTTTTTAAAGTCAAGACTTTCAAAATTTAATTTTTATTAAACAATGCTGTGGAAACATTCGTTCACAGCAAACGCAATATTAATAACAAAGTTAAAAAATTAAAAAAATAGTAATTTGCAAGTTAACGAAGTTATATAAACTTAAATTATTATTACTATTGTTTTAGAAAAAAGGAACGAATTAGGTAACCTAAAACGGCAGCCAAGTGTAAAGACAATTTTTTACGTATTTGAGACTTAAATAAAGTAATAAAGGTAAAAACGTGATCAACTTCTGCGTTTAAACATTGAAGTTTGATGGGAATGCAATTTCGATAATGCCCCAAACGAGTTTATATCAAATGAATCGTTATAAGACTTTATTTCTACCTAAGACTCGATAGCGAAATCAAAGTTTCTCCATTGCACTAAGAGAATCTATATAATTAATAGGCGATCATGTTTTTTGTAATCCCTTTTACTCCGGTACCACTAAACCGATTTTAAAAAGATTTATATGGTTTTAAAGTATTTTCTGTACAGATGTGCAGAATCTATATTTTATTGAAATCGGTTTAGTATTTTGGGAGCTATAAGCGTTTAAAGTTGCTACTACTACATGCACACATATTATACGCGCATTTATTAGCTTACAAGTAAAAAAAGAAAGAAAACATGAGTGTGTGTATGTGTGTGGGTATCTCTTGATGTAACAATTTTTTTTCTCTTATTTGTTGTTGTATGAAAGCCATAATATATACTTAAAGGAAGAGAATTGAATAAAGTGAATTAGCTTGGTTGACGGGATTTTGTTTATGTTTTTGTTTAATTTCATATATTATTTAATTAAGTTTGTATGTGGCTGTGTTTTAATGAATTTTTTATGACGTTTAGATACCTAGGTACATTTGCTTTGTATCTTAAATTATTTACATCTTGATTCTAGAATACGGACGAGTGTATCGTCCGTTTGGTATATCTAGTTATTCTAAATTTACAGTATATACTAGAAAATATTTCGCTATTAGACTATACTTGCATTACGTCTTCTTTGTCGTGTGGCAAAACACTGTTTCCATTAATTATGCTTAAAATGTTAAAGTTTGAGAATAAAATGTACGTATTTCATCAACCAAGTTTTGTACAATCTTATTAAAATATTTTGAAATGTTCCATTTAACTTCAGTGCTTATGTTTTTTAAATGTTAGACTTCTTCAAACAAAAAAAAAAAAAAATATATATATATTATTATATAAGGAAAATTCTTTTTGAGTTTTGGGTTTAGTGCCACCGCCAAGAAATAAAAAGCACCAAAAATTAGTTTAAAAAAGCACCGAGCACTAACTTCAAAATTTTTTGCGTCGAAAATTTCAAAAAGCACTAAAAAAGTTGACAAAGCTGTCGAAAAGTATTTTCTTAATTCTATCATTTATATTATCCACTGTATTTGAAAAAATATCAATACAGCCTCCACGCATGTGCACTTCTTGCCGTCTGGCAGACAACTAAAATGATTAAACAGAATACCGACTTCAACACATTTTCCATACAAATTGACACAAAAAAACAGCCGCAGAAACCAGTCGTGAGATAAAATCTATTTTATTTTGAGAGCGTTTTTTCTTATGCTCTCACATATAAATACTTATTCTCACAAAAATGTTACCATACTTTCAATAAATTTCATACATTTTGTAAACAAAACGACAAAGAAAAATAAGCACAAAAGAAAATAAAACAAAAATTAGAGACCATTTGAAGTTACTGCCGTCGATGTTATTATGGGCTTGATTAATTTGTCAGCGATTTTCCTGAAGATGCAGACTTTATTCTGTTTCTACATAAAGGCTCAATCAGATGTGACATAACCATAGCCAAGGCACTTCAATCAGGTACCCGCGATTCTACAACAAATATTATAACAGCAACAACCACATGTACTTTGTTGGTATAAATTACCTTCTTACTTTTCAAAACAGGGTAGTATCGTCAGATTGCGTGTTTCTTATAGGAAATATCAAACACCATACAAAACTGAATAATCGAAAGGTGTTTATGGATACCCAAAGAAAAGCATGCTTTTAGGCGTATACCTACACAATCCAAATTTGACATTTAAGTTGGTATAATGACATTAGTCACCTGGTGTAGTGCTAGTGACTTTTATTACATTTATTAGTTACCTAATAAATGCGCCTTGGCCAAGAGATTAGACTTTTTAGAACAATTCTTCGTTGATAATACGTACACAATACTGGCATGCCACTAGTAGCATGAGTAATTACAGTGTAATGTTAATTCATGTTTGTGCGCACATGCAAGCGCAGTGCTGCGAGAAAAATTTTGACTCTTGTTCCCAATTTAAAACGTCATGTCCCCGAAAAATCTCCTTTTCAAACGAAAAATCCTAATTTTTGTCCCCAAAAATATTTTGTCAATACTGTTGTTTGATATCATTTTAAAATGACGCTGTAATTTAATCCATTGCTCCAAAACTCCTTGCACAGCTTTTCCATAAGATAACCATCTAGCGTTTGATATTTGTATAAGTTTGTAAAATTTATTTGAGTGCACACCTAAATTAATTAAATCTATTATTTGTTTGTACTTCAGCGTTCGCAAACGGAAAGGGAGAGAAATAACAAAAAATTCGACAGAACTGGGAATTGATTTTGCCACTTGTAAGCTGCATAAGTTCAATGGATGGCAAACACATTAAACCAATTTGATGGAACTATTTTAATTTTTTAACAAAGTATAAGGAGATTTTTTGAACCGCGCCTACATATTTCTTCCACCCACTCTTTCAATGACAGTTAAGTTATTAAAACTGTTACTGTCCGGTGATATTGGTTTTCATACCAGTGTATGAAAATACACTAGGCCTGTGTTGATAATTGGCTACTAAATACCCCGGCTAGATGGGTTCTTGAACTACTGGACAATACACAAAATTTACTAAAACTTACACCATTGCTTTCATCCCTTACTGTCTCCGATAACCACCACACACACACAACCACAGACTTTGTAAAAAAAAAAACAACAAGGAGAAACAATAAAATTGTTCTAGGTGTTGAACTCCTCCGGTCTACCCTCCCCTAATCAACAAGTGCCGATCCATGGCTATTGCATGACCGGTATTGCAATAACCCCTACTCTTAAGTCTTACGATTGCTTATACTATGGGTGAGTCCTCATGCATCCTACCAATTGAAACACAAGTGTGTCTAGCAATTCATTACGTTACTTTTAATATAATTCATTTAATTCACGTTGTTAAAATAATCAATTCATAGATAAAATTATATACATTTTTGGTTTCGTATTTTGACCGCTTTGAGAGAGAATACCAATCATATAATATAAATGCAATAAATGACTTACATTGATTGATCCAACGACATGGATGATCACGACTTTTATTACTTAAACAGGGGTGGTTTTGTCAGCCGATGTTGAGCGCTCAAAATCGTCCTTGTGATGCGTGCAATAAAACTTAAGATGAGATGGTAATGACGTGTGACGGTGTTCTCCCTATGAGGTACAAAAATTAAATTAATTAAAATTAATTAATAATTAATTAAAAATCTATGTATAAATACAAAAAGGTTTAATAGCCAATGATAGGTTCCACTTGAAGTTCCTGGGTGTGGGGTTATTGTTCGAGCCGGGCTAGCTGTTGTCGGTCTAGCTGATACCTCAGTTGGCCATACCTACATAGAGGCGCGTAGTACAAAGGTTTCTAGGTTAGGTTCGGGTGCCGGAGCCTTGGTTCTTTACTTACGGCCGCAGAGATTGGCAAGTTTTTCTGCTCACTATGGTGACACACGTGAAGACGTTCAACTTGTAGTTGCTTAAATATGAACCTCGAGGCAAGCCCACGTGGGTAACCCTGACAATGTGCAGGTCCACGGGCGTCAAAGACAACGTGCGTAACCGGCCCACGTGTATAAAAGACTACGTGTGTAACCACGTACGTAACGGGTTCCACATGTGGGGAATTGGCCTGTCGGACTGGGTCACCACTGAAACTGGGGCCTTCATGTGCTAAGATAAAAGGATTTACAATCAAATTTTAAATTTTTAATTTTTATTTATTTTTTTTTTACGAGAATTACTATTTTGTATGGTTTACACTTTGATAAAATTAAAATATGCTTAATCTCCAGCGTATTTCACTCTCGGTGTAAAATGTGGCCCACTTAATTTCTTGACACAGTTTCTTGCATGCTAAATATCACTCACCAGTCTTAATTGTCCCTTCGAACTCCTTAATCACCAAAATGGTTGTAGCCTGCCCGAGCAAATTCAAAATGGCCCTTTTGTCACAGATATAAGCTTTTAGTATACTTACAACGCAAGAAAATCGTAAAGAACACTTCCTACGTAGTTGCCAGATCAAACCAAAGCACAGTTTCTTGACATACAGAGTCGCAACTACATGTATCCCACTAAACCAACCCGTAACAAACCAAGAACTTTTCCGAGCCCGCGAAGTAAAAGGTTTTGGGAGATGTGCTGCTCTTTTCTTACAACCGTGGGGCTCGACCCACCATCGCCTCACAAGCCGGGCTTATGGGCGTAAGTCCTTTGCATGTAACACACCCAGTATCTTCCCTTGGGAGTTTTCAAGTCGGTACAAATTATTTCCTACTTTTGAATTTATATATTTTTTGCATTAAATGCCTTGCTGGAGTTACTAAGCTGGAAATTCCGTCTGTATATTTCCTGACCAAGATTAAAATCTACTGGTCGAGTGCGTAAATTATACGTTTTTGTACCCTTTTCGTACGCTTTCCTAAGATTATTTCTAACCGATTCGTCAATTAATTTCAGTGCGTCTGGCTTTACTAATAACTCGAGCTCACCATGGTTTATTGACTGTAGCTTGTGTAAGATCGGATAGGCAGACCCATGGAGAATCATTTGCCTTCCAAACAACGCATAATATGGAGAGATGTTTATGGCAGAGTGAACCGAACTGCGCAAGGATAACGCTATGGAGTGTAACCTTTCATCCCAATTCGAATGCTGTTTTCGGATATACGACCGGATTGCTGCCAATATGGAACGGTTGACGCGCTCTGAAGCATTGCTTTGTGGAGCATACGCACCGGTAAATATTTGTCTCACCGCATATTGGTTACACAACTCCTGAAACTCTTTTCCAGCAAATTGACGTCCATTGTCGCTAAAGATGCATTGTGGAACTCCAAATATACAAAATATGCGTTTTTCTAAAAACTTCACAATCTCCGAACTAGTGGCTCTTTTTAACGGCTCCGCAAAAACAACTTTAGAAAAGCTATCAAGATAAACCAGAATAAAACAATTTCCTAATTTGGACCGAGGATATGGGCCAAGTAGGTCTACAAACAGCTTTTGAAATGGCCTTTCAATTTCAGTGTAATTATCCATTGGTGGTCTCGTTATGAAGTTGGGTGATTTGGTAGTCTTGCATACCTGACAACTCGACACAAACGCTTTTACCTGGCTCGCCATTTGTGGCCAATAATAGCTCTGACGTAGCCTACTAAGTGTTTTGGCAATGCCACCATGTGCCGCTTGAGGAGGATTATGAGCAGACTTGATCAAAGACTCGGTTAGGTGACTAGGGACCCACAATTTCCACTTGAGAGTATCACTTACCTCTCCACCCTGGGAAAATTCCATTTGTTTGAACACATGTTTTCCTTCGATCTTGACTCCTGGTAGCCAGTCCTTATTAGCTTCTATGCTTCTTCGAAGGTCAGTGTAGTCAACTGCATTAAACTCGGGAGCGTCTAGGTCCACATCTACTATGCACAGCTCATCAGGGCTCAGTTCCTCCAAAAATGCTCAAGAAAGTGCGTCTGGTACCCCGTGTTCACTACCTTTCCGATGCTCTATGTCAAAATCATATGCAGCCAGAGACAACCTACACCAAGCCAGTCTTCCCGAGAGGTCTTTTTGGCGCATCAACCACTGCAAGCTAGCATGGTCCGTAATAATTTTAAAAGGGAGCATCTCAATATAGGGCCTGAATTTCTTTACTGCGCTTACAGCGGCTAAACACTCTAACTCGGTCACGGAGTAATTTTTTTGTGCCCTATTGAGTTTCTGTGAATAAAAGTAGATCGGTCTTTCCCTTCCTTCCTCATCTAGCTGACACAACACCGCCCCGATTCCCGTACTCGATGCGTCGCAAAGAATTATAAATGGCTTTTTATAGTCAGTATGCACTAGGACAGAGGCCGAACTAAGAGCTTCCTGAAGTTGTTTCATTGCTGCCAACGCACTTGCATTCATTTCAAATTTACTATTTTTCTTTAATAAATCTGACAGGGGCGCACTCAAAGTCGAGAAATCCTTCACGAACTTTCGATAGTAATTAGCTAGCCCTAAGAATCGGCGGACTTCTTTCGGACTTCGGGGAATTTGAAAGTTCTTAATAGCACTTACTTTTTCATCTGTTGCTTGTATATACACATTTCCAATTAAAAAACCTAAATAATTCACTTGTCGCATACAAAATCGAGATTTTTCTAAGTTTATGGTAAGGCCACTGTCACGGATATTCCTGGCTACCCTTTCCAACAACTCCATATGTTCGTCGAACGTTCGCGAGAAGACGAGAAGATCGTCCAAATACACGAATACTCGCAACTTCATCTCCGAGGGAATGACAAGGTCCATTAAGCGCATCATCGTTTGGGGTGAATTACATAAGCCAAACGGCATGACAGTATACTGGTACAGAGGTCGGCCAGCGACTGTAAACGCTGTTTTCTCTTTGCTCGACTCAGACAACGGCACTTGCCAAAAGGCATCCTTCAAATCGATAGCCGATATGTAGAATGTATCCGCAAGCCGCATAAGAAGGCCCTCGATATGGGGTATCGTATAGGCGTCCTTTACAGTAACTTTATTCAGACTTCTACTGTCTAGGCATACCCGCGTTTTACCGGGTTTCACTACCGTTGCGACTGGGGATGACCACGGGCTTTTACTTTCTTCGATTACACCCAACTTGAGCATCCTATCCAACTCCCCATAAATAAGAGCCTCCTTAGCAGGCGATATAGGATAATTTCGCTGTTTAATAGGAATCGCGTTACCTGTATCGATGTGATGTTCGATTAGATGTGTTCTTCCCAATCCCAGATTCGAAGATGAGGGAAACAATTGTTTTACTTTCTCGACCCTCGTATTTTGTTCCGGAGTTAGAATATGTGCATTTGAATCCAGTTCAACTTCCGAGGTTGAAATATCGGATATCAAGAATTTGTTTAATCCGAAAAGGACCCAAAAATCAAAACATAGATATAATGGTTGACTTAATTCTGGTGCTACATACAACGCAATACTCTTTGTTTGTCCGCGATACGTGATTTCGGTTTCTACTTTTCCAATAATCGGTATAGGCGAACCATTAGCGACTCTCAACGATGAATTCAGCGACTTCAACTTAGTATTATGGGTCTGAATCAACTCCAGAGAACCAGCTCCTAACACGCTAATACTAGCCCCACTATCGAGTAGGCCTGATATAGTTTGATTCCACAAAATAACTTGCGCATAGGGTCTTGAATCTTGTTTGTCTTGATTAATTATAGTGCTAATTATTCGTTTGTGTTCATTTCTTAACTGTTTATGGCGGAGTCGTGTTTTCAAAATACGTTGAGAAATGCGTTTCATCGGAAGGCATTCTACAGATTCATTAAATATGCGATTTCGTACAATCTGGTAATTATTCCACTTTCTTATAAAAGAATCCTTAAACTTGGGAGAAATATCCTGGAAATTCGTCTCATTTGGGAAAATTCGTAAGTCTGGGGGGTTACAATTGTCATTTCCGGTATTAATTTGGTCATAAATATGTATTTTACTTATATTGCCGGGGTTATTGCTTAGGAAGTTGGAGTCCCGGTCGTTCAACTCTTTGGGCCGTTTTTTCCCTTACAGTCGGAGCAGTTGTGAACTACGTAATCGTCTTTTCCGCATCGGTAACAAAATAGTCTATTAGTTTTTTCTCTAGAATTAATAGCGATGTGCCCTATTTTCTTGCAATCAAAACACTGTAGTCTAGAATGATCAAAAGGTTCCCGTTTAACATCTGAAATGATGGCCTCAGCCTGGTCTGTATTGTCAGAACATGAGGATAAAACTTCCTCAACGAGGTTTAGCTCATTTATTCTAGGTCGATTTCTAGGTAAACTACTTTCCACCTTGGTCATCTCCCTCTCGGCCCTGCGAAATTCTTTTAAAAATTCTGATAAATTTCTTGTTTTTGACCCATGAATGAAAACCGTCATTTTCGGATGTACATTTCTTTTTAATATTTCAATCAGATCTGCATCTGATCTCATATTTTCCATTCTAGAATTCAATTCAGTTATCACGTGATAAAACTGATCAAACGTTTCGTTCGAACGTTGAGTCCGATTCATCATAGTATGTTCAATGTCACAGTCTGTTTCAGCAGTTCGGAAGTGAACTTCTAATTGAGTCCTCAGTTCACGCCACGAAGCATTAGGATTGCGCGGAAGCCACCTAAAATACCAGGATGCCGCTAAACCTTTCAATAAAATGTAAATATTTCGACGGGCTTCCTCCAAGGAATACCCTTGCGACACTGCAATATGTTCAACACGAATCAAAAATTCATCAATACGAAGGCCTGTACCATCCCCTGAAAAGAACACATTCCACCTGTGCATTTCTAAACGCCTGGAATTATAGTGACTCGATTCATTTAGTTTACGCTATGAACTAAATCTTCAGGGTTACCAGCAGCTCTGCCAAATGTAGTTGGAGGCATCCCCTCCATGCTATTTCGGTCGTCAGGGTGGATAGCCGAGGTCTCTATTGTTTGTCGTGCTGTTTCCTGAGTGTCTGATTCACGGACACCAAAACTCCGCTCATTGAGAGACCACATGACTAAAATTTTTACCACTCGGTATGTCCCTATCTTTAGTATTTATTGACAACATATCTTGTGAACCCCGAGGCTCACTCGATCTACCTGGTCCTAACAACGAGGCAATTTTTGAAAGTAGGCGGTCCTCCATTACCTTGAGCTCGTTTTGGATTTGTGCGGAAATAACCGTTTCAACTTCGGCAGACATGGTTATGGCCGTAGCTTGGTCTTGAACCTCTTTTCTATTCGACATCTCACTTTCATTTACCAACGTACAATTTACGGAGGAATCTATGCCACTAAAACCTTCCAAAACTGGCGTCTCTAGCAACGAATCTTCGGGTGGTACAGGAGTACTTGCCCTTCCGCTTGCCTTTTCCTTTGCACCCGAGCGTGTATTCGGTTTCATCAAAAAAAAAAAAAAAAAAAAAAAAACTACAACTTATAAACTTTTCCGACTTAAGTCGCTGCCCTATAATTCTCCAGCTACCAATTGTAGCTTTATATCAGCTGTATTTTAGCTTACGTATATAAATTTTATAAAATTATAGTAACACAAAATTTGTATGTGCTTGCCTACTTACATTAACATACATATACTATAGTATGTATGTAAATTTCATCACAATGTACCTAATTACTTTTTTACATCCACAATTTGCAATAAAAAAAAATTAAAAAAAAAATATGTTTATATGTAGTTATCATC
The DNA here is from genome assembly GCA_949987645.1 of Tachina grossa. Lineage (NCBI taxonomy): Eukaryota > Metazoa > Arthropoda > Insecta > Diptera > Tachinidae > Tachina > Tachina grossa. The sequence goes on from OX465275.1 coordinate 124,302,257, forward strand.
TCAATTGGTTTTATGGATGCACGAGTTTACCTCACCTATAGATAACTGTTTCTGGTAACATTACAAACACATTACAGATGCAATTGCAAAAGTTTCTTTCCGAAACAATTGGATTGGAAATCCGTCATGTGCTTACACGCTTACTCACACATTCGCCACAAACTTAACATCGCAGCAGCAATTATTAGTGTTGGCAGTAATGTCTAAGTAGCCACTGTTCCAGAATTATTGGTGGAAAATTGGTGGGACTATATTATTACAAATAACTTCTGTTAACTCTTGCACAGTTGCTAACGATTATTGACTCACTAGTGAAGATGCAAAAGCAAAAAAATTTAAAAAAAATGTGTTGGTAGTTGCATTTAGAATTAGTATTGATATTATTGACTTATTTATAATTAATCTGTAGGCTACATTACTGTACTGTCAAATACTACAGACCCCTCTATAACATCAAGCTTTTTCAATTTATCATTAACTTGCAAATTTTAGAAATAGATTTTTCGTTCAGAATGTCCTCTTTGAGAAATATATTCCTTAAACTGGAACGTCCCTAATTGAACGTTGGGCGCCATTTGTTACTGTCCGGTGATATTGGTTTTCATACCAGTGTATGAAAATACACTAGGCCTGTGTTGATAATTGGCTACTAAATACCCCGGCTAGATGGGTTCTTGAACTACTGGACAATACACAAAATTTACTAAAACTTACACCATTGCTTTCATCCCTTACTGTCTCCGATAACCACCACACACACACAACCACAGACTTTGTAAAAAAAAAAACAACAAGGAGAAACAATAAAATTGTTCTAGGTGTTGAACTCCTCCGGTCTACCCTCCCCTAATCAACAAGTGCCGATCCATGGCTATTGCATGACCGGTATTGCAATAACCCCTACTCTTAAGTCTTACGATTGCTTATATTATGGGTGAGTCCTCATGCATCCTACCAACTGAAACACAAGTGTGTCTAGCAATTCATTACGTTACTTTTAATATAATTCATTTAATTCACGTTGTTAAAATAATCAATTCATAGATAAAATTATATACATTTTTGGTTTCGTATTTTGACCGCTTTGAGAGAGAATACCAATCATATAATATAAATGCAATAAATGACTTACATTGATTGATCCAACGACATGGATGTTCACGACTTTTATTACTTAAACAGGGGTGGTTTTGTCAGCCGATGTTGAGCGCTCAAAATCGTCCTTGTGATGCGTGCAATAAAACTTAAGATGAGATGGTAATGACGTGTGACGGTGTTCTCCCTATGAGGTACAAAAATTAAATTAATTAAAATTAATTAATAATTAATTAAAAATCTATGTATAAATACAAAAAGGTTTAATAGCCAATGATAGGTTCCACTTGAAGTTCCTGGGTGTGGGGTTATTGTTCGAGCCGGGCTAGCTGTTGTCGGTCTAGCTGATACCTCAGTTGGCCATACCTACATAGAGGCGCGTAGTACAAAGGTTTCTAGGTTAGGTTCGGGTGCCGGAGCCTTGGTTCTTTACTTACGGCCGCAGAGATTGGCAAGTTTTTCTGCTCACTATGGTGACACACGTGAAGACGTTCAACTTGTAGTTGCTTAAATATGAACCTCGAGGCAAGCCCACGTGGGTAACCCTGACAATGTGCAGGTCCACGGGCGTCAAAGACAACGTGCGTAACCGGCCCACGTGTATAAAAGACTACGTGTGTAACCACGTACGTAACGGGTTCCACATGTGGGGAATTGGCCTGTCGGACTGGGTCACCACTGAAACTGGGGCCTTCATGTGCTAAGATAAAAGGATTTACAATCAAATTTTAAATTTTTAATTTTTATTTATTTTTTTTTTACGAGAATTACTATTTTGTATGGTTTACACTTTGATAAAATTAAAATATGCTTAATCTCCAGCGTATTTCACTCTCGGTGTAAAATGTGGCCCATTTAATTTCTTGACACAGTTTCTTGCATGCTAAATATCACTCACCAGTCTTAATTGTCCCTTCGAACTCCTTAATCACCAAAATGGTTGTAGCCTGCCCGAGCAAATTCAAAATGGCCCTTTTGTCACAGATATAAGCTTTTAGTATACTTACACGCAAGAAAATCGTAAAGAACACTTCCTACGTAGTTGCCAGATCAAACCAAAGCACAGTTTCTTGACATACAGAGTCGCAACTACATGTATCCCACTAAACCAACCCGTAACAAACCAAGAACTTTTCCGAGCCCGCGAAGTAAAAGGTTTTGGGAGATGTGCTGCTCTTTTCTTACAACCGTGGGGCTCGACCCACCATCGCCTCACAAGCCGGGCTTATGGGCGTAAGTCCTTTGCATGTAACACACCCAGTATCTTCCCTTGGGAGTTTTCAAGTCGGTACAAATTATTTCCTACTTTTGAATTTATATATTTTTTGCATTAAATGCCTTGCTGGAGTTACTAAGCTGGAAATTCCGTCTGTATATTTCCTGACCAAGATTAAAATCTACTGGTCGAGTGCGTAAATTATACGTTTTTGTACCCTTTTCGTACGCTTTCCTAAGATTATTTCTAACCGATTCGTCAATTAATTTCAGTGCGTCTGGCTTTACTAATAACTCGAGCTCACCATGGTTTATTGACTGTAGCTTGTGTAAGATCGGATAGGCAGACCCATGGAGAATCATTTGCCTTCCAAACAACGCATAATATGGAGAGATGTTTATGGCAGAGTGAACCGAACTGCGCAAGGATAACGCTATGGAGTGTAACCTTTCATCCCAATTCGAATGCTGTTTTCGGATATACGACCGGATTGCTGCCAATATGGAACGGTTGACGCGCTCTGAAGCATTGCTTTGTGGAGCATACGCACCGGTAAATATTTGTCTCACCGCATATTGGTTACACAACTCCTGAAACTCTTTTCCAGCAAATTGACGTCCATTGTCGCTAAAGATGCATTGTGGAACTCCAAATATACAAAATATGCGTTTTTCTAAAAACTTCACAATCTCCGAACTAGTGGCTCTTTTTAACGGCTCCGCAAAAACAACTTTAGAAAAGCTATCAAGATAAACCAGAATAAAACAATTTCCTAATTTGGACCGAGGATATGGGCCAAGTAGGTCTACAAACAGCTTTTGAAATGGCCTTTCAATTTCAGTGTAATTATCCATTGGTGGTCTCGTTATGAAGTTGGGTGATTTGGTAGTCTTGCATACCTGACAACTCGACACAAACGCTTTTACCTGGCTCGCCATTTGTGGCCAATAATAGCTCTGACGTAGCCTACTAAGTGTTTTGGCAATGCCACCATGTGCCGCTTGAGGAGGATTATGAGCAGACTTGATCAAAGACTCGGTTAGGTGACTAGGGACCCACAATTTCCACTTGAGAGTATCACTTACCTCTCCACCCTGGGAAAATTCCATTTGTTTGAACACATGTTTTCCTTCGATCTTGACTCCTGGTAGCCAGTCCTTATTAGCTTCTATGCTTCTTCGAAGGTCAGTGTAGTCAACTGCATTAAACTCGGGAGCGTCTAGGTCCACATCTACTATGCACAGCTCATCAGGGCTCAGTTCCTCCAAAAATGCTCAAGAAAGTGCGTCTGGTACCCCGTGTTCACTACCTTTCCGATGCTCTATGTCAAAATCATATGCAGCCAGAGACAACCTACACCAAGCCAGTCTTCCCGAGAGGTCTTTTTGGCGCATCAACCACTGCAAGCTAGCATGGTCCGTAATAATTTTAAAAGGGAGCATCTCAATATAGGGCCTGAATTTCTTTACTGCGCTTACAGCGGCTAAACACTCTAACTCGGTCACGGAGTAATTTTTTTGTGCCCTATTGAGTTTCTGTGAATAAAAGTAGATCGGTCTTTCCCTTCCTTCCTCATCTAGCTGACACAACACCGCCCCGATTCCCGTACTCGATGCGTCGCAAAGAATTATAAATGGCTTTTTATAGTCAGTATGCACTAGGACAGAGGCCGAACTAAGAGCTTCCTGAAGTTGTTTCATTGCTGCCAACGCACTTGCATTCATTTCAAATTTACTATTTTTCTTTAATAAATCTGACAGGGGCGCACTCAAAGTCGAGAAATCCTTCACGAACTTTCGATAGTAATTAGCTAGCCCTAAGAATCGGCGGACTTCTTTCGGACTTCGGGGAATTTGAAAGTTCTTAATAGCACTTACTTTTTCATCTGTTGCTTGTATATACACATTTCCAATTAAAAAACCTAAATAATTCACTTGTCGCATACAAAATCGAGATTTTTCTAAGTTTATGGTAAGGCCACTGTCACGGATATTCCTGGCTACCCTTTCCAACAACTCCATATGTTCGTCGAACGTTCGCGAGAAGACGAGAAGATCGTCCAAATACACGAATACTCGCAACTTCATCTCCGAGGGAATGACAAGGTCCATTAAGCGCATCATCGTTTGGGGTGAATTACATAAGCCAAACGGCATGACAGTATACTGGTACAGAGGTCGGCCAGCGACTGTAAACGCTGTTTTCTCTTTGCTCGACTCAGACAACGGCACTTGCCAAAAGGCATCCTTCAAATCGATAGCCGATATGTAGAATGTATCCGCAAGCCGCATAAGAAGGCCCTCGATATGGGGTATCGTATAGGCGTCCTTTACAGTAACTTTATTCAGACTTCTACTGTCTAGGCATACCCGCGTTTTACCGGGTTTCACTACCGTTGCGACTGGGGATGACCACGGGCTTTTACTTTCTTCGATTACACCCAACCTGAGCATCCTATCCAACTCCCCATAAATAAGAGCCTCCTTAGCAGGCGATATAGGATAATTTCGCTGTTTAATAGGAATCGCGTTACCTGTATCGATGTGATGTTCGATTAGATGTGTTCTTCCCAATCCCAGTTTCGAAGATGAGGGAAACAATTGTTTTACTTTCTCGACCCTCGTATTTTGTTCCGGAGTTAGAATATGTGCATTTGAATCCAGTTCAACTTCCGAGGTTGAAATATCGGATATCAAGAATTTGTTTAATCCGAAAAGGACCCAAAAATCAAAACATAGATATAATGGTTGACTTAATTCTGGTTCTACATACAACGCAATACTCTTTGTTTGTCCGCGATACGTGATTTCGGTTTCTACTTTTCCAATAATCGGTATAGGCGAACCATTAGCGACTCTCAACGATGAATTCAGCGACTTCAACTTAGTATTATGGGTCTGAATCAACTCCAGAGAACCAGCTCCTAACACGCTAATACTAGCCCCACTATCGAGTAGGCCTGATATAGTTTGATTCCACAAAATAACTTGCGCATAGGGTCTTGAATCTTGTTTGTCTTGATTAATTATAGTGCTAATTATTCGTTTGTGTTCATTTCTTAACTGTTTATGGCGGAGTCGTGTTTTCAAAATACGTTGAGAAATGCGTTTCATCGGAAGGCATTCTACAGATTCATTAAATATGCGATTTCGTACAATCTGGTAATTATTCCACTTTCTTATAAAAGAATCCTTAAACTTGGGAGAAATATCCTGGAAATTCGTCTCATTTGGGTAAATTCGTAAGTCTGGGGGGTTACAATTGTCATTTCCGGTATTAATTTGGTCATAAATATGTATTTTACTTATATTGCCGGGGTTATTGCTTAGGAAGTTGGAGTCCCGGTCGTTCAACTCTTTGGGCCGTTTTTCCCTTACAGTCGGAGCAGTTGTGAACTACGTAATCGTCTTTTCCGCATCGGTAACAAAATAGTCTATTAGTTTTTTCTCTAGAATTAATAGCGATGTGCCCTATTTTCTTGCAATCAAAACACTGTAGTCTAGAATGATCAAAAGGTTCCCGTTTAACATCTGAAATGATGGCCTCAACCTGGTCTGTATTGTCAGAACATGAGGATAAAACTTCCTCAACGAGGTTTAGTTCATTTATTCTAGGTCGATTTCTAGGTAAACTACTTTCCACCTTGGTCATCTCCCTCTCGGCCCTGCGAAATTCTTTTAAAAATTCTGATAAATTTCTTGTTTTTGACCCATGAATGAAAACCGTCATTTTCGGATGTACATTTCTTTTTAATATTTCAATCAGATCTGCATCTGATCTCATATTTTCCATTCTAGAATTCAATTCAGTTATCACGTGATAAAACTGATCAAACGTTTCGTTCGAACGTTGAGTCCGATTCATCATAGTATGTTCAATGTCACAGTCTGTTTCAGCAGTTCGGAAGTGAACTTCTAATTGAGTCCTCAGTTCACGCCACGAAGCATTAGGATTGCGCGGAAGCCACCTAAAATACCAGGATGCCGCTAAACCTTTCAATAAAATGTAAATATTTCGACGGGCTTCCTCCAAGGAATACCCTTGCGACACTGCAATATGTTCAACACGAATCAAAAATTCATCAATACGAAGGCCTGTACCATCCCCTGAAAAGAACACATTCCACCTGTGCATTTCTAAACGCCTGGAATTATAGTGACTCGATTCATTTAGTTTACGCTATGAACTAAATCTTCAGGGTTACCAGCAGCTCTGCCAAATGTAGTTGGAGGCATCCCCTCCATGCTATTTCGGTCGTCAGGGTGGATAGCCGAGGTCTCTATTGTTTGTCGTGCTGTTTCCTGAGTGTCTGATTCACGGACACCAAAACTCCGCTCATTGAGAGACCACATGACTAAAATTTTTACCACTCGGTATGTCCCTATCTTTAGTATTTATTGACAACATATCTTGTGAACCCCGAGGCTCACTCGATCTACCTGGTCCTAACAACGAGGCAATTTTTGAAAGTAGGCGGTCCTCCATTACCTTGAGCTCGTTTTGGATTTGTGCGGAAATAACCGTTTCAACTTCAGCAGACATGGTTATGGCCGTAGCTTGGTCTTGAACCTCTTTTCTATTCGACATCTCACTTTCATTTACCAACGTACAATTTACGGAGGAATCTATGCCACTAAAACCTTCCAAAACTGGCGTCTCTAGCAACGAATCTTCGGGTGGTACAGGAGTACTTGCCCTTCCGCTTGCCTTTTCCTTTGCACCCGAGCGTGTATTCGGTTTCATCAAAAAAAAAAAAAAAAACTACAACTTATAAACTTTTCCGACTTAAGTCGCTGCCCTATAATTCTCCAGCTACCAATTGTAGCTTTATATCAGCTGTATTTTAGCTTACGTATATAAATTTTATAAAATTATAGTAACACAAAATTTGTATGTGCTTGCCTACTTACATTAACATACATATACTATAGTATGTATGTAAATTTCATCACAATGTACCTAATTACTTTTTTACATCCACAATTTGCAATAAAAAAAAATTAAAAAAAAAATATGTTTATATGTAGTTATCATCTCAATTGGTTTTATGGATGCACGAGTTTACCTCACCTATAGATAACTGTTTCTGGTAACATTACAAACACATTACAGATGCAATTGCAAAAGTTTCTTTCCGAAACAATTGGATTGGAAATCCGTCATGTGCTTACACGCTTACGCACACATTCGCCACAAACTTAACATCGCAGCAGCAATTATTAGTGTTGGCAGTAATGTCTAAGTAGCCACTGTTCCAGAATTATTGGTGGAAAATTGGTGGGACTATATTATTACAAATAACTTCTGTTAACTCTTGCACAGTTGCTAACGATTATTGACTCACTAGTGAAGATGCAAAAGCAAAAAAATTTAAAAAAAATGTGTTGGTAGTTGCATTTAGAATTAGTATTGATATTATTGACTTATTTATAATTAATCTGTAGGCTACATTACTGTACTGTCAACTACTACAGACCCCTCTATAACATCAAGCTTTTTCAATTTATCATTAACTTGCAAATTTTAGAAATAGATTTTTCGTTCAGAATGTCCTCTTTGAGAAATATATTCCTTAAACTGGAACGTCCCTAATTGAACGTTGGGCGCCATTTGTTACTGTCCGGTGATATTGGTTTTCATACCAGTGTATGAAAATACACTAGGCCTGTGTTGATAATTGGCTACTAAATACCCCGGCTAGATGGGTTCTTGAACTACTGGACAATACACAAAATTTACTAAAACTTACACCATTGCTTTCATCCCTTACTGTCTCCGATAACCACCACACACACACAACCACAGACTTTGTAAAAAAAAAACAACAAGGAGAAACAATAAAATTGTTCTAGGTGTTGAACTCCTCCGGTCTACCCTCCCCTAATCAACAAGTGCCGATCCATGGCTATTGCATGACCGGTATTGCAATAACCCCTACTCTTAAGTCTTACGATTGCTTATACTATGGGTGAGTCCTCATGCATCCTACCAATTGAAACACAAGTGTGTCTAGCAATTCATTACGTTACTTTTAATATAATTCATTTAATTCACGTTGTTAAAATAATCAATTCATAGATAAAATTATATACATTTTTGGTCTCGTATTTTGACCGCTTTGAGAGAGAATACCAATCATATAATATAAATGCAATAAATGACTTACATTGATTGATCCAACGACATGGATGATCACGACTTTTATTACTTAAACAGGGGTGGTTTTGTCAGCCGATGTTGAGCGCTCAAAATCGTCCTTGTGATGCGTGCAATAAAACTTAAGATGAGATGGTAATGACGTGTGACGGTGTTCTCCCTATGAGGTACAAAAATTAAATTAATTAAAATTAATTAATAATTAATTAAAAATCTATGTATAAATACAAAAAGGTTTAATAGCCAATGATAGGTTCCACTTGAAGTTCCTGGGTGTGGGGTTATTGTTCGAGCCGGGCTAGCTGTTGTCGGTCTAGCTGATACCTCAGTTGGCCATACCTACATAGAGGCGCGTAGTACAAAGGTTTCTAGGTTAGGTTCGGGTGCCGGAGCCTTGGTTCTTTACTTACGGCCGCAGAGATTGGCAAGTTTTTCTGCTCACTATGGTGACACACGTGAAGACGTTCAACTTGTAGTTGCTTAAATATGAGCCGCGAGGCAAGCCCACGTGGGTAACCCTGACAATGTGCAGGTCCACGGGCGTCAAAGACAACTTGCGTAACCGGCCCACGTGTATAAAAGACTACGTGTGTAACCACGTACGTAACGGGTTCCACGTGTGGGGAATTGGCCTGTCGGACTGGGTCACCACTGAAACTGGGGCCTTCGTGTGCTAAGATAAAAGGATTTACAATCAAATTTTAAATTTTTAATTTTTATTTATTTTTTTTTCCGAGAATTACTATTTTGTATGGCTTACACTTTGATAAAATTAAAATATGCTTAATCTCCAGCGTATTTCACTCTCGGTGTAAAATGTGGCCCACTTAATTTTTTGACACAGTTTCTTGCATGCTAAATATCACTCACCAGTCTTAATTGTCCCTTCGAACTCCTTAATCACCAAAATGGTTGTAGCCTGCCCGAGCAAATTCAAAATGGCCCTTTTGTCACAGATATAAGCTTTTAGTATACTTACACGCAAGAAAAGCGTAAGGAACACTTCCTACGTAGTTGCCAGATTAAACCAAAGCACAGTGTCTTGACATACAGAGTCGCAACTACATGTATCCCACTAAACCAACCCGTAACAAAACTTATGCATTATTGCATACACCACAGCAGGTTACATGGCTACTAGTGTTGTTAATTATGCTTCTTTTATACTATTTGTACGAATAAAATTTCATGATTTTTTTCTTGTTCGAACAGACGAATAATTTTGAACTTTTGTTCGAATATTCGAACGAACAAAGAATAAAAAAATGTATTCGAATAATCTTAAAAAAGTTTGCAAAAAACGACACGTATGTGTATTAGTTTAATTTTTTTATTAACAAACGAAAAATTATTCATTTTACAAGAAAAACATATGATTTCAATAACACATTGAGAAATATTAATAACAAAACTTAAAAATTTTAAGAACCTTTGCCGCAGTTGACGCTGTAGTATAAGTTAAGTACTCTGTGTTCCACTAATACTATTGAAGTAGCAGAATCGCAAAAAAGAAGAGAGTACATTAATATATAGAAAATTTAAGATACATAACTTCCAATCGACTAGACCGATTTTCTTCAAGTATAAATAAGAAGATATACCATCATGTCACCTTTAAAACGAAAACAAAGCAAATTAAAATCGGTCAAGCCGTTTGGGAGCTACGGCGTCAAAGAATATAAGAATATATATAATATATATAAGAATATATCCAAAAACGATGTGATACCTTCTAAGCGGCTGGACCGATTTTCTTCAAACATAGCTAAGAACACTTTCGATCAAGTCACCTTTCAAACAGAAATAACTAAATCAGAATCAGTCCAGGCGTTTGGTCTATACGTGGACTCGTAAAAACAAACAGTTACACAGACACACACTACAAACTTATAAATTGTTTTCTCTTTTTGTGACGTATTTTAAAAAGTTGGTATTTAATGCTTTTTTACGTCGTTCAATAATTCGATTTTTAAAGCTTTTTACTAGAGAAAATCAGTTTTTTTCTAATCTCTTTATCAGAAACTATAAGACACCTTCTAATTCCATGAAAGAAGCATTACCTTTTCCCAGAAAGAAAAAAGATGAGTTTAGCGAACATATGTATGTTTATATAATTTGATTACTTAACATCATATTGTTAACAAATTAAAAAATAATGAAATGTAAAATACTTTTTATACAAAGTAGTTAAGGAAATTGTTCGAATATTCGACAAAAATGATTCGAATAATTTTTTATTCTTAATTGATTCTTTTGAAAACAGCAGCAGCACCATAAGAAGCTAATATTGAAGTATAAATACATATCGCACACTAAATCATAAATATTCACAACTCAAAATGATCAAATTGGTTTTGCTTTCTTATAACCCATTTGCGTCATTTGAACACTATCGGTTTTTTTATAATATTAAAATTTGTTATCATCTCGCTGTTAATAAGTCTTTTCGAATTTCCGCCGTTTTCGAGATTTTCATATAATATTTTGCATTCATAACAGTTTTGGCAATAAAAGCGACTTTTTGCATGTTTTTCAGCTTCCAAAAGTGGGATACACATTATTGAACATAAGTGACAGTTTGGCTCAAATTTAGTGTGAACACGAATTTCGTCACCCACAAATTTTTTTGTGGTTGGTTTTTGACTGATAGTGTGTACCAAAAAGTCAGTCAGGAGATATTTTTGTAGCATAAACAACACAAGTTGAATGCGGCAAATAATTTTTTTAAAGGAATTAATATATTTTTATGAAATACATGGTTGTGTATGATGTTACAGACAAAATCGTACGAGGAGTTGTTAGATATAAGAATACATTAATATAACTCATTACAAAAAAAAAAAAAAAATTTTGTTAAAAATAATGCACATTGAATTTGTGTTTTTTCTATGTTTGTGTGTCCAATTTTTTTCTTGAATGAGGATTCGAGTGTCAAACATGATCGATGTTCTGAACAGCCAACACTTTCATTTAAAACTGATGAATTTTTGACTATCACTCATGCTCTATAGTGTACCCCACTTAGCAGTTTTGCCGATTTTGAAATAATATTGGACTTTGTTATCATCCCACTGTTAGTATTTTTAGCGAATTTTCCTAATTTTTGCAAATTTTTGGCATTGCTTACAGTTTTTGCAACTTTTCGAGAACTATCATATTTTTCACTTTTATAAAAATATAATTATTTTTGTAATTAGCATTAAAATATTGTAACTTTCTTTTTTATTTTGCGATAAAAAATTTTTCTAAGCAAAAATTTGATTTACATATTTTGCTATATTGTCAACACTGAAATCAAAAAAAGAAATTCACCCCTATCGTGAATAAAATTTTTGTTCCCATGAGATTTTCATTGCCCATGAAGGGAATTTTGCTATAGGGAACTTTATGAGAACGTTTGTACACGCTATCAATTCGTAGTGAATGTAAAAAGGGGGAAGAAGACTTGTAAACCATAAAAGTTAATGGAAATTCTGATAAATCAGCTAAATTAAAATTTAACAATAAGAAATACAGAAAGTTTAGGTACCAAATGAAATTTTTTAACTTTAAAGTTGTGTTTTTAAATATTTTATGTACCTTGGAAAAAATCATGGACATGATATTGTCCTAAAAATAATTATCTATAGCTCTTAATATTTGTTGCCCTATGTTCTCAGCAAGGCAAATTCATATAAGGTATACTCACGTCAAATTTTTGAATTCGCTTTTAGTATTTTATATACTTGGAATGTCAAAAAAAATCTCTTGTATTTTAGAAAAAAAAAGTATTTTTTGAGCGTTTTGTTATAAAAATTAATAAACAGAAAAATAAAGATAAAGAAACTTAAAAAAAAAAGTATTTTACGTGTCCACCAAACCATAATGTTACTGTCCGTAATTGCATTAAGTCAGTGATGCCAGTGAACATTTTTGAAATACCCTATGCGTTAAAAAAAACCTTTTTTTCCCTCTAAACAAAAATATTTTCCCTACATATTTCCCTACGCTGAAAATTAATTATTTTTAACAACAAAAAACAAATACATGTATATTTTGTGAATATTGTACATATTTTACCCATTTTTATTTTATATAATTATAATACATTAATGTACAAAACAGGCTATACGGGTATATTCTGCATTCCAAGTGAAATTAAAACGAGTGGAATTGCCATACAATTGTTGTTGGAAATATGTAATTATAACAACAATGCTATGGCAATTCCACTCGTTTTAATTTCACGTGGAATGCAGAACATACCCGATAGTCTTAGTTTGGGTACCAGGTAGAAAAAAAAAATTAAGCAAACAAAAACAAACTAAAAACGTACATTCTATATTCATTTCTTATTAACTATTTTCGCAGAATGTTCAAGTATAAAACAGATCAGTTTGTGGAGCATTGGCAACACAATTTTGTACGTTTCATATGCAAGTTAGTTTACACAATGCAAGTCCATTTCTTTTTCTTTTGTGACTGTCTGTCAAACCTGCATTGCCCGTTTTCATAACTGTATTTCGAAACGAAAGAAAAAGCTTTAGAATTTTTATGTTATTAACATTACAATTCGAAATCATTTGCTTTTGTTTCGAATTACAGAGTAGACCTCAAGGATCTTATGTACGTGTATACCGTATATACTAGTGATGCACGAATATTCGTATTTGAATTGCCGAATATTCGGCCATTTTTAAATATTTATTTAAAATATTTTTAAAAATTCAGGCGAATGCGAATATTTTTCCAAAAAAGAATAAATAAATGAATGCATAAATCATAAACGAAATTAAAATTAATGGATAAAATATTAGTTTGTACGAATACATTAAATTTTTGTAGAAATTTGTGCTTTGTATAATTTCCAAATCTTATTTACTGACGATCATTAAAATTTTGGGTAGTTTTTATTAACTTTAGAGTACACCAAAGGAGTATGAAGTTCTTCTTCATAACAATTTTTTAATATTTCACATATTGCAGGCGTAAATAGAACCCAAATTTCATGTCTATAAATTTCACGTTATATATTCGTATTCGCGAATATCAAAAATTGACATTCGTTACATCACTAGTTTATACATACGTACATATATTTTATTTTTGCGATATGTATATAACTATTATGTATAGATATTATAAGTGATTTCCAGATTGTTACGATTCATAATATAAGGTTTCCGCAGACAAATTTAAAGATATGTGAAAAATTTCAGCTCTTAACAAATTGAAAAAGGGAAAGTTTTTGAAAATTCCCTACATTTTCCTCAAAATAAAAAAATCTGTCCTTTTTTCCCTACGCTCAAAATTTTTTCAGAAAAATCCCTGCAAAAAGGGAAAATTCCCAACTTTTGGCATCACTGCATTAAGTTGGTATGGGTAGTAAAAATATGTTTAAGAAGCCTGAGGAATAAGTTAATTTGTACCGAGTATGAACAGCCGCCTGCAACGGTTCTATCCTTGTTGGCTTTAAAACAATTGAAAGCTTTGATACTTTTTGTTATACATTTTAATAAGGGTCTCAGTGGGTGCAAATCGCTAAGCAGATGGTTTGTAAATCCCTCTATGCAATGGTTGTGGTTTTATTTACACCAGGCAGAGAAATGGATAATAATTTAAAAATAAAACGCATGGAACGTTTATCTATAACAATGATGTCAGTTTCATGGCACAATTGTGCAAACTAAAATCACAAACATTCTTATTCTCTTCCATTTAGTCTTCAATGAATCAGCGACGATAACACATGCGCAGCGGGTGTATTAAATTCTTTATAGATACAGTGAAAGAAAAAAAGTGGTATGCGAAAAATATTCTATGATCAGTCATGCTTTTTGCGACATTCAATCTATTTTATGTTACAAAACTTTTAAGGAAAGAAATGAATATACATTAAAAAGACATTTTGGTTTTTTTTTTGGAGCAGCTTCACTAAATTGCATTTAATATCAAAACTTAAAAGAGCAATATCTCGGAAAATATTGGTCGCAGCCAATTTTTTGTTTAATATTTTCTTCTTATTTTTCAAGTTTCTATCAGATAAGCTATTTAAAAATTTATTTTTGGGATTTATTTACAGTTTCCTATGAAAAGTTTACAGCGCCGTAACTCGAAAAATATGGGTTGCCCGCAACTTTTTTATTTAACTTTTATTCCTTATTTTTTAATTTTTTTTATCATATGGACTCCTTTTTATGTATTTTGAGCTGCTTCACTAAACTGCATTTGTTGCAAATATTTATTTTTTTCGATGTACTTCAGAGACGAATGAGACAGCTTTTCTCACACACACAACTATAGTTTTATTTTTGACACCACTGATCTATAAGTAAGTACAGAAAGGCAAAAATTATCTGATTATATGTATGTGTACATGTGTGTGTGTTTTAGGTTGTATAATGTATGACCTGTAAAATGGGAACAAACTTTGCAATTTCAGTTATGGAGAAAGTTATCAACTTTGCAAAATCATTACCATATAGATGCTGAATATAGTACCTATACATATGTACATACATACATATGTATGTATATAGTTTTATACATAAGTACTTTTTTAATAAAATTCCCTTATGTGTAACACAGAAATTTTTTAGTGCAACTTAAAATCCTGTTTTCGTAATTTTTGTTAGATAAATGTCAAGCAAAATTTATTTTTACAAATAAAAAATACAAATGATGAACCAAATAATAAATTGTTGTATAAGTGGAAATGTCTAGTTTCTTCCATTACGCGAATACGATGCACAAAAGCAGAACCTTAATTTTTGTGGGAGTTCTTAACAAATTCGTTTTAACACCCCTTTCCTGTTGAAAGGGAAAATAAGCTCATTACACACACAAACACAATTATTATTTTTAATTCTTTACGCGCATCCAGTCAAAATACAAAAATTACACAATTAATAAATAGTTTCTCCTTTTTCACAATTTTATGGTTTCAATTTAAATTTAAAATCAATATGTGTTGACAATATACATACTATAGGGTTGCATTTGTATACTCGTTTGTATAGCCAAAACAAATATACCATGGTATGTACCATATAATTGTAGTGTGAGCGACAGAACTAGTATAAGAGTTATTGTGTGTGCATGCTTTTCCAAATTTAAATACAATTGAAAACAAATAACAATTGCTTATTGTATTGCTGCTGAGCAACTGTTTGATCTGTGAAACGCTAAATAACATATTTTTTCATACAAGAACCAAAAAAACACGCAAAACTGGTGCAAACAGATGCATCTGTGCAATGCTATATATGTATGTACATATGTATGTACATCGCTTATTCGTCTTCCATATGCATAAGGATCCAGAATATATATACATTATGGGTCGCTTATTAATATTCTGGAAATTACAAACGGAATGACAAACCTATATATACCCTTTTACCATTTTTTGGTAAAGGGTATAATAAGAAATTATGTTGATGTAAGTATCAACGTTCTCCCCCGCGTTGACCAACGCACAGTGGGGTATTGGACCCACAAAACGGAGATCAATTAAACTACTTATCCGATTTGAAAAATTCTTTCACTATAAGAATGATACGTTATCCCTGAGTGACATATGATACAAATCGCTCTGCAGGCCATAATAATAGACCGATTGTCATGAAACATTCCCAATGTGGTAATGTTGACCGTGTAATAGTACTTGGCTATACTTGGTTGTGACTGGATAAAGGGGCGTGTCACCGCCCATATAACCTAAAAATTAGAACGATTATATCTGATGAACTATCAGAGGTAGGAATATGAGATTTGGTATATATGTTGATCGTACTGTATGAATTACAGCCAAGGTGGAATAGGGCGGTGCCACGCCCCCTTTGTTACAAACAAATTTACCTAATGAAAACAATAAAAAAATTTAAATAAAACTTTGAAATTTTAATTCTTCAACTATATTTATAAACAATTTCATCAAAAGTAAATGGTTGTATCATCTGAAAAAAATAGAAATAGAAAAATAAATATTGTTATATATATTTTTAAGACCCATATAAAATATTATGACCTGATTTTCCATTCAAGTGTTATTTAGTTTAGTCACTGTAATCGGAGCTACAATCCTCTAGTTCCTCAACATGTGCATCTCCAGTTTCATCATCACTATCATCAGATCGAACAGCACTTACTGAAATAGTTGGCGGAATAAGCAATTCTACTAATGATTTTGGTAGGGCTTGAAATTTTTTTTTTGGTAACTTAATTTTGCTGCTAATGATCGGATCGGAGCTCAGTAGCAACCTGTTTAAAATGTCTTCATTTGATTTCTCACGGTTACATTTACGTGAAAAGTGCTCCCTATAGCATTTGAAGTCCTTGTTTCTAGCTTCCTGGGCTTCCTCTGAAAGTTGTCCGATTGGAAGAAGTGCGTGCGATACAATTTCAGGGCCATGAATTAAATATTTGTGTAAAGTGGTAGGCATTTTATACCATGCATACATTTTAACAAAATGTCTGGCAATGTTGTGACAAAAATGTTTGAATTTTTCAGAATGTATTTCATGACCCGAAGAAACAGTTATTAGTATCACGTGCATTTTCTTGATTAGTTCTAAATCGATTTTAGTAATATCTGCAGAAACTTCAGCGTTTTCAAAAAATCTTCTGGCTGTATTACCATCGTTAGAATTTCCGAAGCCAGGCTTTGGTTGGTCAATAATCAATCCGGTTTTGACTCTAAATTCATTTTGAATGCGTACTTTAGTAGAATCTATAATTTCCTTATCACCATCCGATGCAGCTTTCCACTTTTTTATAGGCAATTTATAAGAGAGGTGTATGATACATTCGAAAAATGTAATCCATCCATGTAATATAGACAAACCAAATTCTAAGGTTTCTGTCTTAACAGGTTTTGCTATCATTTCGTCAATAGAGTTAAACTCTTTAGAAGTGGAATTGCAAATATAACACCTTTGGAATGATGTCGTTTCTGTGATTGCATTGCAAAATTTTCCGTCAATCATTACTAAGATTAGTTTATGGCTTACTCTTACGAGCTTTTCTCCTACTGGCACAACAGACATTTCCAGATCGTTTGCTTCCTCATCAACTCGATCTTTTTCTCTTACCAATATACTTGCAGTCTCTTTGGTGTATTCAATATTTAATGGCCTGCAAAATCGGGTTGATGACGGCCTAGGGTTTTGCCAAACAATTTTATCATTGCATACTAATCTGAGTGGAACAATGGACGTTATTAAAACAGAAGAGTCGCTAGCGCCTGGTCCATGAAAAGCTTGCTTATATGAGCTATGCCCAGAGCTTCCATCGAACCCCCACTTAGTAATTAAAGTTAAATTTGATATTTTTTCATTATCCAGGGTGTCAATAACATTTTTTTGAAGCAGCACAAGGCGTTCAATCGTATGGTCCAGAAGGCCCTGCAATGATACCTTAGCTGACGATTCCGAAATTTGCATAGTTTCAACCTCAGGATAACATTTCTTTTTCGCTCTTTGAAGCAACGTGTACGCAGGGAATTTATCAGGAGCAGCTTTTCGTATAACATTATATTGTTCACGTGAAAGCTTTGCTTCAACCAAAACCACAAGCGCTTCTTCAGCAGTCAACTGTTTTTCTTTTACACAAGTTACATATTTTCTAAATTTAGCTGCTCTGGAAGGTGATGCAGTTATTTCCTTGACAATTTTTGCTGCTTCTGTTTAACCACTTGCTCGCAGACTTATTTGGGTAGCATAATTCAAAACAGGCAAGGAAACATTTTGTCTTAAATTCTTACATTTTTTCATTTTTGTTTTTTCGGAACACTCCTCGAAATCAATTTCTTTGCGACCTCTTTTAGTTGTTGTAGTCACAAAGGCTATTGAAGAATCTAACCAATTTTGATTTTTTTCTCAAAAATCGCTCCTCATGTCTAGTTGATTTTGCCCATCGATCCTTAAAATCGCAGACAAAACGAGCAAAATTCAAATTGAAGTCTTGCATATCCTCTGGATTCATTTGCCTTATTAATTCTTGCTTTAATATATTCAGCTTCTCCATTAATGGCGAAGCCTCAGCATTCTTAATAATACTGTAAAGACTACGCCGAGAAATGAATCTTTTTGAGTTTATTCCTAAAATATAAAGACTGTATTCAGAAACTTCGCGTGATATTTCTTGTATCAATTACCAAAATAACGAGGACGAACAACACGTTCTATATAAATATAAACACTTATTAAAAATATAACAGTACATCATTGCCGTTGTTATTGCTGTAATCCGAAATATACCACCACGATCACTCACATGGAATTTTATTCATATTAAATAGATATAATAGTTAATGTTAAGCAACACCACATACTTATTTAACACATATTATCTGTTCTTTAAATTAAGTTATACAAAATTGTCTAAGAACACCACCGCGAAGACAAATTAAACTTACCCAACCCATTAAATAAACCAAACAACACAATGAACAGAACGCACATATTATTTTTGTGTAGAGTACATAAAAATATTTCAATATACAAACATAAATAAGAATAGCAACAATATATGATGATGATAACGAAATCGAAAACAAAACAAAAACTACAGCCACGGTTCTTCTATAACTTTGGACGACATGAGTTTTTTTTTTACAAAATTTGTTAAAAATCTAATTGGCGCAAACACGCGCAAGATGTTTTTGTTTATTATATTAGTACAGTTCCTAAGCTTTAAAAATATATAAATTTCAGAACACGAAGTTGACCGGTACCACTTTAAAACTGTACATACTTCTCAAGAATGGCTAAAATTTAGACCTTTTTTCCATAAATGATTAAAATTAGTTCTAACAGGTAAATCTCGACCGGCAACTGCTTTTTTGTTCAAAATTACCTGAACTTGAAGAATCCATAATAATATTAGGCTTTTTTATGGCAAAAATAGAAAAACTGGCACTTGAAAATACAAAAAATTCACTTTTTGTAAAGACGCGAAAAAATCGAAAAAAATTACGAACTTTGAGACAAAGCAAAAATTGAATTAAACAACATATGTTATCGATTCTTTTGCCTGGTGATGGAGAATTTTGTATACAATAATCGGGTATAAAACATTAATCGGATATCCCAATTTTCATTTTTCAATTAATCTCCGTTTTTGGTGTCCAATACCCCAGTGTGCAACGGTCACTGGTGATAGATGTTCATTAGATTTGATATCTGCAATGTCGATGGTAACAGGTCGCGGTAAGGGAACTGGATGAGGTTTCGGTTGAAAGACCTTATGAATTTTTCTTTCTTTATAGATGGAGTATAGCTTAACTGTGATGATGGCTAATAAAATGCTTAGAGAAATTAAAAGTGCAGTGTAGCTTACTGCATGGTGATGTTGGCTTTGTGACCTGATTAGCTCTGGTAATCGTACAATAGTTGCCTCATCAAGTTGTTTTTGCAGGTTATTCAGTTGATTTGGGTTTGAACTGGTTGTTAGTATTATTAAGAATTCTTGTGGAGTGCTAATTTGATCAATGTGCCTGAATTGGACATATGAAGTATGTAAGCTATTTGATGCATCAAAGTGGCCCTGAATAGTGAGAAAGTCGTTTTTAATTATGCAATTTGGTTCTATTTTCATTATTCCAGTGCCTCTTATTAGCTTTTGGGAGACTTCTGTGCCGCAAACTGCTGAAATTTCTATTTTTGTTGTGGTAGCAAAGATCCATTTATTTGGATTTTTTAATTGCGTCCATGTTGTGTTATCTACCAGCCGGGTAAGGATACAATTAGCTGTGTTTAGGCCGTTGAGGATATTAATTTCACAGGAATTTATATTCTTTTTAAATCTAAGTTGCTTATTTTGGCATGTATCCCGCTTTGTTATAGTACAGCTTGACAAATCGTCGGTTGTAAATGAAATAAATTCATCTCTGTGTGGATTCACTGCTACATAGAAAATGTATATTGGATTTGATGGATATTAAAGCATTATTTCTTATTGTTGGGACCGGGGTTATCTTCAGGAGTTCTAGGAACTGTTGATCGATCAGTGGCAGCTTAATTTCGAAGAGTACTTCGTCTTTTGTCACTGCTCCATTTGTCTTCATTAGCTTGTATAATTGCACCAAACTATCGTCATCAATTGGAAGCGTACGTTGTACTGGTAGATGTGCTTTTATTGTGGTTAACTCAGTCCTTAGCTGATGAGGTGATAATAAAAGTGGACTAATTTTTTCATGGTGAGCATCAGTTAGTACGTCGATAATCTCCCTTTCTACCCTTTGCAAGTTCAGTGCTGTCAATGTTAATTGATTGGCAAGAAGTGGTATTAGTTGTGTTTGGCTGATTTCTGAAGATTCTCTACCAAGTGCATTTGCTTCACTGTTGATTCTTGCAACAATTTCAATTAGTTGCTTTTGTATGCTAAGTTCATCTTGTTTAATTATATTAATAGTGGAATCAATAACTGATGTTTGGTTTTTAAATAATTTAAAAATATAGTCTGTTTTTACCTTCGTCCTTTTAATGGTGTCTGACATTTCATTGGCATAGTCTGAGTCCAGCACTCCAAACAATGACCTGGCTACATTTCCCACAATGTAGAATGCACCCCTTTTTAATCTAGTAATAGCGAATAGTTCCTTCTCCTCCAGCAACTCTTCTTTTACTTGATTGAAATTATTTATCAAAATATTACATGTTGACTGATGTATGATGGTTGAACATAAGTGCTGTAAGGTAACTAATCCAGACTGAAAAGTCTTTAACTCAGATAGGAAAGGTGCTAGATCATAATATACCATAAGTTTTCATTTAGCGGTTGCCAGTTTTACGGTTCCAATGCCTTCAAAGTACAGCCATGGATCAGAATGAAAGTTTTTTATCTTTACATTACTGGCCATAACGGCTGGAATGAGGAGGGTGGCTATGATCATGGTGAGTACGATTGAGTTAGTAATAGTCTTTGATTTTTTTGTGGGTGGATTATCTTCGTCAACAGGTATTGGATGACTAGGGTTGGATAGTTCATTTGCAGGTAATTCGTCTTCGTGAAGTAGTGGAGCTAATCTATGGATAGGTCTTCTTTTTATTCCTGAAGTTGTTTTTACATCTGCCACCCGAACCTTGCCATCATTGCGTTCGTATGTTTGGAGGATTCTTCCAAGTGGCCAGCTCATAACCGGCAAATTGTCCTGTTTTATAATGACCATCTGTTCTTCTTTCACGTTTTCAGATGATGATTTCCACTGCTGTCTTTCCTGCAATTGGTGTCGATACTCGGCTGACCACCATCTCCAGAATTCATGTTTGAGTTGAGAGACGAGTTTCCATCTTGTGGCGAGAGAACTATTTGGTTGCACTGCTCTACTATCCACTTGGGCTGTGAGAGGTTCTCCAATTAAGAAGTGTCCTGGAGTCGGTGCAGTTAGATCATTTGGATTAGATGACATCGGAGTAAGCGGACCGGAATTTAATATGGCTTCTATTTCGATGATTACTGTTTCAAGCTCTTCGTGCGTTAGTGACGCTGTTGAAACACTTCGTAGTAACAGTTGCTTAGCAGATTTTACTGCTGACTCCCATAAGCCTCCAAAGTGAGGGGCTCGAGGTGGAATAAATTTGAATTCAATGCCTTCTCTACTGCATGACTGTAAGATTTTTTCTTGAGATTTATTATCAAAAATTGCTTGATTTAGTTCTTCTAGCTAATTCCGTGTACCTATGAAGTTTGTAGCATTGTCTGAACATATGGTCTGTTACCGTCCTCGGCGTAATAAGAATCTTTTGAGGGCTCCAATGAATGCATCTGTTGTCAGCTCAGTTACAACTTCCAGGTGTACAGCCTTCGTCGAGAAACAGACAAAAACAGCTATGTAAACTTTATGAGGTTTTTTATCCCTTATCTTATAATGAACGCAAAATGGTCCGCAGTAGTCAACACCAGATTTAATAAATGGGCGTGATGGGGTGACCCTGCTTGCTGGTAGATTCCCCATTATTTGAGAAAATAATCTGGGTTTTGCCCTTGTACATCGCACACAATTTTGGACTATATTTCTTGCCATTGATTTACCCTTGTGGATCCAGTATTGTTGCCTGGAAATAACTAATAATGATTGTGGGCCACAGTGATAGTTTTTTTCATGCAACATTGTGAGTACAAGTTTTGAAATCAAGTCGATATCTCCTTCTTGAAGTCGGAGATCTGGACTGCTCGAATAATTTGTAAACGCGAATCATCCAGTTCTTTAGGACTCAGCGAAATATGTTTTGGTCGAAATTTATTTTGCGTTTTTGAATTATTTATGAATCTGATTACGCAGCCCAAAACGTTTTGTAAGGTTTTAAAGGTGTTTTTGTGGTGAATTCTGTATATAAGGCTGCCGTCGTTTAACACCATAGTTGCAGTAACAGGAACCTCCTTCCTTTTCTCAATGTCATTGGCAATTTCTTGAGGTAAGTATTTCGATGGCCATGATTCCTCTTTTCCATGAAGGAAGAGTGGTCCATATAGCCATAAGTTACATGCTGACAGATCTACTGCACGAAGTCCTCTAGATAGTATATCGGCTGGGTTGTGTTTTGATGGTACATGGCGCCATTGTTCGGCTAGAGTTAGTGACTGAATTGTTGAGACTCTGTTGGCGACAAAGGTTTTGTATGAAGATGATTGTGCGTATATCCATGTTAATATGATTTCTGAATCAGTCCATAGAAATGTAGCTTGGTTTTGAAACTGCAGGTCAATCTTTACTCTGTGAGAAAGTTGTGCTACTACAACTGCTGCACATAACTCTAGTCGAGGTAATGTCTGCTGTTTTAATGGTGCAACTCTTGATTTTGCACAGAGCATTCGCACGATTACCTGCCCATTCTTAAGAATTTCGCGAATGTATGCAACTGCACCAAAGGCCTTCTCAGATGCGTCTGCGAATAGTAGTTGTGTTTTTACTGGGATTTCGCCCTGGAAGATGTGTTGTGGTATCGTAAAATTGTTAAGATTTTCTAGATCGTTTCTAAATGTGCTCCAAGATGCACATAGATCATTAGTTAACGGTTCATCCCAATCTAGTTTATGCTGCCAAAGGTGTTGAATAAATATTTTGGCCTTAACAATCACAGGGGCTAACAGACCGAGAGGATCAAACAGTTTTGCGAGATCAAAAGTTACTGTTCGTTTCGAGATTTGGTGATGCTGGGTTAATTTGACTTTAACGCAAAAGTGATCGCTTTTAGGTAACCAATATAATCCTAAGGTTTTTATTGAATTAGTGTTGTTATTATCGAAATCTAAGTTAACCTCTTGTGGCCGTCATCCACATAGAAGTTGTCTTTCAGCATCTGAAAACCATACGGAAACTTGAGAGAATTCTCATTAGCTATTTTTTGTAGGCATCTCGCGGCCAGATAAGGCGCTGCACATGTCCCATATGTTACTGTGTTAAGTTTGTAATAGGCAAGTGGCGATGATGGATATTGTTGGAGTTGATATTGATGGTCGTTTGCGTTGGTTAGTATTTGTCTGTACATTTTTTCAATATCGGGTGTAAAAACGAACCTCGGCAATCGAAAACGAACTCAAATGGAGAATAGTTCACTTTGCACCACTGGACCAGTGTACATCAAGTCATTTAATGAATAGCCAGTTGATGTTTTTGCTGATGCATCAAACACTACCCGAAGCTTTGTTGTGGTACTTACAGGTTTTAATACACAGTGGTGTGGAATAAAATATCTAAGATGTGGTACGTTATCTGGATTTACCCTTTCCATGTGCCCTAGTTGCTCATATTTTCTCATGAATTGCGTGTACTGAATTTGGATATTTTCATTCTTTTGGAGTTTTCGCTCCAAACTAACAAATCTGTTGTATGCCATGGCTTGCGAACCACCCAATGATGTTGGGTTTTCCCGAAATGGAAGGCTAACGATGAAGCGACCATTTGTGTTAATTTTAGTATGATGAATAAAATTAGCTTCACATTGGGCATCTGCTGGGAACAGAATCCTTTCATTTGGTTCTATTTCATCGAGTTTCCATAGTCTTTCGACCGCTTGTTCTAGTGAAGACTCTTCACCAACTACTGCACATGTAAGTGGTGGTGATGAGCTATGAGCAATGGTTTGACGTATAGAGTCGCCCACGATCCAGCCAAGTAACGTGTTTTGTAGCGTTGGGCCGCCGTTAATCAGTTTTATTGCACCAGGCTGCATAAGATTAAAATAAAATTCTGCGCCAAGTAGAATATCGATTTGGCCTTGCTGATAGAATCTGAGGTCTGCTAAAGTGATATTACTTGGAATGTTCCAAGTTGAAACATCAAAGTTTTGATTTGGTTGAGCCGGAATGATAGTTGGTAGGACAATCGCCTCCAAGTTTGTCGAAGATTCATTATTTGTAGAGAATATCTCAACATTCAAGCGGTGCTCTGCTCGTTTTTTATTCTTCCCACACCATCAATTCATAAGGATGCTTCTATTGGAGAAAGGGATAGCTTCTTGATGAGTCGTTCAGTCGCAATATTTACTTGCGAGTCTGAATCTAGTATTGCTCGGAATTCGTGTATGATACCATTTGTTGCCTTGATAGCTACCCTTGCGGTGGTTAACATGACATAATTCTGATGCCCTGTTGTTGGCTTCATAGATGTGGATGAGACAGTAATATTCTCTCCCTTTTTGTTTGTAGGTTGCATATGCGGAACTGATGGTCTGTTTGTTTTATATGTTTTGTGGTAAATGTAAGAATGAACTATGCTTCTTGTTGCATTTCCTACATCCACTGGAGGTACACAATTTTGTTACGTGATCATCTCTGAGACAGTTAACACAAAGTCTTTGTTGCTGTGCCCAACTTAACCTGCCTGATTCCGTCATGTTTAGGAATTTCTTGCAGTGATAGATAGGATGATTTCCTGTGGTACATAGTTTGCAATTATTATTATTCATAGATGCCACAGATAATACTGTTATCTTTTCCTTTTGATGGGTAGTTAATTTTTCCTTGTAACCAAATGACTCCATTGACTGGAATTGAATTTCAAGAAAGGAGAACAACTTTTTCATTGTTGGCACATCTCTTGGTTTATTTAGTGACTGTATAAATCGAATATAGAGAGCACGATCCAGTTTTTTAATCACTAGTTGTATGATTATGGCATCCCAAGATGAAGTGTCAACATTTAAGTTATTTAACGCCAGCAAACATTCCTTGGTAGTGTCATGATAGATATGGTTCCTGTTGGTTGGTTAAGGATATTCTCTACTAAAGTAGCTACTATGACTCTTTTGTTATCATACCGCTCCTGAAGTAGTGTCCATGCTGTCTTGTAGTTCTCTTCGGATAGCGTTAGATGGCCAATAAGTTTTGCGGCTTCTCCTGAGACGTTTGATTTGAGGTACCACATTTTCTGAACGTTTGGTAGAGGTTGCTTGTCGACAATTTCCGAAAACAGTTCATAAAATTGACACCACTTTAAATAATCTCCATTAAATTGACGAATTGTTACCTTTGGTAGAGGCAATGAGCTATGTACGCTTGGGTTGATTTCCGACTGCACTTCACCATCTACATGCTGCCGTTTGTGTTGATCTGATAGTACTGCTAATTCTATCAGATAATATTGAACTGAATCGTCCAGATTATGGTATTCATGCTGATCAAGTTCCAATCTTGTAGGATCTTCCACTTCATGCCATACTTCATCATAAAATTCTTGAATTTGATCCCACAATTTTTTTATGGCTTCACTCTTAATCTGATAAAATTGTGGCGGATGACCTTCTTCCAACGATAAACCATTTAATAAACATATTAAGGCCGTCATTCGAGCTTTTAGTCTCCTAGCTACTCATTTACCTTGAGGTGACAATACCTCATGATCAGATGGATTAGTTGACGGGAGTTCTAATGTCTCTTTTCTGATTGCTGGTAGTGGCTTGATACTAAGTCTGTTAATCTGAGAGTTAACATACTCAACTGTCTCACTGTATTTTTCATCTATGGATTTGTGCAGGTTTTGGACACTATATGGATCGCTGGCTGATAGCGTATTATCTCTTCTAATCGCGTTTTCTTGTTTTTCAAAAGCCTGCCACAATTCAACTAGTGCTTCGGTTTTACTTCTGTAGAAGTCTAGCGTTCGCCGGTCATGTGGGGCCTTCTTGATGTTTGAGATAAGTTTTTCTATTTCAGTTGCTTTCTCTTGCTGCTGAGACATAAAACTCTCTAAGTTTGCCATGTCAGATTTCCTATTTGTTGTTTGTTGACGAAATATGCAATACAGATGTTGAAGATATGTGAGAGGATTTGAGTAAAAAACTGCTGAGGTTTATAGCCTTTAGCGCCAGAAATAGGTAATGTAACCTATTGAATTGTTGTGTAAGGACTGGCTGTCCTGGTAAATTGTTGAATATGCACTGGTTGTCCTTGAATTGGTTGTATATAGACTTGCTGTCCTGATAAATTGTTGTTGCGTGTTTTTCTTAATTTTTAAAGCTCCTTACCACTGGTGGGGGGAAACTTTGTAAATTATGAAGATCTAGGGGTCACAAAAATGTACGGTAAGGCGATAGTTTAAATTCAATTCAGACACATAAATCTGAACTGAAACTATTTTTACCTTAATTGTTCTTACAAGCACTTGAACCTGAAGAACACGAATCAATTAAATAAAAACACTTTCATTTTCATTTGTTTAAATGAAAGTTTATAACATAATAACTCTAGTTGTTCTAAGAATCTTTGGGTAAAGGTTCCCTGATGATCTGCATTAGCAACAGTGAAATGCGCATAGGATCCAGCTAAACCCCTCAATAATCAATTTCAATGTATTTTTAATAAAAAAATATTTTACTTAATAAGTAAAATATTAATTTGGGATTATTAGTGCGTTTAAAAAATTTTTAACTTAAATTGTAACAATTCCCATAAAAAAAACACTAATTATTAACTTGACTGCACCCAGTCAAAAAAAATACTTTTGTGGCAACACTCTATTCTTAAATAGCTGTTGTTGTTATTTACATTTATTTTCTTCTTACAAACTCTTACAAATACAGTTTGAAGCTGAAAAAAAGTCAGCCAATGTATTAATGGTAAAGAAAGAAATAAAAAACATGTTGATTATTGAGTTCTTGTTTCAACTTTGTTATTTGTTTTAAGCTTCTCATTTGTTTAAAAGAAAGCTTATAACATAATAACTCTAGTTGTTCTAAGAATCTTTGGGTAAAGGTTCCCTGATGATCTGCATTAGCAACAGTGAAATGCGCATAGGATCCAGCTAAACCCCTCAATAATCAATTTCAATGTATTTTTAATAAAAAAATATTTAACTTAATAAGTAAAATATTAATTTGGGATTATTAGTGCGTTTAAAAAATTTTAAACTTAAATTGTAACAATTCCCATAAAAAAAACACTAATAAATAAAAACACTTTGAAATAAAAACACTTTGAATGCCTTAAAAAATGATTGATTAATTTCTTTATTTTTCATAATTAAATAAAATAAAAAATAAGAAATAATGTTGATGTAAGTATCAACATGTATGTATGTATATAAAATATTTAATTGGAAGTTTAATAATGAAATTACGAGATGTATTGATTCAGTTCGCCTGCAAAAATTAAGTGAAGTGTGAAAAAGGAAAATTGAAAAAATCCAAGTGAAAAATATTATTCATGAGGGGAATCAAAAAAAGGGAACACATTTCTAGGGAAAAACTATTCACGATTGCCATTTGGCGAAAAGGGAAAATATTTTGCAGAAAAATCTGTTCACAATAGTGAACATATAAGTTTAATTTGATAAGTTTAATTTGAATAAAACGACAAATGTAGTACGGACAACAACCTGTAGCCTTGTTGTCGTCAAAATAATCATTAAATATTTATTAAGATAAATATACGAAAAAGTGATGTTAGAGCTCAAACCTAGAAGTCCCCAAATCCCCATTTAGGGATTTATCCATTCGTTTTATCTAGGCGCGCGGAAGTGCGCCAGGCCAAGCTCCATGAAGCCATTCGTCGTATTTTTACCCCCTTATAACTTTGTTCCCCGCCATCGTACAATTTTACAATTTAATTCATAATTATAATTAATTCATATCACCACATATCGTAGCTGTTTTAACTAACCGACCTAACTGACATTTTTTTGAAAAATGAGTTAAGTCCTCTACTAGACTTTAAAAATCATAATATGCATTGCCTACAATTTTCATGACTGTAAGCATTACTTTTGTGCCTATATAAGCAAGTGCCATAAAAGCTGTTCTCCTGTTAAATTTTTAAAATGTTAGTTAAGTCAGTTAGTTAAAACAGCGACGATACGTTTGAAAGTTTTACAACAAAAACTTCCTGAGGTATGGAGGTGCAAAAAGTGCATATTTTAAGACATACTCACTGATCACTCATCAAATTGATGAAGCACTTCCGCTATAGTTAGAGAGCTGTAACAACCTAGAAAAATCTTGAAACCCGAAAATTATAACCAAGCGATTTTATTGAAATTCGGCATACATGTTGCAATTATACAAGGCTATAAATGTTCGTTGAAAGAAGTGGGCGTTAACATGCCCATAAAGCCTCCTATTTCATGTACTTCGGCTTAGCACATTTAAATATACTATTTATATATTTATTATTATATATATTGTTACGAAAATAGCCGTCAACAATGTTAAGCAACATTACACAAAAATATTCCAACAGGGTTAATGTAAATGCTACGCGAAAATATTCCTACAGTGTCAAAGCAAAGAATAGTCTAGAAAGTAGCCAACAACTAAATAAGCATGCCTAGCTTGATTAAACAAGCAAAAGCAACAACAACAAAAAAAGCGTCTGCTTATTATGAAGATTCACATATTTGTACACATACATACATGCCAATTCAAACGAAAAGCAAAAGATAAACAACCACCGTGTGTTGCTTAGTTAATGATGTACACACGTACGCATATACACATGTATGTACATAGTTACCACATGAACTTAATTAGGCAGCATATAAGATGATAATGATCGTCTAGACATTGCTTGAAACTTCTAGTGGAATTTCTGTGAAATATAAATAGAGGTGACGCATCCAATGAGTAAGTTATTTGCAGTTGTAAGTCAGTCGCGAACAGTTATAGTTAGTGCTAATTAGAAAGTAGTGAAGTTAAGAACTCGTTAGTCAGTTGATAATTAAGTTGTGAATTAATAATAGCCTGTCATGGAATTGAGATTATTGTGGAGTCTATCGTGTCGACTGGAGTAAAGGGAACAGCGCAGCGAATAGACGTGTATAAGGGTGTAAGTAAAGCCAGTGAGTCTTTATTGGTGTATCAACTGTGAGTGTCGGCAGAGTGAGTGCCGTGTGTGACAAGCAGCAGACAAAGAAGTATTGGTGTATCAACTGTGAGTGACGGCAGAGTGAGTCTCGTAAGTGACGAGTAGCAGACAAAGAGGTGTCACGTGATTACTTGCGCAGCCAGCTAAGAAACGTGCGTAAACTACAGCGAGGAAGGCGTAGTGGTAACCAGTTGTGAATATCTGTGTGTAATTTATTAGTTTAAGTTGTATTAGGTATTTAAGCTCTTGATTAATTTAGTTTAAGGGTATTTGTAAATAAAACTTGTATCATTCTTAACCCTAATTACTACACTCGGTTCTTGTATTCATTTGCAAATCTTCGGATCTACGGAAAAGCGTTTTTATAGAGAGAAAAACGTAACAATATATTTCGTTTCCAACGAAACTTGACAAAAATGATAAGCACTGGCCAAAAAATTTTTTCTTTAAAAAAAAGTGGGTGGGAAGCAGTGATGCCAATTTATCCATTTTCTGGCTAAATTTAGCTATTTTTCATCCAATTTAGCCGGAAGAAAAGTGGATTTAGCTACTAGCCATTTTTTAGCCATTTTTATTTTAATATAGCTATTTTTTTTAGCTAATTTTCCAAGCATTAATTTCTTTTGTGATTTTTCATAAAATTTTTATATTTGCAGCAAAGGAACACTTATTTACTACCAAAAAAAAAAATACAACAGAGTAATGTGTTATTGTTTTTGCATTAATATCAATAAATCCCGGTTCAAACTTGCAATTTTTATTACCGCAACACATACACAAAATGTATATGTGTACTTCTACTTCAATACTCTACCAGATATTAACGAATTGCTGCAACAAAAATTGCAAGTCTAAAAGAGCTTATATGAAAGAGATGGCAAAATGGTAACAATAAGTTTTATTACTCCGTTCTTATAATCGTTGCAATGTTGTTATAAGTTGTTGGGTCTAGTTGATGGTTTTTGATGTCAATCAAACAAGGGTCATTTTTGTTTTACACGAATGAAAATAAAATATAAATGAAAGTTTAAAAAATGAAAAATAAATAAAAAGTATAAACAAAAATTTCGCAAGGAATGGATTAGTAACCCAAAAATTTAAAGACTGAACAGCAGAATATACGAATGAATAAAAGGCGTACTGCAAGTTTGCACTATATGCGCCGTTGATTACCTGAAGAAAGATAATTTTATTTATTACATCAATTTATTGTTTTTATTTACTTTGAAAAAGTTCCCGATTTGCATTAAAAAATGATATATGAAATACATATTTGTTTTTGCTGGAAGCTCGTGATTTTTGCATTCTATGGCGCTTAGCCATTTTTTTGTGTACATTTAGCCATTTTTGGTGAAGAAATTCTGGCATCACTGGTAGGAAGTGAGAAACCAACTAGAAAAATCTAAGAACCAAAACATTTAGTGGAGGTAGAGCTGCAAAACTATCGATAGTCGCTCCACTCGATAGTTTCGATAGTTTTATGTAAAACTATCGATAGTATCGAATAGTTTTATAAATGTTGCCACATAAACGACATTTAGCGTAGTCAATATCTTTCATTGACTCGAAAAAAAAAACCAGACGCCTCAACATTTTCATTAGTACATAAATATATATCAAGCCTTTTTTTCGTTTTTATCGTAAGCGTAAGTATAGTTTAGTATAGTATAGGTAGGGACGATATTATCGAAAATATACTTTTTCATTGAACTTATAATTTTAAGGACCTACCCATGGTTTAGAATTATCAAAATTCGAAAATTGTTGATAACTTTTAAGACACTGGCCGTAAAATTTTATCGTAAGCGACAATTTAAACATTCTTCTGAAGAATTTAATTTTTGTCGCATACGATAACATCGAAGATAAGTCTCGATATGTAGGTATGTAAGTACATACAATTAAAAAAAAATTGTAGAGAAACATGCTTGGGTATGTTAACCGGAGATTTGTCAAAATAAATCCGAGACGATTGGCAGCCGTCGCGATATCAGTACCACTAAAATTTATCTTTGCGTCGAATACGTCAAATTTATTAATTTGTCGAATAACACTTGGACTTATAAATAAATTCATACACATACATATGTGTTTGAGTACACATGTATAGAAGCAGGGATGCGATATCAGATTTACAAATTGTACTAACTTTCAACAAAATTTTTACTTTTTTCAGTACGATTGTACCAAGTTCTTTATTTATATTTTTTAATACTCGTACTTTTTAAAACTAAAAGGGAATTAACAAAACGCCACTTTAAAATTCAATTATTATGATATTATTAATTAATACTGTGATGATAAAAGTCGGCACGAAGTACCTTGTTTTTATCACACCATCATACATGAATACCTTTTATTAATTTTTTTATTTATCATTTCATACAGAAATGTTCATCTATTTTGATGTGTATTATTTTTACGAATAATTGAATTATTGTTTTATTACCGTTACACTGAATTATACTTTTTTTATTATACACGATGATTTATTATTTTGAACTAGTTCCTTTATAGATAAATTATTAAACAAATATAAAAGCAATTGTAATATTAGCTTTAAGTTATTACATTATGATATTCGAATATTTAAACTTAACGGCTTGTATGATGACACCAAATAGTACCGAGGGCAATGAAATGATAGCATATATACAATTGTATACAACCATGGTGACTATGAACGCCCCACGTGTTACAACTGTGGGATCAGTCATATGAAATTAGTATAAAAGGAGCTGCTGTGCAGATGAAAGAGTGAGTTAGTGTCGGGGGCTTGAGTAGGTAAGATAAATGAACTTGGTGGTTAGCCGCTGAATTGAATTTATCTTTGTAGGCAATGTTAGTAGCATTATTATTGGTGGTTAGCCGCTGATAATAATTAGGTATTAGTCTTGCATTGGTATTGGTGGTTAGCCGCTGATAACAATACAAGGTTAAGTCTGAATTTAGGAAAGGTAGTAGTATTGGTGGTTAGCCGCTGATAGTACTTTAGTTAGTTAGTCTGTTATGGTATTGGTGGTTAGCCGCTGATCAACCATTCAGGCTAAGTCCGATTTTATAAAAATTATTTAGCCGCCGATAGTACTTTAGTTAGTTAGTATGTTCTGGTATTGGTGGTTAGCCGCTGATCAACCATTCAGGCTAAGTCCGATTTTATAAAAATTAGTTAGCCGCTGAGAGCCATTCAGGCTAAGTCAAAGTTTTATAAAAATTGTAAGCCGCTGAGAGCCATTCAGGCTAAGTCCAAGTTGTATAAAAATTAGTCAGCCGTTGAGAGCCATTCTGACTTAAGTATAGAAAAGTTAGTCGTCCGCTTAGTAATAGTATTGAGTAATGTAAATAAATATATAGTAATATAAGAACATTGAATTGTAATAAATAAATTACTGAAAAGTACATCCTGCAGTGTTTCACTTTCCTCTCACGACAGTCCAAACAAATAAATTTTTGTGACGAAACCTGGACACCGGCGAGTGATACCCCAGCCTTGAGAAAGCATCGTTACAATACTATTAATTAAATTTATTATTTAATGTCAGAAGGTACAAAAAGACTATTAGTTGCTGGGATCTGCATATAAAAGTAACATTTAGGATATATGTACTACGTTTATAACCTTTGTTTTCATCCGATTGGAGACAGTCGATGCGAATAGTTGGTTTCTCTCCTTGCTACGAAAATAAACTTTCTACATTTGCAGATGAATTTGTAACAAATAACATTTCTCCAGAAATTCTTTAAATACCGGAAAACATCGGTTGATTTAATTTTTTACGTCAATCAGCGCTCAAAACTGGCTATTTAAAAATTAACCCATTGTGCAAAAAAATAAGTGCACGTTAAAACCGGTTTTTCTATGGATTTTTTTTGACGTACACTTCAAGCACGCGTTATTTTTTCATAAGGGAGTTAATATATTTTAATGCTATTTTTAGCATGTAATATAATTTAAAGAAATTCCAGTAGTGCTGAACGGGTCATTGGGTTGCTACGGTACTTTGGTATTCAAAAAGTGCTAAAAATGGTAAAATTGTACCAACTTTTCCATCTCTGTACGGAAGCGTAAATCAACTGCGAATAATTTGCTTCAAAGCTGCCGGCTACTGTTTACTGACTTCGATTATTTTTACTCTTTTAATTGCTTCGATAGTGGAAAAAACTATCGATATTTCATTTACAACAAAACTATCGATAGTTTTGCAGCTCTAGGCGGAGGGTAAAGGCTGGGGCACAATGAATCCGTCATACGTTATATTTCGTTTTTTCAACTGACATTATCGCAAAGACGGAGAAGGTTGGCACAATGAGTACTTCATTGACGGAAGCATTAGAACAGCTTCAATAGATTGATTCTCCATTTTATTTATTAAATTCAATTTTTTTTTATTTATTTTGCTTATTTCTTTTGCTTAATTTTATTTTTGCTGCCTCAAACACAAACACCTAATTTATAACATACCAAAGAAACCAACCAATATCTGTCAAACTACTCAACGTTAGCAAAAAGTTAAAAGTTGACCAGTTTTTGTACTTTGCGTTGACGGAAACGTACTGAATGTACCAGCCCTCACAAGAAACCATGTATTTCAACTTAGCTGTCAGTTGAAAAAGGCGAAGTTTAACGTATGACGTATTAATTGTGCCCCGGCCTTAACAACTAAAACATTTAAAGCTAGAATTTGCACTCGAGAGCTTAAATTCGATACAGAAGAAAAATCTAAAATCCTGGAAGTTTCAATCGAGGGACATGGACACCCACTTTAAACTCGAAATTAAGAATTTAAATAAAGGGGTGAGCTATGAACTGGAAAAATCCAGAAGCACCGATAGTTATATTAGAGAGGTAGGGTCACGCTCAAAAAAGTTAACGTAATATACGGTAGAGAACTGAAATTTTGCAAACAAATAGGCTTAGGTAAGTTACCAAATAGAAAAAATTAAAACACAAGCTACTGTATTGAAACTTTGCATACAAATTGCACTTATGCTAGCCTATAATTTTGCGTTTTCAAAAGTACTTCATCTAAGCAGACTCAAGAAAAATAGGGGGTCACTCTTGCTAAAATTTAAGCTATATTTTACTCAGATGGCTCTTACCAAATTTCTTATATTATTGGGACCTTGTAATGACACAATACACTTTACCCATTATTTTATGTATCTCTGCCTTTTTCAACTGCTGGCGCAGTCGCTATTAATGAAAATATAGCAGAATAGAAATTTTGAGTTTAAAAATATTTGTCAAAGAAAACCTTTCAAAAAGTATTCAGATCTTCACAAAAACATAAATGTAAAATAAATTCAGTGAAGTGCGACTTTGACCCGCGCACGAAGGGTTCTGTACGGACACTAAATATGTAATTCAATACAAACTTTAGCCCATGATACAATAATATAAAGGTACAACCACATTTGACGTACAAAATTAATTATGACTTTTTCCCCGATTATTTGATTACTGTTTTTTTGCAAATAGAGAGGAGAACGTTGCCACACACATGTAATGGCAACTTTTATATTAGGAATGCTTTTTGGAATGTGTAATTTGAGTTTAGAAATTGTAGTTAAACACACATTTTTTAATGTTAATTGAACATGAGAATAACGAAATCTGTGTGTAATAAGACCTACAAAAGCAAATATTTGATTAATTATTTAATTCAATAGATAACAAAAAAAAAAGCCTCATGACTTGGGATGAAACTTCGTTCTTAAAAACATCGACATAAAGAAACGCCGTAAATAGAAGCAATACATCGATGTTTTATTAGCGGAATTCACGGTTGATTCATACATATAATACACATTCGCATATACTTCGTGTGCAAATTTATTGCTGTTTTACATCAAACACAACACACATACTGCGACATTTGCATTTGAGGTAAACACCTTTCAAAGCTCTTAAATTTGTTCTTGTTTCTTTGCAAAGTAACAGCAAGCATTGTTGTCGCCGAGATCTGGTTGCCTGTTGTGCTGTCGTCGGTGTGAAAGTACAAAAAGCTTTTTATAAAAATTTGCACATGGTGCATATGGCTTGGACGTAGCTGAATAAGAGTTAATGCTTTGTTGATATATACAACAAACACTGTTCCTCTTTTTTGTTTGCTAAGGACATGGCCTATGATTGGACTAGGAACATGTAATTATCACATTTCTCCTTAAAATGGACCACGTGGTCTAATAGTGTCCTTAAGAATGCTACAACCCGTTAACAATTTCATCCTAATAGTGTAAGGCAGCTACGTCCAAACACACATACTCTAATATATGTATTTCAGATAAACAGCTTTCTTATTGTTTCTTTGCAAAGACCAAAGATGTCGCCGAAATCTGGAGGCAAATCGCGGCACTCGTTATCGAATTACGAAATATTTCCATATAAATTATACTGAAATATTTCGTATTTACGTTCGATAACGATTGCCGCGATTTGCCCCCTGCTTGGATGTTGTGCTCTCATCAGTGTGAAAACATAAAAGGTCTTTTGTAAAACTTTGCACATAGTGCGTATAGCTTGGACGCAGTTGAGAGATTATAAAGACAAAGTTCCGCCTTGATTCATTTGGAAATTTCCTTCCTGTTGCATCTTGCTTGCTGCCGTTGTTGGTGCTGCTGTAATTTATTTGCTGTATATTTTTTATAAATTTATGAAATAATTGAAATATTTTCTATTATTTTTAAGAACGTCAAAAAATTTATAAAAAAAACTCGGATTTCATAAATGAATAAGGTAGCATTAATTTTGAGAGTAAAAAATAATCGGGACAAACGTCAGAAGGTTAATATGGCGACGAAAAGACAGAATGGTTTTACCTTTATATTATTGTATCATGCTTTAGCCTATATAAAATATAGTTTTGGCATTTTTTTTTTCGTTTTTGGTTTTTTTTTGGTTTTGGGCGCTTTTTAGTTTTAACGATTTTTGCATTTTTTTGGTTTTGACGATTTTTTTAAGTTCTAGCGATTTTTTTTAAGTTTTGGCGTTTTTTTAGTTTTGACTAGTGTTGTTAATTATTCGTCTTTTATGTTTGTTCGAATGAAATTTCATAATTTTTTTCTTGTTCGAACAGACGAATAATTTTGAACTTTTGTTCGAATACTCGAACGAACAAAGAATAAAAAAATATATTCGAATAATCTTAAAAAAGTTTGCAAAAAACGACACGTATGTGTAATTTCAATAACAAATTTAGGAATATTAATTAAAAATTAATTAAAACTTTAAAATTTTAGGAACCTTTGCCGCAGTTGACGCTGTGGCATAGATAAGAACTCTATGCTCCACTTATACTATTGATGTAACAGACTCGCACAAAATAAAAGATTAAATAAAAAAATTATGATAACTTCCAATCGACTAGACCGATTTTCTTCAAGTATAAATTAGAAGATATACGATCATGTCACCATTCAAACGAAAATAAAGCAAAATTAAAATCGGTCACGACGTTAGGGAGCTACGGCGTCAAAGACACGCAGATCAACAGAATATATCTAAAAGATGTGATATATTCTAAACGGCTGAACAGATTTTTTTTTTAAACATAACTAAGAACACTCTCGAACAAGTCATTTTTTATTTTATTATTAAAGACAAGTAACAATCAGGCAATGAATGCCTACTACTATTATAAGGAAAGGGATAGTAACAGAAAATATAGGTGGTGAAGGAATAGATAGAGGAATGCTTAATTTTTTTACATTCGGATTAGTATCTCTTGAAGTCGGTATAGTTCAGTGACCAGTGACTATGCCTTCATCACTTGAACTTTTCTACAACAACTGAAAGTAAGGGACAGTAAGGCACATCAGAAAAATGCGTGGTGTTGTTATTTAATGACTGTCAGATAGCGGGCTCGATCCTAAAACCTTCGGTTTTCTAGTCAACGTGCTAACTTCTTCAGACAATGCCACCCTCAAACAGGAAAACTAAATCAAGATCGGTCCAACCGTTTGGTCTCTATGTCGACTCGTACATACAAATAGATACACAGACACAAACTACATACAAACTTATAACACCCCTTTTTTGTCGGGAGTTAAAAACTGAAACGAAATTAGTTAAAGAGTATAGTTATTTATGCACATTTACAAAAATTTTGAATATGTTATTATTTTTTTGGAAAAATAATTTAAAAACCGCAGATAACCCAAAAAATCTGTTAATAGATGTAGTTAAGGAAATTCTTCGAATAATCGAATATTCGACAAAAATTATTCAAATAATTTTTTATTCTAAATTGAAAATTTTGGTTCGTTCGAACAAATACATATAATAAAAAGTTGATCGAATATTCGAATAATTTTTGTTCGAATGACAACACTAGTTTTAACACTTTTCTCATTTTGGCGTTTTTTTTTAGTTTTGGCGATTTTTTTTAATTATTAGTGCGTTTAAAAAGTTTTAAACTTAAATTCTAACAATTCCCATAAAAAACAACTAATTATTAAATTGACTGCACCAGGT
The DNA here is from genome assembly GCA_949987645.1 of Tachina grossa. Taxonomy (NCBI): domain Eukaryota; kingdom Metazoa; phylum Arthropoda; class Insecta; order Diptera; family Tachinidae; genus Tachina; species Tachina grossa. The sequence goes on from OX465275.1 coordinate 124,340,476, forward strand.
CAAAAAATACTTGTATGTACATACTAAAATAGCTGTTGTTGTTATTAACATTTATTTTCTTTTTACATACTCTTACAAATACAATTTGAAGCTGAAAAAAGTCAGCCAATGTATTAATGGTAAAGTAAGAAAATAAAAAAAAAACATGTTGATTATTGAGTTCTTGTTTCAACTTTGTTATTTGTTGTTGAGCTTCTCATTTGTTTAAATGAAAGTTTATAACAGAATAACTCTAGTTGTTCTAAGAAACTTTGGGTAAAGGTTCCCTGATGATCTGCATTAGCAACAGTGAAACCCCTCAATAATCAATTTCAATGTATTTTTAATTAAAAAATATTTAACTTAATAAGTAAAATATTAATTTGGGATTATTAGCAGTGTGCACACTTCTACCCATATTCGGTAGATTCTACCGAATATGTTTGTGAATTTAACAATCTACCAATTCTACCGAACAAGGCCTGAAATCTACCGAATATTGTTATTTAGTAATTTAAGTCGATATATGTGTAAATTGCCTATTTTGCCACATAGCAGTGCGGCCGCAGAGCGGTCATTTTCTGTCATGAAAATCATTAAAACAGAACAAAGAAATCGGTTAAAAACTGAAACTATAGGTAACATAATATTTGCCAAAGAATTGTGCCTTGGGGATGAAATATTTATTCCTCCCAATGATTTAATAATTTTTGCACAAAAGTTTAAATTCATAAATGGATCTTACATATAATCTTTGTAGTTACAAATGTTTGTCAAATAAAAGTTATTTCAGTAGCTTTATAAAACCTATGTACAAAAACAGAATTCCTGTTATTTATGTATATAATTTTATATATGCATAGCAAATCTATATAAAGGGTAAGGGCAAATAACTGGGAATGACGCTTTTATGTTTGGAAATGCTTCATTGTTTATGGCAGTTTAATTTCCAATCAGATGTGAAGTTTTAAATGCGCTTTTGGAACCTGTTTAGTTTGATACTCCTTTGCACTTACCTTTTACATATAAGTACATATATTTTGTTATTTTTTATGTTTCTTTGAATTGTTATTTTTTATGTTTCTCTGAATAAAAAAAATTTCTACCGAATTTCATTCAAATCTACCGATTTTTTTTTGTCGATTCTACCGAATTTAAAAAAAAATTAAGTGTGCACACTGATTATTAGTGCGTTTAAAAAAATTTAAACTTAGGGCCCTATTATGAGTTTTGATCGATCTTCGACCGTGGTCGAAAGTGCTTATCGAACGAATTTGTAATTGGCATTATGACATTCATTCGATTTGAATAGTATTATTGTGAATTCCGCTTCTTTGAGTTATTCACGATAACATCAGCTAATACACATTGTGCGGGTGACAATTTAAATAAACAAAATTTAAATAATATTATAATTTATTTTTTTGGAATGTGTTAAAAAATAATAAAAAAAAAGAAGTTTAATAAAGTAATATGGATACGACGGAGATGTAGTTGTAGATGATTCCAATCCCTTGGAAGTGGATTCAATTACGTAAGTGTATACTATATTAGGATGTTAATGTGTGTATCATGTAGAAATTTTATTCGCCCATTTATTAAAAACTTTCGGCTGTGCAAAGATGCTTTTAAGGATTTGCTATCCACTACTGACGAATTGCTACATCAATGTACACATGCTAAGTCCATTCCGCACATTTTAAACTTTGCAACATTCTTACGGTTTTGTGCTCAGGGTTCTTATCAACTGAGTATTGGCAATGAAAACATGCTTGGCCTTGCACAGCCAACGGTATCTGTAGTAATATCGGAAGTGTTAGATGTTCTTGAAAATTTCATTTGTCAAAGGTGGATACAATTCAAATATACGGAAGCTGAACTTCAACTAGCAAAGGCTTATTTTTTTAATAAATATTGAATTCCAGAAATAATTGGTTGCATTGATGGTACACATATTAAAATTGTGGCTCCCAAGAAGGAATTACAGCATTTGTACCACAACAGAAAAGGATTCTTTAGCATTAATGCTATGGTCGTAAGTACAAATACAACATAAGTTTAATCATGCATCTTTTCAATTGTATACTCATTAATTTTCAGGTTTGTGATCACACAATGAAAATACGATTCATAAATGGCAAAAATCCGGGGCAACACATGACTCCATGGTTTTTAATATGTCATCATTAATGATATATGTATATAGAACAGCAGTATCTAAATGGTATACGAAAAACTTGGCTACTTGGTATGATGAATATATGCATTGATATGTAATGTTTTTGATTAAAGTTTTTATTTATTTATTTGACGAATATGATTTGAAACCTTATTTAATGACACAATTCAGAAATCCGGAAGAACCATCTCTACAAAGCACATACAACACACAACATGCAAAAGGAAGAAATATTAGAGAGAGAACAATTGGTGTCCTCAAAAATAGGTTCAGATGCTTACTATAGGCAAGAAAACTGCATTATACACCAGAATAATTTACACAAATTATAAATGTGTGCGCCACTTTGCGCAACATTTGTGTTTTTTATAATGTTCAATCCTCGGAAGATATTTTCAATGAGCCTCATGAGGAAGCAGATGAATCCGATATTGAAATGATTGAAAATGTTTCTGTCAATAGCTTGGAAGCAGAAGAAATTAGAAACGGGTTATTAGGAACGTTATAGAATTAGTTTTTATAAAACATAAAAGACGCTTTGATAAATTAAAAAATATGCGTTCATTTATTATTTTGTACTATACGGTAAAGGAAAAAAACTGAGAAAATTATTACATCAATTCATTTGTTGTACTCTCAAAAATAAAAATTAAAAATCTCTACTTTGAAATTTCGTTTAAAGTAGGTGATATTTGTGGCAGCATTTGTTTTTTCAATTCCAAAAGAGAAACCTTCAATTTAAGTTTTGCTTTCCGATCTTGTTGGTTTTTCGAGACTTCGTCTTTATATAACTTTAATTGCTCTCTTTTCAATTTTAGCAATTCCTTTGCTGTATCTTTTTGAAAATAGTATTTTTTTTGTATATTCCACCATTTTTAGTGCACAGCCTTTAATTTCTTTCATTGTAGTGGAAATTTCTTCATATTTTTTTTGACTATTTAACTGTGTTTAACAATTTTAGTCTTTCAGCCTTTGCACATTTTTTTCCTTTTTCTTTTCTTGGTTTATCGATACGACCAGCAAAGTTGTGATCCATTTTTTAATTTTCTATTGGCTCATTTTTAGGACTTGTTGCTGAAGTACCTACCAGAACTTACCACAGTTCCTCGTCAATAATATCGAGGCCGAATGGATTAACACTGGAATTAAGCTGGAGTAAAGGTAGAATTAGTAAAATCGTATCGTGATGTTGCGTGTCAGCTGACAAAAACCGTACCGTATGCAATGCATGTTACTAGTTATAAAATATGTGGTGGTAGCACTGCTGATGTAGGAATCTACAGAAAACAGATTTTTCTGTAGCGAATGTCAAAAACGCCGCATTTAATGCCAGACAAAAAAATGTGCTGTGCAAACTGTTACATTTTCTATAACTTGTGCACAAAGTTGAACGATACGGCAAGCTGTAAAGTAGAATGATACGATTTTACTAATTCTACCTTAAGCCAATTATAGCCTCCTCAATGTTGGTGTATACATGTAACTTGTTCGGACCTCCTCCTGTTGCCTGGTACTCAGATCTGTTTTCAGTTACTTTTTTGGTTTTTGATTTCATGTCTGCCCACACCTGTTTAAGCAAATACTTCGAATTTATTTATAGAGATATACAATAGTTCATCAAACCTCAATCCATTTAGTTGTTGTCCTTATAGGTGATCCCAAACAATTTAGCTCCACTGCAATTTCTTCCCATTTTTTTGCCGCTTGAATTTTTTAACAAATACTTTAGCCAATTGAGGATTCTCCTCCATTAGTGACACAAGTTTTTCCAACTGCTGTTTCGTACTCACAACCTTATTCCTTAATAAAATTAACAAAAATAATTGTTCATATCTAATATTTTGTTAAAAATTTTTTAAAAACTTACATTTTAATAAATTTTTGCACAATTCCATTCGGCAGCGAAAGCAAAATTGTCTTCGATAAAAAAGTAGATACACAACGACATTTGCGACAATGTTACCAGATCATAATAAGAATTTGGTATTCGATACTCAGCCAGCGAACATCGAATATCGAATGCATCTCATAATAGGGCCCTTAGATTTTTTTTCATTTTGGCGATTTTTTCGCGTTTTGGCGACTTTTTTCGGGTTTTTGCGTTTTTTTTTTCATTTGGGCGATTTTTTCGAATTCGGTGATTTATTTTATTGTTAGAAATTTTTTTTTTAATTTTTGGCGATTTTCTTCGTTTTAGCGATTTTTTTAAATTTTTGGCGATTTTTTTTCGGTTTGGCGATTTTATAATTTTGGGATTTCTTAGTTTTACCGGTTTTGAAAATTTCAAGAGTTTGCCCCATACGATTTCCAAGTTATCAAAATTACACAGTCAAAATTGCATGAACTGATAGAACACCCTTTAATTTAAATTTTTAAATTTTAGTGTTGATTGTTGTAGTCCGTATAAAAATACACTAATTTTACAAATTTCAAGTGTCAATATACATATGTACATACATACAATTGTATGTATATAACATGGGATTTTAACATTTTTCGTTGTTCGTCTTAGAACACCCTTTAATTTTTAACTCTCATGTATTTGTTGTTGTATCGGCCAAGGTTGTGTACATACTCTGTCCAAATTTCAGCTCCGTAGCTCTTACGGTTCCTGAGAAAATAGTCTGTGACGGACAACGCACTGTGGGGTGAAAGCCTTCACAAGTGGCGATTAATTCAAAAGATGAACTTTAACTTTTACAACCGTATTTGGTACCATATGAAAGAAGATAAAATTTTATACCACTAACTGCAAAAATAAAAGTTCTTGGTAGTGTACTTTCTTTGCAGTGTGTGTTCAAAGTTCAATAACTTTAGTTATTTTTGCGCGCATTGATTAAAAGAGAAAATTTTGATATTTCAAATGGTTATAGTTTTTGTTAAGACTTCTATAAGTAAAAGTTTTATAATGGAACCGTCAACTGTAGGTATATGCGCATTTAAAAAACTATTTTTTGTTTAGATAAATGTTTTAGAAATATCGTAGTATATATATATATATATGTATATATAAACTACCATCTATATATATACTAAGATATTTCTTCCAGAAAAACAAAACAACAAACAAATGTTTTAGAAATATTAAAATAAATAAATTGCTCTAAAAATGTGGCATTTTTGATATATACATTGAGTTTCAACAACTTTGCGGATAAGTGCACGGAAAAATGCTTTTATGCTCTTAAAATATAAGATTTTAGCTAATAAGTCCCAGAATACCTATTTGCGCGTTTGTGCGATTTTTGAGTTATGAAGGTTTTTGTGAGAGAATTCCAGTTGCTAAAAATCAATGTGAAAAATACATATTAAATATTTTTTTTTATTTAAACAAAAAAAAAAACATTTTTTTTTCAAAGACACATAAAGTACACTCTAATTTACAATTTAATTTACTAATTTATCTTTTTTCATTCCAAATTTACAGCAAAAATAGTCAAATAAGACCATTTTATCCAAAATACAAAAAAGCCCATAAAAGGTTAAACATTTTTTTTTCAAATTTTTTTTTTATGCTGGTTTTTTATGTATTTATTAATATTCATCAATAAAAAATAACAACACTTTAAAATTACGACTTCTATGAATTAATCGCCACTTTCTCTACCATTCACTCCACTGTGCACGGAACCCTAAAAAAAGGCCAAGTTCTTAGCAGAAAAATTTCAAAAATGGTAATCGAGTTTGGAATGAAGCATTTTTTGTTGAAGCTGTTCCTTACTGGATTAGCAACTTAATGATTTTAACAAGGCGTGAGACTAAAATAATCGATTCTTGAGAAATAGTTATGTTGTTTATTGTAGGAACTAATAATTTTTTTCGTTGTGGGGAATAGTTATGTATATTTTTCTTGACGGAACAATTTTTTTAGTCGAAAAAAAATACTTTTTTTTAAATATGCCGTTGTTTGAGTAAATTGAAGATCTTGATTAAAAACTGTTTGATTAAATAAATAACAACTTTTTAAGAAAAATATAAATAAATTTTACCCGCGCACGAAGGGTTCCGTACGGACACTAGATAGGTAATTCAATACGAGCTTTAGCCTATATAATAAAAAGTTGTTCGGTTTTTGGCGTTTTTTTTTCATTTTGGCGATTTTTTTCATTTCGGCGTTTTTTTCATTTTGGCAATTTTTTTCATATAGGCGATTTTTTAGTTTGGCGTTGTTGGTGGTTTTTTCGGTTTTTTGCGTTTTTTTTTCATTTTGGTGATTTTTTTCATTTTGGCAATTTTTTCTCATTTGGGCGATTTTGTAGCTTTGGCGCCTTTTTCGCGTTTTGCGATTTTTTCGGTTTTTGGCGTTTTTTTTTCATTTTGGCGATTTTTTCATACTGTCGATTTTTTCGGTTTTGTCAATTTATTTTAGTGGTAGATTTTTTTTAATTTGGTGCTTTTTTCGTTTAAGCGATTTTTTTGGGATTTTTCGGTTTTGCCAATTTATTTTAGTGGTAGATTTTTTTTAATTTGGTCCTTTTTTTGTTTAAGCGATTTCTTTTGGGACTCGGCGATTTTTTTTTTTTTTTTGGTTTGGACATTTTATAATTTTCGGATTTTTTAGTTTTAACGTTTTTAAAAATTTCAAGAGCTTGCCTCTTACGGTTTCCAAGATATAGCAAGTTGTCAAAATTGCATTAACTGATGGACTACGCTTTAATTCAAATTTTTTTAAATTTTAGTGTTAATTGTTGTAGTCTGTAATTTTACAAATTTCAAGTCTCAATATACAAATGTACATACATACAGTTGTATGTATATTACGTGGGATTTTAACATTTTTCGTTGCTCGTTTTGGAACATCCTATAATTTTTAATTATCATGTATTTGTTGTTGTAGCGGCCAGGGTTTTACATACTCTGTCCAAATTTCGGGCTCGTAGCTCTTACGGTTCCTGAGAAAATCGCGTGTGACGGACAGACGGACAGCCTAGCGAAAACAATAGGGTTAACAGCAAAAAATAATTTAACGCGTTCAAAATTAAATAATGTTTCATGCTTCCTTGAGCATATGTTTCTTCGAATGCATTCTGAATATCATCGCATCGTGAACTTATTAAAAACGCATGCCATACTACTGGGTAATATATTTTCATAAAACAAATAACAAGAATACAGTATCTCACTGGTTGAGAGTGAGAAAAACTCGGTTCGTATCCTGCGACAAAAATTTTTATTTATTTGTTTGTTTTGTATTTACGTGAAAAAAAATCTTCGAATCAGGGAACTTGCATGGGTTTAAACTTAATAATTTGAATTGATATCAAAGTATTTAAATTCTCGCCCAAACACATGATCTCCAATGACAAGCTAATGTAAAAATCATACATGTTTCACCTAAGTCGAACCAATGCGTCATCACTTGAAACCATGATTCAACACATGATTTGTCATGTTTTTTTTGCTGGGTTCCTTTTCACCTTTGCACAGTGTTCGATTTCAAAAAATAGGACGACAAAAATAAAAAAATTAAGTTAATTAAAAATTTAAATTTACCACACTATTTGCAAGCGAGGACCCAGACTAGCTTAAAACTATATAATTTTTGTAAATCTTTCAGTTTGTATGCTTATAAAGGTACTCTAAATTACATGTTAAAAGAAAAAAGAAAAACACAAAAATACTATGGGTATTTTAGGAAAATTCAAAAGTAAATAGAAGGCGTTGTAGATGCGATATTAATTTATTTTTAATTCAATTGTAACTTTTGACTTCTTTTTAACTAACACACAAAACACATTATTTTCTAATAATTGGTAAGTTTTTTATTAAATGTTAAGCTAAGTGAATTTTTTTACAATTATTACCAAACAAATTAACTTTGTCAGACGAAATCTTTTGATATACATCCGTTTCACCACATGCATAAACGTTTCTGTAATATTTCAACCTTGCTGTTATAGACTTTACATAAAATTCCTGCCCAAGCTGCCCCATTAAATTTTTTCTCGAAAGTACAATATGAGCAGCATCAGAATAAGTTATTGTTATTTTTGTATATTATTGTTAATTTATGAAATTTCTTTTACTTTTTTGTTATTGCAAAATATGTGCACAAAGTACACAGAGATGTCACCAGACGGAAGACAATTGCGAATTCTGGACGTATCGCTCACACAGCACCCGTGTCTTCTTTAAGCTTCTTTCGTAGTTGTGTTGATTTAATGTTTTTGCAATTTATACTTTGTGTCCTCATTCTCTATGAGATTTTTGCAATTAAAAGGTTAAAATTAATATTTATGAATGAAAAGCTTAAAGCTTAAATCAGAAATTATCTGAAAACAAATCTTAATCACTTTTTTAATGCTAATAATCATTTTCACACTCTGTTTTTTTAATTCAACACAACAAATTCTTTGATTTAATTTTGTACAAATGTTCACTTGTTCAAATGTATTTTCATTTTATTCTTTGTGGTCTCATTCGCTATGTACTTTTTGGAAGTAAATGGTAAAAATTAATATTTTTGAATGAAAATGCTTAAAATGATGTCTGTAATTATTTGGAAACTAATTTTAATGACTTCTTAACCACTAATAACCTTTTACACTTTGTGTTCTTTAGTTCAACACTTCAAAATCTTTCATTTAAATTTGTAAAAATGTTCTTTTGTTCATTTCACAAAGTGCACATTTTCTCTTGTTTGTTTTGATTATATTGTTAACAACTTAATAACAAATATACTACAGTTGACTCTTTCGCGCCGATCCCGTGTCATAGCTGATTTTAGCTTTTTTCATCACTCACTTTCTTCACCTCTGTATACTTTGTGATATGTGTGAACATAAATTTAATTACATACCTTGTGAATACCACAAATATCTAAATAATGTTTTTTATATTATTGTTAATTTATGAAATTTCTTTTACTTTTATTGTTGTAAAATATGTGTGTAAATAAGTTTAAAGTTCATATTTTGTGAATACCCCAAATATAATAAATAAATTTAATATGAACAAATTTAATATGAAAATACAAAAAATTAGGACTCGTATCTTAATTATTTACAAATTTATTATTTTCGTCGTCCTAAATTCTTAAATCGAACACTGTGCTTTGGTGTACGGAACCCTAAAAACTATTGTTTTACTGCGAAATACACCATTTTGTAAAATTTCTTTTATAAACTCAATTGAAATGGGTTATATTTTATTCGTTACCGTGCCTGTATTGTTACTTATAAATACTATACGTAGTTTTCGCTTATAGTCACATTTAAAATTGCACAGAATATGTGGACTACCGGTCATTTGACTGGGAGTCGTGATGGCTTTATCTATCTAAGTTTCTATCAGTTTGTTAAGGCCAATGTGGAAAAAGTGATATAAACTTTTGTGTACGTGTGATTTTGCATCTTTGTCTAACTAATTAAAAATGTCTACTATGGAACATATATATCTGACCTGCTTACTCTGCCGTAATTTTACTTGTCATTGATGATGCATGTGGTAGTCACGTCTGACTGATTACACTTGATGTATAAAACCGTCATAGCAAACTAGCCAAACCTACATAATTATATTAAACATGATTTTCTTATTGTTTTATTTGTTTTTTATTATAGAAAAATAAAGATATGTAGTTATAATTAAAATATTTAAAAACAAATAAAAGCACAAAATAATGTAGGTGGTCTAGCCTCTTCACGCTTTCTTCAACCTGCAACGCACTTTGATTTTTATAAATACGTATCTAAAATTTGAAAAAGAAATACATGTGTACATATATATATATGTATATATATATTTAATTAAAGTTTTGAAATTTCTTTTATACACTGTTGATTTTTACTTAACTTATTTAATTCCTATATTAATTTTAGTTTCACAGACCGAGTTGTATATTTTTTTAATTTTTGGCATGTGTACATTAGATGTTCCACTCTTACATACATGTTAGAGTAGAGCAACTAGAGCAATTGACTGTCACTGTTGATTTCAATATAAAATTGTTGTAATTGTATTAGTGAAAAAATTACTATTGTGTTAGTTTCGGTCATTCATTTCTTGCAGGGAAGGAATTTCCATACAATCCAATTATGCCAATTACAAAACAATGTTGTATTTAAAAGGCACATTTGTGTGGCCTTTTATGCAACAATGTTTTCTTCTAAAGACATGTTCTTCTACTAAACAGTAGATGGAGGTTGAAATTTAGATTTACTTTTTGGTTTATGACTTAAATAAATAACTAAAAAAAATCTGTTGAAAATTTTTGTGACTATAACGAGAATTGTTTGCATACAATTTGGATTTTGACTACCACAAAGTTGGTTCATATATGTCAAATATGACTATATAGTAAATGGACTATATCGTCAACTTTTTGAATGAAATTAAGTTCAAAAGTCACAAAAAACATTAAGGGCCATTATTGCAACTTAAAGATAGTTAAAAGTAGGATTTTATCGGGTGTATAATAACTTTATCAATTGCAAAATTTTACTTTAACCTAAAGTGAGCGATAAGTTACAGGCAAGTTTATCCTACCTGGTAAGTTAAATCCAATTTGCAATAATGGAAAGCTTTTTATACGTCCGACAAAATCCTACTTTTAACTATCTTTAAGTTGTAATAATGGCCCTAAATATGGATTATATCATTAATGTGACAATAAGCGGTAGTGACTATTAACGAAAACTATTGTATTTAGAAAAAGTTCAATTGTTTTGATTGATGAACTCTTATTAAAACCGAAAATGAAAAAAAAATATGTGTTATTAAGTTCCGGCCAATGCACGCAGTGTGTATATTTACAGGAAACCATTCGAGCTGTTTTACCCCTTCTTAATTTTGTTCACGGCAATCTTAAAATTATAAAATTTAAACCATAATTAGAATAAATCCATGTTAACCCATATGCGAAGTTTGAAATGGAAGGTTCCGGATACATGGAGGTGCAAAAAGTGCATATTTTAAGACTTACTCACTGACCACTGACACACTCATCAAATTTATGAAGCACTTCCGCTATAGCTAGAGAGCTAAAATTTGGTACATGAGTAGACCTAGGTGAGCAATGAACTAGAAAAATCTGAAAAATTGGACATTTTAGCCAGGGGGCGGGGCTACGCCCATAAAAATTAAAACTTGTTCTAGTGAGCTGAAATTCGATAGGTCTAGGTCTAGGTGAACAAATCAACTAAAAGAAACTTAAATAAAGTTCAGAATTAAAAAAGCAAATGTAAGGCGCTTAATGGAAGCTATTTTATTGAAATTTGGATACATACTGCGATAGTGCAAGCCTATAAATTTTTTATTAAAAAAAGTGACGCGCCCATACAATTTAAACCTCATTTTCATGTACTACGGCTCAGCATATTTAGATATAAAATTTCTGTAGGTATTATTATCCGTTTGTAACGAAACATGACACGAATAATAACAACTGGTCGAAAAAAATTTTGAGTTTGGAAAAGTGGGCAGGGCTACGCCCACAAAAACTAATAGTTGCCCCAAGGAGTTGATATTTGATATAAAAGTAGGTCTAGGTGAGAAACCAAGTAGAAAAATCTGAAAAACCGGGGCTGCTCCTATAAAAGTTAAAAATTAAAAGTTGCCCTTATGATCTGAAATTCGATATACAAGTAGGTTTAGGTGAGAAACCAACTAGAAAAATCTGAAAAGCCAAAAACTTATTATATATACAGCTTTTAACTTAAGCCATTTTAGTGAAAGCTAGCATACATGTTGCACGTATACAAGACTTTAAACTATCACCTAAAAAAGTGGGAGTGATCACTCCCATAAAAGGCAGATTATCTAAAAATTATATGACACCTTTACGATTACAAATTTATACAATGTACCGCATATTTCAGTGTTAGGTGTTGTGCCAAACAAACAAGAACTTGGTCAAAATGTATATCTCACTACTTTTAATGGACGAAATTTTGGAAAGGAACTTGACCTTTTTTCACATTTATGTTTTTGTGAGGATATATTTTACCCGACTCTTCTTCAATAACCAAATGTCATAGTTATAAAAAAAAATAACTTGACTTTTGCGACTTGTTAGGAGAATACAAAAGTGAGTCACAAGTAGGTACTTATAATATCCAGTCATAATAAAAGTTTTTCTCTTTAAAGTCTGTTCATGTGAATAGGTAGGCTTATGGTTATGTAAGGTCTAAACAATATTACATGCAACTATATACCAAGGAGAATTGACTTAACAATCTAAATACAATATTTTTGAAGGGTCAAATTCGGCATTCGATATTAAAAGAAATTTAAAAATATTTACATTTTAGCTCTATTGAAATAGATATTTGAAATTTCGATCGATATTGAATGCTGTAATTTGTCCCAGTTTTTTTCTACTCGGCTTCTTGTAAGATTAATGGAACGTGAAATATCATTACATATTCGCCAAAAATCGTAAGTGATATAATTTTCGAACTTCATTTTTTTTTACCAAAATCGACAATTTGCGATAGTTTAATAGAGTTTTGTAAAAAAAGTCAAAAAATATGTTGCTAAACTATTTTAACGATTATGGCTCGATAAGTAGAGCAGAATGGTCAAACACATTTTTATGCTAAAATTAATAATATCTTGGCTTATTATTGATTTGCATTCTTAATTTGCAAATGAATTATTAAATTTTACTTGTAAGTTTACAAGATCGATCAATGAAAATTCCGATTTCGGTTTCTAGATATAGACTTGATTATTATTTTAAAGTATTTCGTCTGTCACTTCTTTTATTAATATTTTTAATACCGTTTCCTAAAATTATTGAAAGGTATATTTATTACTTATCAATAAACATGAAACACCACATCTTAAAGATCATCTTAAAGATTTACATTTTTGTACTTATCGAGTAACAATAAATTTTTTACCATTTCTCATTTATGCAAGTGGTAACATCCGTTATTTGTCCCACGCCAGAAAATCCTAAAAATGGTAAGGCGACATATACAACATTGGCGTATAATTCTGTGGTGAGCTACGAATGTAGGTATGGTTACACATTAATAGGGGAGAGCTCCAGCCGCTGTGGTGCCGATAGAAAATGGAGTGGCACTTTGCCAGTTTGCAAGGGTAAGTGAAATACTTTACGCTTATTGTTTATAAAAAAAGTGCGAAAGGAATTACAAAATGGCTATCAAGGCACGCATAAATTTTGTTTGTAAGAAAATATCTGATTAGACACCTTTTAGACACGCAAAGTTTTCTTTGCAAGGTGTCTATTCAAATGGATAAAAGCGATATAGGGAAACAGTTTCTTATTCACAGTGTGCAAAAATGGATATCACGAAAAAATTAATTGATTTTAGAGCAAAATCACTATGTGCAATATTTCAAAATTGTAAAAAAAAAAACTTTAAGAAGCGGACACATAGACGTTATGAAAGAATATAATAACAAATACGGTGAAGTTAAAGAAATACAGAAGAACGATTCATTAGAAATTTAAGGCTACATATCGTGCCATAACCGCCAAAATAGCTTAAGCGACATAATTTTCGAACTTCAATTTTTGACCAAAATCGATTATTTGCGATCGTAAATAGTCGATTTTCGTAAAAACAACCAAGTCCAAAATATGTGTCGCTTAAGCTATTTTAGCGGTTATGGCTCGATATAAGGATAATTATTGAAATTTAGGTAATAATAGTCCATTTCAAAAACTAATTTTTTTTCTATTACCATTAACATTACCATATTCAAATGCTGAGGTGGAAAGAAGTTTTAACGCTATGAATTATTTTAAAAATAAGGACCAAAATTTCGAAATATTTCCACCTAAATTTTATTCAAGTGTTTTGATATTTCGACTATAGTGGATGATTTGATTTAATATATAACAGAGGAAAAATTAAATCTGAATTGAAATCTTTATCCTTTACATATATGTACAATCAAACAAAGTTATTGCATTTAGTGCATTTTAGCACTTTTTTCATGAACAAAGAGTGCTGTGGGCAAGAAGCGGTACTGAAAAAGGGTAAAATAGTTTTTGAGCATTTAAAACTCGTATTTACTCCAAAACAGTGATGCCAACTTTTTAAAGTCAAAACTCGTAAATATTTTTGAAAAAAGGGCTAAATTGAAGAAGAAAATAATTTTAACGCAAAATAAAGTCAATTTTTCGTAAAAACGCGAAAAGGGGCTAGTTTTAAAATGTTTCTGTTGAAAGTCAAAGCAACAAACACATTTTTGTAAAATAATTTATTAGAAAATAAATAACTATCATGACATAGTTTTTCTTCTCAAACCACGTAAGCGCCATTTTTTCAAAATTTACTTTTTTGGGTTTTACGATAGAAAATAACATTTTCCACCCGAGTGCATTATCATCTTGACAACTTTGTATGAAAAAACAAAAATTAAAGCCATTTCGAAAACCTCGTAGGCGCCACACAAAATGACATTTTCATGAAAAAACGAATGACTTTCATATCTAAAGTTGGAAATAAAAAAAAAAATTCCCAAAAAGGATCTGCACCCTCCACAGGGTCGCAAAGACATGTTTTGTTAAATTTTTTTTAAACACATATTTACAAAGATATTAAGTTTTTTTCGTTTTTTGAAAAATGAGTCGTTGGCGCTTACGTGGTTTAAGAAGAAAGGCGACGATATGTATATGTACATAGCTTGAGATATTACACTTCAATAAGGTGCATATTTCATTCACATTTAATAATACATTTCAATAACGTACATACGTAGATTAAATAGCATATACATACATATATAATAGTATTTTACATACATATGTATGTATACATATATGCATGTTTACATAAGTACATAAATTTAAAATTGGTCATTATTAAATAAAATTTCGATTTCTCGCTCTTCCAAAAAGATATATTATTTGTTTTTAGGATATACTTAATTTCTTTCAAAGCACAAATAATTTGGAAGAAATAGAAAATTATCCTATATTCTTCTTCTGAGTCGATTTAAGGAAGAAAAAGTGCCCAAACATTAAAAAGTAGCCATATCGTGCAAAAAGTAAAAAGGCGCTAAAAGGGCTGAAAGATAATTACAAAAAGTGCTACATTTACGCCTTTTTTAGTTTGGGGTCAAACATATTTTTTTCGCGTTTTGAGTAACTGAAAACGGGCTGAATCTAGTCCGAAAAGGGCTAAGTTGGCATCACTGCGCCCAAACACATGCACTGGTATTGTTGATTAAAGGTTTAAGATGCGTGACGTACAAAAACTAATCGCTGAAACTTGAATCACATCCTAATCCGCTTGCTCGTAATATCTTGAACTTTACTGGACACATCCGCTTAAAAAAGAGGGACACAAGGGCTTTAATACTGATCACTCCAGATGAAACTTTTTTTAATGCATGTTTTTAACCCCCGACTAAAAAAAGGGGTGTTATAAGTTTGTAGTGTGTATCTGTGTGCCTGTCTGTGTCCACGTACATGCCAAACGGCTGGACCGATTTTCATTTAGTTTTTTCTGTTTGAAAGATGACTTGATCGAGAGGCTTCTTAGCTATGTTTGAAAAAAATCGGTCCAGCCGTTGAGAAGATATAACATCTTTTCTGAAAAAAGTCGGGGGTTTTTAAAATTTTTAATTTTTGTTATTATTTATTGTATCTTCAAATATGAACTAACAATAAGCAATCAAATCTTAAATCTAAAATATAATCATTAGGCCCAACCAATGTCGGACATAAGCTTAGTGATAGTTATTAAGTAGTGATAAGCAAATAGAGAAAAAAAGTGTTTTCAAGCAGCTTCATCATCTGGAGTGTTGAATATTAGAGCCCGTATATTTATCTTTTTTAGATAGATACACGGTCCAGTACAGTACAAAATATTATGAGCAAGCGGATTAGGATGTGATTCGAGTTTTGTTAGATATTTGCCTGCGTGTTTTACAATTTCTTCAGTCACTAGTGGCATATTTAAATCACGATGTATATTTGAATTTTTGATGTACCATGGAGCCGATGTTATCATACGTAAAATTTTGTTTTGCCTTCGTTGAATTTTCTCAACTATTGAAGCTGAAGCAGTGCCCCATAGCTGAATTCCGTAGCACCATATTGGCTTCAAAAGCGACTTGTATATTAAAAGTTTACAATCAAGACTGAGGGTTGAATTTCTACCAATCAGCCAATGTACCTGAGTTAATTTTAGTTTCATTTGTGTTAGCTTAGTGTCAATGTGGTATTTTCATGTACGCCGTCGATCAAGGTGTATACGAAGGTATTTTACATGTGAATGTTGAGGAACAATTTGATTATTTATTCTAATGGGTGAACAAGTATTTTTTCGTAGGGTAAATGTCACCTGAGCACACTTCTGTTCATTTACCTTTATTCTCCATAAGTTTAACCATAGTTCCATCTGTATAATGTCTTCCTAGAGTTTGCGGGATGCTTCATCAGGGTTTTCGTGCATACTAAGGCAGGCTGTATCGTCCGCAAATGTAGAAGTATGGATACTACTGCTCACAGGCATATCACAACGGGAAATAATGTAACTTTCCAAAATATTTAAAATGTTTATTGGTAAGTAACTCTTCAATTTTAAAGTTAGGCCTTCATGCCACACTTTATCAAATGCCTGAGAAACGTCAATAAACAGCGCAGAACAATACTTTCTTTCTTCAAAAGTTCTTCTTATAAATTGAACCAATCTATTAGTTTGTTCAATGGTGCTATGCTGACTTCTAAAACCAAATTGATGGTCCGGTATACACCCAGTACTAGATAGAATTGCGGACAATTTTGTCTTAGCAGTTTTTCGAAAAGCTTTAAAATTGTTGATAGTAGACTTATTGGCCTATATGACTCAGCCTTGGTAAGATCTTTGCCCGGCTTTGGAATCATTTTAACCTTGGCAAGCTCCCAGCTGTGTGGATAATACTCCAGTCGTAAATGGCATTAAACATGAATAACAGGTTTCTAATTGCAATACGAGGCAACTTCATCAGCATCTGCTTACTAATTCCATCAATACCCGGGGATTTCTTCGGGTTGACTTCGGCAATTAATTTTTGTAAATTACGCGTCTTAAACTTTATGTGTTGAGGGGGTAGAGCGACTATACTCGGCAAATCAGCAATACCGGTACATGTGTTTGGCATAAAAACGGATTTTAAGTGCTCAGCAAATATGATACCTTTTTCAGTATCGCTTCTTGCCTAACCTCCGGTAGATGTGCGTAGAGGTGGCTTAAACTCATCGAGTGTTTTAAGCTTTCTAGCAGCGTGCCACAAGGAGTAATTAGATGCTGGTGTGACATCAGGACCTTTCAGATAATTTTTAAAATATGCAGTTTTCTCAGATGCAAGCAACTCTTGGAGTCGTTTCGTGCACTCTTTAAATCTGATTTTATTTTGAGGTGATCTCTGCTGTAGCCATCCCTTCTAGCTCTTCTTTTTTCACTTACGAGACGTTTAATGTCTGTAGAATAAATTCTATTAAACCCAGTCTGCGGATGGGAGGTAGTGGCATGTTCAGCAGCCTGTTTAATATTCTCGTTAATATTGGCAATGTTAGATTCAATATCATCGGGTGTTCTAAGCGTAATGTTTTCCGTACAATGACTACTGAGATATTTTTTGAATCCCAGCCAATTAACACGATTGATCATCTTCACATATGGGTCAGGTAAGTTACTTCTTAATGGGCTAAAATCGTAATGATCGTGGGAAAGTGATCGGACGAGAGATCTAGAGAAACTTGAACTTGAATTAAATTCCTAGAGATATTTTTCATGACGCAAAAATCTATAACATCCGGAATGGTTTGTATGTCAGTAGGCCAATAAGTGAGTTCCCCATACGAAATGACGTCCAATCACATTTTTGAAATTGTGTTAAACAACGCTCGACCTCTGGGTGTAATAAGACGCGAACCCCAGAACGCATGTTTTGCATTGTAGTCGCCAGCTGCTACAAAACGAGGTCCAAGATATTTGTAGAAAATTTCGTATTGATCCACAGTGATTGAAAATCTGGGAGGGGAGTAAATTGATGATATTACGAAGTTTGTACAAAAACTTTCAATGCCAATATTTGTTGCTTGTAGGTGTTGTTCACAAATGTTGTCAAGAATATAGTGCTTGAGTCTTGACTTTATTAGAATCGCTGATCCACCGCATGCTCTTCCTCTCGGGTCCTTTGAATCATATAAGGTGTAGCCATAAATTTTAAAAAGGTTTCTTGAAGTCAAATGAGTCTCAGATACTAACATTACATCAATATTTTTTTCCGTGAGGAAGTTCTGAAGTTCATTTTTATGTTGGCGAATGCCGTTTGCGTTCCAGAAACATATTGTTAACGTGTTCATGGCTTGTTAATTAATGCTTGAAGCAGAGTATTCTACATTCGCAGCATTTCTTGCATCATGCTAGTCATGTTTGTTGAAAAATTGTTTATAGTTTGCACCAGATTATCAATAGTAGCTTCAAGGCGATTAAAATTAAAGCTTGCGTCAGTATTTTTTGAATTATTTGGTGGGGAAACATTTTTTGTGGGAATTGAATGAAACTTTTCGAAAATTTTATATTATATTATAATTATATTTAGATTTTAGATTTTAATACTTATTTTTAGTTAATATTTGAATATTCAATAAATAAATACGCGTATAAAAAGAAACTGAGCACTAAATTGAAAAAAAAACACTTTAGTGAAAATTTATTGCATTATAGCCCATTCACCGTGGCTTGAATTCAAGTAATGTCAGTCAAGTCGGCAGAAATATAGTTGAAAGAAGTTGTCATACATATCAAACCCAAATTAAATCATTTTATTTAACATGATATTACAATAAACAGCGCTGGTTTCGTATGTAAAATTGCTTTTCTTTCAACCATGAAGATGTTGTAACGCAGTTTATTTTTCAGCTGGGGTATGACTCAGTCTGCCCAGGGTCTGATCAAAGGTCTGCTTCCTTTGGATAGTATGTAGATCTTGTTGTACTAACACAATCAGTTTTATATACGAACTGACGACTTCTAACGTCAACACTATTAAAAAGTGAAGAGTATGAAGTATATCCGAGAGGCAAGGTTAGGTTTGGTTACTTTACGAAATACAATTAATACGAATATAAAGTAAATTCGGAAGACTTTATATTCGGCTAACGTGCCACTAACTACAACGAACACGAAGTAAATTCGGAGGACTTCGTGTTCGGCTAATCTACGAAATAATGTTACTACGAAATATAAAGTAAATTCGGTAGACTTTATATTTGGCTACCGTGCAGCTAACTTCAATGAGCACGAAGTAAATTCGGGAGGACTTCGTGTTCGACTAATCTACGAAATAATATTACTACGAAATATAAAGTAAATTCGGAAGACTTTATATTCGGCTACCGTGCAGCTAACTACAACGAGCACGAAGTAAATTCGGAAGACTTCGCGTTCGGCTAATTTACGAAACAATATTAATACGAAATATAAAGTAAATTCGGGAGACTTTATATTCGGCTACCGTACAGCTAACTACAACGAGAACGAAGTAAATTCGGAAGACTTCGCGTTCGGCTAATTTACGAAATAATATTAATACGAAATATAAAGTAAATTGGGGAGACTTTATATTCGGCTAAAATACGGTTTATCTACTGGCTTAACTACTTAGAACAAGAGTCGGTAAAGCTTTCGGGCGACACTTAAGTGGCCTACTTATAATTGTCGTTCGTACGATCTCGGCACTTGTTGATCATTGTGTACAAACATTGATTACTTATGCCAACTAAAATATGACCTGAGTGAGAATCATACCTTGCGTTGGCATATTGTGGTTCGGTTTCAATCAGTGGTGGTGTCTGGCTGTATGTGTATGTCGTGCTTTGTACAGGTATACGGTAAAAGGTAGGTACAATTTCACTACGGTATACGGTAAAAGGTGCGTGAATTTGCACTTTTTATTGAATAAGAATAAAAAAGTATATGCAGTTGTAACGTCACGTTACAATGTTAACAACTACTAGAAGCAACAAAAAATTGAATGCTTTAATTTAATTCAATATAAAACAAAAAACCGTTATATTGAAAAATACTCTTATTGTTGCATGAACAATTTATTTAAATGTTAAAAAGCATTCATTAAACTGAAAATAATATTTCATTAAATGCCCCAACGAATCAGATATTTGCGAAATTAAGTCAAATGTCATTTTATCTTGAAGTTACTTAATTTCGTGGCCCGCTGAGCGGACTATTATTATTCAGTTTGATGATTACAGAAAATGGGAAAATTTAACAAAGTCACTGTTCACCTCAGTGAACAAAATAAGTAACTTTTCCCAACCCTGACATTTTCCATCAATGCCCCCTAAGCCAACTACAACAAACTTCAACGCTGGTGAAAAATTGAATTGTTATAAAAAAAGAAGAAAAAAACCAACATCGTTTTATTAAAAAGGTCGTTCGAGATTTAACTGCCAAAAATTATTATTAGTATTCAACAAGTTGTGAGTTAATTGTGATCAACAAACTTATAGTGCCCATTTACATTCAACATAAATATAATAAACCAACAACATAAACACATACATATTATGTATAACGTTCACAATAATTACAAATAAATACATAATTATATACACACATACACAAACACACATATATTGAAATGTACGTACATAAACGTTTTAAACGTTTTAAAAAATTTCGTGTTTTTTTATATACCTATTTATGTACACATATAACCCCCGTAAGAACATTCACTATATTTCGCAAGCTAGAACGTTTAATGATTCCAGATTTTGCTCTAAAGGTAGTAATTCCGGAAGCATAATTCATACAAAATCGAAAGCGAAAATATTCAAATAATAATTTTGTTACTTGGTTATATATGCTTTTATTAAACGAAACGCTTGAATTTTGATGACTCTCGGCGGGAGCTAGGTTTTGATTTTAGACCCATAGTTTCTTAGGGCAATGTTCTTAAAATCTCGTGCAGATTTCGTTTTTGCTAAACGCCCTTTGCTTGTTTTCTCTCAAACGAACAAATTGACCCAGCGTAATGTACATTTCGAAACAAATTAAATAAAATTAATTAGTTTAATGTTTCAAGCAAGGTATAAACATGGAATGTACTTCCATTCCATTCCATTCCATTTTTGAAGTTTGTTTTTTGAGAGAAATAAGGAAAACTGTTCCCATTTAGTAAAAAATTTAAGTCTTCCCATAAATTTTTTTTCAAAAAATGTGTAATTATCAGGGAAACTCAAATATGCAATTCCATGTTTTTTCTTGTGTGATGTATTAATGCAGAGATAAGAAGAAAGTTTAAGAACTTTTTATGAATTTTGGCATAGATTTGTTAGTGCATAGTTTAATCTTTAAAGCATGTTTTTTCAGCGCCTTCTGGTGTCAAATTAGCCGTATTAAATTTTTTCGAAGCTGTGTTTAGTAGCAATTTTATTGGTTATTTTACTTCGCCGATGATTCTGCTACACAATACCGACAAAGGAGGGCGCTGTGATGTTACATTAGCATTAGCATCTGCTGAAGTCGGTATAGTTCAGTGACCAGTGACTATGCCTTCATCACTTGAACTTTCCTACAACAACTGATACAAAGGGACACTAATGCACATCAGAAAATGCGTGTACACATATTTTCGAATTTTTGGATCATAATTTAGGCTTGTATGGCATAGTTTGGTACTTAATAGGTTTTTTTTATTATTTTAATATGCTATCTATCTTATCTGTTGGTCAAAATTTTTATTTTTAGACATCTAATTCTCATTTTCATTGTTCCATGTAGTGTATACATATTCTTATATACTACGCAGTTATTACATACATTAGGTTAGGTTAGGTTAGGTTAGGAAGGGTGGTGCTTTACCGCACCTCCACTCGGAGACCCAATTGGGTCCATTGTGATTCCCTTCTGTTGTCCAAAAAAAAGTAATATTCACCCTCCCATTTGCAGCGAGAAGTGACTCTATTATCCATCACTAAGCCACAGAATTCCCATAATAAAGCCCCTGATGTCCTCTAGTTTACACTTCCCGACATCAGTAATGCTTTCATGGAAACGTCTGCTCAGCCATCTAAGCCTATGACGTTGCAGCTTCGGGCAATGACAGATAATATGTTCAATGGTTTCTTATTCCTCTTCATCCCCGCACATCGTACAAAAATCTGGAGTGCCAGTCTCCCAAATGCTGGTTCACCGGCCTGTCCGACATTCCCTCATCCAACGCTGACTCTATTGTTACCAGCTCATCGGCAATTTCATTTCCCTCAACACTGCTGTGGCCAGGAACCCAACATAGTCTGCACTATACTTTTCCATAAGCAAGTTGAGGGCTTTCCTACAGTCACTAACAAATTTCGATTTGACATTGTGTCCGTTCAAAGCTCCTAGAGCTACCTGGCTGTCGACGTAGAAGGTTGCCTTCTCATCTTCAGCTACAGCTGGCCACCAGCTTCATGGCTCTAAGGATCGCCGAGATATCAGCCTGAAAATCACTACATTGATTCGGCACTCTGAAAGAACTACAAATATTCGTTTCCAATATATAGACATCAGCCTCTGTGCCTTCCCCGATTTTTGATCCGTCTTTAAAGACTGCACTACCGTCATACAGCCTATCGGATTTGACCTAATAGTCCCTATCCGGAATTACCATTAAGGGTGTTCTACTAAATTTGATATCAGCGATCTTATAGTCCGTAAACCCAGGGGTTACGGATTCCTGGTCACCAAAACCGATCTTATTTAAGATTGATGTGTGACCTGATATTCCTGTCCTCACCAAACTTGTTTCTACAAGTCTAAGGAGACTTCTAGTTGCCCAATTCCCATCACAAAGTCCTCTATAGGAAGTATTTGAAGAATGACGTCCAAGGCAGCCTGAGGTGTACTCTGAGCACCTGTGATGCCCATCGAGGCACATGTCTGAACCTTAGCTAGTAATCTCCTGTGATTTTCCTTCCTCAATGCCTCCCACCATACCACACAACCATAGAAAATAACCGGCCTGACAACCGATGTGTAAACCCAGTTTACTACCTTGGTTGCAGACCCCAGTTCCTTCCTATGGAGTTCCTGTATGCGTAGTAGGCATTTAGCCCTTTCTTCAGCATTTCCTGCGTGTTCTTTTTCCAAGAGAGCTTGCTATCTAGGAAAACACCCAGATATTTAGCACCCTCTGCTAGTCTCAGCTCCACCCCTCCCATCCTGGGTAGTACAAAGCTTTCTACTTTGTATCTCCTGGTAAAGAGGACTAGTTCGGTTTTCTCTGGGTTGATTCCTACTCCTTAACTGCTGGCCCAGGAAGATAGATTACCCAACGCCAACTGCATGATTTCACTGATAGTGGTGTGACGAGCAAAGTCGCATGCTTGTTTTGGCTCACAAAACGCCGAAGCTATTTAATTTATTTTTTCATTATTTTTATAATTACTTACATTATTACCTCATGCGCAGAGAATAGTCTGTTTAGTTAATAAGAAAGTTTAAATTAATTGCCTATTAGACCAACGATTTAATTGACACTTTTAACTCACCGCGGTACTTTCATGTAATTTAAGTTTGACTGCCCATCACTAATAATTATCACTATTTACAGAGAGAACAAGAAATACCATATACGCTCTCTGTGTGTAACGTTCGTGTGCGTGTACACTTGTATGTGTTGTACTGAAAGAGCATAAAAGGCTGTTAGTCACCACACCATATTTTCAACACACACTCTTGTTAGCTTGTGTGATTTTAGTATTGATATGCATGGTATAACAGGCGGTTGAATAACGAACAATTTTTAGTTTGCTTGCAGCGCTCGCTACGGCAAGACAGATATCGGATGAAGGTTACTTATCTAATATTGTCTTCCTATAGCCACATTGGAGCAAGACTAGATATTGGAATTTGGTTACAATTCCAATACCTACAACCTGCAGTAAACTCTCGTTATGGACTAGTATTAGATGTGAAGAGAGGCTACTTTGACACACGCTGCCAAGGTTAATCTCGGCACTAATAAAATTACGACTGAGCGGAGGCTGTTGCTGGTGTCCAGGTTACTGGTTTCACGACGAATCTCATCACTACGGAATTTACGAGTGAGTGGAGGCTGTTGCTGGTGTCCAGGTTACTGGTCCAAGACAAATCCATGCACTAATAGTTTAGGGGCCCTCTGCCATTGTTCCAGTTGTTTAATTTGATTTGAGTTAAAGTAAAATCCAACAGAATTTTGTAAACGCTCGTTAGTAATAGAATTTTAGTTTTGTTTTAAGGAGATTTCATTTAGCGATATAATTATAGTTTTTTTTTGTAAATAAAGTGAATTTTTATAACGTAGAGGAAATCAGATCAGTCTTTTATTTATTTCACACACGATCCTGGACTCCGCTGAGCTTACCCCAGCTAAGAGCGGAATCGTGTCGTTACAGTGGGAAGAAACTTTACCGTTACCAGCAAAACCACGTCATTCGCATATGCAAATATCTTCCGTCCGCTCCTGTCAAAATGCTTAAGAATTGCGTTCATTGCCAACAACTACAATAGAGGTGACAAAATTCCTCCCTGTGGTGTACCTCTTGTCACTAATCTCCTCAGGCTTTCTCTTCCCATACTCGAGTTGATGATTTTGCTCATAAGCATGATAATTATTTACTCTACTAGAAAGTTGTGAACCCTAAGAGTCTCCAGCGACTCCCGAATAGGCTCTATACTTATGTTGTTAAAGGCTCCCTCAATGTCTAAGAATGCAGCCAGTGTTTAATCATTGTGCTGCAATCCTCTCTCTATAACACCAACCACGTCATGAAGCGCATTCTCAATAGATCTGCCTTTACGATAGGCATGCTGAGCGCTACTTATGACGCGGGTATCAATTGTGTTCCTTAGATGCAGATCAATCAGTCGTTCTAATGTTTTCAAAAGAAACAACGAAAGACTGATTGGCCTAAAATCCTTCGGTTTAAAGTGGCTTGCCTTACCCGCTTTG
This sequence comes from Tachina grossa, assembly GCA_949987645.1. Classification (NCBI taxonomy): domain Eukaryota; kingdom Metazoa; phylum Arthropoda; class Insecta; order Diptera; family Tachinidae; genus Tachina; species Tachina grossa. Next base: position 124,365,542 of record OX465275.1, read on the forward strand.
GGTATGAATATGACCCTAACCTCTCTCCATTCTTTCGGTATAAACCTCCTGCTTAAGCATATCTTAAAGATATACACCAGAGACAGTGGTACGCGCTCTGTGATATTCTGCAACATGGCCGGAAAAATACCATCTGGACCCGGTGATTTTGATGGTTCAAATGTATTTATTGCCCATGTTGATTTTTCCAACGTTACTATGTCGTCCACTACTCCTTATAATCCCGGTTCCGACAAGTAGTTAAAATTAACCTCCGTCGTTGCCTCTTCCTCTACCTCCCTACAGCCAGGAAAGTGAGTGTCCATCAAAAGAGAAAGTGTCTCACAGCTGGATTCCTTCCATGTGCCATCCAATCTTTGAATATTCCCAGGACCCTTAGGGTCTTTTGACAATACTCGCCGAAACCTCGATAACTCATTAACGGAATTAATCTCCTCACAGTATTTCCTCCATGAGGCCCTTTTTGCCCTTTTGAGATCACTCTTGTACTTATTATACAATACCTTATGATTGTTCCAGTCCTCAATACTTCCTGTGAGTTTCGCCCTATTGAACAACCTTCTTACAGACATAATTTCAATAAAAAATTGTTTTTGCCAATTGGGACGGACTCCGCCCGAGTAGAAGTTGAACGAACATTATCAATATATAAAAGTTTATTTAGATGTGACAGGCAACGATTTTTATTTAAAAATTTAGGTGGATAATTTATTGTTTGTTGCAATAAAAATTATAAATAAAAAGCCTGTCTTATTTATCCAAAATACAGTTCCAAATTTCTCTTTTGAAGTTGAAGTTAAATTTTTACGAGAGTATCAAAACAAAATTAAATTTTATTATTTGATTGGGTCAAAATTTGTATGGCAATTTTGTTTTAACGTTTTAGTGCACATTTTAAAGTCTTTAGTGCATATTGAATGCGCATAAAATACTTGTTTTAGGAGCAAATTTCTGGTTTCCCTGGTAATTATCCTAACAAAAATTTGCTAATAAATAGTGTGATATACATATGTACATACATATGTAACTAAATATCTGTGAAGTTTTGAAAGTGATTATGTAATAATTTATCTCAGGTTTTTAATTATATTTTCATCTAAATTTGGCGTTGAGAAACCAAATTGGTTGATGATTTTGATTAGTTGAAAATGAATTTTCTTTAAGCTTAACAAATATCGATTGATATTGCTTTTTTTATTCTACATTCTAACATCCTTTTCTAAACAAATATGGTTAAATTGGGGTTGTTATCGCTTAATTTATAAAAAGAGGACAACAAAGAAAAAAACTGGACATTTGCTTAAAAAAGTAGGACTTAAAAATAAAACGAAATTGATTATTTCCAATAATATTGACCCCTATGGTGAACAGTTTTTCTCTCGAAATATTTTTCCTTTTCCCGAAATTGCAATCGTGAACAATTCTACCCCAGAAATGTGTTCTCTTTTTTGATTCTACTTATCGTGAATAATATTTTTCATGGGGTTTTTTCACTTTTCCCTTGGTTTTGTTCACTTAATTAGGGGAATTGTAAAAACAAATTCCGCGAGAAGTAATAGGGAAAACAAAAAATTCTAAATGGAAAAGGGAGAAATTTTATTCATAATTGCCGTGTACGTACTGAATTTAATACATCGCGTAATTTCAATCCTCACAAGAACATAAATTTAAAAAATGTCCTAGTTCCTATCAAAAATATAGGCCATTAAAAGTAGTGAGATATAAATTTTGACCAAGTTCTTGTTTGGCTCAATACCTAACACTGAAATATGCTATGCATTATACAAATTTTTGATCGTAAGGGTGTCATATAATTTCTATATAATCTGCTAAATTGACAATATTTTACCGATATAAGAAAATACAACAACTATATATTATTCTCTCTTTTAGGAAGGTAAAAATATTGCCAAGTAAGCAGATTATATAGAAATTATATTTTATTCATGCTAATTTTGGGAGTGAGTACGCCCACTATTTTAGGTGATAGTTTAAAGTATTGTATACGTGTAACGTATATGCAAGGTTTCACTAAAATGGCTTAAGTTAAAAGCTGTATAATACCAGCCTTATTTATATAACTTATTAAGGCTTTATAAAGGGGTTTTAAGACAAATGTTAATTCAAAGATTTTCTTACAAAGCCTTATAAAGGTTAGGTTAGCAGGCTGCTGGTAAGAAATAAGAAAAACAGATTCCAGCTCACTTGGGTCCAATATGATGATCCCTTTGTGCTGCCAGTAAATTAGAAGAAGAGAGAGATAGAGGGAGAGAAATGATAGGGGGAATGAGAGAGGTAGAGTTAGAAAGATGAGAAGTGGGTCAAGAAATTTGGCTATGAGGGGGGGAGTGGTCGGCGATTATACCAACCACTGTTCCTAATACATAGGCTCAGATTCTTGAGCCCGATTTCCAATAACTCGGATAAGCTTTTGAAGGATGTTCTGCCAAGAAGGTGCAGACGGAGAGTCTCCAGAGCGGGACAAAGACACAGGAAATGCAGGATACTTTCTTCCTCTTCCTCGTCATTGCAACTGTAGCCGTAGTCGTTATACGGGAGACCCATACGTTTAGCATGGGTTCCGAAGGTACAGTGGCCGGTCAATGTGGCCACGATGTTCCTTATAAAGCCTTATAAAGCCTTAATAAGTTTTATAAATAAGGCTGTAAGTTTTAAGTTTCACACGATATTGGCGTGGCAGCGCCCAATCTGGTAAAATATTTATGGTTTTCTGATTCTTCTAGTTGGTTTTTCACCTAGACCTACTTGTGTATCAAATTTCAGCTCATAAGCGCAACTTTTAATCATTAATATTTATGGACGCAGCCCCGCCCATCTGACAAAAATTTCCGGGTTTTTAGGTTTTTCTAGTTGTTTTCTCACCTAGACCTACTTTAATATCAAATTTCAGCTTCTTACTGAAACTTTTAATATTTAATTTGTATGGGCGTATTCCTGTCCACTTTTCCAAGCTAAATTTTTTTTCTTCCAGTGCTTATTATTCGTGTCAAGTTTCGTTGCAAACGGATAATAATGCCTTCATATATAGCATATCTAAATATGCTGAGCCGTAGTACATGAAAGTGAGTTTTAAATTGTATGGGCGTGTCAACGCCCACTTGTTTAATGAAAATTCTATAGCCTTGCATTATCGCAGTATATATGCCAGATTTTAATAAAATAGCTTCCATTAAGCGCCTTAGATTTGCTTTCTTAATTCTGACCTTTATGGCTGTAGCCCCGGTCTCCTACAGGTGATTACTCACCTAGAACTAGTTCTGTATCGAATTTTAGCTCACTAGTAGGAATTTTAATTTTTATGGGCTTAGCCCCGCCCCCTGGCTAAAATTTGCGGGTTTTCAGATTTTTCTAGATGGTTGCTCACCTAGGTCTACTTGTGCACCAAATTGCAGCTCTCTAGCTATGTTGGAAGTGCTTCATCAATTTGATGAGTGATCAGTGACTCAGTGAGTATGTCTTAAAATATGCACTTTTTGCACCTCCATATCTTCGGAACCTTTTATTGTAAAACTTTCAAACTTCTCATATGAGGTTACATGAATTTATTCTAATTATGGTTTAGGTTTTATAATTACGATTGCGGGGAACAAAGTTATGAGGTGGTAAAAACAGTTCGAATGGCTTTCTGTAAAGTAAATATACACACTGCGTGCGTGGCCAGAACTTGGCCTGGCGCACTGCTGTCCGCCTAGATATTATACTGTCAATTATATATTAAAAGTTATTATAGCATAAGAGCAGTAAATAATGTCCACGATTAATAACAATAATTCCGTTCAATACCTTTTTCATTGAATATGAACCCCTTTGGTTTACATGCAGTAAATTTTATGGTGATGGGAAACGGAAAGAAGACTTGTAAGTCTTAGAAGTTAATTGAAAATCTTACAATTTCAAGAAATGCAAAACTTCGAGGTTTGAAATGTTTGTTTTTATGTTTTTAAATATTTTAAATGCAGTGGAAAAATGTGTCTGGCAGCAGATTTATATTTTCAAGCTTAAATAAAAAACGTAATAATTGACACAAAGTTTTATTAAGAGCATTGAACGATAGAATGGAAACGCCGATTTTATTTTTAAAGAGTGTGTCATGCAGATGTTTTCCGTCCATTTGAACACACTGTTCAAAACGAAGCCTTGTGTTCTGCGCCACACGCTGCAGTAAACTTGGTTCAATTGAGCTGATTTCTCGACGAATATTTTCCTTTAAAGCCACAAGAGATTGGAGACTGTCATTATAAACCCTCTCTTTGAGGAAGCCCTATAAAAAAAAAGTCCATGGGAGTTAGATCCGGCGACATCCGTGGCCATGGGAAAGTGACTGATCAGTTTTTGGGGGAAATTTTCCCGAAGCAAATTTATCGAAGCTATGGCTGTCGCCCCAACCTATTGAAACGATCTGCGTGAAGAGTACGATGGATGAGATCGCAGGTTTGGCAAAAAGAATTCCGTAGTCATGCATCGATAATTTTCACCGTTGACATTCGTCATCTGGTTCCAATGTCCAATTATCTCATGCGTGGATAAAGTACACTTAAGAGTTACCCTGGGGCAATGCAATGGTTTTTGATGTTTCAATCGAGAGTTGCGGGTTCTTGGATGCCAGTAACCGCAGTTTTGCTTGTTGACATGGCCTTCTAAGTGAAAATGAGCCTCGTCGCTCCAAAAAAAATGGGATTTACAGGGCGAAAACGCTCCAACATCGTTTCACAAAAATTTTTACGTAAATCAAAGTCACGTTCTTTCAGTTCTTAAACAATTTGAATTTTAAAGGCATGGAACTTGAGATCCTTTTTTAAAATTTCATGAATAATAGCTCTCGGAAGTCCCAGTGAGCCTGCTTTTTCTGTATTGGAAGTCGCGGACGTTCACGTAAACTGCTTTCAACCAGTTTAATGTTTTCAGGAGTCGTTGAAGATTGACTGGGCCCTGGACGTGGGATGTTTGTTCATAAAAAAAACAGATTTTGTACTCTCCCTTAAAGCTATGTACTACATTATTCTGGCCATTTTTACTCAACTCCATCCAAATTTTAAATAAACCTTAAAATAACATACCACAACCCTCATGAACGGTGATATTTATAAAATAAACTCGGCATCCAATACCAATTATTTTTCTTTTAACGTTAACTTTTCATAAACAAAATTTCTCAAGCAATGGAAAAGCGAAAAAATTTTCCTAAAAAGTAGGATTTTCCCGGCCGCTAATTTTTTCCGAGGACAAAAATCCCAAAAAGAGGACAGTGTCCGGGAAAAAGAAGACGGATAATAACCCTAGTCAAATAACCGATTAGATCTTTGGGCAAGTCTATTTCGCATTCTGTATTTTATAAAAACAGTTATAAAATTTTCAAACAAACGAGAAACAGAGGACAAATATTAAATCTAGGCGCACGGCAGTGCGCCAGGCCAAGTTCTGGCTAATGCAAGAAGTGTATATATTTACACGAAGCCATTCGAGCTGTTTTTACCCCCCTCATAACTTTGTTCCTCGCAATGCTAAAATTATGATATTTAAACCATAATTAGAATAAATTCATATAACCTCATATGCGAAGTTTGAAAGTTTTACCATGAAAGGTTCCGGAGATATAGAGGTGCAAAAAGTGCATATTTTAAGACATACCCACTGACCACTGACACACTCATCAAATTGATGAAGCACTTCCGCTATAGTTAGAGAGCTAAAATTTTGTACACGAGAAGATCTAGGTGAGCAATGAAAAAAAAAATCTGAAAACCCGGAAATTTTAACCAGGAGGGCGGCGCTACGCCCATAAAAATTAAAGTTTGTGCTATTGAGCTGATTTTCGATAGAGAGCTAGGTCTAGGTGAGAAATGAAATAAAAAAATCTGAAATTTCGGAAATTTTAGCCAGGAGGGCGGGGCTACGCCCATAAAAGTCAAAATTAAAAAAGCCAATATAAGGCGCTTAGTGGAAGCTTTTTTAATGAAATTCGGCATACATACTGCGATAATGCAAGGCTATACATTTTTTATCAAAAAAGTGGGCGTTGACACGCCCATACAATTTAAACCTCATTTTAATGTCCTGCGGCTCAGCATATTTAGATATACTATTTATCTAGCTATTATTATCCGTTTTGAACGAAACTAGACACGAATAATAAGCACTGGCCCAAAAAAAATTTGACTTTGGAAAAGTGGGTGGGGTTACAAGTAGGTCTAGGTAGTAGTAGGTCTGAAACCCGTAAATTTTAGTTAGAGGGGCGGGGTTGCGCCCATAAAAATTAAAAATTTAAAGTTGCGCTTCTGAGCTGAAATTTGATACATAAGTAGGTCTAAGTGAGAAACCAACTAGAAAAATCTGAAAACCCAAAAAATTTTACCAGAATGGGTTTGGCCACGCTAATATTATTTTGAACTTAAAACTTAATACACAGCTTTTAATTCAAGCCAATTTAGTGAAATCTTGCATACGCGTTGCACGTACACAATACTTTAAACTATCACTTTAATAATTTGGCGTGATCACTTCCACAAAATGTTAGCCTTGTGTTTAATCTACATCGGTCTAGTATATTTTAGAAGAAAATTAGCATGAATTATAAGCGCTGCTCACAACAAAATTTTGAGTTAGGAATAGTGGGAGAGGTAATGCTGATAAAATCTAAAGATATAATTCGCGCTAGAGAGCTGACATTTTATACACTAGTAAGTGTAGCTGCGTAGGCCAATGGGAAAATCTTAAAACCAAAAAGTTTTATCCAGGATGCGGGGCCACGACGTTAAAACTCCAATTCGCACTAGCGATCTTAAATTTGATACACAAATAAATCTAGATAAGAGATCACTAAGAAAAATCTGAAAACCCAGAAGTTGCTATCAGAGGGCGGAAACAAGCACTTCAAATTCAAAATTAACATACATTTTATTAAAAATTTTCATACACATTCCACTTATCCCAAAAAAAAATTTCCTATTTTAAAAAGTAGCCGTGACTTCACCCATAAATCTTAGCTTTTTCGTTCAGGTACTTCGGCTGAGCAGTTTTTAATTTAATACTCAGGTATTTCTTATTAACTTTTTAATACCAAATTTTGCATGAACCAAAAGCACTAGAGGATATAAAAGTCAGCGAGGCCAAGCCCATAAAAATTTTACGTAATATTATATTATAGAGAGCTGACATTTTGTAGACAAATAGTAATTGATTTACTCAATCAGAAAATCCAAAAATTAAAGCACCAGCCACCCTATTGAAACTTTGCATGCACATTGGGCATATCCTTTCGATATAGGTACTTTGGCTAATCAGACTTTAATATGTAAATTTATTGAGAAAAAAGACGGGATCACGTCCACTAAAATTTACGCTACACTTTACATGCTTCTTTCCAGACGACTCTTACAAAATTGCATACACACTGGCGACCTGTTGTAATGGCACAATAGTGCATTTTTAAGGTCAACAATTCAACACAAAAGTGTTATTATACAAATCTTTTCAAAAAGTAATCAGATCCTCACAGAAACATAAATGTGAAAAACGGCCAACTTCTTATCCAAAATTTCGGCCATTAAAAGTTGTGAGATATAAATGTTGACCAAGTTCTTCTTTGCCGCAATATCTAACACAGAAATATATTATGTATGATATAAATTTGTAATCGTAAGGGTGTCATATAATTTCTAGATAATCTGTTTTTCACATTTATGCTTTTGTGAGCATTACTGTATTACCGGAAACTTCACAATCCTTATACTTGTCAGATGATGAATGGAAGTACGTTCTCTATTTATATCATGGTAAAAAATATCTAATATTAATATTGAGCTTATGCAATTGACAAAATATCAGAACTTATGTTTTCGTTAATTTTATTGTAAATTTATAGCTTAAAAAATAGTGATTTCATAAATGGAAAATACTACCACTTGGAACAATGTTACCAAATTTTTGTTTATGGAAAAATTATAAAAACGTAGGTATATGATTTTTTGTCTCAGGTGACGATATGTACATAGGCAGATATATACATATGTACATTAGAGCGACTCAAAAAAAAGTGATTTTGGTACCCCTCTGAAAATAAAGTTTGATATGTTTTATGATGATTGCCAAAATATTTAGGTTCTAGCGTTGACCATCCGTGAGCTGGACCATTTTTAAAAAAGGTATTTTTTTCAGTTTTTCGAATTTTTTTTTGTACTTTGCTCCAAGACGTCATAATTAAAATTTGGTATCATCGAAAAGAGTTTTTGAAGCAGCATCCAATGTTATATAAAACTTGACCATTTGCAACCTACTTATTACGATATTTAACCAAATACATATTTTCGTTTCGGGTTTTCATACAAGTTCCAAGTATTTGGAAACAATATTTTGCTTTTCAAATTGAATCTGTTTTAAAATAATATTATTTTATTATATTTTTGTAATTATTCACATAAAACGAGAAAATCGCGATATATTTTATCTTTTTTTAATATAAGCAATATGGGTATCGAATTTTTTAATTTTTCAATTATAATAATCTGGTGATAAGCAAAAAACCTGTTTTCAAATTTAGGATGCTGTGAGATATATTTAAGTTTTCAAATCTTAATTTTTTAGTTGAATAGAAAAGTAGGCCTTTGCACTCGGCTATCTACATACTGAAAATCTAAATGATCCATCAGATCACCATTTGTATATTAGTGTTAGTTCAGAATTATTACTTGTATCTAAGTCTCCTTCATCAAAAGTAGCGATGAGTGTTGATGCTGTATTATGAAGAAAGTCTGACAAACCAATGACCTCGCTTCGATTAACTACTTTGTCCGCTTTTCTTTTTAACAACAACGTACTTGGTGGAAAAGCCCATTTATTTCTAAATAAAAAGGGCCCAGACTAAAAATGAGTGCTAGTGCGTCGTTCACCGTAAAATGTTTACTATACTTTGGCGTTGGAATGCTTCCCACAATAATCAATTTCAATTAGGGATGTAACGAATACCAGTTTAGCGAATGCGAATGCGAATACGAATAATGCATTTGAATTTTAGCGACAGCGAATGCAAATACTTACAATAAGGTAAAAAATCACATCAAACTAAATTTGTTTAAGAACATGAAGTTGTATTATATACATAGATGTGTTACATATAGCATTTTATTTAAATTGAGTCTTGAATTGAGCAAATATTTATTAATTTATTAAATTCTTAAAACAGAAAGATGTATATATGAAATTATATTGAAATAAGTATAGATAATAAAAATAAATTTATAAAAAATGTTAGGCAATTAACCCATTCGTACTTTGGCCCTAAATACTGGTACTCTGTTCAATAATTCATGTGAAATGCTGCCAAAATATATCTTCAACATTTTAAGTTTTCATGCGAAATAATATGCGTGGCACTTGTTTCGCATAAAATTTACAACAAAGAACTGCTAGTTAAAATTGTTTGCATTTAAAATTTTCTGTGCATTACTTCGCATGGTGCTCAACATTTTCCAAAAGTTTGAAAAGGCTAGTTTTAAGTATTTTTCAAAGCTGTATTTTGGTTTAGTATTCGCTTGAAATATTCGCATGCATTTTAGCGAATGCAAAAACGAATGCAAATAGCAAAAGTAAGCGAATAATTTGCGAATGCGAAAGCGAATGCGAACATTCGGTACATCCCTAATTTCAATGTATTTTTAAAATAAAAAATATTTTACTAAATAAGTAAAATAATAATTTGGGATTATTAGTGCGTTAATAAATGTTAAACATAAATTGGCAGCTTTTTTTGGTTGGGTCTTCGCTAAAATCAATTTGAATGAATCAAGGTTTCTTGTTTAATCATTTTGCTTCTGCATCGAGCGTTATCGTAATCCTACTACTTGACCGATCAAACTTCTTTCTATATACATATAACAAATCCTTATTTCTATTCTGACATTTAGAAATTTATTTATTGCATTCACTTATCTTTTTTTCATATAATTTAAAAAAATTTCAATCGATGTTTTCAGATAAACCATACGTAGTAGTTACTATGTACAACATTTGGTTAACCTTGTCCGACCGAGTAGTCCCATTATTGAGGCTTTCCCATGTTAATTTACCAGCGACTTATTTTTAATTGTTATCTCCATGATATCTACAACTGAAATAATAAAATTGAACAAATCGCAACTTAAGTGTATAGGTATGTATTTTACAAACAATGGACACAAAAGCGATACAAATATTAGGTAAAAACATATCCATTATAGGGGTGTGCGCGCAGGCGCCTTTGCCGTTGTGGGTATATATACTGTCTGTGTATATTAATTTTTATATGTTTGAGCCAAATAAAAGTAATTAGTTACAAAAAAATATTTAATACACCTTCAAAAGGTCATAAAAATGTGGGTTTGTTTAAATATCAGGAAAAACACGTAAATTTTCACCTGAGGTGTTATATTTGTGTATACATTTCAAGACTTATGTAATGGCAGAGGTATACATATTATATACAGTTAAATAGATAATTATGTCTACTATTGTGGTAATATAAAAAAAGTTTAGAAACATTTGAAGTAAACAAAATTAGATCAATAATTTAGGTAAAAATAAAAAAATTTAGAAAATTTAATTTTGTAATCAAAATTGGATTTAGAATATTTCGGAAAGTATTGAAGGTATGAGAATAATTTTTTTTCCGTTTGCAAAGCAAAATGTATACTATTGAAATAAATCAAAATGTTTCCCGATTTTTAATTTTATAAAACTTATTTTTTATTGGGAAAAATTGTGTTAGAAAAATTTTAGCATTTTTAGAAAATTTCCTCCCCTGCCTACATTTATGTGTAGGATGTCAAGAGTTTCTTACAAGTTACTAACAAAAAGTTTATTTATAATAAAAAGTCAAAAAATTTACAAAAACGAGCGTGCAATTTTTTTGCCACATCCAAAAATTAGATTTTTTGCAAAAAAAAAAATGCTAATTTTCGACCAATGCTGGATGTAGGGTGCACTATCAAAAATCTCTCAAATCTAATTCACAGTCTTTCTTGATGCCTCCTCTCTCAGAAACAATAAAAATGTTTAACAAATACTCAATAATTTTTTAAAATATTCGAAAAAAATTAAAAATACTATTTTCACAAAATATACAAAATTTTCTCATAATTTTCAAAAATCCAAATTGCAAAATTATTCCTTGCTAGAATTTTTGAGATATCAAAAAAATTCTTTCTTCATATACATTGTAATATAGTTGATATAACTTGGAAACTGAAAGAGATAAAATGGTGCTCTTAGCATGTTTTATTTTTGTTTCTTAACGTTGATTGTCCCGCCGATCGGTCGATATTTACAGAAGTTACAAGCTCCGAAAGAATTTCGACAACCACAGTTTCCCACTTTGAGGCTCTTTGGTGCTACCCTGTCTTACAACAGGGTGCCTCCAAATATACTTTCTGAAAAGTTCAACACTTCTTCTTTCCAAAATAGCTAGTTTCATCGAAATCGGTTCACTAGTTCAAAAGTTGCGGACTTTTTACTACTTTTGTTTTATTTCACGCCACTGTGCGAGCGAACTTCTTTTTGCTTGTCTGTTGTTATAAATTTATGGTACACCTCTCATTAATTAATAGATTAACATGTTTTTAATTAAAAAAATTAATATTTGAAAACTTAAATATATCTCACAGCATCCTAAATTTAAAAACAGGTCTTTTGCTTATCACCGATTATTATAATTGAAAAATGAAAAAATTCGATACCCATATTGCTTATATTAACAAAAGATAAAATATATCGTGATTTTCTCGTTTTATGCGAATAATTACAAAAATATAATAAAATAACATTATTTTAAAACAGATTCAATTTGAAAAGCAAAATATTGTTTCCAAATACTTGGAAATTGTATGAAAACCCGAAACGAAAATATGTATTTAGTTAAATATCGTAATAAGTAGGTTGCAAATGGTCAAGTTTTATATACCATTGGATGTTGTCTTGGAGCAAGGTACAGAAAAATTCGAAAAACTGAAAAAAGACCTTTTTTAAAAATGGTCCAGCTCACGGATGGTCAACGCTAGAACCAAACTATTTTGGGAATCATCATAAAACATATCAAGCTTTATTTTCAGAGGGGTAACAAAATCACTTTTTTCTCTTCCATACAAGTTGAGTCGCTCTAATGTACATAAGAGTGGCCGTTAATTGCATGGAGACTTTTTTTGAATTCTTCTACTCTCACCCCCCCCCCCCCCAGGCTCCACCAAATCAGTTCAGTTTTATGTAAAAAGAACTGACTGCTAACCTTTCAGTTGATAACCGGTCAGTTCTTTTGGCAAATCTATTTCACAGATTTTATAGGCTCTTAGCCACTGTTGACGAACACCAGGAAATGAAGGGAATTTGAAAAATTCTGCACTCATATTTTTACTTATGCCCTAATTCAGTAAGAAGACTTAGGACGTTTTTTTTTTTGTTTGAAAATAATTTTCTTGTTTTTGAATTCTCTAAATTATTTTCTTCAAAAATTTTTGTTGTGTTTCGTCATAAAAAATAAAAATATTATTACCATGTTTTTAAAACATAAAAATTATATGAAATTATTATACAAAGTTTTGAAAAGCAAATGAAAAAATATGTGTTGGATACAATGTTTGAAACAAAATCATAAAGCAAATAGACGAACTTTCTTTGAAAATGTTACGTAACAGAAAAAATTACTAATTTTGTACAAAAATACGTGTGTTTTTCTCATTTATTTATTTAATTGATCATACGTGTTGCCTACATATAAATATTATGTATGAGTATGAATACTACATACATCTGCCGAATGTCATCTTTTGATATTCGCGAATTTGAATTCGAATATTTAAAACGTACCTTAAAGCTTATGAAAACTATCAAAAAATCTAATAATTGTTAAATAACATTTGAAAAGTACATATACAAAGTTTTTATAATAAATTAAATAAATTGTAGTCAACTGAATTGAACTGGTTCTGAATTCCTCATCTTTCTTTATCCATTTACATTCTTAAATATTCTTAATATATGTATGTACATAAAAACTTCTTTTTATATTAAACTGCAACTTCTAAATTACTTCCAAAATAGGTTATGCATTTTATTCTGGTTTAATGAAGTTATCTTTAATCACATATCTAAAGTAATGACAAATCACCTATTTTATTATTATTATCCTGTAAAATATAAACCCAGTAAAAAAGTGATAAAAAAAAGTAGAAAAATACTGATACGAACCACTTCAAACTCCGACCACACAGAAAAAATTATTCCCAAAAAATGTTTAAACAAATATTTGTTTGAAATCAAACTTAGTTTCAGTAAATATTCTGTACTGTTCCACTAAATTAATTTGTACCAAAACACTGTACAGAGAAGAAACAGGCCACGACGTTTGTCGGCTACATTTCGGCATTTACATATATACAACACGATCAAACAAAATAAACAACAACAACCGCACAACAGCACGTTGTTCCCATCAACAAGCAAGATAAACACCAACACACTGAAATAACATTTTCTCTCAGCCGAACTGTGATTAATTTAAATTTTTACAAAATTTTTATCAGAATTTACAAAATTATTTGTAGGACCGCATTCAAATAAAATATTTACTGATTCAACGAATTTGGTTACTGAAAATGAAATTTAGTTTTTTCTGTGCAAGCTAATAAATTGACTGATTGATTTAATTGTTTAAAAGTACCAATTCCTCAACTTCAGAAATGAACGAAAACTAGAACAGATTTTCCTTCTTTTTTTTCTGAGACAATTATTTTAATGAGTAGAATACTTTTAGGAATTAAGTAGCTTCCAATTGGGTTAGTAAATAAGTGAATAAGCACCACTTCCTAAATCATAGAAAAGTGGTTAATAACCACATCCCAAATGTAAAATATATTGGATTTACTTCACCAATAAAAAATCACACCTTATTTTAGAGTTTCTATAGCAAATAAAAAGTAAATCTTATTCACTCACGGGTTGGCAAAAACAAACCACTTCGCTCCAATGACACGCTAATATAAAATTCACTACTTTTTGCTCGGAGTTGGAAGTGCTTCATATTAGTAACTAGTTGTGGTGCTTTTTCTACTTTTTTTTCACCACTTTTTTTGCTTTGCATATGTACATTTTTTTTAATGCATGTATTTATTTATTGTATCTTCAAATATGAACTAACAATATGTATTCAAATCTTAAATCTAGAAAATAATTATTAGGCCCGACCACTGTCGGACATAAACTTAGTGATAGTTATAAATAATACATAAGTAGTGATAATCAAAAAGGGGAAAAAAGTATTTTCAAGTAGTCCCATCTGGAGTGTTGAGTATAAGAGCCCTTGTGTCCTTCTTTTTTAGGCGGATGTGTCCAGTAAAGTTCAAGATATTACGAGTAAGCGGATTAGGATGTGATTCGAGTTTTGTTAAATATTTGCCTGCGTACTTTGCAATTTCTTCAATCACTAGTGGCATATTCAAATCACGATGTATATTTGAATTTTTGATGTACCATGGAGCCGAAGTTATCATACTTAAAATTTTGTTTTGCCTTCGTTGCATTCTCTCGACATTGGAAGCTGAAGCAGTGCCCCATAGTTGAATTCCGTAGCACCATATAGGTTTCAAAAGTGACTTGTATATCAGAAGTTTGCAGTCTAGACTGAGAGTTGAATTTCCACCAATCAGCCAATGTACCTGAGTTAATTTTAGTTTCATTTGTGATAGTTTAGAATTAATGTGTTGTTTCCATGTAAGCCGTCGATCAAGGTGTATACCAAGGTATTTTACATGTGAATGTTGAGGAACAATTTGATTATTGATTCCAATGGGGGAACAAGTATCTTTTCGTAGAGTAAATGTTACCTGCGCACACTTCTGCTCATTTACTTTAATTATCCATAACTTTAACCATAGTTCCAGCTGGGTAATATGTTCCTGAAGATATCGGGATGCCTCGTGAGGGTTTTCGTGCATGCTAAAGAAGGCTGTATCATCGGCAAAAGTAGATGAATGGATTTTAGTGCTAACAGGCATATCACATGTATAAATCAAATACAAAACTGGTCCCAGTATACTGCCCTGTGGCACACCGGCAGAGATAGATTCGGGAACACTCATGAAGTCTCCTTCCACAACAATGAATTTCCGGGATAGAATATAACTTTCCATTAGCTTTAGAAAATTTATTGGTAGATATGTCTTCAATTTTAAAATTAGGCCTTCTTGCCATACTTTATCAAATGCCTGAGAAACATCAATAAAGAGAGTAGAACAATACTTCTTTTCTTCAAATGTTCTTCTTATAACTTGAACCAATCTATGCGTTTGTTCAATGGTGCTATGCTGACTTCTAAAACCAAATTGATGGGATTGATGTGCATATCAATATCAAATTATTTAGTTTAAACATTTTTGTTGGTCAACTTGGGCTACAATGTTTAAGTTTTGAGAGATGTGTTAATGGAAACTTGCATACATAGACTTATTTTCATAAGGATATTATTTTAATTTTTTACGAAACAGAACTTAAAAAATATGAAAACAACAGTGAAATGCGTCGAGGAACTAGATTGTGCGCCCCTCTAATTTTAAGGTATTTTTAACCCTAGACGCTCTTTCTTATTTTTATACCTATTAGCACTTTCTTCGTCGAATCGACGAAGTGCATTTTTTATCTGGCCCCAAACGCTCCCAATTAAAAAAAAATATAAAATTTTGGTTTTATTGGAAAAACAATTTAGTTTTTATTCGTATTAAACATAAAGTTTGCTTATTTCAATGCAACTTAAAACTAATAAACCAAAAAAAATTAACTTGCTGTTTTTTTACTTTTTTTTAAAAAGTAAAAAAATCACAAAGGCAGTATTTTAAATGAAAAATTATTTCAGGCATTTGTTAAAATCTTAAAACTGACACTTAAAACTAAAAAATAAACTTAGTTTAGTTGGAATTTTCAGTTATTTAGTGCAAGAGGCACAGAGATCAATCGTCGATTTGACGAACACAAATTTAAAAAAAAAACATACTCACACACAGGGTTACCGTTCATACGACTAAAGTCGCAATTTGACCCTTTTTTAGCGGTCTGCGACTTTTTGTGAGACTTTTTTTTATGACCGACTTTTGCGACTTTTTTGATTTTCTTGTGACTTTTTACCATTTTTTAAAGATTCTCACAAAAACCATTAAAATTGCAGTAAATTAGGTTTTTTTATCAAAAAAAAAAATAACGTCGTCATAATTTAAGAGCAATTCACAGATTATTGTTGATTTCAAAGCACTTTTATTATTTTATATTATATTACTTTCTTGCAACCTTGTCATGTGTACAATGTATTTAAAAATTTATTTCCAAATTTTCAGTAAAGGCTTCAAAGAAACATAAAAGGTTTTAAAATAAAAATTCTGGTTTTGCAGTGCTTATTTTACAAAATTATTTTTAGCTGCCGAGTCAATGAAAGAAAAAGTTGTCGTAAAACATAAATACAAGTGTGTACTAACATGTGAAGATGTTGAAATTAGCTTTGCTTAAAAGTAAATTGAAAGTAAAAACATGCAACTCAATGCTATCAGCTTTAAATTTAATAGACAAAGATATAGAAGAGTGGATTCCAAAAAAGTAATATATATGTATGTATGTTGAAGTATAAATACATTCACCAAAAAAATAGGATATATGTCGCTAAGATCAAACGAATCGAATTGAAGTGAAGAGCTCACGCGATTTTGGTTCGAAATGTTAGAATTTTGTAAAAAATATCTTGACCTCGTCAGCATACTACAGCCAAATTTATTAAACTTAAGTAGATTTCTTCAGTATAAATACAAGAAAATATGTATTGAAGCACATACAATAATGCAACTGTAAATGCTATGAAATATGCATTAAGCTTTTTGTTTTGATTCAATAATCTTTTTTAATAAAAAAAAGCGTTTAAAAAGATGTGCGACTTTTATTTTCTCACGCGACCTTTTTGTGCGACTTTATTTTTATAAAACGACCTTTGGTGCGACTTTTCAGAAATTCCCAGCGGTAACCCTCCTTACACACATTTAACGAGACTGCACATGTGCACACTTCAGCAGCTTTGCAATGACTAGAGCTATAAGAAAAATGAGCACACAGCAATGAGTAACAAAGAAAATATATTAAAAAGAGTAAACGATGTTCGTCGATTCGACGAAGAAAGAGCGTCTAGGGTTAAGGTATATTTTTTTAATGGGCAAATATATATTGAAGATGTAATGTTGTAGAATGTAATTCACCATGGCAACCTTTATTGATCCTAGATATAATTTTTTTGTTTCACGCACATTTTAGATTGCTTTAAAGATGGCCAAACGGAGTCATCTTTAAGCTCTCTGAAATACCCGCAAGGCTAATGCCAATTCTCGTCTTGATGTGTGAAATACTTCTCAGTCAGCCATACGAAAAACTATAGAAGATTATTTGGCAAAAAACGCATAGCAAAAAAAAAATCAAAAATAATTTTTTTTTAATTATTACAAACTAATATTTGTGTGCCATTCATTTAAATTTCGTTTTGGATTTATGAATTTCTTTATACATACATATATTCTTTTAAACGAATACGAATATCTAGAAACGGCCGAATGTTTTGGAATTCCAATACACATCACTAATACATACAGACATACAGTTTAGGAATAAGCTCTCTATAAAACCATAATTTTTGGAGTTTGAGGACACTTGGGAAGAAATTTAAAAAATAATTTCGCTAATATATGGAGTAAATTCATACGTAAGCTTATTTAATTTTTGTCTACGCACTGTGCTAGTCTAACAAATGAATTTGAAACAATGAATTAAATTTAATTTTTTTTTCAATAAAAACTTTTAACTATTTAATTTATTTTTTATCTCATTGTTACGTTATTCCTGGGGGGAGGTGGTTCACAGTTTTGTTACGATCTGTTAGTAGGCGGAGGGGGGGTGTCAAAAATCGGGGAAAACAGCGTTACGTTATATATGGACTGCCCCTTAGACAATAAATAATAATTGTTTTAAAGAATCTGCTGATTTTTTTCGTTCATAGATAAGACTATACAATTGTCCACCAGAATTAGGGCATTAATTGTTTAATTTATAAATTCTGTGTTTTATAAAAACAATTTTGAAATAACTTGTGAATAAAATTTTCAAACAAACAGGAAACATGGGGAAATATTAAATTAATACTGTAGCACGATTTTAGTGGAAACTTCACATGAATGTCAAGAAAAATTTAAAGAATGGAAGTACCTTCTATATCAATGGTCACCAGGAAGAGAAACACTTAAAAGCAGAACGGCACTAATAAATGCTTAGTCATTGTTGCCATTTTGGCATTTTCACTGCCAGATATGAGATTTTCATTCGTTGAATGAAATGCTTAACTTAAAAAAAAGCATTTAGCAGCATTTTCTTAAAATATATAATGTTAGTTTGTTAAATTTTTTTTCAGTGTAGAGCATAATTCTTTTCGTCAACGTAATTTTTTTTACAATTTTGTGTTTCCTACGTAATGTAGATACAATGAATACCTACGTATTATATACATACTAGTGATGTAACGAATGTCAATTTTTGATATTCGCGAATACGAATGCGAATACGAATATTTGAAATGATATTCGCGGATACGAATATTTCATGTGAAATTTATTGACATGAAATATTAAAAAATTGTTATGAAAGAGAACTTCATACTCCTGTTTTCGTACTTTAATGTTAATAAAAACTACCCAAAATTTTAATGATCGTCAGTAAATAATATTTGAAAATAATAGAAAGCACAAATTTCTATAAAAAATTTACTGGATTCGTATAAGCTAATATTTTTAACCCCCGACTAGAAAAAGGGGTATTATAAGTTTGTAGTGTGTGTCTGTATGCCTGTGTATCTGTGTGTCTGTCTGTGTCCACGTACAGGCCAAACGGCTGGACCGATTTTCATTTAGTTTTTTTTTTTTGTTTGAAAGATGACTTGATCGAGAGGGTTCTTAGCTATGTTTGAAAAAAATCGGTCCAGCCGTTTAGAAGATATAACATCTTTTCTGAAAAAAGTCGGGGGTTTTTAAAATTTTTAATTTTTGTTATTATTCATTTATTTAAACTTCTTTTAGGATTTTTGCATTTATTTATTTGATTTTTTGGAAAAATATTCGTATTCGTATACGCCTGAATTTGACGAATACGAATGCTTCGTATTCGCATTAAAAATGGGCGAATATTCGGCAATTCGATTACAAATATTCGTGCATCACTAATACATACATATGTAGTATATGGAGTCCTAGTTTCAACTATCCCTAAGGCCCTGATTGAAATCTTGCAGAAGTCTGACCGACTTTAAAAAATCTCTTTGAAGTTGTGTTTTAGGTGCCACACTATCATACAAAAATTATGCAAAAACAACATTCTCAGCTTTCTGACAATAAAAACAACTTTGATCGTATGGAATTTATCATTTTATGAAAGTTTTCATAAATATTTCTAAAATCGCACGACTTGTCAAAAAATCTGTCACACAGTTAAATTTTTAGTCCACACTACTACTTTTTTTAGCACACATGTCATATTTGGCAGATCGCGCGATTGTGTAGGAAAGTGAGTCACGTCCTCAAGCGATAAAAATGGAAGTTTTCGGAAGACGTTTTTTTAGTATTCAAATATGGTTTACATTATATGCACATAACGAGCCTTTTTTTAAATTTTATATATTCACAAACTAATTCTGCCTTAAGCGACAATTTACGTATGTAAAACAAGTTTGAATACCATAAGAAAAAACTTCTGAAAAACTTAATTTTTATCACTTCTGATTAAATCGAAAATAAGGCTCGACGAATTGTCGCTTACGATAAAATTTCAGGATGTAAGCTTTTATTATGTATTATGACTTATAAAGTCTAGTAGAGGACTTAACTCATTTTTCAAAAAATGTCACGTAGGTCGTTTAGTTGAAACAGCGACGGTATGTGCTATAAAAATATCTTTAAATACTACTAAATTTGTATAAACAGGAAATTCAAAGCTATTTCAATAAATTTTTTAAAATTTAAATCTGGCATTACACTTTTCTTCTGTAGAACATTTTAGCAGAATTTTTTTTACAGATTTAGCATTCTCTCATCATAATTTTCTGGCAAAAAATTAAAATTTTTTATTGCCAACAAATTCTGCCAGAAAACATTTAGCAGAATTTTTTGAAAGATGAAATGTTGTTGAAAATGGCAACAATGCAGTCATCATCTGCAAAAGTATTTAAGCCAAATAAAAACTTAGTTTTCCACTCTATATTCCACATATTTTTTCTCTTTTTTATAGCAATAAAAAGTGCTGTTATAAAAAGATTTAAATTAGATAATTTATTTATATAAATAATATAGAAAAAAATTAAATCACTGGTAGTGTTTGAATACTCTCGGTGTATTTTTTTCATAAATTTCTGTTAGGAGTTGTAATGTGTACGTATGCAAAGCAGAATTCTAGCAGAGCCCTCAGGGCAATGGGATGGTGTACACTGTTCTATATGTATATCATGGTTGACACTATCTGCAGCTATTAGATTATTTCCCCAGAGATAAAAAAATTAATGCATGCATACGAGTACAATAAACATACATTCGCATAGCAACGACAACTTACAACAGCAAACCAAAGTCTATAAAATAAAGGCAGGGGCACAATGAATCTGTCATGCGTTAAACTTCGCCTTTTTCAATTGACAGCTAAGTTGAAATACATGTTTTCTTATGAGGTCTGTTACATTCACTACGTGTCCGTCAACGCAAAGTACAAAATTAGGTAAAATTTTAACTTTTTGCATACGTTTAGTTTGACAGATATTGGTTGGTTTTTTTTTGGTATGTTCTGATATGGAATTTTGTGTGTTGTGGCAGCAAAAATAAAATTAAACAAAAGAAATGAACGAAATGAATACAAAAAGTGAAATTTAATAAATAAAATGGAGATTCGACCTATTGAAGCCGTTCAAATGCTTCCGTCAATAAAGTAATCATTGTGCTAACCTTCTCCGTCGTTACGTTAATGTCAGTTGAAAAAGGCGAAGTTTAACGTATGACGGATTCATTGTGTCCCGACCTTAACGATCACTACATACACACATATTCCTTGTCACTACCCTGCAGTCAGATCAAATATCTTTGTGTCAACACTAAATTTCTAGTGACAATTTTGGTATAATAAGTTTTCTTCTATCCGTCATTATAAAAGAAAGATAGAAAACTAATATTGTGTATTTGTGGTGGAAGAAAGCCTGTCATAGTGTTTATTTATTTTCTTTGAATCACCAGTGATCTTTACTTTACGTTCGCTTTAAGGCGAATTTATTTTCAAAGTGGTATCCATATAATGCTCAAACAAATTCTGCCAAAACTGTCAGAGATCATATAAATTTTAGTTTAAGTTAATGTTAATTTTAATTTTATTGAGATTTTTTTAATATAAATTTGCAAGAAAGATTTGCTACAAGTGATTTCTGATACATGCAAATAATGAATTTAAAGTTTCTTTTTCCAAAATTTTATTGATATTATTTTTATTAATTACATATGCCTTGGTACAAAGTATACATTGAATTCATGTTATGTTTTAAGAATGGTTAAAGCTAGGAATGTAACGAATGTTCGCATTTGCAAATTTTTCGCTTATTTTTGCTATTTGCATTTGCTAAAATGTATGCGAATATGTAAGACAAAAAAATTTTGTACTTCTTTTACGAAAAAAGTTTGCCATTAACAAACGTCAAAAACACGAAAATTATTTTCAGCCAGCATGAAAAATATACATATAGGGTATGTTCGTAGATTCAGCAAATTTATGCAGAAGTTCTGCGAATTTTTTCTGCGTATGCGTGATCAACTGTTGCACATGCTTTACAACTGCTCAATATCTGTGCATAGTTGGCATTTTTGAATGAACTGCAAACAAGTTTTAAGTCAGCAAGTAATTTTATTTAAGAAAGTTGTCATCTCGTCGATGTGAAAGCACAAAAAACTCTTTATAAAAGTTTGCACATTGTGCACATGGCTTGGACGTAGCTGACTTATAAGTAAGGCATTCTTCAAAGCTTTATCAGAAAGCTTTTCCAGAAGCAACACTTGCAAAACTGGTGCAGACAGGTATATCTGTGCAGACCTATACCATGTTCCCATAGGAACCACGTAATCATTACCTAGTCAATTGTTTTAGCGTTACTAGTTTGTCTACCACTACGGCAAACATACAAGTAAATACCCTGCAGAAAGTGCGAATAGTGAAATTGTGGTGATTTACAAGTGACGTTGTCAGTAGCACTAGTGACCAAGTGTACCCCAGCCAATGGTATCATCTATTGACATTTAACATTAGCTTGTCATTGAAAATCCACCACTAGACTATATCACTACTAACTTAGTAGTTCTTTCGGGACCACATGGAGACATTGGCACCAAAGATTCACTAGTAAATTTTAGGAGCTCTAGCCTACAATATCGATATATCCAATCTCGTTGTCAATAGTAAACTTATAGTGATTTTCTAGTGACATTATCAATAGTGCTACTGACTAGGTGTACCCCAGCCAATGCAAATGCCTATTGACAAATAACATAGGGTTGTTATTGAAAATCTAACAGTAGACTTTAGCACTGTTGAGAAGGTAGTTCTTTTACGACCATATGGAGATATTTGAAACGAAGATTCACTCGCAAATTTTAGTGACCCTTATAGTTTCAGTTTTTAACCGATTTCTTTGTTCTGTTTTAATGATTTTCATGACAGAAAATCACCGCTTTGCGGTCACACTGCTATGTGGCAAAATAGCCAATTTACACATATATCGACTTCAATTACTAAATAACATTATTCGGTAGATTTCAGGCCTTGTTCGGTAGAATTAGTAGATTGTTAAATTCACAAACATATTCGGTAGAAGTGTGCACACTGCCCGAAATACCACAATTGTGGAGATGAAAATCACATACATGCTTATGCTATTTCATTTCGTCGTCACTAAGAAAGCCACAAAGTATACAGAGATGGAAGATAATTGCGAATTCTGGACGTCTCGCTCACACCGAACCCGTATCTTCTTTAATGCTTTTTCTCGTAGTTGCATTGTTTTAATGTTTTTGCATTTTATACTTTGTGTTAGCATTCGCAATGAGATTTTTGCAATTAAAAGGTTAAAATTAATATTTATGAACGAAAAAGCTTAAAGTTAAATCTGGAATTATCTGAAAACAAATCTTAATCACTTTTTTAATACTAGTAATCATTTTCACATTGTTTTTTAATTCAATACAAAAAATTCCTTAATTAAATTTTGTACATATGTTCACTTGTTCAAATGTATTTTCATTTGTTCTTTGTGGTCTCATTCGCTATGTACTTTTTGCAAGTAAATGGTAAATTAATAATTTTTAATGAAAATGATTAAAATGAAGTCTGTAATTATTTGGAAACTAATTTTAATCACTTTTTACCACTAATAACCTTTTACACATTGTGTTTTTTAGTTCAACACTTCAAAATTATTCATTTAAATTTGTAAAAACTTTCTCGTGTTCATTTCATTTTGGGTTACTAATCCATTCCTTCGGAAATTTTTGATACTTTTTATTCATTTTCTATTATTTAAACTTTAATTTATTTTTTTTTACTCGTGTAAAACAAAAGTTACCCTTTAGTTAATTTAATTATTATTTTTCGAACTTCATTTGTATCTATATTTATGATTTGAACAGGCTAAAGTTCGTATCGCATTTTAAGCTAAATTACATGGAATAATTATTAATGAACAAATAACACCAAAGTTAGTTGTAAATATTCTGACAACACATAGTTGAACGGAACACCCAGCCGTTTTTTTAACAGACAATGTCATCGTAAATTATTATATATATATATATATATATATATACATATATTAGGGTGGGTCGATTTGTATGGAGGCAAAAAAATCGCTCAAATTACAAGGACA
Organism: Tachina grossa; assembly: GCA_949987645.1. NCBI lineage: Eukaryota > Metazoa > Arthropoda > Insecta > Diptera > Tachinidae > Tachina > Tachina grossa. The sequence continues at coordinate 124,389,531 of OX465275.1, forward strand.
ATCGTATTCTAGGGATCAAAACAAGAAACTTTGCCGAAGGAACCATACTTCTTAAATGTATTTTGATCTTCCGACGTTTGATCCGATGGGTCAAATTTTCTTGAAGGGTCAAATTTTGAAAAATCTCACTTTGACCCATTTAGAGTTCCTAATTTCAAAAAATCACAAATGTTTGTATGGGGAACCCCCCAGGGGTGATTTCAGCGGGTGTACCACTGGCATAGGTGGGTCGGCCCTTCAAAATTAGTGGGAGTCGATCCTACATTTTGACTCGATTGAGGAACTCTAAATGGGTCAAAGTGAGATTTTTCAAAATTTGGCCCTTCAATGAAATTTTACCCTTTGGGTGAAAAGTCGGGACATCAAAATATATTTTAGAGGTAAGTTTGCTTCGGCAAAGTTTCTTATTTTGATCCCTAGAATACGACTTTCCTTGTAATTTGTGCGATTTTTATATCGACCCGCCCTCATATATATATATATATATTATATATATATAGCAATATATAATAATTTTCGATGCCATTGTCTGCTAGAACTCACTAACGCAACGACGCGTAATATAAAATTAAATCTTAATGATTAAAACATTATCCTCATCACCATACTCAACTTTTTATATCAGAAATAAATTGCGGACACCCTGGCAATTTATACAATGGCTGGATTGAAAACATCGATGCCGGCACCGGATTGGGTGCAAGTATAATATTCCGCTGCCAACCAGATATGCTTATGCTGGGTTATGCATCGAGTGTTTGTCAAATAGATGGTAGATGGCGAAATTCTTTGCCTGAATGTCTGGCACCATGCGTTGTACCTGCCATATCGCAAGGATATGTTGTGCCCATAGAAATCATAACCGATGAAAATGGAACTACCATAATAACACCGACAACAACAACTCAATCGCCTCTGTTGCAGATAGCCAATGTAGAGAAGGTTAAGCATGGTACCGCTCTGGATGTTAAATGTGATGAAAATTATGAATTTCCCGTTTCTCTACTGAGTCCTCCAACATGTCACAATGGCACATGGAGTATTATACCACGTTGTGTGCCAGCCAGGTGTAAAAGTATGCCCAAACCTCCGAAGCACGGTATGGTGTTGGCGCCAAAAACTGAACACGGAATGAAAGCTAGATTCAAATGCAAGGACGGTTTTAAGCTGGTTAGCCCGGAAGGCAAAGATGTTACGGATCCGAATGATTACATACTCACTTGTTCATTTGGCAATTGGACTGGGGAAACGCCACATTGCCAAGAAGTGTTTTGTTCGTTCCCCGGTTATATACCCAACGGTAAGGTTTTGCTTGTGGGAAATATGGGCCTCTATGACTATAGACCGTATGTCAAAAAGGTATTATTCTAAAGTATCCAATGAAATATTGTACTTTTTATTTATGTTTTTTAATACAATTTATTTTAGATTGTGAATAATAAACAAATAATGTATGACTGCGACAAAGGATATGTACTGGACATTGGTCCACCTGGAGCTACTTGCGTTGGTGGAAAATGGCGTCCCTTAGAATTACCTCAATGTTTATTAGGACAACATCCACGTCTTCGGTGGAATCGGCGACGTCGTTCGATAGAAATGAGACATCTTCGATCATCATATCTTATGAAGCACAAGAGAAATTTGGAGCAACACTTAAGGAGTGAAATATATAATCATTTTCCAAAATGGAATGAATTTTTAAATGACGGTAAGTTTTGAGCTACAGTTTAAGTATAAGTTCTGTTTTACAGAAGCAATATGAAAAAATGTTTTTTTTGGTAAGTTTCTCATACACAAGAGATTTGTTGCATACAAGTTCTCGTTGAACCTTCATAGTGAAGAGACATTAAAGCGGATTTTTTTTTACATATGTACATACATACGAAACAAATATAAACAACAACAAAATCAAAAATCATACAAAAAATATTCGTAATACATATTCACCTTGATAAATAAGCTAATTGGCTTTACTAATATTTTTTACATAGCAAGAAATAGCAAAAACAAAAAAAAACCGTAAACACAAACAAAGTTCCCTTGAGGAATAATACTCTGTATGAGTACCTCAAAGGAAAAAAATTTTGAAGTGAGTTCTAACGGCAGAAATGCTTATTTTACTGTGAGTTCTGAAACTCTTAATGAAAAAAATATAAATAATAAATCTGATGAAAATCTTTTTTTAACGGCAAAGCCAATTTTTCGTCAGCGATCAACTTCGCTTTGTCCAATGCCAACTAGTGAATCGTTAACATTACCATTGCCTAGTACTTCTTCATTTAAGTCTGCGATATCAACCGCATCGGGCTCGCCCTCATCACTAAACCAAGTTATCACTACAGATAACAGTAGCTCAAAACCCAAGGTACAAGTGGGAATGGACAGATATATAACAATGGTAAAGCGTGGGCGAAGCCCAAATTCTTCAAAAATTTCATCTGCTCCAAAGATGTCTAGGGATAACAGCGCATCATCTACCAATCGTCAAAATCGTTTTTCATTATTGCAAGACACCGACGACAAGCCCTCTACATCATCGCAAAAGTCTTTTAAGCCACCACCTATTTATCTGAGAAAAAAAAATTCTAACGCGCTTATAAAAAAACTACTGTCGACCATTGGTGAAAATACTTTTCACATCATTCCAATTAAACGAGGTAATATTGATGAAACTAAAATCCAAATATATAATGAAAAAGATTTCCGAAAAATTGTTAGTGAATTCGAAAAAAATAAAACAAATTTTTACACATACCAACTTAAGAGTGCTAAAGGCCTACAGATAGTATTAAAGGGCATAGATTCATATGTTGAACCCGAAGAAGTAAAATGTGCACTTGTCGACCAAGGATTCAAGGTAAAAAATGTTACCAACATATTTAATAGAGAAAAGGTCCCCCAACCCCTATTTCGGGTTGAACTGGAGCCGAACGACATACAATTGAAAAAAAATGAAGCCCATCCAGTTTATAACGTAAAGTATCTCTTACATCGAAAAATCACAGTTGAAGAGCCACGTAAGCGTTCAGGTCCCGTACAGTGCCATAATTGCCAAGAATATGGCCATACGAAAACTTACTGCAAGTTACCTACAGTGTGTGTTATCTGCGGTGAATTGCATGGTACTGCTAGCTGCACTAAGCCAAAAGATCAAGCAGAAAAAAATGTAGTAATTGTGGAGGTAATCACACAGCTAACTATAGAGGGTGCCCTGTATTTTCTTTCGTTAAACAGGCTATGGGTCAAAAACCCAAGCTAACTCCAGCTCTACAAGTAAACGCGAACTCCGACACTTTTGCTCAAATCAGCCAACCAGTTACTTCACGTGTATCGTATGCTGATGCTGCTAAGACTAGTTCAATTCCCACGCAAAATGTTCCACCGCCAAATAATTCAACGAATTCAAACTCAAGCCTTAACTTTAGTCGCCTTGAAGCTACTATTGAGAATCTGGTGCTAACTATAAACAACTTTACTACAAATATGACAAGTATGATGCAAGAAATGCTGCGAATGCCGAATAGACTGCTTCAAACATTAGTTAATAAACCATGAACACGTTAAAAATATGTTTCTGGAACGCAAACGGCATTCGCCAACATAAAAATGAACTTGAGCACTTCCTCATGGAAAAAAATATTGATATAATGTTGGTTTCTGAGACTCATTTGACCTCAAGAAGCTTATTTAAAATGAATGGTTACACTTTATATGATACAAAGGGCCCGAGAGGGAGAGCATGTGGTGGATCAGCAATTCTGATTAAGTCAAGACTCAAGCACTATGTCCCTGACAACGTTAGTGAAGAATATTTGCAAGCAACGAATATTTTCGTATTTTCGTAGAAAATTTTTGTGCGAATTTCGTGATATCATTAATTTAATCACCTCCCAGATTTTCAGTTACCGAAGATCAGTATGAGAAGTTCTACAAATCGCTTGGATCTTGTTTCGTGGCAGCTGGTGACTACAATGCAAAACATACGTATTGGGGATCGCGTCTTGTTACACCTAGAGGTCGAGCCTTGTTCAATACAATTTCAAAAATGGGCTTAGATGTCATTTCGAGTGGGGAGCCTACTTACTGGCCTACTGACGTAAGAAAAATTCCAGATGTTATAGATTTTGCCGTCACGAAAAATATTCATAGGGACTTAATTCATGTAGAGACCTCTCTAGATCTGTCCTCCGATCACTCTCCAACAATAGTTACAATTTTCAACCCACTAAGGAGTGATTTAACTAACTCATATGTGAAGTTGATTAATGGAATCAACTGGCTTCCATTCAAAAAATATCTTAGTAGTCACTGCGTAGAAAACATTCAGCTTAGATCATGCGATGACATTAAATTTAACATTGCCAATCTTAACGAAAATATTAAACAGGCTGCTGAGCACGCCAGTACCTCCTATCCGCAGACCGGCTTTAACAGAATTTATTCTACGGAAATTGAACGTCTTGTATGTGAAAAAAAGAGAGCTAGAAGAGAATGGCAACAACACAGATCACCCCTAAATAAAATCAGACTTAAAGAATGTACTAAACGACTCAAAGAGGTGCTATCGTCGGAAAAAACTGCACTACTGGAAAAGTATTTAAAAGCTCTTGATGTAACGTCCGCATCTAATTACTCTTTATGGCGCGCTACTAGAAATCTTAAACGACCCGTTGATCTTAAATCACCATTGCGTACTGCGACCGGAGGCTGGGCAAGAAGCGATAGTGAGAAAGGTAACTTATTTTCTGAGCATTTAAAATCTGTATTCACTCCCAATTCATGTACGGGTGCTGCTGATTTACCGAGTGTAGTTTCTCTACCCCCTCGTCCCTTAAGGTTTAAGATGCGTGAAGTACAAAAAGTAATTGCTGAACTCAACCCGAAGAAAGCTCCAGGTATTGATGGCATTAGTAACAAAATGCTCATGAACTTGCCTCATATTGCAATAAGAATCCTGCTATTTACTTTTAATGCTATTTTAAGAATGCAGTATTTTCCACATAACTGGAAACTGGCCAAGATCAAAATGATTCCAAAGGCGGGCAAAGATCTTACCAAGACTGAGTCATATAGGCCTATAAGCTTACTATCTACAATCTCAAAGCTTTTCGAAAAGCTGCTCATGACTAAATTGTCCAGAATTTTAACTGATAATGGATGCATCCCGGACCATCAATTTGGCTTTAGAAGTCAGCACAGCACGATTGAACAAACGCATAGACTGGTCCAAGTTGTAAGAAGAACATTTGAAGAAAAGAAGTATTGTTCTGCTCTCTTTATTGATGTTTCTCAGGCGTTTGATAAACACGAAGGCCTTGTTTTAAAATTGAAGATATGTCTGCCAATAAACATTCAAAAGCTTTTGCAAAGTTATATTATTGATAGGAAATTTACTGTTGTGAAAGGAGAGTTCACGAGTGTGCCCGAATCTATATCTTCTGGTGTGCCCCAGGGTAGTATTCTGGGTCCTGTCTTGTATTTAGTATATACTTGTGATATGCCTGTGAGCAATAATATCCATATTTCTACTTTTGCCGATGATACAGCCTGTATGAGTGTGCACGAAAACCCTTATGAGGCATCTCGCAATCTCCAGGAACATATCACTCAGCTGGAAATATGGTTGAACTTATGGAGAATTAAAGTCAATGAACAAAAGTGTGTCCATATAACGTTCACCCTAAGAAGAGATACTTGCTGCCCCATTCGAATCAACAATCAAAATATTCCCCAACATTCCCAAGTGAAATACCTTGGTATACACCTTGATCGAAGACTTACATGGAAACATCATATTGACTCTAAGTTTACTCAGATGAAACTTAAGTTAACTCAAATATATTAGTTGATTGGCAGAAACTCAACACTCAGCCTAGACTGCAAACTTTTATTATACAAGTCGCTTTTGAAGCCAATATGGCGCTACGGAATTCAGTTATGGGGCACTGCTTCAGCTTCCAATGTCGAGAGAATCCAACGAAGGCAAAACCAAATTTCACGGTTAATAACATCGGCTCCATGGTACATCCAAAATTCTATTATACATCGTGATTTAAATATGCCACTAGTGACTGAAGAAATTGAAAAATACGCAGGCAAATATTTAACAAAACTCGAATCACATCCTAATCCGCTTGCTCGTAATATTTTGAACTTTACTGGACACATCCGCTTAAAAAAGAGGGACACACGGGCTCTTATACCTAACACTCCAGATGGGACTACTTGAAAATACTTTTGCCCCCCTTTTTTTGATTATCACTACTAATGTATTATTTATAACTACCACTAAGTTTATGTCCGACACTGGTCTGGCCTAATAATTTTTTTTATAGATTTAAGATTTGAATACTTATTGTTAGTTCATATATGAATATACAATAAATAAATTCATGCAAAAAAAAAACAACAAGTCTTGCCTCCATAAATCAAATAAAGAGAAGCAACATTCAGGCAATAAATGCCTCCTACTATTACTAAGTGGTAGTGAAGACAGGTGGTGAAGGAAAAGATAGAGAAAGCTTCATTCTTTTACAACTCTGCTTTTTGCACGTTTTTTTTATAATTCAGAGTTGAAGCACCTCTGGAGTAAATGAGGAGTATTAAATTTTTAAAGCTGTGTTTAGTAGCCATTTTATTGGTATAGTTCAGTGACCAGTGACTATGCCTTCGTAACTTGAACTTTCCTACAACAACTGACCCAAAGGGTCACTAATGTACATCAGGAAAATACGTGGTATTGTTATTTAATAACTGTTGGTTACCGGGCTCGAACCCAGGACCTTCGGTTTTGTAGTCAATGTGCTAACTACTTCCGCCAACGCCACCCACAAACTAGTCTTGTAGACCAAGAGCCCAGAGTCGCCAAATCCACGTCATTATAGCAAAGCTAAAATTTCGGGGTATAGGTACGGTGACCATCCGTTCTGTATTATACAGAACAGTACTGTATTTGAGAGCCCTGTTCTGTATAAATTATTCATTAGGAAATAACGTTGAAATGTTCTATATTTTATTTACTGTTCAGTATTTGTTCTGTATTTTCATGACTCAAACTGCGTTTAAAAAATTAACGAGGTTTCTTCAACAACGCTGTTTTAATCAACATTTAAAAAGGGCTTAATATATCAACTCTAAATGCCGCAGTTCTATAAAAATACAGAAACAACATGAGTTTTGTTTCCTTAATTTTTTTTCCTTGAGAGCGTGAATATGAAATTTGTCTGTGTTAGTGACATCTTATTTTTGACGATCCCGCTTTAGGAGCCTGGCTTTTCTTCGTTAATTGTCAAGCTACTTTATTTCATGATTATATAACGCAGATTGAGTTCCAAAAAATATGTATGACAGAGGTCTCTCTCATTATTAATGAACTTAAGTTTAAAATCCCACAATGTAGAGAGGAAATATTTTTGCCTATTGTATTGCTGTTAAAAAGATTGTAATTGAGTTGAGCCAAAAAAATGTTATTGATATGGATTAGTTTAAAGCCAGGCTGTTCAAACTGGCACCAGAGTGCCAAACATCAATCGGCTTCCTATACAAATGAATACATACACGCGAATACTTTCGGTGTTCTCTTAGTGGCCAGCCTTGGTTTAAAGGTAATGCAAGCCGATTTTATGCAGATTGTATTGATTTTATGCAGAAGTTGAAACTCCTACGTGGAAATATGTTAAATCCAGTCTTGTTTTCATTATGGATAAAAGAAAAGAGTTAAACATAAACTACATCGAATTATTTGATGAATTAACTCTTGTTAAAAGAGAATTTAGAAAAATTAAAGAGAATGAGAATCAAATATCAGCATAAATGTTTAAATATTTTAAATAAAGAGACATAAGTTTCCAAAATAGGTTGAAAGTTGTCGAATTCAGTTTACGTTTATCTGGTTCCAATGCACCAACAGAAAGAGTATTTTCTAATTTATATAATATATGGACCAGTGAAAAAACTTTAATGAAGATGGATACCATCAGAGCGTTTTTAATAAAAAATAAAATATGATTTAAATTGTATTGAATTTAAAGAATATTTATACGGAAATCAATACTTGGTTAAACAAATTCATTCCACAGAAAAATATCAAAATTAGCTGTTTAAATATAACGCTGTGTAAATATAACGTGTAAATTCGAAAGCATTTTCTTTAGTTTCGAATTACACACATAAGTATAAATACATACATATGAAGATTAGCGTATGTGATTACATTGTTATGCTACTTTTTGAATTTTTTTTTTTGTTAATTTTTACTGTTTGTTAAGTATTTCTTTGTTCTGTATTTTGATTTAAAAATTATGGTCACCGTAGGTATAGGTATTATGCCAAAATATCTAATGAAATCTTGTACTTTTTATTTTTATAATTTCCCGCTATAGGAAGTTACTGATTTCAACCCATTTTTCGAAAACCGTGTTTTCATCATCGTCCCTAGGACGTCGAATTATCTAATATGCAAAATTGGTTTTTTAGATTCGTTATCTTGGTACCATAATTTTAACGATATACCTCGTTTCAAAATGCTGAAATTCTCACGGACGATAGATGACTCAATAAGAAATATTTTAAGTCTGGCACTTTTAGGAATACGATGATTTTAAATTCATAACTGACGGGGTCTTCTCGCCCTTCTTATAAGTTCAAATTTGAATATTGGACAGTTTGACGTGGTAGGGACGATATTCCGAAAACCGTGTTTTCATCATATTTCGACGTTTTGATGTCCTGGGAGTCAATTTTGACTATTTTCGCGTTCATTGCATTATGTCTGTATGCATGTGTGTGTGTAATTATTTATGTTAACATTCATAACTTAAAAATGGGTCAACGGATCCGTTGAAAGTTTGCCCCGTTCGGAAGATTTTGAATTCACTTAGATGTCGTAAGACAATGAAACGATTCAGTTCGGTTGATTTCGAAAATAAAATTTTTAAATATAAAAATTTTTTAATTACTGTGCCAATCGAGTTCAAAATATAATCAGCACCTAACCTCTAAAAGACACGTCGATTAATGCTTATTTAACAAAAAAAAAAAAAAAAAAAATACGTGTGGCACTCGGGGACTGCCGCGGAAAAGCTATTGCTTAGCATTTTTGATGTGTAAACACCTATACACAGAAAAAAATGATTTTGATATTTGAATACGAAAATTGTTGAATCAATAAAAAAATCTTTCGAATTTTCTGTGATGACGATTTTTGCATTACTGATATTAAATTGATCAATTAAATTGTATGCACGTTTATTGAATATATTTTTTTTTCAGTCAACAAAGAAATTTAATGAATCAAAGACAAAAGTTGTTGACTGAAATTTTATTTTCAGTGATAATTGTTATAGTGTGTGTGTGTGGATGAATGCCACGTTTTTCAACCCCTTTTTGTTTGCTTTTGCTTGGCTGCTATTAAAACTAAATGTGTTTGGGATGAGTCGACCCGGCAATCTCTTGACTATTAAACTAACGTACTTACTACTAGGGTGATCGACTCGGTTTTTCAACCAGTTTTAAAGTCCGGTTTATTCATAATCCGGTTTGTAGGTTTTTTCAAAATGTTGATTTTACGAATGTCGAATAGTCCAGTTTTTTTACAATTTAAAAACCGGCTGAGTCGAATACTTTTCGATTTGTACATTTCGCAATAAAATTAGGTTTTACTATATTAAAACTTAGACCAACGTGTAAGTATTGTTTTTTTCAGTGTAAAACCTCTAAGCGAAATTATTTTATGAGGTAATAGCAGAGGTGAATTAAATTGGCCTTATGGTGTGGAATGGATGTCAAAATTCCGTTGCAAAAAGTGTGTTTTACGTACCATTTACACATGCCACTATAGTGACATGCCATTTTGAAAAACTCAATACACTCACGATTTTTCACTAACACACTCAAATTTTTCGCAATGGCAGCCCCAGTGGCAGCGAGTGAAAATTTGGCAGTTGCATGCCATTGAATGTCAAAACGAAGAAAAGTGTTACCCTGTTATACATTTGATGCAAATTTATTGGATTACTGTGAAAATTAAATTAATATTTTAGCTTGTTAAATGTGATTTATAACTTGATTTGTGTGGGAAAACTGAAGTTTGTTAATTATAAAGAACTAATATTATTAAAATAATAATAAGTGTTAATAGTTTCCTCAAGAATGTGCCTTTGTGACGTACTAGGCAACTCTATTCTATAAACAAAAGGAAAAGTAAAAATGGAAGCGAGACTGAGCCAGCTCGCTTCGACGACATTTTTAAAATGGAGTGGCAATGGCATGTGTAAACAGCAAAGCAAATGGCAAGAGATTCGACTTTTTCGAAGAATTTTTCGTCGATAATACGTACACAACACTGGCATGCCACTAATGGCATGTGTAATTGCAGTGTTAGTTTTGTTAACATTTTGCTTCATATTTTATATAGAGGTAGATATCCACCTTGTCCATACATTCATATGTATATACCATTAAGGAATAAACTCTACATACACCCATAATTTTTGTGGTTTGAGGAAACTTGGGAAGAAATTAAAAAAATTCATTATGCCAATATTGAAGGTGCTAATAAATATGTTTATACAAGAAATAAAAAATAATAATTATATAACAACTACAATGGCAAAAATATTCAAAATACATAGAAAAAAAGTCTACATACAGGCATAAAATACATGAAAAAATACGTGCAAAATGTTTGAGGCCGTCAACCTGTTTGAAAATTCTATGATTTACGGTACCAAGCCGTCAACAAAAACAACAATTGATATTAACCTCGAAAGAATCTAAAATATTTACCGCAGATGACGCTATTGAATTTGAGTTCACGTCATGTGTAATAAATACTTAATTTAATCTCTATTTAAGCATGGTTAATGTTTTGAGGGCAATGTCGTTATTTGTGGTAAATGTTTAGATTATTTCAGAGATATTGGTTGTATTTACATGAACTGTTAACTATATTTTTTAATAAATCAATTTGAAATCCAAACTTTTGTACAATAATTTTCTTACTTACAAAACCGCTTCACCAGTTTTTCATGAATTGTAAAAACCGAAACCGGGTTTTTCATAATTTCAAATATTCGGACTATTCGAAAACCTGTTTCTAGAAAAAGTCGAATAATCGATCACCCTACTTACTACTCAGCTAAAGAGCAAATCATTATTGAATAAGCAAATAATGAATAGAAGCAAAACATGATTTCTTATGTGCCCATTGTCTTGATATAATCTAAAAATAACTTTGTTGAGTAAAAAAAACAAGCCACGACGTTTTTCGACTTCTTGTCCGAACTCACACGTATACAATACCAACAATTAAAATAAACAACAACATCAGCACATGACCACGTTGAGTCAATCAACAAGCAAGGAAAACACCAACAAAAATAAATGACAGTAAATGATATTTTAAAATGCGCGGAATTGATAAATACAATATTCAAGTTAATGACAAATATTATTGAAATTAAAAATTTTATTCAATAACATGGCTTTATTGAAAATAATTCTTGTAAATTTTTTTCTGTGTACGCTAGGGGGTAAAAATCTTTTTCACAATACAATCACAAATTTTGAGTAAGATGCACACCACGTTGTCAAATCGGTGTGAGCTACATATGAGTGTATTGGTGTTTGAAAGAAGCAATAAAAACTTATTTAAAATATTGTAAATACATAGGAATTTGTTGGTTTTTGTTTATTTTATTTAACTTGATAATTGCTTTATTATTTATTATTATTATGGTCCCGTACACCAAAGGTGAAAATGAAACGTATTGTTTTCGCTACGATGTCCGTCCGTCTGTCACAGGGTATTTTCTGGAGAACCGTAAGAGCTACGGACCTGAAATTTGGACACAGTGTGTAGACATTTGGCTACTACAACAACAAATACATGAGAGTTAAAAATTAAAGGGTGTTGCAAAACGAGCAACGAAAAATGTTAAAATCCCATGTAATATACATACAATTGTATGTACATACATATATACACCTGAAATGTGTAAAGTTAGTGTATTTTTATACAGACTACAACAATTAACAGTAAATTTAAAAAATTTAAATTAAATAGTGTTCCTTCAGTTAATGTAATTTTGACTTTGTAATTTTGACAATTTGCTGCATCTTGGAAACCGTAAGAGCAAAACTCTTGAAATTTTCAAAAACGGTAAAACTAAAAAAATTATAAAATGGCCAAATCTAAAAAAATCGCCAAAAAGAAAAAAAAGCACCAAAAAAAAAAGAGTTCTAGGACTAAAATAAATCGCGAAAAACCGGAAAAATCGCCAAAATGAAAAAAACCCTTAAACAAAAAAGTCGCCAAAATGTAAAAATCTCAAAGTGAGAAAATCGCCAAAATAAAAAAAACCCCAAAAACAGAAAAAAATCGCCAAAATGAAAAAAAAATGCTGAACTGAAAAAAACCCCAAAAACAGAAAAAAAATCGCAAAGTGAAAAAAAAAATCGCCAAAATGAAAAAATTGCGAAAATGAAAAAAAAATCCCTAAAATAGAAAAAACCGCCAAAACGAGAAAAAAGCGACAAAACTGCAAAAATCATTTAAACTGAAAAAACTTAAAAACAAAAATGCTCAAAACCGAATATACAGAACCCTTCGTGCGCGAGTCAAAGTCACACTTTACTGAATTTATTTTAATTGCAATGCGTACACAACAACAATAACAGCAACAACTAAACGCTGAACAACAGGAATTACAAATCAAAAAGTAAAAGTAAAGGCATTTACCATAGATGAGGAGTACCACTAAAATTTCAGTAAAAATAATAAAAAAAAATTTAACCAGTAAATTTTTAGTGATGATTTATTATGTGATGAGGTGCATTGAATTTTCAGTAATCAGTAATGCCTGTATTCATAATGAAATTCCACATTGCTTTTTTTATCAACTTATGCAAATTTATTTTTTAAAATAAAAAACGTACGAATTGTCTGTTTATTTGTGTTTATCATTTTTGATTGACCACGATACTAATATAATCAATAGGGAGAAGATCCCCCAGCCTCTATTTCGTGTTGAACTGGAGCCGAATGATATAAAGTTGAAAAAAACGAGACTCATCCAATTTATAACCTAAAATACGTCTTACATCGAAAAATCACAGTTGAAGACCCACATAAGCGATCAGGTCCCGTACAGTGCCATAATTTGCCAAGAATATGGTCACACAAACACTTACTGCAAATTACCTACTGTTTGTGTTATCTGCGGTGAATTGCACGGTACTGCTAGCAGGGTTGTCAGATTTTTTCCGACCTATTTCGCCAAATTGATTTTAAAAATCGCCAAAAGTCGCCAAAAATCAGTTTTATGTAGTTTATCTTAGTATATATCGGGTGTTTTTTATTGAGGTATAGAACTTTAAGTTGGCATCACTTTTTTAACTGGCGGCCATTTTGTCAGCTGTTAAGTGATTAATATTTAGTTTGGTTTGCCATATTATCATAAGCAGGTTGACAAAAGAACAACGCTTGCAAATCGTGCAAATTTATTTCGAAAATAATGGTTCAGTTCGCGAAGTTTACCGCAAGCTCCGTCCATTTTATGGTCGACATAATCGTCCATCAGAGCAATTAATTCGGTTAACCATGGATCGTTTTCGCACTACGTTTACTCTATGTGATAATACGCATCCGCAGAGACGTCGAACAGTGCGCACCGAAGAAACAATTGCCGCTGTAGAGCAAAGTGTTGAAGAGGACCCGAATGAATCGATTCGCCACCGTGCACAGCAATTGGAGCTTTGTAAATCAACTTTATGGAAGATTTTGCGAAAAGATCTTGGCTTGCGACCTTACAAGATCCAGCTTGTGCAAGAATTAAAGCCGCGAGACCATGCAATGCGTCGTGATTTTGGTGTATGGGCCGAAAATGAGATTGATCTCGATGCTGATTTTCATCGCAAAATTTTGTTCAGTGATGAGGCTCATTTTTGGTTGAATGGCTACGTCAAGAAGCAAAATTGCCGCATTTGGAGTGAAGAGAATCCACATGAGACCCTTGAGACGCCATTACATCCACAAAAACTGACTGTTTGGTGTGCTCTATGGGCTGGTGGAGTCATTGGGCCATACTTCTTCCGAAATAATGCTGGAGAGTCAGTTACCGTTAATGGAGACCGGTATAGAGCCATGATAACCGACTATTTTGTTCCCGAATTGGATGGCATGAATGTGGATGAGTTGTGGTTCCAACAAGACGGCGCTACATGCCACACAGCGCACGTCACAATCGAATTATTGAAGGAAACATTCGATGAGCGCATAATTTCGCGGAATGGACCTGTCAATTGGCCACCAAGATCGTGTGATTTGACACCATTGGATTATTTTCTTTGGGGATATGTGAAGTCGCTCGTCTACGCCAACAATTCAGAAACGTTAGGGGACTTGGAAGCCAACATTCGTGGCGTTATTGCCAACATACGGCCCCATATGCTCGAAAAAGTGGTTGAAAATTGGACCTGTAGAATTGGCTTTATTCGAGCCAGCCGCGGCGGCCACATGCCCGAAATCATATTTAAACATTAATGGCATAAAATTATCCTTCCAATAAAGCCAAATTGATGGACATTAAAACGATGTTCTTGTGTTTTATTTCAATTCGAAGTTCTATACCTCTAAAAAAACACTCATTATTTGATAATAAATATGTTTTGATATAACAGTTTTTTTTACAGAAATTTTTATAAAATGATCGTGTCAAAATTTATCAGAAAATCTCCAATATTAGAAATAAAGTCGCCAAAAGTTGTTTTTTGTAAATTTTTCTCATCCAAATACAAATTTCATTAATAACTATGATTAATATAGGAAAATTATCAAAATCAAATTGTTTTAACTTCTTGCCGACGAGTTTTGATATTATTTATTTTTGAAACTACTCATCCAACCAACTAATTTTCCTGAATTAGAAAAATTTTGAAGTTCAATTTTGTTAAAAAAAATATCTTTAATAATCGCCAACATACTTATTTATCGCCAGAAAAATCGCCAACAAATTTACTTATCGCCAGAAAAATCGCCATGTCGCCAAACCAAAAATTTGGACGAAAAACAAGTTGAAAAATCGCCACGTTTGGCTAGAAATCGCCATATCTGATAGCCCTGACTGCTAGTTGTACTAAACCAGACACGGGCGTTTCTTTGCACAATTGTGTTGAGAGCACCCACACGTATTCTTACCAGTGTTGCCATAGATGTAAGAGGAAAAGTGCTAGATTGCAGAAATAAAAGTGCTAAAATGTTCTACAGCACACACAAAAAAGAGCTAAAATCAGTTAATATTTTTAGTTCCTCTTATTTTTTAAGCGGTCCTACACTTGCAATAAAATTGTGAATTATTTTGTATTTTATATTATCGCTAACGTCTATATCATATTCATAGGTGGCTCAATAAATTTTTTTCATAACTAAGAAAATACAATTATATGATATTTTATTAAGTTTTTTTAGTGTGAGAAAAACTTCGCCATATTTTTTGCAAGATTTGTATCAATCATTCCATAGTACCTATAGGTCAAAGCGACAATAATATCGATGGTGTTGCGTAAATTGTACGTTATTTGACCTTTTCACAACCCCAACGATGTGAACAATAACATATTCAATAATACTGTATGTATAGGCCGCTTGAAATATTTAATTTATAAATTTTGAACCCAGCTGCAAATGGAATACCAAGAAAGAAAAAAATCTTTAAGGGTGTTAAATATATCATTTAAGTAAAAATATATTTAATACATAGATAAATCCGATTAACCGATTTAATATATACCAATTGCACACGTTGTATAGTTTTACTGAAACAATCGTATAACCGACAACTAAAGTCTAGGACTCATTTTAGCTTTGACTGTGCTTTTGGTTAAGATGATGAATATACTTATTAACACTACGTTTTTAAAACAGAATAAAGCTTAAAACAAGTTTTGTTAATTTACTTAGTATTTCAAATGTTGCACTAATATATTTGTACCCATATTTGTATCTTTCTCAAAGCAGTTCAGTTATATGACTCCTGTCATACCAAACACTTAATGAAGATTAATAAATTTGATAAAAATATAATATTAATTGGTTCGAAATTTTATAAATTTAATGAAATAAAAAGTGCAAAAATGCTAAATAGTTTTAAAAAAGTGCAAAGCTAGCACTTAGCGTTATTTTCAAAATCTTTAGTGCTAAACGAAGAAAAAAAGTGCTAAATCTAGCACTAAAATGGCAAGCCTGATTCTTACCCTCTTAAATTTAGTCGTCGATGAGACCACAAAACATACAGAAGTGTCACGAGACGGAAGATACGGATATTTTTCTGTTTGTCTCGTTTTCCCTCAAATTTTGTCGTCGTTTTTGTTTTGCTACGTCTTTCTAGTGCAATAAATTTTTATTAGCTGTGTTAATTGGTAAGTAGTAATACACTACAGTATCAAATACTTTATGCTTTTCTCTTTTTTCCACGAATTTTAACAAAAACCTGATTGGAGCTTTTTTTACCTGTCACTTTCTTTACTTCTGTGTATTCTGTGGATGAGACATCGACGAATGCACATCAGGGGGATGCTTACATATTTTTTTTTTTCAAGAATATTTGACCAGCAAACATACGTGTTTAATTTAAAATTGATAATATGCGTATGCGAAAAATATTTTATTATAAACAATGCATTTGTTAACATACAATGTTTTTCATGTTATCAAGATTTTTTAAGGAAAAAAGGGAATTTGTCGTTAACAGATATTCATGTTTAATGGTAGGGAAAGAGAAACATTTTAAATAAAAATAAAAACATTTATTTGAAAAAAAAACCAAATTGTTGCTATAAGTGGACCATAGCAAAATAAAATTTGAAAAAGATTTTTACAATTGAATGTTTGCTTAGAAAATGTTTTATTTTCAATTAATATTTCAACTGTGTGGCTTTGTGTATGGTGGGTAGTTCTCAACCTCAACACATTGACAGTTCACCAATTCATTCATAGTGCCCTCCAGTGTACTAAACCAAAAGATTAAGCAGAAAAAAAATGCAGTAATTATGGAGCTAATCACACCGCTAACTACATAGGTTGTCCAGTGTACTCCTTCGTAAAGTAGACTATGGTGCAAAAACCTATATTCGCTCCAGTTCAATCGGCAAACGCTTACACCGCCACTTTTGTGCAAATGAGCCAACCAGTTACTTCCCGTGTATCGCATGCAGATGCTGCTAAGGCTAGTTCTATTCCCACACAAAATGTTTCACTGGCAAATAATTCAAGAAATAAAAATTCAAGCTTTAATTTCAATCGCCTTGAAGCTACTATAAATAATTTTACAACAAATATGACTTGCATGATGCAAGAAATGCTGTGAATGCAGAATACACTGCTTAAAGAATTAATAAACAAGCCATGAACACGTTAAAAATATCTTTCTGGAACGCAAACGGCATTCGCTAACATAAAAATGAAGCACTTCCTCACGGAAAAAAATATTAATGTAACGTTAGTCTCTGAGACTCATTTGATTTCAAGAAGCCTTTTTAAAATTTATGGCTACGCCTTATATGATTCAAAGGAACCGGGAGGAAGAGCATGTGGTTTATCAGCAATTCTAATAAAGGCATGACTCAAGCAGTAGTTCTCAACCTGAACACATTGACAGTTCACCAATTCATTCATAGTGCCCACCAGTGTACTAAACCAAAAGATTAAGCAGAAAAAAATGCAGTAATTATGGAGCTAATCACACCGCTAACTACATAGGTTGTCCTAAGTACTCCTTCGTAAAGTAGACTATGGTGCAAAAACCTATATTCGCTCCAGTTCAATCGGCAAACGCTTACACCGCCAGTTTTGTGCAAATGAGCCAACCAGTTACTTCCTGGTTGACAAAATTTGTGAAGAACACCTACAAGCAACAAATATTGGCATTGAAAGTTTTTGTACAAACTTCGTGATATCATCAATTTATTTCCCTCCCAGATTTTCAATCACTGTGGATCAATACGAAATTTTCTACAAATATCTTGGACCTCATTTTGTAGCAGCTTGCGACTACAATGCAAAACATACGTTCTGGGGTTCGCGTCTTATTACACCCAGAGGTCGAGCGTTGTTTAACACAATTTCAAAAATGGGATTGTACGTCACTTCGTATGGGGAACTCACTTATTGGCCTACTGACATACAAACCATTCCGGATGTTATAGATTTTGGCGTCATGAAAAATATCTCTAGGAATTTAATTCAAGTTCAAGCTTCTCTTGATCTCTCGTCCGATCACTCTCCCACGATCCTTACGATTTGTAGCCCATTAAGAAGTAACTTACCTGACCCATATGTGAAGATGATCAATCGTGTTAATTGGCTCGGGTTCAAAAAATATCTCAGTAGTCATTGTACGGAAAACATTACGCTTAGAACACCCGATGATATTGAATCTAACATTGCCAATATTAATGAGAATATTAAATAGGCTGCTGAACATGCCACTACCTCCCATCCGCAGACTGGGTTTAATAGAATTGATTCTACAGACATTAAACGTCCCGTACGTGGAAAAAGAAGAGCAAGAATGGAATGGCAACAGCAGAGATCACCTCAACATAAAATCAGATTTAAAGAGTGCAAACGACTCCAAGAGTTGCTTGCATCTGAAAAACGGCATCTTTTAAAAAATTATCTGGAAGGTCTTGATGTCACACCATCATCTAATTATTCTTTGTGGCGCTCTGCTAGAAAGCTTAAAAGACCCGTTGAGTATAAACCACCTCTGAACACTTAAAATTCAATTTTTTGCCAAACATATGTACTGATGTTACTGATTTGCCGAGTGTAGTCGCTCTACAAAAATTAATTTCCGAACTCAACCCGAAGAAATCCCCGGGTATTGATGGAATTAGTAACCAGATGCTGATGAATTTGCCTCGTATTGCAATGAGAATCCTGTTATTCATTTCTAATGCCATTTTACGACTGGAGTGTTATGCACACAGCTGGAAGTTTACCAAGGTTAAAATGATTCCAAAGCCGGGCAAAGATCTTACCAAGGCTGAGTCATATAGGCCAATAAGTCTACTATCAACAATGTCAAAGCTTTTCGAAAAACTGATCAAGACAAAATTGTCCCCAATTCAAATTATTAGTGGCTGCATACACTCAGGGAAAAGCTGCAACTTAATAACAAAAATTAAAAATTGTAAAAACCCCCGACTTTTTTCAGAAATGATGTTATATCTTCTAAACGGCAGGACCGATTTTCTTCAAACATAGCTAAGAACCCTCTCGATCAAGTCATCTTTCAAACAGAAAAAAAAGAAATGCAAATCGGTTCAGCCGTTTGGCCTGTACGTGGACACGAACAGACACGCACTACAAACTTATAACACCCCTTTTTTTAGTCGGGGGTTAAAAATAAAAACCCGTCACATTAATTCAATAATTTTCAGTATAATAGAAAATGTATGTTGAGATACTTAATAACTAAAATTAATACTGCAAATTAATATTTTTCCATATTGAAATAAAAAATTTCAACATGACTAGACTTTCGTTAATGTTTCTTATTAATTCAATATGGTTTTTATAGATTTTAAGCTTTTTTTCTCTGGGTGTACCAGACCATCAATTTGGTTTTAGAAGTCGGTATAGCACCATTGCACAAACTCATAGATTGCTTCAATTTATAAGAAGAACTTTTGAAGGAAAAAAGTATTGTTCTGCGCTGTTTATGGACATTTCTCAGGCATTTGATAAAGTGTGGCATGAAGGCCTAATTTTAAAATTAAAGAGTTACTTACCAATAAACACTTTAAATCTTTTGGAAAGTTACATTATTTCCCGTAAGTTCACTGTTGTGGAAGGAGAATTTATGAGTATGCCTGAAACTATCTCCTCCGGTGTGCCACAGGGGAGTATACTGTGGCCAGTTTTATATTTGATTTATACTTCTGATATGCCTGTGAGCAGTAGTATCCATACTTCCACATTTGTCGACGATACAGCCTGCCTTAGTATGCACGAAAACCCTGATGAGGCATCCCGCAAACTCCAGGAACATATTAGCCAGATGGAGCTTTGGTTAAACTTATGGAGAATCAAGGTAAATGAACAAAAGTATGTTCAAGTAACATTTACCTTACGGAGAGATACTTGTTCCCCCATTCGGATTAACAATCAAGTTGTTCCTCAACATTCACATGTGAAATATCTTGGTATACACCTTGATCGACGACTTACATGGAAACACCACATTGATTCTAAATTATCACAAATGAAACTTAAATTAACTCAGGTACATTGGCTGATTGGTAGAAATTCAACAATCAGCCTAGACTGCAAACTTTTAATATACAAGTCGCTTTTAAAGCCAATATGGTGCTACGGAATTCAGCTATGGGACACTGCTTCAGCTTCAAATGTTGAGAAAATCCACCGAAGGCAAAACAAAATTTTACGGTTAACAACATTTGGTACATCAAAAATTCTAATATACATCGTGATTTAAATATGACACTAGTGACTGAAGAAATTGCAAAATACGCAGGCAACAACCTAATAAAACTCGAGTCACATCCTAATCCGCTTGCTCGTAATATATTGAACTTTACTGGACACATCCGCTTAAAAAAGAGTGATACAAGGGCTCTAATAACCAACACTCCAGATGCAGCTGCTTGAAAATACTTTTTTGTGCTTATCACTACTTATGTATTATTTGTTGCGGTGGGCACACGCATAGAAACCCAAAACAAACTAAATGTGCTCAAGTTCTGGTCCACCTTGAGTGTGCGGGAGGCCTACCGCAGTGGTACCAGATAGTGGCCAAGTTGGTGGCTAGGAAATGTCTAGGTAGAAAAAACTCGTTTCAATAGTAGAAAAAAACAGGAGATCCAATATCCAGTGCTCTGAGAAGCGATCGAAACCTGAAAGAAATAAGATAATTATAATATTTAAATTAATATTTATTAAACTACTAATAATGAAATAATACAAACTACATATTTGATTGAAGTAAGCTAAAGAAATAAAAGTATGGGGTATGTTCAAAAGAGGTACGAAAACACATGTTCTAGTATAATGTGTTCAGTAGGTAATTTGATGAATGTGTTATCACTTATGAATGGAAATGTTACGAGGGAAGATGAATGTTGGCAACGCAAAAAAGTTGCGTAAAGAAACGGTTTTTTTTTATGAATTGGATTTTGTTTTTGTCAAGTTAAATTTTTAAGAAAATATTTAAGAAACAGTATGCTTGCTACTATTATGATATCCTGGTAATGGGAGTATTAGAGTAATGTTTTATAGAGGATCATGGAGACGGTAGCAACAAGAGGCCATGGCAACAGAATTTCTGGAGCTTTCTAAGATTTTTTCTAAATACAGTTTGGAAAAAAAATGCATGCAGTTATCATATATGCATACATATATATATATATATAGATATACCGATAGTTAAGTAAATGGAGGAACGGTTTCTTTATGTAATGGAAGAAATTCCAATAAATGGAATAGAGCCATATAAAAACCTATGTTTCAGTATTGGAGGGGATTCTAAAATAAACCGTGAACCAGTGAGTAGCTAGAGTGAAGTGAACGAGTGAAAATTTGGGTGGTGGTAACTTAAAGTGAAGCAAAGAAAAAATTTATAAGAATGTTAAAAGTTTAAATAACGAGAAAGCAAGCAAAGGAAAGTGATATGTACAAAAATAAAAAAAGGACAAGTTTACCCTTATAAATGTTGTGAAATATGCCACAAAAAGTTACCTAAATCTACCACAAGTAAAACTATAAAAGTAAAAACTAAATTAATTAATTAAGACATTTAAAAAAATACGTGAGCTACTCACTGGGCGCCACAGAAAAAAAGAAACAATTACAACAAAACAAAAAAAAACAAAGAGCACAGCACCAATATCTCACCAACATTAAGGAAAGGAGAACAGTCATCCAAACAGACAGCCCGTGGTCGAACCAACATAGAACCAGGGATGGATACAAGAGCATAAAAAAAGAGGGAATAATCACATAGCCAAGTAACAAATATGTTACTAATTTAACAGATATGAAAATTTATACTTAAATTAGATATACATATATATATATATACTAACCTAGAATAAGCCATTTTATGTAAATCGTCGTAACTCTAGAATTTTCAAAGAATCGAAAAGTGTAAAATTTTAAATATAAAAAGGTACATGTTAGAACGTAGCGAATCCGTAAAAAAAAAAAAAAAAAAAAATTAAACCAGAAATATTTTGTGTGTAGATTTTTTTTCTAATAGATAGGGGTATTTAAAGGTATTTCGGGAAATTTCAGATAAGAAGGCAAAAGAAATATGGCATTTAGAACTAGAAGCCTTAGGGAGCTTCTTCAGGTAGATTAGTATATTAAATGCCGAACCGAAGCAATTTAGAAAATTTTATACCTTTAAAAATCTCAACAAGCAAGAAGAAAATATACATACGAAGGTAATCGCGAATAAATAAAAAGGAAGTTTGCCATGTTGAACAAAAAAGTTCTAACACGTATTTGATCAGCAAATTAAAATTTAAAGAAAGTTAACACATTTTTAAATATTTTGTATGATCCAATTGTTTTTAAAACGATAAGTCAGTCAAATTTAAATTGTTATGTGAAAGTAAAAAGATTATGTTTTATCGTATCTAATATTATTGTAGTAATTCTGAGTTTTTTTTTATTAAATATATAAATGTTGGAATATTGTTAATTTAAATATGATCGGCTAAGATTATTCACAAGGGGATTTTGATGTGAAGGTAAGAACGAGTATGATTGTGTGAAACCATAAAGGGGTCATAAAAAAAAAAACAAAATTAAAAGGAATAAAATGACCATGGTAGGGAAAGTGCAGCTGGAAGCGTCATCTAACTTCCCTAGCAGCAAGATGCCACAAGATAGTTAGAGCAAAAAGTAAAACAGTAAGTAAACTAAATTGCGACGTGTCCTCGGGCTCAGGTGAGGGTCAAGAACGCACCCGTAATTGCTCCACGTATGAGCTGGCTGGTGGAAGCCACCTGAGTGCTTATTGGGCACGTAACAATAAATGGCGCCCAAACGAAATGTAAAAGCAACTACAGAACAGTAGAGAAATGAAAGTGTGTAAAAGATCGAAGCACATACCAATAGAACCACTAGTTTATAATAGCCTAAAGTATACCTTTCGGTGAATCTAATCTTTTATTGTAATCGTCTCACGTAACCGTTTCAAGAGTTTAAATTGAAAGTCCGTTGTACGAGCAGCGAGCAATAAAAAGTTGTTTTCCTGAAGGGGTAATACTACTCGAAAAGGAGGAGATAATGTTCTTGGGCATTGAAGCGAATGGCCTAATCGTACGATTTCCTTCCTTTGCAACAAAGTTTTTTTTATACAAATTTGAGTATTTTTTTATTAAGTTTTTTTTTATAATACTGTGTGTGGGACACATCATACTAAACCGAAACCGTGTAGGCTACTAGCCTGTATAGAGAATGTCGGGGAAGATGACAAATGAGTCTCTAGTAGAAGTTTTAGATAATGTATAAAACAATACTAGTCACATACGTAAAAATACATTTTTTACCATTGATTAAGGCATATTGTGTTAGCTCTGTAAAGAGAGCAAGAAAGAAAAAATAATGAAAGCAAAGTGAACACACACATACACCACTAGAAGCATCAAAATCCCTGTAAGCAAAATTTGTTTTCGTTAACCAGTGAAAATATTGTGATACATTCACAAAGAGTTACGATTTTATTTTTTTAGCATTGTATATGTTTTTATAATTATATAGTTTAATTATTAAAGTTTATATATTTTTTTTAATATTTACTTATATATATATATCTATTATAACTAAAGTAGTTAAACATTTTGGGGATAGGTCAGAAAGACTATGCAGAGAGAAAATAGGTCCAATTTAGATAATAGAAAAAGACCCAAGAATACAGAATTAAATAGTTCACTTTCCATAGAGCCAAAAAGAAGCAAAATAAGCCCCTCAAAAATGGCTACAAACCCGTCCAACCAAAACAATATAATTGATATGTCCGCTACGATTACGGCTAAGCCTCAACAGTCAACAGAAAGATCTGCCCATAGTTTACAAAGCGTACAGGCATCAGGTAACTCGACTATAAGTCCTGATGTTAGAGAAATAGCGTCTGACACAAACTCAAATGCCCAGAATATTATAGAAGATAGAGTTAAAAGTGTTGTACAGAATGAAATGGCCGATATAAGAAAACAAATAGGGGAATTGACAGCCGCAATAAGCCTTATGGCCAATGCGAGGCCACAAAACAACCATATTTTACCGCAAGCACCCATTAGGAACTCAAACTATTGTGTGGAAGTGAATAATGACTTGCCATCGAGTAGCCGCTCAGTAAATGGAAATACATTAGGAGTGCAAGGCAGTAATGGGAACCATGGAAATAGCAGAAGTTCATTCATAATTGAAAGTGTAGAAAACTTACCTAGTTTCGCAAATAATAATGGCGCTCAGTATTCCTCAGAGCCGAATTCCGTTAGATCGGGCACGTCAACCGCACAAATTGGAGACTCGTCGAGAGGAACAAACAAACGGGAAGTGAGGTTCACCGATAACCTGAGAAATATAGAAAAAATTGTTATTAGAATAGATAAATGGGGATTAAGTTTTAACGGAAATAATAATCATATAAGTGTGGAAGACTTTATTTTCCGATTAGAACATCTGCAGGCACAATATGATGTATTATGGGAAGAAATATTAAGAGACTTCCATTTACTATTAAATGGACCGGCGAAAGATTGGTACTGGCTGTTAATTCGCACGCATGGTATGATGCAGTGGCCTACACTGAGGAGTGAATTAATAAACCAATATCAAACTAAGGTGTCAAATTTTGAAATCATGCGTGACTTAGTTGAGAGGAAACAGCAGATTAACGAATCTCTAGACAATTATTTTTATGCAATGAACAAATTGCGCTCGCGCTTAATACAGCCTATACCCGAGTACGACATGATAAAGATTATAAAAAGAAACGTCAAAGAGAGTCTAGCAAGGATAATTTACCCAATAAATGTGTCGTCAGTTGAACAACTCCGGCTTGAGTGTATAGAAGCAGAAAAGAATTTCTTGAGGAGAGAGAGTAAAAATAACATGTTGCCTCAAAGACAAGTAAGAGCAGTGAACGAAGTTTATCTTGCAAGTAATGAGATGCCAGACATGGAAGAAGATGAATCACTTTTTGAGGAGTTGGATGCCATTGCGGAAAGCCAAATGAAATGCTGGAATTGTCAAATGCAAGGACATACTTTTAGAGACTGTGAGTCGTTGGAAAGGAAATTGTTCTGCTATAGATGTGGTACACCAAACGTGGTCGCACCAAAATTTCCAAAATGTCAGGAAAACCGCCGGCGAGGCGTGGGTTCGACGGGGGGCTCACGTCAGGCTCAAAACCCCAAAACATAAATAATTTTAAATTTAAAACAATAGAAGCTAATAAAAGTAAAGTTAATTTCTCACAAATAAGACATCAACTGCCACTTGAAATAAGGGAAGAAAATTACGAGATAGTGAAGTCACGGATTTTTGAGTCTAATAATAATAATAAAGCGAAACAACCAACAAAACACATACTGAAAATTAGAAAGAAATTGGCTGAACGACGAAAAAATAGAAAATTAATTATAGAAGCCATTAATAGAGCGAGCTCGAGTAACAATGATCCCAGAATTTTCATAGATGTTAATATACAAGGCAGTAACATTAATGGACTACTAGATACAGGTGCTACAGTCAGTATTTTGTGTAAAAATTGTAGAGAGCTTGTACTCCAAATGGAAATAAATATCATTCCAATGTGGTCATATGTAAGAACAGCAGGGGGAAAACAGTATAGAATTTTAGGAAAAATAAATGCATTAGTGAAATTCAAAAATCAGGAAAGAAACATGTGTCTGTATTTATGTCCTGATCTAGAACAGGAGCTGTATTTGGGGGTCGATTTCTTTAAATTGTTTTCTTTGGCACCGGATATCATAGAATTATCATCGATGAATTTGGAGAAAGTTCAAGAAGATTTTATATGCAAAGGAAAGGATCATAGATTAAAACCTCACGTTTTGAATGAAAGTCAACAAAAAGAACTGGATGAAGTGATCAAATATTTCGATACGTTTGAGGAAAAAGGTCTAGGGTGTACAAAACTTGAAAAGCATTCAATTAAATTAATCGAAGGGGCAGTACCTGTCAAAGATAGGCAATATCCCATATCACCAGCCGTACAAGAAATAACGTATAAAGAAATAGACAACATGTTGGAATTGAAAGTTATAGCAGAAAGTAATAGCCCATGGAGCAACCGCACAACGATTGTCAGAAAACCGGAAAAGAATAGATTTTGTTTAGACGCTCGAAAGCTCAATAATGTAACCATAAAAGACGCGTACCCGTTGCAAAATATTGAAGGTATTCTTAGTCGCATTGATGAGACGC
The DNA here is from genome assembly GCA_949987645.1 of Tachina grossa. NCBI lineage: Eukaryota > Metazoa > Arthropoda > Insecta > Diptera > Tachinidae > Tachina > Tachina grossa. The sequence goes on from OX465275.1 coordinate 124,416,016, forward strand.
ACTACATTAGCAGTGTCGATCTCAAATACGCCTTTTGGCAAATTGAACTCGATGAAGAGAGTAAGCCTTACACCGCCTTTACGGTAGCCGGACGTCCGTTATACCAATTTCGTGTTATGCCCTTCGGCCTGTGTAACGCGGCTCAAAGATTATGTAGGCTAATGGACAAAGTTGTACCAAATAAGTTAAAAGCAAATGTCTTCGTATATTTAGACGATTTGCTAGTGATATCGAGCTCCTTTGATGAACACCTTAGATTACTACGCGAAGTTGCCAAATGTCTAAAAGATGCCAATTTGACTATAGGGCTAAAGAAATCACAATTCTGCTTTCAAGAATTAAAGTACCTCGGATTTATAGTAGGAGGAGGGGCACTGAAAACCGATCCAGAAAAGATACTTGCCATACGAGAAATAAAAGTCCCAACAACCACCAGAGAGATGCGTAGTTTTCTGGGGACAGCTGGCTGGTACAGGAGATTTATTAAGAATTTTGCAACAATTGCCGCCCCACTGACCGATACATTAAAAAAATCAAAAAAATTTAATATAACACCAGAAGCCATAGAGGCATTCGAAGAACTTAAGAAAGCTCTAACAACCTCACCAGTTTTGAAACATGCAGATTTTAAGAAACATTTTTATATCCAATGCGACGCCTCAGATTATGGCATTGGTGCTGTTCTATTTCAGTATGATGACGAAAAACATGAAAACCCCATAGCATTTTTTTCACAAAAATTAAATTCATGCCAAAGACACTATAGTGTGACCGAAAAGGAATGTCTAGCTGCAGTAATGGCAATACAAAAATTTAGGCCGTATGTAGAACTGATGCCATTTACGGTAATAACCGATCATGCCAGTTTGAAATGGCTGATGGGACTAAAAGATCTCAGCGGTCGGCTAGCACGCTGGTCTTTAATTCTGCAGCCATACAATTTCAAAATAGAACATCGTAAAGGAGCGGAGAATATTGTAGCAGATATGTTATCCAGGAGCCCTGTACAAAAGGCTTCAAGTGAAATGGATTTGGAGAAATTAATTAATGTCGAATCAAAAGAATTTCAAAGCGACGAATATGAAGAACTTAAAAAGCAAATAAGGGAAAATTCTGTTCACTTACCAGATTTAAAAATAGAAAACGGGTTAGTTTTAAAAAAATCAAATTCAATTTCGGATACGGATGATGAATTAAAATGGAAATTATGGATACCATCTGAAATAACGTCAGAAATAATTGAAAAAGCACATGCGGACAAGATATCGGGACATTGTGGTATGACAAAAACAATAGAAAAAATAAAGCGGTTCTTTTATTGGCCCAAGATGACAATCCAGATTAGAGAACATATAAAAGGGTGTAAAACATGCAAGGAAAGCAAGCCATCGAATCAAAATCTTAAGCCTGGGTTAGGTCGAGAAGTAGTAACAGAAAGACCATTCCAGAAACTATATATAGATTTCTTGGGAAAATATCCCAGGTCTAAAAGTGGGAATTCGTATTTGTTCATAGTTGTAGATCACTTCACGAAATTTACGTTTTTAAAAGCTATGCGTGAAGCAACAACAAATAACGTCTTGCAATTTCTGATTCAGGAAATATTTCATAAATTCGGCGTGCCGGAAATTATCCACAGTGATAATGGTACTCAATTTACAGCCAAAGGTTTTGAAAAAATGATTGAAACATACAAAATTCAGCACATAAAAACCGCTGTGTACTCTCCGCAAGCTAACGCCGCGGAAAGAGTTAATCAATCTGTTTTAGCTGCAATTAGGGCCTATCTTGAAGAAGATCACCGTGAGTGGGACCTATATATATCCGAAATAGAGTGTGCCCTTAGAAACTCAGTGCATTCAGCCACAGGTGTGACCCCATTTTTCGCCTTATTCGGCTACCACATGTTTACCAACGGCACAGATTACAAAATTGCTAGAAAATTAATGTCAATAAGTGACCATGAAATTAATACCCTACACAATAGTGATAAAATGGCAATACTAAGGGAAAAGATCAAAACGAATATGCATGAAGCGTATACACGTTCAGCGGAACGGTATAATAAACGGGCAAGAAATGTGAAATTCGTACCAGGGCAAGAAGTTTATCATAGAAACATGATCTTAAGCGATTTCAAGAAAAGCCGAAATGCCAAATTTTGTAAAAAATTCCTAAAGTGTCGAATTCTAAAGCCTGTTGGTAATAACATGTATGAATTGGAGGATATGCGAGGCAAATCTATAGGAGTCTTTCATGTGAAAGACATTAAAATATAATCGAGCTGTGATAAAATCAAAGATGTGCAATATTAGGATAAGGAACAAAATAAATAAAGTAATTTATACACGCATGTTATATGTATGTGTTGTCCCCAATATTGCCGTACACAAAACAATGATTTTATTGGGGATGAAAGAACTCACCTGTGCAACACCCAAGTCTGTGATACACACTTCTAGCTTTAAGTAGTAACTCATTCATCACCCATAACACCAATATGTACCTGATAGAATAAGCATGAACGTAATTCCATATAAGACAGCTTAAGACTTCATAACTATAGCATACCAGTAGATCGAGCGAAGCTAAGAGCCCGGCATTATCTCAGGGTGTGGGAGTTCCCCACGTTGAGCCACGTACTTATGTATGTACATAGATGGCCAATTACGTGCCACGCACACCAACGTTGCCTTTAAGCACTACAACCTTGGTGTTTTGTTGCGGTGGGCACACGCATAGAAACCCAAAACAAACTAAATGTGCTAAAGTTCTGGTCCACCTTGAGTGTGCGGGAGGCCTACCGCAGTGGTACCAGATAGTGGCCAAGTTGGTGGCTAGGAAATGTCTAGGTAGAAAAAACTCGTTTCAATAGTAGAAAAAAACAGGAGATCCAATATCCAGTGCTCTGAGAAGCGATCGAAACCTGAAAGAAATAAGATAATTATAATATTTAAATTAATATTTATTAAACTACTAATAATGAAATAATACAAACTACATATTTGATTGAAGTAAGCTAAAGAAATAAAAGTATGGGGTATGTTCAAAAGAGGTACGAAAACACATGTTCTAGTATAATGTGTTCAGTAGGTAATTTGATGAATGTGTTATCACTTATGAATGGAAATGTTACGAGGGAAGATGAATGTTGGCAACGCAAAAAAGTTGCGTAAAGAAACGGTTTTTTTTTATGAATTGGATTTTGTTTTTGTCAAGTTAAATTTTTAAGAAAATATTTAAGAAACAGTATGCTTGTTACTATTATGATATCCTGGTAATGGGAGTATTAGAGTAATGTTTTATAGAGGATCATGGAGACGGTAGCAACAAGAGGCCATGGCAACAGAATTTCTGGAGCTTTCTAAGATTTTTTCTAAATACAGTTTGGAAAAAAAATGCATGCAGTTATCATATATGCATACATATATATATATATAGATATACCGATAGTTAAGTAAATGGAGGAACGGTTTCTTTATGTAATGGAAGAAATTCCAATAAATGGAATAGAGCCATATAAAAACCTATGTTTCAGTATTGGAGGGGATTCTAAAATAAACCGTGAACCAGTGAGTAGCTAGAGTGAAGTGAACGAGTGAAAATTTGGGTGGTGGTAACTTAAAGTGAAGCAAAGAAAAAATTTATAAGAATGTTAAAAGTTTAAATAACGAGAAAGCAAGCAAAGGAAAGTGATATGTACAAAAATAAAAAAAGGACAAGTTTACCCTTATAAATGTTGTGAAATATGCCACAAAAAGTTACCTAAATCTACCACAAGTAAAACTATAAAAGTAAAAACTAAATTAATTAATTAAGACATTTAAAAAAATACGTGAGCTACTCACTGGGCGCCACAGAAAAAAAGAAACAATTACAACAAAACAAAAAAAAACAAAGAGCACAGCACCAATATCTCACCAACATTAAGGAAAGGAGAACAGTCATCCAAACAGACAGCCCGTGGTCGAACCAACATAGAACCAGGGATGGATACAAGAGCATAAAAAAAGAGGGAATAATCACATAGCCAAGTAACAAATATATTACTAATTTAACAGATATGAAAATTTATACTTAAATTAGATATACATATATATATATACTAACCTAGAATAAGCCATTTTATGTAAATCATCGTAACTCTAGAATTTTCAAAGAATCGAAAAGTGTAAAATTTTAAATATAAAAAGGTACATGTTAGAACGTAGCGAATCCGTAAAAAAAAAAATTAAACCAGAAATATTTTGTGTGTAGATTTTTTTTCTAATAGATAGGGGTATTTAAAGGTATTTCGGGAAATTTCAGATAAGAAGGCAAAAGAAAAATGGCATATAGAACTAGAAGCCTTAGGGAGCTCCTTCAGGTAGATTAGTATATTAAATGCCGAACCGAAGCAATTTAGAAAATTTTATACCTTTAAAAATCTCAACAAGCAAGAAGAAAATATACATACGAAGGTAATCGCGAATAAATAAAAAGGAAGTTTGCCATGTTGAACAAAAAAGTTCTAACACGTATTTGATCAGCAAATTAAAATTTAAAGAAAGTTAACACATTTTTAAATATTTTGTATGATCCAATTGTTTTTAAAACGATAAGTCAGTCAAATTTAAATTGTTATGTGAAAGTAAAAAGATTATGTTTTATCGTATCTAATATTATTGTAGTAATTCTGAGTTTTTTTTTATTAAATATATAAATGTTGGAATATTGTTAATTTAAATATGATCGGCTAAGATTATTCACAAGGGGATTTTGATGTGAAGGTAAGAACGAGTATGATTGTGTGAAACCATAAAGGGGTCATAAAAAAAAAACAAAATTAAAAGGAATAAAATGACCATGGTAGGGAAAGTGCAGCTGGAAGCGTCATCTAACTTCCCTAGCAGCAAGATGCCACAAGATAGTTAGAGCAAAAAGTAAAACAGTAAGTAAACTAAATTGCGACGTGTCCTCGGGCTCAGGTGAGGGTCAAGAACGCACCCGTAATTGCTCCACGTATGAGCTGGCTGGTGGAAGCCACCTGAGTGCTTATTGGGCACGTAACAATAAATGGCGCCCAAACGAAATGTAAAAGCAACTACAGAACAGTAGAGAAATGAAAGTGTGTAAAAGATCGAAGCACATACCAATAGAACCACTAGTTTATAATAGCCTAAAGTATACCTTTCGGTGAATCTAATCTTTTATTGTAATCGTCTCACGTAACCGTTTCAAGAGTTTAAATTGAAAGTCCGTTGTACGAGCAGCGAGCAATAAAAAGTTGTTTTCCTGAAGGGGTAATACTACTCGAAAAGGAGGAGATAATGTTCTTGGGCATTGAAGCGAATGGCCTAATCGTACGATTTCCTTCCTTTGCAACAAAGTTTTTTTTATACAAATTTGAGTATTTTTTTATTAAGTTTTTTTTTTATAATACTGTGTGTGGGACACATCATACTAAACCGAAACCGTGTAGGCTACTAGCCTGTATAGAGAATGTCGGGGAAGATGACAAATGAGTCTCTAGTAGAAGTTTTAGATAATGTATAAAACAATACTAGTCACATACGTAAAAATACATTTTTTACCATTGATTAAGGCATATTGTGTTAGCTCTGTAAAGAGAGCAAGAAAGAAAAAATAATGAAAGCAAAGTGAACACACACATACACCACTAGAAGCATCTAAATCCCTGTAAGCAAAATTTGTTTTCGTTAACCAGTGAAAATATTGTGATACATTCACAAAGAGTTACGATTTTATTTTTTTAGCATTGTATATGTTTTTATAATTATATAGTTTAATTATTAAAGTTTATATATTTTTTTTAATATTTACTTATATATATATATCTATTATAACTAAAGTAGTTAAACATTTTGGGGATAGGTCAGAAAGACTATGCAGAGAGAAAATAGGTCCAATTTAGATAATAGAAAAAGACCCAAGAATACAGAATTAAATAGTTCACTTTCCATAGAGCCAAAAAGAAGCAAAATAAGCCCCTCAAAAATGGCTACAAACCCGTCCAACCAAAACAATATAATTGATATGTCCGCTACGATTACGGCTAAGCCTCAACAGTCAACAGAAAGATCTGCCCATAGTTTACAAAGCGTACAGGCATCAGGTAACTCGACTATAAGTCCTGATGTTAGAGAAATAGCGTCTGACACAAACTCAAATGCCCAGAATATTATAGAAGATAGAGTTAAAAGTGTTGTACAGAATGAAATGGCCGATATAAGAAAACAAATAGGGGAATTGACAGCCGCAATAAGCCTTATGGCCAATGCGAGGCCACAAAACAACCATATTTTACCGCAAGCACCCATTAGGAACTCAAACTATTGTGTGGAAGTGAATAATGACTTGCCATCGAGTAGCCGCTCAGTAAATGGAAATACATTAGGAGTGCAAGGCAGTAATGGGAACCATGGAAATAGCAGAAGTTCATTCATAATTGAAAGTGTAGAAAACTTACCTAGTTTCGCAAATAATAATGGCGCTCAGTATTCCTCAGAGCCGAATTCCGTTAGATCGGGCACGTCAACCGCACAAATTGGAGACTCGTCGAGAGGAACAAACAAACGGGAAGTGAGGTTCACCGATAACCTGAGAAATATAGAAAAAATTGTTATTAGAATAGATAAATGGGGATTAAGTTTTAACGGAAATAATAATCATATAAGTGTGGAAGACTTTATTTTCCGATTAGAACATCTGCAGGCACAATATGATGTATTATGGGAAGAAATATTAAGAGACTTCCATTTACTATTAAATGGACCGGCGAAAGATTGGTACTGGCTGTTAATTCGCACGCATGGTATGATGCAGTGGCCTACACTGAGGAGTGAATTAATAAACCAATATCAAACTAAGGTGTCAAATTTTGAAATCATGCGTGACTTAGTTGAGAGGAAACAGCAGATTAACGAATCTCTAGACAATTATTTTTATGCAATGAACAAATTGCGCTCGCGCTTAATACAGCCTATATCCGAGTACGACATGATAAAGATTATAAAAAGAAACGTCAAAGAGAGTCTAGCAAGGATAATTTACCCAATAAATGTGTCGTCAGTTGAACAACTCCGGCTTGAGTGTATAGAAGCAGAAAAGAATTTCTTGAGGAGAGAGAGTAAAAATAACATGTTGCCTCAAAGACAAGTAAGAGCAGTGAACGAAGTTTATCTTGCAAGTAATGAGATGCCAGACATGGAAGAAGATGAATCACTTTTTGAGGAGTTGGATGCCATTGCGGAAAGCCAAATGAAATGCTGGAATTGTCAAATGCAAGGACATACTTTTAGAGACTGTGAGTCGTTGGAAAGGAAATTGTTCTGCTATAGATGTGGTACACCAAACGTGGTCGCACCAAAATTTCCAAAATGTCAGGAAAACCGCCGGCGAGGCGTGGGTTCGACGGGGGGCTCACGTCAGGCTCAAAACCCCAAAACATAAATAATTTTAAATTTAAAACAATAGAAGCTAATAAAAGTAAAGTTAATTTCTCACAAATAAGACATCAACTGCCACTTGAAATAAGGGAAGAAAATTACGAGATAGTGAAGTCACGGATTTTTGAGTCTAATAATAATAATAAAGCGAAACAACCAACAAAACACATACTGAAAATTAGAAAGAAATTGGCTGAACGACGAAAAAATAGAAAATTAATTATAGAAGCCATTAATAGAGCGAGCTCGAGTAACAATGATCCCAGAATTTTCATAGATGTTAATATACAAGGCAGTAACATTAATGGACTACTAGATACAGGTGCTACAGTCAGTATTTTGTGTAAAAATTGTAGAGAGCTTGTACTCCAAATGGAAATAAATATCATTCCAATGTGGTCATATGTAAGAACAGCAGGGGGAAAACAGTATAGAATTTTAGGAAAAATAAATGCATTAGTGAAATTCAAAAATCAGGAAAGAAACATGTGTCTGTATTTATGTCCTGATCTAGAACAGGAGCTGTATTTGGGGGTCGATTTCTTTAAATTGTTTTCTTTGGCACCGGATATCATAGAATTATCATCGATGAATTTGGAGAAAGTTCAAGAAGATTTTATATGCAAAGGAAAGGATCATAGATTAAAACCTCACGTTTTGAATGAAAGTCAACAAAAAGAACTGGATGAAGTGATCAAATATTTCGATACGTTTGAGGAAAAAGGTCTAGGGTGTACAAAACTTGAAAAGCATTCAATTAAATTAATCGAAGGGGCAGTACCTGTCAAAGATAGGCAATATCCCATATCACCAGCCGTACAAGAAATAACGTATAAAGAAATAGACAACATGTTGGAATTGAAAGTTATAGCAGAAAGTAATAGCCCATGGAGCAACCGCACAACGATTGTCAGAAAACCGGAAAAGAATAGATTTTGTTTAGACGCTCGAAAGCTCAATAATGTAACCATAAAAGACGCGTACCCGTTGCAAAATATTGAAGGTATTCTTAGTCGCATTGATGAGACGCACTACATTAGCAGTGTCGATCTCAAATACGCCTTTTGGCAAATTGAACTCGATGAAGAGAGTAAGCCTTACACCGCCTTTACGGTAGCCGGACGTCCGTTATACCAATTTCGTGTTATGCCCTTCGGCCTGTGTAACGCGGCTCAAAGATTATGTAGGCTAATGGACAAAGTTGTACCAAATAAGTTAAAAGCAAATGTCTTCGTATATTTAGACGATTTGCTAGTGATATCGAGCTCCTTTGATGAACACCTTAGATTACTACGCGAAGTTGCCAAATGTCTAAAAGATGCCAATTTGACTATAGGGCTAAAGAAATCACAATTCTGCTTTCAAGAATTAAAGTACCTCGGATTTATAGTAGGAGGAGGGGCACTGAAAACCGATCCAGAAAAGATACTTGCCATACGAGAAATAAAAGTCCCAACAACCACCAGAGAGATGCGTAGTTTTCTGGGGACAGCTGGCTGGTACAGGAGATTTATTAAGAATTTTGCAACAATTGCCGCCCCACTGACCGATACATTAAAAAAATCAAAAAAATTTAATATAACACCAGAAGCCATAGAGGCATTCGAAGAACTTAAGAAAGCTCTAACAACCTCACCAGTTTTGAAACATGCAGATTTTAAGAAACATTTTTATATCCAATGCGACGCCTCAGATTATGGCATTGGTGCTGTTCTATTTCAGTATGATGACGAAAAACATGAAAACCCCATAGCATTTTTTTCACAAAAATTAAATTCATGCCAAAGACACTATAGTGTGACCGAAAAGGAATGTCTAGCTGCAGTAATGGCAATACAAAAATTTTGGCCGTATGTAGAACTGATGCCATTTACGGTAATAACCGATCATGCCAGTTTGAAATGGCTGATGGGACTAAAAGATCTCAGCGGTCGGCTAGCACGCTGGTCTTTAATTCTGCAGCCATACAATTTCAAAATAGAACATCGTAAAGGAGCGGAGAATATTGTAGCAGATATGTTATCCAGGAGCCCTGTACAAAAGGCTTCAAGTGAAATGGATTTGGAGAAATTAATTAATGTCGAATCAAAAGAATTTCAAAGCGACGAATATGAAGAACTTAAAAAGCAAATAAGGGAAAATTCTGTTCACTTACCAGATTTAAAAATAGAAAACGGGTTAGTTTTAAAAAAATCAAATTCAATTTCGGATACGGATGATGAATTAAAATGGAAATTATGGATACCATCTGAAATAACGTCAGAAATAATTGAAAAAGCACATGCGGACAAGATATCGGGACATTGTGGTATGACAAAAACAATAGAAAAAATAAAGCGGTTCTTTTATTGGCCCAAGATGACAATCCAGATTAGAGAACATATAAAAGGGTGTAAAACATGCAAGGAAAGCAAGCCATCGAATCAAAATCTTAAGCCTGGGTTAGGTCGAGAAGTAGTAACAGAAAGACCATTCCAGAAACTATATATAGATTTCTTGGGAAAATATCCCAGGTCTAAAAGTGGGAATTCGTATTTGTTCATAGTTGTAGATCACTTCACGAAATTTACGTTTTTAAAAGCTATGCGTGAAGCAACAACAAATAACGTCTTGCAATTTCTGATTCAGGAAATATTTCATAAATTCGGCGTGCCGGAAATTATCCACAGTGATAATGGTACTCAATTTACAGCCAAAGGTTTTGAAAAAATGATTGAAACATACAAAATTCAGCACATAAAAACCGCTGTGTACTCTCCGCAAGCTAACGCCGCGGAAAGAGTTAATCAATCTGTTTTAGCTGCAATTAGGGCCTATCTTGAAGAAGATCACCGTGAGTGGGACCTATATATATCCGAAATAGAGTGTGCCCTTAGAAACTCAGTGCATTCAGCCACAGGTGTGACCCCATTTTTCGCCTTATTCGGCTACCACATGTTTACCAACGGCACAGATTACAAAATTGCTAGAAAATTAATGTCAATAAGTGACCATGAAATTAATACCCTACACAATAGTGATAAAATGGCAATACTAAGGGAAAAGATCAAAACGAATATGCATGAAGCGTATACACGTTCAGCGGAACGGTATAATAAACGGGCAAGAAATGTGAAATTCGTACCAGGGCAAGAAGTTTATCATAGAAACATGATCTTAAGCGATTTCAAGAAAAGCCGAAATGCCAAATTTTGTAAAAAATTCCTAAAGTGTCGAATTCTAAAGCCTGTTGGTAATAACATGTATGAATTGGAGGATATGCGAGGCAAATCTATAGGAGTCTTTCATGTGAAAGACATTAAAATATAATCGAGCTGTGATAAAATCAAAGATGTGCAATATTAGGATAAGGAACAAAATAAATAAAGTAATTTATACACGCATGTTATATGTATGTGTTGTCCCCAATATTGCCGTACACAAAACAATGATTTTATTGGGGATGAAAGAACTCACCTGTGCAATACCCAAGTCTGTGATACACACTTCTAGCTTTAAGTAGTAACTCATTCATCACCCATAACACCAATATGTACCTGATAGAATAAGCATGAACGTAATTCCATATAAGACAGCTTAAGACTTCATAACTATAGCATACCAGTAGATCGAGCGAAGCTAAGAGCCCGGCATTATCTCAGGGTGTGGGAGTTCCCCACGTTGAGCCACGTACTTATGTATGTACATAGATGGCCAATTACGTGCCACGCACACCAACGTTGCCTTTAAGCACTACAACCTTGGTGTTTTGTTGCGGTGGGCACACGCATAGAAACCCAAAACAAACTAAATGTGCTAAAGTTCTGGTCCACCTTGAGTGTGCGGGAGGCCTACCGCAGTGGTACCAGATAGTGGCCAAGTTGGTGGCTAGGAAATGTCTAGGTAGAAAAAACTCGTTTCAATAGTAGAAAAAAACAGGAGATCCAATATCCAGTGCTCTGAGAAGCGATCGAAACCTGAAAGAAATAAGATAATTATAATATTTAAATTAATATTTATTAAACTACTAATAATGAAATAATACAAACTACATATTTGATTGAAGTAAGCTAAAGAAATAAAAGTATGGGGTATGTTCAAAAGAGGTACGAAAACACATGTTCTAGTATAATGTGTTCAGTAGGTAATTTGATGAATGTGTTATCACTTATGAATGGAAATGTTACGAGGGAAGATGAATGTTGGCAACGCAAAAAAGTTGCGTAAAGAAACGGTTTTTTTTTATGAATTGGATTTTGTTTTTGTCAAGTTAAATTTTTAAGAAAATATTTAAGAAACAGTATGCTTGTTACTATTATGATATCCTGGTAATGGGAGTATTAGAGTAATGTTTTATAGAGGATCATGGAGACGGTAGCAACAAGAGGCCATGGCAACAGAATTTCTGGAGCTTTCTAAGATTTTTTCTAAATACAGTTTGGAAAAAAAATGCATGCAGTTATCATATATGCATACATATATATATATATAGATATACCGATAGTTAAGTAAATGGAGGAACGGTTTCTTTATGTAATGGAAGAAATTCCAATAAATGGAATAGAGCCATATAAAAACCTATGTTTCAGTATTGGAGGGGATTCTAAAATAAACCGTGAACCAGTGAGTAGCTAGAGTGAAGTGAACGAGTGAAAATTTGGGTGGTGGTAACTTAAAGTGAAGCAAAGAAAAAATTTATAAGAATGTTAAAAGTTTAAATAACGAGAAAGCAAGCAAAGGAAAGTGATATGTACAAAAATAAAAAAAGGACAAGTTTACCCTTATAAATGTTGTGAAATATGCCACAAAAAGTTACCTAAATCTACCACAAGTAAAACTATAAAAGTAAAAACTAAATTAATTAATTAAGACATTTAAAAAAATACGTGAGCTACTCACTGGGCGCCACAGAAAATAAGAAACAATTACAACAAAACAAAAAAAAACAAAGAGCACAGCACCAATATCTCACCAACATTAAGGAAAGGAGAACAGTCATCCAAACAGACAGCCCGTGGTCGAACCAACATAGAACCAGGGATGGATACAAGAGCATAAAAAAAGAGGGAATAATCACATAGCCAAGTAACAAATATATTACTAATTTAACAGATATGAAAATTTATACTTAAATTAGATATACATATATATATATACTAACCTAGAATAAGCCATTTTATGTAAATCATCGTAACTCTAGAATTTTCAAAGAATCGAAAAGTGTAAAATTTTAAATATAAAAAGGTACATGTTAGAACGTAGCGAATCCGTAAAAAAAAAAAATTAAACCAGAAATATTTTGTGTGTAGATTTTTTTTCTAATAGATAGGGGTATTTAAAGGTATTTCGGGAAATTTCAGATAAGAAGGCAAAAGAAAAATGGCATATAGAACTAGAAGCCTTAGGGAGCTCCTTCAGGTAGATTAGTATATTAAATGCCGAACCGAAGCAATTTAGAAAATTTTATACCTTTAAAAATCTCAACAAGCAAGAAGAAAATATACATACGAAGGTAATCGCGAATAAATAAAAAGGAAGTTTGCCATGTTGAACAAAAAAGTTCTAACACGTATTTGATCAGCAAATTAAAATTTAAAGAAAGTTAACACATTTTTAAATATTTTGTATGATCCAATTGTTTTTAAAACGATAAGTCAGTCAAATTTAAATTGTTATGTGAAAGTAAAAAGATTATGTTTTATCGTATCTAATATTATTGTAGTAATTCTGAGTTTTTTTTTATTAAATATATAAATGTTGGAATATTGTTAATTTAAATATGATCGGCTAAGATTATTCACAAGGGGATTTTGATGTGAAGGTAAGAACGAGTATGATTGTGTGAAACCATAAAGGGGTCATAAAAAAAAAACAAAATTAAAAGGAATAAAATGACCATGGTAGGGAAAGGGCAGCTGGAAGCGTCATCTAACTTCCCTAGCAGCAAGATGCCACAAGATAGTTAGAGCAAAAAGTAAAACAGTAAGTAAACTAAATTGCGACGTGTCCTCGGGCTCAGGTGAGGGTCAAGAACGCACCCGTAATTGCTCCACGTATGAGCTGGCTGGTGGAAGCCACCTGAGTGCTTATTGGGCACGTAACATATTAATAACTATCACTTAGCTTATGTCCGACATTGGTTGGTCCTAATAATTATATTTTAGTTTAAGAATTGAATACTTATTGTGAGTTCATATTTGAAGATATAATTAATAAAAAATATGTATGTATTAAAAAAAAACTTACAACGTTGTTCGCGGCTAACCTTCAGTTTTTCTGTTTCGTTCAGTTCTGTTATGGTTCAATCTGTGAAAATCAAAAAATTTTTAAGTAATTTTAAGTGACAGCATAAATAAAATAAAAATATTTTGAAATAAACTGTGATTGTGCTTTTAAAATTTGAAAAATTTTATTTTTACCAGAAAAACAAAATTATATTGAAACATAAAAATGGACGACGCAAATCTCATCACTTTAATGGAAAACTGTGGCCGTTCGGCTCAGAAATAGGTGATAAGTTATTACATAATGAGTCACTCTTAAAATTTAGAAACAGAGCGGCACAGCACAGAACATCAACAGAAAGTAAAGACTTATGAAACCTTTACTAACTCAAGAGAACAATTACTGATTACTGGGGATGGAATTTATGTACTCGTATACAGAAAAAGAAATTTTTAATTTTATAATTACTTATTTGACGACTGTGAATATATTTTTATAATACCGGCTAGTTGATACAAGTATATACTTAGTATAGATAGGTACTAAATATAAACAAAATATAAAATCTATGGTAATAATGAAACAGTGGTCAAATTGCGGCATTTGTTATAAATCGAAATTCCAATAAGAAATAAATTGAAATTTGGTTCGATATCGAATGTCCCAGTTCTTAAGATTTACAAAAAAAAATATAAAGAACATAAATAAATTTTTTGGCATTAAATTAAAAACCAGCATAATTCAAAAAACTTACTTAAGCATTTAAAGTTTTGATAAAATTTAAAACTTCGATTCTGAAGAGGATAATATATAGCTATGCTATTCTTTTTAGGCATAATGCATAGTTATTAAATACCTTTGATATCATTTCTTGTAAAATTGTACATCTGTATTTATTAATAAATGATCAAACAGAATTTCGGCATAAACACATTTTCCATACAAATTTACAGAAAAAAGTACCACCAGAAAGCAGTCGAGACATTGACTCGAATTTTTTGACAGCGTTTTTTCTTTCACACATATAAATAAATATTCTCTCAACAACGCTACCATACTTTCAATAAATTTCATACATTTTGTAAACAAAACTAAAAAAATAAGCACAAAAGAAACTAAAACAAAAATTAGAGAGCATTCATAGTTACTGCCGTATATGTTATTATGAGCTTTATTAATTTGACAGCGGTTTTGCCTGAAGTTGCTGACTTGTTCTGTTTCATCATTAAGTTCTTCACTTGGAATCCATTCTTTCAAATCGTTTTGATTTAAATTTAAAGCAGACAGCATGGACTGAGAAGTGTCTGCTCTCAGTCTATTTGATAATTTTTAGCAATGCTTTACGCTTTATGTATTTTTTTTTTTTTTTGTAAATTCTTTTATAAAGGTGAAGAAATAAGGTGTAACTCACCGACTTTGCAACTGCTGAATCTGGATATATTTTTGCGTTTAATTTGGCCAAGTTTTCCATTGACTTAAACGAATAGTTGCAACTTATCATCCTTAAAACAACCTTCATTTCAGCAATGGCCACTTTCCTCCGAAAATCATTATTTTTTTTTTTGTGGTAAAAACTCGGATATTTTTAGATCACTTGCTTAAGGGAAGTAGCCACATGTTTGGCTATTTTAGTTTTCTAAAATATTGCATTTTCAAATCGATCGGCTAATAGAACAGCCTTTTAAAAATATGTACTTTTATTAAATTTGGCTTTCACAATTGGTGCCGAAAATACGGTTAGAATTACCAAGTATGAGTGTATGTAATTGCATATTGAAAAATCCCACACAAATGAAGATTCATGACAAGGTGTATGTTTTTATATGAAGTTTGACACATGGGAAATAAAATCTTGTCGAACGTGGTAGAATCTGTACGGATCTCCTCACATTTATTGTCAAAATAAGAACGAAAGTTAACTTTGAACAAAAAGGGGCACAAAATAATGAAAATGATACAAAAAGGGGATTTAAAACTAAGGGGCATAAAAAGTGGCAAGGCAGTTGAAAAAGGGGCAAAATGAGACTTTAGTCGCATTACGGTAGCGCTGTGAACATATTTAAGAAAAATTCGATTTTTATTAGGAGTATATTTAACGGCACTCTTATGAGATTTGCAATTTTGTTTTGTGAATAATAATCAAGCTTCATTTATAAAATAATAATATTAGTAATAAAAAAATAATAACATTAAAAATACAGTTTTGATCCCAACAAAATATTGCCTAATTAGTGCATACGTATTACGCATTTGTAGTAATTATTTTTTTTACTAATTGCCAAAAAAAAAAAACAGAAAAGGGTATCAAGGCATGTTTCGGCATATAAAAAAATATATGTATGTATTTCATATGAACGTAGTGTTTTTCATACAGGATTTCTCGGGATCCCGCACATTTTCCGGGAAAAAAATTCCGGGAAATTTCTGCGGGAATTCCCGGGATTTTTTTATTATTTTGTTATGGAAATTTTAGTTTGTATGTAGCAAAATAGCTAAAACTATACAACAGCTAAGGCCGAGTTTACATCTGGTACACATGTGCTCTGAGACTTAGAGGCCTTTATTTGCCAAAAGCGGAACGCGACTTTCAAAATTTAATTCTACAACAATTCGCCAAAGTAAAAATAGAAATGCGCAAGGAAATAAAAGAAAACTTACAAAATAATTACAGATTCTCTTTGGTAAAAAGAACGATTCTGTTAATGCTTATTCTATACTAAAGTCTTAGGGTCGTATGTAAAAAAACTTAACAAAGCTTTGACAAGCAATGTTAAGCACAGTTGTATTCTAAAAAAAATTATTATATCAAAATTCTAAAGTAGGTACCCACGTTTGTTAAGACTACTCTAAGTTGATATTTCCAAAATGTGTGTTTTGTACATCAAATGTTTTTATTAAAATAGCACATATTGATCCACGTTACATCTGAAAATGAAGCTAGAAGTGCTAGCTCTTATCTTAAATTTATTGTTTCTGTCATGTGATGGAAAACATCACCAAATTATCCAACTGATTCGAAATACATAGCAAAATCCATAAAAAAAATATTAAAGTAAATCGAAATATACAAAAATGTTTTAGGGAAAAAAGCTGGATATTCAAATACTAATTTCATTCGAATAAAACATATTGTGATAATTTTTCATATCCTTTTTCGTTTACTTCATAGAAATGTTTATCTGTTTTCTACTAAGTCAGAAGCTCATATTTTTTAAATTAGGTTGCATTACTTCAAGATAATAAAAATTTATTTAATAAAATAAAAAATTATTTGAAAACCCGAATGAAATTGTATTCGATTTTGTACATCATACTTACTTTTTAAAAAATATTTTGTAAGATTTTTTTAATAATATAATTTGTTTTTTTTTGCGTTAAATCGATCCATTTGGCTTTGCATTTACATATAATATATGTATTTATGTGTTACTAATATATAAAGAACTGAAGTGTTATTTTTTTGACTAATCGTCGGGTGGTTATTATTGCCGCAGTAATAATGTATTTTAAATATAATCAGCCTTATTTATAAAACTTAAAAAGTCTTTATAAAGGTTTTTTAAAATCAATTTTCAAACAAAATTTTTCTTAAAAATCCTTTATAAAGCCTTTTTAAGTTTTATAAATAAGGCTGAATTTTTATAATAAGTTATTATTTAATCGATATCATGAATTATAATTTGTTTTTTGTTGAAATAGATTAAATTAAAAAATATTTTGTATTAGTTGGCATTGGGCGGGAATTCCCGGGAAACTAAAAAGTCCTTCCCGCTTTCCCGGGGAATGAAAAACTCTATATGAACGCTGTCTTTGTTGTTACGGGAATCGAGCAGGCTCTAAGAAAATCTATGCAAACTATTTATCTAATGCATGATAAATAGGTTGCTAGTAAATAAATGTTTTCTGTGCCTTAATATATATTTTTTTAATTGATATCTCCGCTTTGGATTGGCCAAAGTAGCACACCTTTTAACACGTTGACTGCCAAGGCTATTTTCAGAAAACTGGCCAAAAATGACATTTTGATTTTTTCACATTATATTACTAAAAACTCTATTTCTAGATGATAGGTATCATGAAAAAGCAAATATGATGTTTATTTTAGGAGAAAAAGGACCTACGAATTATCTCGTAATTGGCTTCTGTGACAGAAATCGCTACGCAGAAGCCAATACCAGTTAATTCGTAGGTCCTTTTTCTCCTAAAAAAAACATCATTTTTGCTTCCTATAATATTTTGTTTTATAGTTATTATAATTTATTATAATTTTATTATTATTTTCTTTCTTTTTAGATTTATAAACATTCTCTAAATTTATTGTTATAATTATCAAGAACCCAAAATGGATAAGAAAAGGTCACTGAATCAAAGTGAAATTGACTACAACGCAAATCTAAGTGATTCAGAATATGACGGAATTTTCAGCGATGATAGTAACGACATTTATGAGCGAAGGCTCAGAAGTGATTATACAAGTAGTAGTGAAGATGAACCTAAAGACGGGTCCCAACCTGATGATAATGACGATGATCTCCAAACAACAACGTCAAATGAGAATGATGATTTGTGGACAGAAGTTCAACACAATCGTGATTTATTTCTTTTTGAAGAAAATGTTGGTGTGAAATTAGATACATACAATTTTTCAGTACAAACGCTGGTGGATTTATTTTTTTTTCGGATGAGTTTCTTGCATTACTGGTAGAACAAACTAATTTATATGCTGCGCAAGAAATTGAGAAATGGGAAACAAAATGCTGTAAAAAAATCCAAAAGGTTATCAAATTGGCAAGACGTAAATGCTGCAGAGATGAAAGTTTTTATTGCACTTTTATTGCAAATGGGACCTTGTTCTTTTCCAACAATAGAACATTACTGGAGCACAAACAAGCTATATAATGTAAACTTTTGGCGCTCACATATGAGCCGAAATCGATTCCAGTTGCTACTTCGTTATTTTCATTTGGTTGATAACTCAAACGCTTCTACCGACAGATTATACGAGGTGAGACCAATCCTAAATCATTTCAACAATGTTATGCGTGAAAACTACATATGTACCAAGTAAAAATATTTGTATTGACGAATCCATGATGCTATGGCGGGGAAGATTGCTTTTCCGCCAATACATAAAAAATAAAAAACACAAATATGGCATCAAACTATATGAACTATGTGAGTCCGACGGTCTTGTAATAAAAATAAAAATTTACAGCGGAAAATCTGAGGAAACTACCAATAATCTAGGTCACATTGCTGACGTTGTTTTACATTTACTTGAGGACTATCTCAATAGAGGCTACGCGCTTTACATGGATAATTTTTATAATTCAGTTAGTCTTACAAAACTGTTATATACACGAAAAACTTATGTGTGTGGAACCCTGCGAAGTAACAGAAAAGGAAACCCCAAAGATGTGGTAAATCGTAAACTGAAAAAAGGGGAGTGTTTTTGGCAGCAAAATGGTCTTGTTTCTCTATGCAAATGGAAAGACAAACGAGAAGTCCTTACCATTACAAACATGCATGCTGTTGAAATGGTAGAGGTGCCCAATCGCAATGGAAAAATTTCTATGAAACCGAATATAGTTCGAGATTACAATAATGGAATGTCTGGCATAGACCGATCAGTTCAAATTATTTCGTACTACTCATCTCTAAGAAAGACTATTAGATGGCCCAAAAAGGTTTCGTTACATATTATAGAGATATATATGCAAAATGCTCACAGAATTTTTCAAAAAGTAACTTCATCTAAAATAAAACTGATAAAGTTCAGAGAAGAATTCGTCTTCGCGTTGATTGGATATTTTCAACCAGTTTTGAAAAAAAGAGAAGTCAAGAGCTCCATTATTTAGAGTGTTTACCACCAACGAAAAACAAAATAGTGTCCGACAAAGCCATGTCGTGTATGTACCGAAGCAAAAAAACGCCGAGAAACGCGTTACTTCTGTCCAGCCTGTGAAGAGAAGCCAGCCCTTTGTGTGGAAAATTGTTTTAAAAACTACCACAAATAATAAAATATTACTTTATTTCTTCTATTTGAGTTAATTTTTCCATTATATTGAATGAATTTTTACATTATATTGAATGAATTTTTCCATAATTTTTTATTTTTTTTAAATAAATGTTCAGCTCACGCAAGCCAAAACTAACTTTTTTTCTTTTCCCAGAAGCCATTTATCGATACTAGCACTGATATAATACGGTTTTACTCGTAACTACACAAAAAGTGGCAGTTTTAGATAGTACGAGATAACTCGTAGTTGGCTTCCTGGAAGGGAAATCAATCTACGAGTTATCTCGTAGTTGGCAGTCAACGTGTTAAAGAAATAAATTGCAATTATAATGAAATAGATTTTGTATTTCTGTGTGAATATAATTGAGACTCTTAGTGCAATAACTCCGTAATACCCGTTTCATACTTACTCACATCTTTGAGGAATGCGTGGAATATGTTGACAATTGAAAAAACCTGTTCTCATTACAACATCTTTCATCTTTCATCTGTCATGTATTATAATACTATTTTTACAAGTGTGAGCAACTAATAATTAAATAATAAAATGCAATTTAAAAGTTCAGTAGAAATTGATTTAATTGCTGGCTCCTGAGGAGCAGAAACAAATAATGCTAGAAATTATGTTGAAATTATGCCAGCGGACGGACAATGATGGTGAAGAAATATTAAAAATTTTATCCGCAAAGATTTTGCGTAGACATTTGCAACTATTTTTATCTAATTTATTTCGATTTGGAAAAATATATAACAGATTTTATTATATGCATACATATACATACATACATATGTACATATTTATATAATAAAATCTTAGAGTAATTACGGATCTTTTTTTGGGAAAGATATTCCATGCATGCATATGTAGATATACATACATACATACATATGTATACATTTTTATAGTATGTATGCATGTATGTATAGTTGTATACATTTTTTCTAGTGATGACACTAAAATAATCGAAAGATGTTGAATGGAACAAAGTGAGATAGGAACATCTTTTGAAGATGTTGAAAGATGTTAAACATTCAGCCCTGTATAATTTTTATGGGAAGATGTTATCATCTTGCTAAATTGATGAAAGATGAAAGATGTGAGTAAGTGTGAAAAGGCTATAAGCCATATGCAATCAAAAATTTATTTTATGTGCTCAATCTATTGCTAGGTACCATAGCTTTATATGCTAAAAAGATTTTAGGTAAATTCGATTATTTTGGCGGTATTATTATAAAATCTACTTCTTACAAAATGATATACATAAGTATATTTATTTTGTTTTCCTCAATAACTCTGTAAGCCACACTAACTTTACTTGTTCTTTTTTTCATCGATGGATTTTGGTGAAACTGGAAGTTTTTTGCAATTTCCTTTTATATTTCTGTTAGTCCCGGTTCACACACTTCAACTTTTGTTGCTCAACTCGTTATTCAGCTGTAAGAAAGACAGAGACGCAAGTACAAATATTTTTTTTTCTTTCAGTTGAACTACGAGTTGAAAATATTTCGTACTTAAGTAATTTTTGTTTTTGTAATGTAAAAACTATGCAACAACCAACGTGAATAAAACAGATTTTTCGGATACAATGACATTTTATTTTAAAGCTGAAAACAGTGCATCTATTTTTATTAAACACTCCATTGATAAATAGCACCAGAAAATAAACACTACAAAAAAAGGAAGGCCAGAAAATAACACATTAAGTGGACTTACAAAAAAGTACACTGAATACATTAAAATAGCGGATAATAAGATAATTAATATTAAATCATTAATCACAACTTCTACAATAATTTGGAGGCTGCACATACCCAAAATTAAGCAGATGTTGCAGAAATTATTTAGATATTGTTATCATTATTAGCATTTGATAAATATTTTAAAATAAAATAATGAAGAATTTTTTATTACAATAACTTTGTAAGCCACCGAAAAATATTAGGCATGTTTTTTTTTAAATTAAAAAATCTGTCAAATAAATTTAGGCAGTAACAATGTAAGCCACAATTTTTTATTAAAAATGGAACTTCCAATGAGTTTTAAGCATTCATGCATGCACACGTCATAGTTGTCCTCCTTAAATGCTTGTTAAAGTAGAAAACATTAAAACGCCGATTTTTTAGATTTATTTTAAACTTAAAATCGCATTTATTCATAATTTTGTTTTTGTGGTTTCATAATGAAATATTTTTTGAATTTTTGGGGGTCATATTTCATTTGATCTTTGGGGCAAATTTAAATTTTTTTTTGGGTCCTATTATAGAAAATGTTGGGGTTTTATTTCTAATGCAAAATAACCCTAAGTTCAAAATCTAATCAGGGATCCACCACAAAAAGAAATGTGATGAAGAGTACATTTTGAATAAAATCAGGAGATTTGTTCGAGAGATATCGTTGACGAAAAATTTCGGAAAAATCGTTTTTATTGTAAAATCTAAAAATTACTTCATCAAATAGGCTTTAGATATTCACTAATTTTTATAGACTTAAATATGCATCACATTCAGCAAATTTGACAAAGATCTGTAAAATAGTTCGAGAGATATCGTTGTCTAAAATTGGCGAAAAAAAATTCTAGTCAAATCGATTTTCGATAACAATTAATTTTTTAGACTGAAAATATGTGTCGAGTACTAGATTAAAAAAAAAAATTATAATCCAAAAATTTTAAGGACTAAACAAAAAACACACGATTTTTAACATCCTTACAATAATAGTAAGATATCCTGATATATTCATCAATGTGATTCTATTTACATAATATTACTTAAATAACTTTTTCGACCTTTTCATTACAAAAGACGTTATATGTTAGAGATGTTGCAAATAATAAATGTTCCATCAGAAAAAAGAATTAACTTTAGGACAGATACAGCTAGTCTTGCTCATTCCTATAGATATTTGTTACATAAGAACAAAAACGGAAATTAAATTAAAATACAATTATTATACCTTTTTCTGTATTTTAAAAGTTGTTCATTTTTTTAATTTTAACAAATTTTGGTGTTTTTTAATTTGAAAACTGTTAAAAAAAATTATATTTAATTATTCTTATAAAAAATTCTTTGACGAAGCTACACAAAGAAGTAGCGAAATATTGGAAAAGATTTTAGTATAATTTTTATAAAAAAAAACAAAGACCTTAAGCTTGATTATTTATATATCTATTTACATAAAATAGATTTGTATCTAGATTATTGATATGAAAAGTATTTTTAAGTTTGGAAGACCATTCGCGAAATATTAGCGGAATAATACAGAAAGTGGTGTAAATTATGCAAACGCTAAATGTCATGTATATTTAAAACTAGAGCTGATAGGGAAAAACCAATGACGCCATATTAATCAGGAGATTAAAATACATAAGGAGCAGCCCTTTTTATTTAAACATCATAAAAAACCTTTTGTTGTGCAGTGTTATTTATTATTTTGAGATTTAATTCATAAAGAAACGGTAACATAATAAAAATAACAATTTTCGAACTAATATTGATGAAGAAAAAAATATATACATATGTATATTTGGCGCCCTGTTTTAACTACAGCACTGCACACGCTTGTGTACTACCAATTTTTGCAACCACTTAAATAGAAAAGAAACCATTTTTAATTTTTATAACATTCATTTGATCTCTGCCTGTGAATCTAAACGTAGCAATTTAGTCAATATTTTCTTTCTTGTGATCAAAAAATAATTTAAAGCAATGCTGGCCACCGAGAGAATTGAGTTAGTATTAAGGCGGTGTCAGATACAACTTCAACGCTGTGCGTGCGTTTCTAACTTTGGTAAAAAAGGGTGATGCAAAGTGTGCATGACACAATAAAAACTTTGACAACACTCAATGTTTGTTTCAATATTCGGTTTTATGTATGAAACACAACACAATTCGATTACTCTGATGCCACGAACTCGTTTTTTATGTAAATTTACCAACATTTTAATACAAATTTCAAATTTACATGTGAGGTTGATGAAACAAATTAAGAAAAGTAATAATATACGCCCAGGTTCTACATTCCACTACAAAATGAAATTGAAAACGTTTTTAATTCCGCAAAGACGATATCACTGTGTTCTAGAAAAGTAATGAAACTTTTTTCCATGACGATTTCATTCCCAGTTTATTTCAAGTAAATATTGTTACGAAAATGGCCGTCGACAAGGTTAAGCAGCATTACACAAAAATATTCCAACAGGGTTAATGTAAGTGTTACGCAAAAATATTCCTACAGAGTCCATGTAAAGAATAATCTAGAATAGTAGCAAACAACTAAATAAGCATGCGCAGCATATATGCATGTACAAGCTTGATTAAACGTAAACAAGCAAAAGCAACAACAAAAAGCGTCTGCTTATTAAGAATATTCACATATTTACACACATACATATGTACATGGTAATTCAAACGAAAAGCAAAAGATAAACAACTACCGTGTATTGCTTAGTTAATGATGTACACACGCATGCATATACACATGTATGTACATAGTTACCACATGAACTTAATTAGGCACTTTGTAAACAGCATATAAGATGATAATGATCGTCTAGACATTGCTGGAAATTTCTAGTGGTATTTGTGTGGAATATAAAAAGAGGTGACGCAGCCAATGAGTTAGTTAGTTGCAGTTGTGAGTCAGTTGCGAACAAGTCAGTTGCGAACAAGTCAATCAGTTGCGAGTGAACTAGTCAGTTGATAATTAAGTTGTGAATTAATAATAGTGTGCGATACAGTGGTGAGTTGATAGTTAAGAGCAGTCTGTGCTTTACACGTGAGTTGGAATAAAGGAGGAACTATAGGACAGACTATAGTGACAGCAAAGTCTGTCGTGGAATTGAGATTATTGTGGAGTCTATCGTGTCTACTGGAGCAAAGGGAACAGCGCAGCGAATAGACGTGTGTAAGGGTGTAAGTAAAGCCAGTGAGTCTTTATTGGTGAATCAACTGTGAGTGTCGGCAGAGTGTGTGCCGTGTGTGACAAGCAGTAGACAAAGAGGTATTGGTGTATCAACTGTGAGTGACGGCAGAGTGAGTCTCGTAAGTGACGAGCAGCATACAAAGAGGTGTCACGTGAATACTTGCGCAGCCAGCTAAAAAACGTGCGTAAACTACAGAGAGGAAGGCGTAGTGGTAATCAGTTGTGAATATTTATGTGTAATTCAGTAGTTTAAGCTGTATTAATTTATATAAGCTCTTGATTAATTTAGTTTAAGTGTATTTGTAAATAAAACTTGTATCATTCTTAACCCTAATTACTACACTCGGCTCTTGTATTCATTTGCAAATCTTCGGGTCCACGGAAAAGCGTTTTTATAGAGAGAAAAACGTAACAATATTTCAAGCAACATGAAAAAAAACATTTTATGCTATAAACACAATTGGGACTAACGGCGAACTGGGCATAGTTCGATGAAACTGCCTTCTAAAATTCGTCGCTTAAATTACAGCCTGTTTGTAGAACACGACTCGTCAATAAAAAGCGCTAACATGTTAGCATTATATATTTTTTGGGGTTTTAGAACACGAGTGTTGACGATTTTTATTAAAAAACGTAATAGATGTCAATTTATTTGGGTTTGTACAACACGATTTGGCTCACCATAATCACCATGGGCGATTAAAAAATTCTAGTCGTGTTCAAAATAAGTAAACAAAATATTGAAAAAGTGGTTGTTTTTGAATTTAATTCATAAAAATATAAAAAATGGAATTTCAAAAAAAAAGGTAAGATTGTGCTTGTTTTGATTGGTGAAATTTTAGCATCAAAATGACAACGTTAAACGCAATAAACTCGTATAAATCTTATCGTGAGGTATTATCCCCTGGTTATTATACTTTTAAATTAGAAAAAGCGCTGAATTTGGCTAAGGGTCTGGAGAAGCTTGGCTATAATTCTTGTACATTACACGGTGGCGACCGAGAAGAACATCGTGAATATACTTTGGCTGCTTTGAAATCTGTTGAAAACGACATATACTAGTATGTTGGTAGCTACAGACGTTTCTGGCAGAAGTATAGACATTAAGGACATTAAGGACATTAAGGATGTATCATATGACTAGACTAAAACTATTGAAGACTATACACATCGTACTGGTTGTTCCATATCGTTTGATACCAAATATGACAGCCAATTGTTCTGTGACCTAAAATAATGTATTACGACAAGTCCAGTATCAGTAAGCCAGCCAAAACTCGAGAATCATCCAGATGAGCAACATAAATCAGGGGCAGTGGTTACAAAGAAACGTCGAGAAGAAAAAATTTGTGCATAAAACTATGAATTTGATTTGTTTTATACATATATGTATGTGCATATTAATTTAATATACATAATCTTGTAATAAATACATACATATGTACATATGTATATTTTATATTTTTATCTTGACCTCAAAAAGAAAGCGTTTCGCATTAGCTTTGAATCAAATGGTAATTATTTGTCGTAAAAATTTATAACAACTTGTTCGCTATGCTGCTTATTTGCCATCCATCCTAAAGCTAAGTTTTTGCCACTACACTAAAGACTTGATACCTTAAGCACTCGGACACTAAAAAATTAAAAATACATACATATGTATGTACATATACATATAAGTTATATTAATATTATTTATTTATTTCATAAATACTTTCACAAAGTAACTGTTATCCCGTTTACACGCACTTCTTATTTGCAAATAAAAGTGTGTTTTAAATAAGTATTTTCTATAACTTTTGTAAACTGAATTGCCAATGTATAGCTGCTAATGAATGGTACTTTCAAAAGCTTCAATATTCATTAAAATTTGAATGAATTTTTTTGGTATTTCAATGGATAAGCATAGTGGCAAATGTCTTCATTGAATACTATACGTTGTGGATTGCAGTTTTTGTTGTTACATGGATACGGTAGAAAATTAAAGTTCTGTCTTAAATTTTCTATTCTCAACCATATTTCCTTCATAGGTAGTCCAGATTGCAGTATGATTTCTTCTTACTCCATCAAGGTTTTGTAATGTTAAAATGGAAGGATCGCCATGTAATGTTAAAAGGGAATGTTTGGTAGTGTGTTATGTATGTAAAGCCCTATAGCCCAATTATTATTTTTATCCAGCCTTACAGGGGATCCAGCTTATAAATAGGCGTTCAAAGGAACTGCCAGAAAAAGTGAGAGTTCAATTTGTAAACTAGGCAAGTTGTTGCAGGATTGCGTTTTTAAATTAAAGTCTGATTTTATTTAACATTTTAACTGCTTATATACTATTTTACATTCTTCAATTTTTGTTTTTCTTTGTGTCTTTAGTTTTGCTATAACAACATAATTTATTAATAAAAATAAAAGTGTGTCATTTAAATATTATAAAGTAAGCGTTCTGTTAATTATTACAATGAACTGTGTTGCAATGCAATTAAACTATGATACAGTGTATTATAGTAAGTGAGGTACACTACAGTTTGTTTATCTTGAGCATACGGCTGAAGATCTTCCAGATGTTTAGCGCTCACAACTTTAGTTTAAATTTTTTTTTCAAAATTTTCTTTAACACAAAATTATAAAATTTGTCTTTATTTATGTATGTGCATGTCAGAACATAATAGGGTTGCCGTTTTTTTAAGCTAAAAAAAACTTTTTCATATGAAAAAATATAAACTAAAACTATTTTTTAACATGCTGGCAACAGTACGAAATATGTATGTATGCAGTTATATAATTCAGACTTTTAATTAAAATATAAAATACTAATGCCATTTTCGTTTCTAGAAAAAATTTCACATTTTTTATTTTTTGCTATAAAATTTGGCGTTCGTGTGATACAATAATTTCTAATAGTCTTTATTAAAAACATTTTATTGCAAATTTTCATTTCATGTAATATTTTTTCTAGAAAAGATGGCGTTTTCTTTTCTATGGCAAAAAGGAAAAAGTTCTTAAGTCGAGATAAGCTGATTTTGAGTTAATGGTACCTCCGTAATCTGCATACTCGAAAGTATCCCCGGCTTAAATCTCAATCAATTTGCATGATTTTTCAGGAAGTTATAGCACTATAACTTGCGACTTATCTTTTTTAGACTTCTAATCTCATTTGGAATAATAGCTTAATTGAAGTTATACTTTGGAATATTTCAACTTAAATGTATTAATTATAGTGTGTAGTACGATATTTGCTTAAAAACTAACGATTAACAGAGAGTTTCCCGATTTAACTGTAAAAGAAATAAATTTCTGAAAATCGACGTGAAACTTCAAAAGTGCTCTCCTGCAAAACAGTAAAATATAACTTAATCACTTTTTCCTTTTTGCCACAGATATATATTATGTACTCGTATACCATGGGTGAACATCATGTAGCAAATTTTTGCAAATCGAATTCACACGTATTCTTATTCTCTTTCACTTAGTCTTATCTGAGATAAATTTTTGCTTATCTTTTTACTCATTTTTCTCAAACGCACTGCGAGAAATTTATTATGTATGCTGTTTATGTTAAAAAATGCTTCTGCTTACATGAAAATTAAAAATTATTTTCCCTTACAAATTGGTTTTTAGTCAGAATTAAAGTGAATAATAATGTTTATTTATTACTTTTTGTTGAAACGGTTTTCTAGAAAAAAATTCTTTCATAAAAAAAATCATATAAGAACTACTTTCATTAATTATTTCTGCCTGTGTGTTTATCTTTTTCGCTCACTTACACAACCTTAAATTTATCTTGGTCACCCATGTCGTATACCATAGATGTTCAGCCCATACAACAATTGTTTGAAAAAAATTCATACACATTTGTTACGCTCTTTTAAAAACTCATTCATTCATCGTTGAGCAAGCGACGAAAACACATGCGTCGGAGTATCGTCATTTTTTTCAGGAATTTATTAAGCATTGTTGTTGGTTTTTGTTGAACAAAGCACAGTAAACACACACGATTCAATTACAATTGAACACACAAAAAACAAAGTAAAAAAAATAAAAGCTACACGTCTACGAAATGAGATGTGAACGGTATTTTATGATAAATGATGCTTTTCATAACATTCAATGCCTTTTATGCTACAAAATATTTAAGGCTGGAAATGAAAACGTTTTGAAAAGACATTTTTATTCATATCATTGTGAAATTGAAAAAATAAATTGTAAAGAGAAGGAGGAGCTTCTTAATGAAAAGAAGAAAATTTATTTTTTCCAATTAAAGGAATGGTTTAATGGAATTGAAAACAATTCAGAAAATCAGAACCTAAAAAGTGGAATATCAAGCTTAGTAAGTTTAAATGTCGTCAGGCATGGAAGACCTTTTTCTGATGGGATCTTCATTAAAGAAGTTCTTATAAAGATTATTGAAAAGCTAAGCTACAGTACTGACTTCATTAAATCTATTCCTTTATCCCGATTCACTCTAGTTCGGCGCACTACACAAATAGGAACTTCTTTAGAACATTTTATTACTGAAAAATTGAAAAGTTGCGAATTCTTTTCAGTCTGTCTAGACGAAAGTACCGACATTAACGACGTTTGTGAACTTATAATTTGTATTCATTGTGTAGATGCCAATTACAACGTTTTTGAAACAATGTTCACCCTTGAAAGTTTTTATGCAAACGTAACAGGCAAGTTATTGTTCGATATCGTTAGTGACAAACTATTTTCAATTGTAGACACAAACAAGTTTGCAGCAGTTTGTACAGATGGTGCCAGCGTAATGACTGGTAGATATGAAGGCTTTATCGGACAACTACAAAAACATGGTTTGTCAGTTCAAAATTTTCACTGCATAATCCACCAAGTAGCTCTTGCATCAAAATTTCTTTCAGAACATTCTGCTATGAAATCAGCAGAGCGCATAATTAATAGAATACGTGGTGGACATAATTCCCTTACGCATAGGAACTTGTAACTTTTTTAAAAACTAGAAAAGCTGCACATCATGACCTTAAAATGTACACTGACGTTCGATGGCTTAGCCGAGGTGATTGCCTAAATAGACTGTTTGACTTAAGAAAAGAGGTGGTAGAGTTTTTAGAGCTAGAAAATTTAAATATATGTGAAGTAAAATTACTAAAAGAATCTGAATTCACTTTAGATTTAGCATTTTTGTCAGATATAACTAACTTCTTGAATGAGTTTAATTTACAACTTCAACGAAAAGATAAAAGTATACTTGATATGTCTGAATTTCTGTTGAATTTTAAAACAAAATTATTTTTGCTGCTAACAGAAATTTGATCTGACGATTTCCCTAGTTTTACCAAAACTTCTCTTATATATAACAAACAAAATTATACTAAAAAACTTGATTATGTATCATTATTAGAAACCCTTTTTTTAATTTTGAAGACCGATTTAACGATTTTGAATGTATACAGCCTTTGCTTGATGTATTCAAAAACCCTTTAAATTGTGACATAAGCAAGTTCGATTTACACATTCAATCAGAGATAATAATACTTAGATCTGAGGTAAAAGCTTTCGATAAAATTAATTCTCTTGAGTTTTGGAAAAATGTAGATGGTGCCTTATGTCCTCAGCTCAAACGAATGCATTTAAAATATTTATAATTTTTTTCCTCAACATACTTATGTGAACAAATTTTTTCAGACATGAAAAACATTTGCTCCAAGCAGCGCAATCGCATGACCTCGGTGAACTTAAAAAATATTTTGCTAATTCGCAATTGTCATGCAAGTATTAACACGGAAAGTTTAATTTAAAATCTTCAAAGCGATTTTAAAAATTGTAATAAAATTACGTTTTAATAATCAGAGACCGAAAATAATCATTATTGAATTTATTTTACAAGACAATACAATACAATATTACATCAAAGCTATTCATTAAAAAACAATTTATTTGAAAAAACATTATAATGGTTACTGTCTCTGTTAAAAACACCTTTTTATTCATATCATTATGAAATTTGTTTTAGGTGTTTGCCAATATGTTTGCTGGGAGTTAGGGTTGCGAGAGCGAGCGCTAATACATCTCATTTTTATTTTTGATCATCTTTGTCGTATACACAGTATAATATTATCTACTAAAATATTTATTCAAAGCAAATTTTTTATTTTAACTTTTTACAACAGGTAATAATTGTAATAATTTTTAATATAGAAGATGCCAGTCAAAAACATCATTTATGCAAAAACGAGATTCAGAAAACCCCGAAAATCCCGGGCTTTAAAATTAAAAAATTACGGACTTCGGGATTTCCATAGTCCCGAAAATCCCGGGATTTTCGGGCTCGGGATTTCCCGTTTAGCATCTCTGGCTGCAATCCGAAAAGTAAAGCAATGACTTTAAAGTCTCCACATAGTTTAAATGAAAATTTTATACTGTATTTTTTTCTAGAACCAATTTCATGTTCATACTGAAAGCATGTGCGACTGGAACAGAGAAAAATGTATTTTCATTATGCAAGAGTACAGCTTTCAAACTGGTTTTTGACGAGTCTATAAACAAACGCCAATCTTGTGGTTCAAATTCAATATCTAGGCAGTTCATAACCGAAGTTATATCATTGCAATAAATTAGATTTTCTTCTTGAAAAAATAAGAAGGCACACCTTAGTATCTGGATGAAGCAAATCCCATTCTTTCAATCTAGATCCTAATAATTGAGACTGGTTTTTTGACAATTTTAAGTTGTGAACCAGATCGTTAAGTTAAGCTTGAGTTAGCATATGAGGCTCCTTACTATCTGCAATTGCATTACATGAAAGTAACTTCAATGTCATCATTTGATGCGTCATTTGTTGGATTTGGCGCTGCAGGTATAGACAAATCAGCACTATGAGAAAGTGGTCGTATTGCAGAACGTACATTTGCATATTTAAATGGATGTTTTGATGCTATATTTATACCATTTGTACATGTTAGGCAAAAGTAACAATCAGATACGTGGTCTACAGGCTCTGTGCAAATCATGGGTTTTCCAAAAGCCATATAAGCTTTCCTTTTGCCCAACCTGTAAGATTCTTTACATATGTCGTACAGCATATATGAGGTGCCCACTTCTTATCTTTATGAGCCACATAAAAGCCAAAATAATCACGATAACACTGCTTTACCAGTTCAGTTAAATTACGTCGCTGACTTTTGGAAAATTAGTTCACCACATACGTTGCAAAAAGAATTATAATGATTGATACACTTCCTTTGCATGTTGAGAAAATAACAATGTTTTGCTTTTGTATTGTAAACTCAAAATATTACACTTTTTTAAATGAAAAATTTATGCAATTAAACCGCACGTACAGTAAGTAGTATTAATGGAAAATAAGATAAAATCATAAGTGGGTGTCACAACAAATCTGTGCGTGACAGAAACAAATTAGCTTGTGTTTTGCAATGAGGGTACATAGTAAAGTAATAATTAGCATACAGAATCCGTGTGGCAAAAACCTTGTTGATCAGTGTAATATTTTAGAAATAGAAAGGTTTTAAACGATTTCTTTCTTTAGTTTTAATAAAACCTGACTAAGAAAAAAGCCTTTCACCAAATCTTTTCCATAGTAGAGAATATTTCATATCTCGTGTTTTTCTAAGCGTACAAAATCACACATTGTACCATGAGGTTCTTGTTGTGTGTTTTTTTTAAGTTCTAAACACTTTTAATAGTTTCGGTTAACTCTGTTAGAAGACTGATTGCGTTTGTGTCGATATTTTCATCTATTGCCACGTCCCCATCAAACTCATCCTGGCAAGGTTCAGCACTGAACATTCTATAAAAAAGTTTGTTTCCAAATTCCGTGGTTTCAGTCTTTGTGCTGTATTTAAAAAAAATATTACTAGAAGGGTATATTCCCGAGCTGAGCAATAGTATGATTGTATTTAAAACTTGAATTCGTCTCTCATTAAAATGCCTATTCACAGAAAAGAGTCATAACTTTAACATTGTGACTACAGACTAAAATTTCCGATTCTCAAAACAAAATTCTATTAACATAAATTTTTAAAATAAAGACTAGAAATGCAGACAATCATATCAATTGTGACAGGCATTTTAAACTAAAATAATATAAAATATTTAAGAAGAAGAAACTAATTTAGAAATGGCAGAAGGGATGTACATAATGGGTCTAATGCATAAAAACTGAGCTTTAACTCAAGTAAAGTCGGCTGAGTACGATCTCAAGCAATGAGCACAAGTATACCACCTAGAGCTACAGTGAATATTTCTATGCATACAAAATGTACCTTTTGCTCAAAATTTTTAAGTCGAAGCAAATGCTTAGGTTTTATGCATTAGACCGACCCATTATGTACATTTTTGCTAATAGCCCATTTTGGGAGTGATGTACAATTTCCACAAACAATCGAAGAGGAGGCTGTGCTCCCAGATTTTACCCTTATATTTATATTTATATTAGCATTTTCCCACGACTTTGTTCGCTCTTAGAAATTGTATTCAGGACAATCTTACCTAAAGCAGACAAAATACCAACAGTGAAAATTTGCGAGATTTATTCTGTTCCCCACTACTTTCTCAATTTGTTCTTTCATATCATTCTTCTCCAGACAATAATAAACAAAACCAAAAAAGATAGGTGATCCCGGCGTTCATGCGTGCTGCCGTGACCAAGGGATTCATTCTCTGCAGATAATGCGACTTTATCATACATGCATGTAAGGAGTAGTCCAAAG
Source organism: Tachina grossa (assembly GCA_949987645.1). Taxonomy (NCBI): domain Eukaryota; kingdom Metazoa; phylum Arthropoda; class Insecta; order Diptera; family Tachinidae; genus Tachina; species Tachina grossa. The sequence continues at coordinate 124,449,307 of OX465275.1, forward strand.
AGGAGTAGGAGTACTCCAAAACTACTAAAAAATATATGAAAAAAGCTGGTCGATTTAACATTGCGATGTCCTAGGGTTGGACCACATGGTCAAACTTTACATTACATCGGACTAACCCCAAAACTACCGCATATGGAATAGCTATAGATTAAACAAACACTTATCGTGCAGCATTGAATGCTTGTATGAAAACGCCATTTTCCATGACTGCATTACATGGGACCATGATTAACTAGTCTATTTCATCTATATTGGACCACGTTCTCCAATATTATTTGCAGGTTTTTTATATACATACATATGTACATATGTATGTTTTTTATTTATTTTATTTAACTTAACTTTATTCAATATTCAAATGCCATAATTTTTAAAGTCATAATTTTCAATAACATAGAATGTTAACTTAAAAAATTGGCTTGTTTTTATGATTAAGCAATTGTATATATGCATTTCGTTCCCGCTTGTGGAACTCGTCAGTAGACTTCAACCCAAAAAATTTTTGAATTTAGCTAACAAACTCCGTATGTTTATAGTAAGACTCTTAATACTATATTGAGAATCACAATATGCAAACATATACCTGATTCATGAAATTTCATGAATTTTGTTGCATGCAACTTTTTCTATTTGCTAATTGCAGCGCTATAAAAGAGAATTTTATATAAAAAAGGCTAAGAATGAATCTCTGATGCATTTTTGACCACTTTTTTGATATAAGTTGCTCCTCCAGGACTCGTATTGGCAAATAAAAAATTTTAATGTAAATTAGGTAATAGTAAGTTTGAAAACCGCAAACAAAAATCTTTACAAAACAAGCATCTTTATTCAATTGTGCATCAATTTTATTCTCCACCTTGGGCAACAATAAAAGTATTTAAAAATCCCAATGTGGCAGCTAATGGTAAAATAATATAGATGCACAATTGAATAAAGATGCTTGTTTTGTAAAGATTTTTGTTTGCGGTTTTCAAACTTATTATTTTTGTATATTGTGAATCTCAATATAGTATTAAGAATCTTATTATAAACATATGGAGTCTGTTAGCTAAATTCAAAAATTTTTTGGGTTAAAGTCTACTGACGAGTTCCACAAGCGGGAACGAAATGCATATAGACAATTGCTTAACCATATAAACAAGCCAATTTTTTAAATTAAATAAAGACATTATATCAAATAAATATACTTCAGTATTTCATGTATAGAATGTTAAGTATAAATTTTGGATTTTTATGACTATGTTACAAGAATACAAAATTAATACCGAGTCACAAGAGTAAATATAGAACTCTGTCATAACAAAAGTTGTGACTGACTTGAGAATTTTTCTGTGAATAGGCATGTAAGTCTAATTCTTAGATTTTTAATTAAGTCATTTGCAATCAAATTATTCATCAAAAATTTTATAATTCCCTCAAGTTCAATTAGAGTACTAGATTCCATACCAAACTATTTTATAGCCTCGTCCAGCGGTTTTAAGATTTTACATAAGTTTTCAAAAATTGTTTTTCCGAGTTTGTGAAAAATTCTAAATCAAAAACGGCCAGAACATGATTCACTTACTTATATGTACGAAGAAAATTGTCTAGCATTCTGAAAAATGACTACTAATGATGATCATTTATAAATTTCTGTTTTAATTTCAATCTCCTTTTTTATTTCGAACTCTCTTATTTATTCGCCATCATCATTTTCGGTTTCATAATTATGATTATGATTATAATCAACACTATCTTCAATTTCACAGCTTTCTTCTTTTTCGCTTTCACACTGGTATACTTCAACTTTTTTTTACATAAAGTGTGTCCACTTATTGTATGATTATGCAAAGCTAAGATTCAGCGGAAACTCTTTTGCCATGCTTTTTCATAACAGCTGATCCATCGTGGGTAGAACACAGTGTGTCTATCAAAATCAATACCGTATTCTTCCAATTTTTTTATTGTGTCAGTAATATTAAATGCTGTGCCTTTTTGCTTTAGTTCTTCTAATCCCAAATTATAAATTTTAAAGGAACTTTTTTTTTGGGATAATAACATCTTAGGGTAACATTGATATATTTAAAGTATGATATATGTACCAGACTATTCATCGTTTTGAAACCTTGTTTAATATGAAATATAGGTTCATCTTTTTTTTTTATAAAAAAAAATTATTGATATAGTTCAATATGGTAACTTCGCTTGATGGCATTTTCAACCCCTTGTAGCTATGAAACGACAAAATCACTTTGGATTCTTTGAAACTTTTTACCGACATCTTCTGGAATACTTCGCGATATTATTTCCTCTAACGTATTGAGCGAAGATGGTTTTATATCTTTTTCGATTAAGACAAAGTTCTTTTTGCTGCAATCGAATTTGTTGGACGCTTCTCTTCACTTAGTTCAATTTTGTGAACCTTGCGTAGATGATAGGACAACGAGGTGCCACTGTATTTTAAAACCTTGGGGCATTGCTTAAATTTTGCTGTATTTAAATAATGATCCTTTTATTTGTTAAATTAAATTAGCCCTTATGCAATTCAATTGCCAATTCGCACTTCACACACGTTGTCTTACAAACAATATTTTCCGGGGTTTTTTAATTTTATTATAATACATTTAATGGTTCAAAATTAAACGACAATAAAATGACAGCCAACGATTGAATGAAGCTCACTGAACATATCTTTCTGTTTGTATGAAAACCAATCTCATGTCATATACCTTTTGTTTGTTTGTTTGTTTGTTTGATATTTAAATTACTCCATCAATGAGAACAATTTCCTGGTGAGGATTTATTTGGCCTCGAAGATAGACTTCATAACGCCATCGCCAATTCCGGTTCCAGCACCAAGTGTATTAAATAAACGAATATAAAAAAAAATCATATTAGTGCAGTAAAATTTTTGATTATTAAAAACTTGAATTAGATGATAGCATGAGTTAAAACTTCTTTTTCTTTTAATTTTTCCCCTAAGTTAGAGTCTTATGTCGGTAGCCTGGATGAGGTCTACCACTTGCCATACGGCCCCAATGCCTTTAGCCGAAAGAAAATCGGCCATGTTGTCGTACCCATGAAATTGGGGAAAGGTTGACCTTTGTGCGTCATAGTGCGGGCAATTAAAAACGATATGAGAGGTATCATCAGTGATGTTACAAAAATCGCATAGGTCCGAAGGGCCCACACCGATTCTAAACAAAGAGGCCTTACAGAAAATATGGCCAGCCATAACTCTATTAGCCAATCTGACTTTCCGAGCTCGATCATGGTCAGACCCGGGTGGATTTGCAACAAACCATGGTGTAGCCGTACCTTTTGTATATGAGAAGAAACAATTATTTGTTTCATAAGAAGTATATTGAAATACTACCAAAAATATTAAATTTTTTTTAAAAGGTTAATCGATCGAAAGTAACCGATTTAACCGTTAATCAAAAACAGCTAATTTTGAATTAATCAAACAGTTAATCGGGTGCATTAAAACGGTTAACCGATTAAAGTTAATGTAAACAAAAAACTCCTAATGTAAACAAAAAAAAAACAAAATTCATAAATTTCATACAAATTTAAACATTTTAATGGAGCCCGATTGGTATTTCACTACTATATACTACTAGCTCAAAGTATAATTTTTTTGGTGAAAATAAATACTGATTCCCATTTAAATTTACAAAAAATTTATAAAAATTGAGTAATTTATTACAAATCTACCTCATATCTTCTTGAATTTGGCAAGATGAACACGAGTCAATTAAGGATTTTGATATCGTATAGCTATAGTTTTTTGAGATATGGGTGTCGATTCTCGTTCTGTGAAACTATGAAATGAAAAGTTTTCTCACGATTTCATAGCATTTCTGATTCCCGTTCAGTGAAAAATTAAAAGAATTTAAAAACATTTTCATTATGAAAAAAAGGGGGAATGGAACAAAACTTTTCACAGTTACATAACTCTGTCGATTCTCGTTTAGTGTAACTGTGAAAAAAAAACTTAAAAAACTTTTCATATGATAAATTATTTTACACAAAAAATATTTACGTGAAAAACAGTAGAGACGCTAGAAAAAACACGCGCAACAGCGAAAATCAAATTTTTTTTGATTGTAAATTATTAAGAGGATGTCGGAAGTATTAACAACAAGTCTGAAATTTAAGTACATAATCAAAAATAATCACCCTTTAACCAGTTGTCGACATCGACGTTACTTTAACACAATACGAAAAAATTGGGGCTTGTGTACTCGCTCTCAAGAACAATTTTGTGCAACTGACAATATAATTCCCTTCCCTAAGGTCTAGAAAATAGCATAAATCTGTCAACAGGAGTCAGTTGTTTTCGACAACGGGTACACAAGCCGACAACTGGAATAAGGTTGAATACCTTATGAATTATTTAGGGGTGGATGTCGAAATTGCAAACGACAATTCCGAAATTCAGTTAATAAAAAATACAGTAACGGATGTGTCTGCAGACAGTGAGTTCCAAGTTCAGAGAAGAAAAGTCCAGAGAGGTACATATAAGTAATGCCTTTGGGTCATGCTAAAATTTAAGATGATAGAATGTAGAAAATTAATTGCGCTGGTTTAAGATGTGCGCGGTAGCATTTAAAAAAGGAAATAATAATGTCCATGATGTAACAATGGGCGTCATTTCCATTTTGCAAAAATATAAGATTTTACGAGCATATCAAACAATAGCTTCATAACTTTTTAGCCTTCAAACCTGTCGGCCGGACTAAAGGGGTTTCTCCCCCTAAGTATGTCGACTAAGGACTTTGCTGAGTAAATATTTTTGCGTATTCAGCCATCTGCAGAACTTAATGGCTGACAAAGTTTTTCTTCATTAAAGGCTACATGCAAGATAAAAAGAAAATCTTTACTCAGCACAGCCACTGTTCGATATTTAAGCTCGATAGGAGACGTGCACGGCATAACACATTTCACTATTCCTACAGAAGAAACGAATAATAACTCCTAGGGGTTGACTTAAAGTTTGTCCTAAATTCTGCTTATGACGTGATTTGGAAAAAACGACGGACCTTGAAATTGGAAGCGTTAATTTTGTCCAATCTATAATGAAGAAGAGAAAAATATTAAGTTCAATTATGTAGCGATAAGCTTTCAAACACTTTTACCTATACTCATAGCGAATTCCTTGCAATATGTACATAAGTAATAATTAATATTATTTATTTACATGACATATTTCAATAGCATAAAAACAAAAGTTTCATAGGCACTACGGAATAAAACAATGTTTTCATAACTTGTGGGCCACACGTACAATTTTTGACTTTCTATTCCATTCAATTTGTAATACACTCACACTTTTTTCAGTAACACAATCAAACTTTTTAAATTGAAAACTAGATTGATTTCAAATTCACCTATCCATTTAAATGGCAATTTAGTTTTAAATTTGAACGGCTGATCACAGCACACATTGATTGAAGCTACAAATTTGAGTTGTTTCTTCGTCGGTGGCATTTAAAAAATGAAATTGATTATCAATTTGTGTCACAGCTATCAATTTCAAGCAATTTTGACACACAATATGTGTAATGAAATTGAAAGCCATTTATTGAACGTGTGGCTGCAGAGTAATAGCAAATAGAATCGCATTTTATGTAATTGTGAAAAGTATTATGAAAAATGGTTGTGAAAATGAAAATGAAAATGAAAAGTTTTTTTTTTATTTCACATTATCACAGAACCAGAATCGACCCCATGGTCACTTTTAACACATTAGTACACAGGGGTTCCGATTAAAAAAATTTGGTAATATATCGCACTTAATGAATAAGAGGGTATTAACTAACGTGACCAGATGTTTTTGCGGCATGGTTGATCAAAAAGCGAGATTTTAAAGAAAATACAGCCAAAAAGCTGGAATTAGTAATAAATATCTTTTAAAAAGAAGGATGTGTAATATGCACATTCCCAGTTTCTTATGTACTTAGGAAAACAGTTTTTACCATTAGGAAATTGTTATATACAGATATGCTCTGTATTTTACATGAAATTAAATAGTTCGGAATTGCCATAGCATTGTTGTTATAAATACAAATAAAAAGTTTTTCGAAAAACTCTTGATTACTCGAACTTCAAGCAATTCTGAGTATGCATGCTTTTAAAGGACTACTTGAACATTAATTTATGATTAATAGACTTAGTTTACATCTAGCATTTCTTGTGTGCCATTTGCCCAAAAATCAGTTGTTGTTGTACCTTCACAGCCAACAGTCGATTAGCTGATTTTCCTTACAGACTTACTAAACAAACAAAAAATTATACAAAAAATTATACAAAAAAATATTCGTAGTACATATTATTCGTAACAGGTACATACTGACTTTAATAAATAAGCTTTATTGCTTTGCTAATATTTTTTTACATAGTGGAAATAACAAAAAAAAAAACCGCAAACAAAAAAACACAAATAAAGTGCCCTTGAGGAAAACTCTATATGAGTACCTCAAATACAAAAAAATTTTGAAGTGAGTTCTAACGGCAGAAATGCTTATTTTACTGTGAGTTCTGAAACTCTTAATGAAAACAATATAAATAATAAATCTGATGAAAGTCTTTTTTTAACGGCAGAGCCAATTTTTGTCAGCGATGAACTTCGCTTTGTCCAATGGCAAATAGTAGTATAAATTAACATTACAGTTGCCCAGTACTTCTTCATATAAGCCAGTAATATCATCCCCTTCAGGCTCGTGTTCATCACTTAACAAAGTTATCGCTACAGATAACAGCAGCTCAAAGCCCAAGGTACAAGTCGGAATGGACAGATATATAACCGTGGTAAAGCGTGGGCGAAGCCCGAATTTTTCAAAAATTTCATCTGCTCCAAAAATGTCTAGGTATAACAGCGCAGCCTCAACTAATCGCCAAACCGCTTTAAAATTTTGCAAGATGACAACGACAAACCCGAGGTATCCTCGAATAAAACATCCAAGCCGCCACCAATCTATTTGAGAGAAAAAAATTCAAATGCCCTTATTAAAAAATTAATTTCGGTCATTGGTGAGAATAAATTTCACATTGTTCCAATAAAATGTGGCAACATCTATGAAACGAAAATTCAAATTTATGACGAAAAAGATTTCCGCAAAATGGTTGCTGAATTTGAAAAAAATAAAACAAGCATCTCCACATACCAGCTTAAGAGCGCTAAAGGCCTGCAGATAGTATTGAAGGGCATAGATTCTTACGTTGTTCCCGAGGAAATAAAAGATGTACTCGTCCTCCAGGGGTTTAAGGTAAAAATGTATCTAACATAATAAATAGGGAGAAGATTCCTCAACCTCTATTTCGAGTTAAACTTGAGCCAAATGATATAAAATTAAGAAAAAATGAGACGCATCCAATTTATAATTTAAAATACCTCCTGTACCGAAAACTCACAGTTGAAGAGCCACATAAGCGTTCAGGTCCTGTACAGTGCCATAATTTCCAAGAATATGGCCATACAAAAACATACTGCAATTTACCCTCTGTTTGTTTTGTGTGCAGCGAATAACACGGCACTGCTAGTTGCAATAAGCCAAAAGTTCAAAGTGATAAAAAAATGCAGTAATTGTGGAGGTAATCACACTGCTAACTACAGAGAATTTCCTGTGTACTCTTTCGTCAAACAGACTATGGTGCAAAAACCTAAATTAGCTCCAGCTCAATCAGCAAACGCTTACTCCGCCAATTTTGCGCAAATTAGCCAACCAGTCACTTCCCGTGTTTCGTATGCCGATGCTGCTAAGACAAATTCTATTCCATCACAAAATGTTTCACCACCAAATAATTCAATAAATGCAACCTCAAGCTTTAACTTCAGTCGCCTCCTTGAAACCACTATTGATAATCTTGTGCAAACTATAAACAACTTTACAGCAAATATGACTAGCATGATGCAGGAAATGCTTCGAATGCAGAATACACTGCTTCAAGCATTAGTTAACAAACCATGAACATGTTAAAAATATGTTTCTGGAACGCAAACGCCATTCGCCAACATAAAAATGAGCTTGAGCACTTCCTCATGGAAAAAAAATATTGATATAATGTTGGTCTCTGAGACTCATTTGACTTCGAGAAGCCTTTTTAAAATTTATGGCTACACTATATATGATACAAAGGACCCTAGAGGAAGAGCTTGCGGTGGATCAGCTTTTCTAATAAAGTCAAGACTCAAGCACTATATTCTTGACAACATATGTGAAGAACATCTACAAGCAACAAATATTGGCATTGAACCTTTTTGTACAAATTTCGTTATGTCATCAATTTACTCCCCTCCCAGACTTTCAATCACTGAGGATCAATATGAGAATTTCTACAAATCCCTTGGACCTTGTTTTGTAGCAGCTGGCGACTACAATGCAAAACATACGTTCTGGGGTCCGCGTCTTATTACACCCAGAGGTCGAGCGTTGTTCAACACAATTGCAAAAATGGACTTGGACGTCATTTCGAGTGGGGAGCCCACTTATTGGCCTACTGACATACAAAAAATTCCGGATGTCAAAGAGTTTGGCGTAATGAAAAATATCTCTAGGGATTTAGTTCAAGTTGAAGCTTCTCTAGATCTCTTGTCCGATCACTCCCACTATCGTGACTATCTAACCCACTAAGAAGTGACTTACCTCATCCACATAAGAAGATGATCAATCGTGTTAATTGGCTAAGATTCAAAAAAATATCTTAGTAGTCATTGTACGGAGAATATTAAGCTAAGAACACCAGATGATGTTGAATATAACATTGCCAATCTTAATGAAAATATTAAACAGGCTGCTGAACATGCCGCTACCTCCCATCCGCAGACTGGGTTTAACAGAATTTATTCTATAGATATTGAACGTTTCGTACGTGAAAAAGGAAGAGCTAGAAGGGAATGGCAACAGCACAGATCACCCCAAAATAAAATTAGATTTAAAGAAGGCACGAAACGACTCCAAGAGTTGCTTGCATCTGAGAAAACTGCATCTCTTAGAAATTATCTTGAAAGTCTCGATGTCACACCAGCATCTAATTACTCCTTGTGGCGCGCTACTGAAAAGCTTAAAAGACCCGTTGAGTTTAAACCACCGCTGCGCACTTCGACCGCTGATTGGGCAAGAAGCGATACTGAAAAAGGTAAAATATTTGCTGAACCTTTATAATCCGTATTTACCCCAAATACATTTACTGGTGTTGCTGATTTGCCGAGTGTAGTTGCTCTACCCACTCGACCCTTAAAGTTTAAGATGCGTGATGTGCATAAACTAATTGCTGAGCTCAACCCGAAGAAAGCTCCAGATATTGATGGCATTAGTAACAAGATGCTGATGAATCTGCCTCGCACTGCAACTAGAATCTTACTATTTATTTTTAATGCCATATTACGACTAGAGTATTATCCACACAGCTGGAAGCTTGCCAAGGTCAAAATGATTCCAAAGCCGGGCAAAGATCTTACCAAAGCTGAGTCTTACAGGCCAATAAGTTTACTATCAACAATATGAAAGCTTTTCGAAAAGCTGCTCATGACAAAATTGTCCCCAAGTGGAAGGAGACTTCATGAGTGTTCCCGAATATATCTCTGCCGGTGTGCCACAGGGCAGTATACTGGGACCAGTTTTGTATTTTTTTTATACTTGTGATATGCCTGTTAGCACTAAAATCCCATTTATGGAGAATTAAAATAAATGAGCAGAAGTGTGCGCAGGTAACATTTACTCTACATGTAAAATACCTTGGTATACACCTTGATCGACGGCTTACATGAAAACAACACATTGATTCTAAGCTAACACAAATGAAACTCAAATTAACTCAGGTACATTGGCTGATTGGTGGAAATTCAATTCTCAGTCTAGATTGCAAACTTTTGATATACAAGTCACTTTTGAAACCTATATGGTGCTACGGAATTCAACTATGGGGCACCACTTTAGCTTCTAATGTCGAGAGAATCCAACGAAGGCAAAACAAAATTTTACTTATGGTAACTTCGGCTTCATGGTACATCAAAAATTCAAATATACATCGTGGTTTGAATATGCCACTAGTGATTGAAGAAAATGCAAAATACGCAGGCAAATATTTAACAAAACTCGAATCACATCCTAATCCGCTTGCTCGTAATATTTTGAACTTTACTGGACACATTCGCCTAAAAAAGAGAGACACAAGGGCTCTTATACCCAACACTCCAGATGGGACTATTTGAAAATACTTTTTTTCCTTTTTGATTATCACTACTTATGTAGTATTTATAACTATCACTAATAATTATATTTTAGATTTAAGATTTGAATACTTATTGTTAGTTCATATTTGAAGATACAATAAATAAATACATGTATTAAAAAAAAATTTCCCAAAAAAGCGTAACCAACTAATTACTAATGAAAAACCGTTTGACATGTATTTAATGATTTAAACAGTTTGCAATCATGTTGGATTGTATAAAATTGTCTATTGTTATGTATGGAACTATTTAACTTAATAAATACATGTCTGAATCAAAAAGTTTTTCATTAGTAATTAGTGGTTACGCTTTTTTTACGCTTGTGTGACACATTGCGCGCAGATGTAAACCCGGCCGTACTTTCCGCCCGCATTGACTCCTTCCCAAGAAAGTGAATGTCCCTCAGAAAATGCCAAATTGAAAACTTGACAAATTTCAAATTCATGCCTTTCAGAAATAGATTCTTAGGCATTAATAAAGGAACGCTTGTTTATAAATTTGCATTATTTTTTCCATCTCGGTTGTCGCATTTACTGGAAAAGTCCTTTCGAAATGCATTAATCGAATATTTATAGCTCAACAGAGCTGTGTTAATAGTCTAATAGTATGTTCACACTTATGTTTTTAAACATGTTGAACGCCTCATTCGTGTTTAATAGCTAAAACACGACGATTTTGAGATGTTTTACCATACATTGACTTGTTTTGTTAAACATCTTCTTTAATGATATTTGAAAGAAAGAGTGTACGTTAACAAACTACGAACCATACTCCAACTAAAAACCAACATTCGAAATGAAATCATGGCTATTACACCCGAAAAGTTATGGGAAATATGAAATGTATACTCTCTTCAGTAAAAATAGCACATGTGTGGGAAGCAGAAAATGGACATTACTTACAGGATATCATTTTTCAAAACTAATTGCAAAAACTTCCCCACTAATATACTGTATATAAAAAAATATCTGTAGGAATATTTTTACGTAACAGTATTTTTTTAGATAAAACCAAGGTTGGCAAACGGTATCGTAAAAATACCGATACCGATTCAAATACCGTTAAAATTGGGTACCGGTATCAATACCGATACCGAAACTCATTTCGGTTAGAAAATACCGGTATCGACAATACCGTTTATGTCTATACCGGTACGTACCGGTATACCGATTTCCGTAAAAAAAAAATTACAAAACTTAATTTCAATTAACTTTTTTTGAAATTACCCTGTATTTAGACTGGGGCCAAGTGTCTCTATGTCAACACCAAAATTCTAGTAGTAGTTACATTGTCTACAATTTCTCTTCTATTCGTCAGTATAAAAGAAAGAGAGAAAACAGATGTGGTGTATTTCTGGTGGATTTTGCAACAACTTGTCATTATACATAAATTTGTATGTATGTAAGGTATAGAAATGTACCAGTAAATGTCTGGTTGGTATGTCTCCATGTTCCCATAAGAACTATGAATTCACTACCTAGTCAATTGTTTTAGTGTTACTAGTAGATTTTCAATGACAAGCACATGCTAAATGCCTATAGCATAAAGTATTGTATGGGGAATAATTGTAGAGTAGTACTGGTGACAAAGTCAAAAGCGACTCAGTACATTTTCACTATTCGCAATTTCTGCAGGGTAATTACAGAAACAAAATTTCTTCCTTTAGACGTTCTTATTCAGCTCTATTCTTACTACTTTTTATCGACAACAAAGTGTAAGCACACCATAATGAAAAACATATGTATAAACTAGAGTTTTTTTCCGTACTTTTTCATTTCCCGGGAAAGCGGGAACGACTTTTCGGCTTCCCGGAAATTCCTGCCCAGTGCAAAGCAATACAAAATATTTTCAATTTAATTATTTCAACAAAAAAATAAAAATAATTCATGAGATCTATTAAATAAAACGTTTTATAAGCACATTAGTAAAAAAATAATACCATTTGAGTTCTTTAAATAATAGTAATGCATATATACCAATATTATATGTAAATGCCAAAAAGAAAATTATTTATTTATTTATTGATACATATTATAGAAAAAATAATTGAAATTTATTTCCTGCGTCTATATACGCATTTCATTGGCGCTTGAACCAAATCATTAGTAGACTTCAACCACAAATTTTTAACAGTCACAAACCTCTTACTTAATGCACAGACTTTCAAAAACTATATGAGAATTCATAAAATAATAATATTTTTGAAAATCATAAAAGAAAAAATAAGTTTAGTCTGTAAATAATCTGTGCAAGATATAAAACTTAGTTGTTCTTATGTTGCTGTTTACTAAAGACTTTATGTAAAATTACTTACTTTTAACTTAATAAAAAGAGGTTTATTGCTATATACACTGTATGAATTAATAAACTTCACAGTAATAGCGGTATACCGGTATTTTAAACTCGATAACGGTATGTACCGATAATACCGATACCGAAATAAAAAAATACCGTTACCGTTACCGATACCGAAATTTTTAAAATAATTTTACCGGTATCAATACCGATACCGTTATTTTTTTCGGTTTCCAACCTTGGATAAAACTGCTATGTACATTAGATGTCCCACTCTAACATATATGCTAGAGTGAAGCAACTATAATTAATAAATAAGAAGACCAGTAAATTGACTGTCACTATTGAATTCAATGGAAAATTGTTACAAATGTGTTAGTAAAAAAAAATTTGTTTGTGTTAGTTTCAGCCAGTCGTTTCTTGTAGGGTAGTAAAGTAAGAAACTAAAAAACATGTTGATTATTGAGTTCTTGTTTCAGTTTTGTTATTTGTTGAGCCTCTCATTTGTTTTCATGAAAGTTTGTGTTGCAATTTGTGCTGCAATGGATGAGTCAAATCTCAAACAGCTAAAAAAAACAAAAGCTTTGCAGACTAGTCATATCATTCAGCGCCATTTGGAAATTGTTTTAATGATACAGTGTTGTCAGTTTTTTTCTAGAGTTTATCCACAATTTTTGATTTGCCATCCTCGAAAATCCCCAAATTGAGTATTTTTGATTCAAATTTATCTTTTTGAAAAAATTTTTTTTTTAATATATGTATATGATTTGATCAGGCTTAAGTTCGTATCGCTTTGTAAGCCAAATTACATGTGACAATTATTAATGAACAAATAACACCAAAGCTACTTATAAATATTCTGACAAACATATAGTTTAACGGAACAACTAGCTGTTTTCGAAGGCCACTATACCTTTTGTGTTTGGTCCACTGTGTGTGGTGTCAGTTGATGTAGATTTCTGCTTTATATACTCAGCCATTATTGCAAATGGAATATGCGAATTGCTTTGAATGATCTTATTTCAATTTGGTGAAAACTTTTTTGTAATGAAAGGTCAATTTTACCATCTCTAAATTTACAACAGTCTTGCCACTGTCGTTTGTTTTTACTAATTACTAATTAGTAAAGAACAAACAAACGATTACTAGTTAATAAGCAACAAACAAACGAAGAGGTGCTTCCAACAAGTCATATTGCATTTTGTTAAGCCTATAGTACACGGCATGTAAAAAGCCACATTCATATGTGGCGATGATGTGGTGATGTAGTGGCTCCATGCCGTAAAATTTTGATACAAAATTTTGTTCCGAAATACAAATGTGACATATTTAGCCGAATTGAACACATTTTCTGAGGCACGAAATCTCTAAGCATGTGAATATTTGCATCTACATATGTTACTAGTACACGGCATGTAGCAAATGTAGCTTTGCGATGACGTCAAAACTACGTCAGAACCACATGCGCATGTGGTTTTTTACATGCCGTGTACTATAGGCTTTACGCATTTCTAAGCTCAAAAATTTTTCTTGTTGCCATCAGTTATAAAAAAAAACCCCAAAATTTGGTTATCATCCCCAAGAAATCACCAGATCCCCAACACCAAATTCTTATCCCCAATCGCGGAAAAAATCCCCAATTTGGGGACAAATCCCCTAAAATGGCAGCACTGTAATGCTGGACCATTTTGCACAAAACTTATGATTGCGAATATCGCTTATAAAAATCAAATCAGTACCAGTTTTCGCATGTGTTGCATTGTCAGTTAGGTAAAGAAAATCAAAATTTGTAATTAATTATTACTTATTACTACATTATATTTAATACATTACATACTTTCTTATTTCGTTAAATTAACTTTTGCGACTGCAATACAATTTGATTGCAGAGTTTCATGAATATTCAAATAAAAGCCGTTCAAAGAGAAGTCCAACGGAAATTGAAGAAGCTTATTCGAAATACTACGAACGCATAAAAGAAAAATATCAAAACTTTGTTAAATATCTCCTCGGATACAACAAAGGATTATATAACTCAATGGACTTACATAATCCCTCAAAAAAGTTTAAGGTGCAAAATGGCCGCTGGTACTACATTAACAACGAAACTGACTCAGATACCAAAAAAAATGTTCTTCACAAAACAAGAGCTGCCATAAATGACCTCAGTCTCAATGACTACGACGAACTCGAAAACAAACAACAACATCGAAAAGCAGGCAAAATATCGATGCCAAATATTTCCGATAATTCACATTATACTTCTCTAAGAAGGACAAACGAACCGATAATTTCAAATAGCAACTCCTACAATATTGTTGTAGAAACGCCTTCTCGTCAATTTAAGTCAATAAATGATTCAGACTATATCGAACAGCTTAAATCACAAATAATACGAAAACGTTTAAAACGTAGTTCCAATTATGCAACCGATACTGATACAGATGTAACAGATCCATATGATAATAAGGAGGGTCGCAAACGATTGCGAGGTCCTTGTGAAGATTTGGTTTGGGATTCATTTGCTAATGTAACTGTTGTCAGACCTGGAAAAGTTCCTGGCAGAAATAGTGTTGGCATCATTTTAAGTCTAGAATGTAATGCGGGATTTAAACTAAATATAAAAGGAGAGAACGCCACTGCTCGCTGCATTCGTGGTATTTGGAAACCAGAAACTCCAAAATGTATATCAGGTATGAATAGCATTATCGAACAATTTTATATCCATACACATGGTAAACACATACATACATCCGTACATATCGCTCATTTATTCAAACAACGTCATAACTCGAAAAAACCAGTTTGCCAAGAAACGAGTTTAAAGTTCTCAACTCAACACAACTTAATAGAAAAAGAAAATTTTATTTTTCTCTCAAGAGTTGAGTAAGCAAGGCATTTATTTGAAATTTTTACACAATATGAAGAACGATATGCGGATTAATTCTGCATCATTAACTAAAAACTGATTTTAGAGTGTAGACCTGCTAACTCACTTCAACAAAATTTTACATGAGAGATAAAAAACTGCTGACATTTTCTATATAGTACATGTAGGTAAATAAATTAGTCTAACATTTAAGATTATTTATTTTTTAGCCAGTCGATAAGGCGTCTCCTTTTCTTTTGAAGTACATTAAAATGTCATATGTTATCAAAGGTAGAGTTGCCAGGTTTACACTCCAAGCCGACGATATGTATGTATTATTTAATGTTCAGTAACTGAAACTCTGATGAATTCTATTTACTTATTTTTAAAATTGAATACAGTTCGACTATAATAATAATGTTTCCTGATTTTTATTTTCGTAAGCGCCGTGCTTGGTACCGTCTGTGGAAAATGGAAAGTACTATAAAGTGGAACCACATACAACCGAACTATCAGACAAACCATCTCTAACTCCTCTTTCAACTTACGAAGAAATTCAGTCAAATGAATTTATAACATTAGAATGTGAAGATGGATTTAAAACAGAGGTGAGGTTTTCGAGTTTAAAGAAATTATATTATTTTTAGAATAAATCAAGCTGCTTTTTACGAAGGGTTCTGCGCAATTAAGATGTGCCCATGGCAGTTGGTCAGTGAAAGCCTTCTCAGAATGCGTTTCAGTTGCATGTACTTTACCCAACATAACAGGACTTGTATATGAGGTAATATATTGTGATAACCCATTATTTTATTTTTGTTATTCTATTATTGTATCCACTGCTAGTAATTTTAAAAAATGCAATCAACATGCTGACAATACCCGCGACGTCATCGCCACATACGCATGTATACTTAATTTGTCCTAGTTTACACCATGCAGGTCTTATTGCTAAGCTGATTATTTTGTAGAAGAGAGAGAGAGAGAGAGAGAGAGACGAGGAGAAAAGAAGCGAGTACTCAGATTCATGAACTTTCAATACGGTTTGCTTTATCATTCGTAATGTTAAACAATAGGGTTCCTTTTGACTTTTGGTGTACACATGCATACACAAAACTATGCATAAAAATTATGAGCTGAAAAATAAAACTTGCATTGTGTGAACGCCGATGAAAGCTCAAAGAAGAAAATGTAATAAGCTTAGCAGTAAGACTTGACTAGTGTGAACTGCGTCTTTGTAACACCACAAACATTTACTTAAAACCAGCTGATCTCAGAGGCTTTGTCACTTCAAAACAGAACACGCTCTAAATCAAAATTGCCGTTTGAGAATTTACACATCCTATTGTTTACATGTGTTCAGACTATGTGTACAAATGTTTGAAATTTAAAAAAGTGACATTCCATAAGACAAATACACATAATATGAACACAGCTTAAAACGAAATAACGCTTGGTTTTTGCGAAAAACAGAACTTTAAGGTAGCAATACTGCCTTATATGTTTGTGCACCCAAGGCACATCAACCAGGTTCCCTCAATTCTATAACAAATATTGCAACAGCAATAACCACATGTTCTTAAAAGCAGAACAGCACTAATACATGTTTAGTTTACTAATGGATTAATTTTATATTAATGAACGTTTGTATGTGCCTTACCCCCTTATGCCAAAAAATATTTTACTTTAGCTTTAAAGTTCATAGTAGTTGCCAAGCACTTTAAGGCTAACATTGGTTTATTAGGAAATCATATGCAAAAGACAAGTTTAATTATTTTGTGATTTAATAATAAATACTGATAACACCACCGTATTCAACAACCAATTCACAGCTTATGATGTACGAAATCGAATACAATTTCATTCGAGTATTCAAATAATTTTTTATTTTATTAAATAAATTTTTATTATCTTGAAGTAAAGCATATGATATGACCTTCTGACATGGCAGGAAAACTGATAAACATATCTATGAAATAAAAGTAAAAAAATATGATGAACAAAAAAAAATCACATTTGTTTTATTCAAATGAAATGAGTATTTGAATATTCAGCTTTTCTAGATTCGTTTTGATTGTATGTACATCACTAAAACATTCTTGTAAAATTGTATTTATTATAATATTATTATAATATATATATATATATATATACATTAATAATGTTTTTTCAGATATAACATGAATCAATATGTACTGCAACGTTTTTTTTAACATGTATTTATTTATTGTATCTTCATATGTGAACTAACAATAAGTATTCAAATCTTAAATCTAAAATATAAGTACTAGGCCCGACCAGTGTCGGACATAAACTTAGTGATAGTTATAAATAATACATAAGTAGTGATAATCAAAAAGGGAAAATAAATGTGCTGTAACGTATCGTTACAAGTCTCCTAATAAATACTATGTAGTTTCCAAAACAGTATCATATAAGTGTATACCACCTCACTTAGCGTAGCGTACACATTATATTATAGTGTTAAATTCTGATATTGTTTATTAACATTAAGTGAAGTTACAATTCTCACTTAATTGATAATTGAACAACCATAAATGAACAAGTTTGGTACTGAACAAACAGGCATTAACCGGTATCGATTCGTGCTTCGTTATACATATACAAGTAGCTCGTAGTAATAAAACCGTAGTTCACCGAATAAAACCCGAAGAATAGGAAAACATCGAGTGCTGAACTGGTTATCATCGTCTTACCGCTGCTGCAGTGATATCTGCAGCCGAATCTCAGAGAACTTCGTAAATTTAAGTTTATTATAAGTAGAACAAAGATTTCGTTAAATAAATAACTGCTCCATATATCTTCAACGCCTAAGAGAAACACATATTTTATTTCAAAGAAAGTCGACCTTTGGTAAGAACCTTGGCAGACTGAGTCATACCTCGGCTGGGAAAATAAACGACATTACAATGACGCCCGAGCAGGGACTCGATTACAGGAACGCATCAAGTGGTAAAAACATGAACAAAGTCACCAACGAACTCGAATCGAGTCAGGAACAAGACAACGAAATCGCACTACAAAATGATTCACTAAGTTGGATCTACCTTTTACGAAAAGAAAGAAGTGTGTTTACAGAACAATATCTCTATTATCGAGAGAGCAACAGTTAATCAACTTCGTCGCCAGCTCAGTGAGCTAATACGCTCAAAACGTCAGCAATCGTCATCAGAAAACCTTCTTCGGTCATTGGAGAAAGAATGCCTACAGCAGATCCCCTTCGAGACCAACTGCATAATCAATCAAACATTCCCAATGACATAGAAGTTATGGCAACTATTCGGACGTGGAATCTCACATACGACGGTGAGGATAGCTTAATGGAGTTCCTCGAACAACTTGAAGAAGTGGCCAAATGTTGCGGATTTCAGCATAGTCGGCTTTAGTTTTTGTTACTGGAAATTTTAAAATATAAAGACCTGCAGTGGTACCGAGTTAAAAAACCAAACTCATACATGGGATGAATTCAAAGAACAGGCTATTCGCTTCTTCTTGCCGAAACGACACCTTTCACAACTTGAAGAGCACATATATCATCGGAAGCAGGCCCCACGAGAAAAAGCAAAAACTATGCTTCCACTCATACGGCATCACCCGGAATTAAGGAAGTTGAACCATACCGACCGCATTTATGATTGACTAAGGTATGAATATAATTTATATGTCCGCAGATATGATTTTAATACTCTAGATGAATTAATGGAGCTGACGGATGAGTACGAACTCCTCCGAAGACAAGAAGCGAGGCAAGTAAGGAAACAACCAAATCACTACATTGACACACCGGATCAAATACAAACATATCAATGCTCCACTCATTGCTGGCGTTGTAAACTGCCCGGACACATGCGGACCCGTTGTCCGAACCCTGGTCGCTTATTCTGTTCACATTGTGGTCAAGACAAAATCATGTCCCGAGACTGTATATGTGCGAAAGAGAAACCGAGTCATGATGGACGATACTACATTACGATCAACATTTGTATAAGGGCCTTAGTGGATACAGATACTACGCTCATCTACATAGGAAAAAGAGTACGACTGTTAATTGAAGCTCACAATATCCGACCACGAAGCTATTCACGAATCATACAACTAGCCGACAGTTCATGTGTTTCCAGTATCAAGGTATACCCCATAGAAATTAAAGTTAATAACTCGACTACCCACCTTCTAGCCTCGGCTCTCGACAACCTAGCTGACCTTTCATCCTAGGAATGGAATTTCTTCAACAGCAAAAAGCCACCCTTCTAATTGATGGGAGAGAAGTTAAAGATTCTCGATCTACCCCTGTTAACCTTCCGCATACACTACATTCCAGCCAAGAAAGATAAAATCGAAATGAACTTCTGGACAAGCCCTCTACGAGTGTCGAGGAGCAACACAGGCCATCACCTGTTAAACATGCAACTTTCCTTCAAGAAGAACGTATTTACTACGAACCCGATCCTTTAAAAGATACCGAGATCTAAAATATCCAAACGGAACACGTAAAAGCTGGTATGTTGCGTTCTCCACGCCTACTAAAGGCCAAAAGTATAAAGCGAGAAAGTGCACCCTATAAACCAGTTAAACTGTTGCCCATATTAAGGCGCAAGAGCACAGAATATCCTCAAAGTTCTTCAACACAAGGCGTTAGCATTTCGGCCACACCAAATCATATCGTTCCCATTCTAAAGAAAAAGAATCATCTTCCGGCTGCAGAGTCCAGCCAGTCACATTTTCGTCCAGTGTTATGGATACTCCCTCGAAGCAAAAACGAGCTCGTATACTCAAAAAACGTTAATCTCTAGACGAATCGCGCTATTATTCACGCTCTAGTTCTCCAGATAAACGCAGTATTTTGATCAAATCAGCTAATCGCAATTCTCTCGAACAAGTAGCTAATGACAGTTCCTCTTCTCAGGGATCAGTTTACTATGGCATTATAAAGCAAATCAGCTATGATAGCTCTCTGCTACTAGAGAACTTCAGCAACCTCCAAGTATACTGAAGAAAAAAGACTCCACCTCAACACCCTCTGAAGGCGGAGATCACGCTCCTAAGCACGTATCGATCTCTCAAGCTGTGATTTTAGCAGCAGCCGAACTATCGGCTGGAGTTGAAACTAGAGAAAAGTTTCCAAACGATAACATCTCCTATACGCCCAACAATGAGGAATACGATATCAAACCCATACTCAAATTGGATTCTTCGTTGGGTGATGATTCAGTGAAATCGCCTAAGGCTATACTAAAAAATCCTTGGGAGAATCGGATGAACAAATCAAACCAATTCCAAAGACTTCGCGCAAATCAAGTAGAGAAGAATATGAGTTTGGTCCCTACTCCGATGGCGAAGGAAAACAAGAACCCCATATCAAACTTATACTCAAAACTGATTCCCCTACCAACGACGCTCGTTGGGTAAACCTGCTAGCAATAATACGTATCGGGACGGCAAACGGCGTGAAACGGTGATAACCTTTCCTACTTAAAAGGCGTACGCGCTCACTCGAATGCCACGATAAAGCACCTGTAATCGATTTAGCTGCTGCACTTAGTGCTATTGCTATCTCACAAGCCCTGCCTAGTGAATTGGTTTCCTCACTGACTAACTCCACAGCGGGCTCTAATATTTCAGTTTCTGAGCGTATGAAATCTGTTGAAAAGTTCCTTGTCAATCAAAGTGCGATACGATCATCAGATGGTGAAAATTTATCACCATCGACAACTTCGGCGGCCACATCAGCTGTGAAATAATCGCTGGAAGGGTCGATACAAAACGATTTCATAAGTTCAAGTAGTGCCATGTACATGCGTAGCTATATATGTACATATAATATATATGTATATACATGAAAAAAAAGAATGACGATACGAGTATCATCATTATTGTATTTTTTTTACAAAGTAAGGGGGGAATGTAATGTGTCGTTACAAGTCTCCTAATAAATACTATGTAGTTTTCAAAACAGTAGCATATAGGTACGGTAACCATCCGTTCTGTATTATACAGAACAGTACTGTATTTGATAGCCCTGTTCTATATAAATTATTCATTAGGAAATAATGTTAATATGGTTTGTATTTTATTTACTGTTCAGTATTTGTTCTGTATTTTCATGACTCAAACTGCATTTAAAAAATTAACGCAATTTTTGCAACAATACTGTTTCAATCAACATTGAAAAAGGCCTTAATATACGAGTATCAACAGTAAATGCAGCAGTGCTATAAAGTCCCAATTTACACTATGCAAGTCTTGTTGCTAAGCTGATTAGTTTGTTAGGGGAGAGAGACGGGGGGAAAAGAAACGTTGTTGTCTCTCCCTCAAACGAATCAGCTTAGCAATAAGACTTGCATAGTGTGATTTGGGACAAAGATACAGAAACAGCATGAGTTTTGTTTCCATAATTTTTTTTTTCCTTTGTTAGCGTGAATATGAAATTTGTCTCTGTTAGTTTTAAATATTATTTTTGACGATCCCGCTTCAGGAGCCTGGCTTTTCTTCGTTCATTCTCAAGCTACTTTATTTCATGATTATATAACGCAGATTGAGTCCCAAAAAGTATGTATGACTGAGGTCTCTCTCATTATTAATGAACTTAAGTTTAAAATCCCACAACGTAGAAAGTAAAAGAAGTTGAAATTCCTACGTGGAAAGATATTAAATTCCGTTATGTTTTCATTATGGATAATTATTAATTATCTATTAATTATCGACTGGAGGTCTACTGTGCAATTCAAAACAAAAGAAAATACTTTTGAATTTATAACATTTAAATTCGAAAGCATTTTCTTTCATTTCGAATTACAGAGTTGACCGTATGAGATACATACATACATATATATCCCGTTTATACGCACTTCTTATTTGCAAATAAAACTGGAAAGCGTTGCCGTATAATTTTTTTATTGTATGTTAATAACTCACGAAAACTATTTGCAAATAGCGCACTATTTGCAAATAAAGTGAAAAATGTTGCCAATTATTTTTGTTTTGTAAGAAATTTAATACAAATTTTACAGTGTGTGGCAATATCATTCACAGATAGTAATGTATTCTATCTACGTATAAACGGTGAGTTCAGTATTTGCAAATAGTTTTATTTGCAAATAAGATTTGCCTATAAACGAGGTAATAGATACATACATATGTGACGCACAAAATAGAAAGGGGCCTAAGGGTAAAAACCGGTTTTGTTCAGGAGAGCCATTTTAAAGATTTAAATACGTGTATCTTTGGTGTACCATCACATCATAAAACGCGCATATCTCTGGGAGGGAACACTTTTGGGGCATGGGATCGGTCTCATTCGATGCTCAGATGTTGTCCACATCAAAAAAAAAAGTGAAAATTGATTTTTTTACCCTTAGGTCCCTTTCTCTATGCGCTGTTGTCACATATATAGATTAGCGTATGTGATTACATTGTTGTTACTTTTTGAATTTTTTGTTAATTTTGCCTTTAATTTTGTGTTTGTCAAAAAAAATTTAATAAATCCATGAAATTCAATATGTTTAATATGTGCGTAAGGTTGTTTGTAATTTAGTTGCTGTTTGTTAACTGTTTCCTTGTTCTGTATTTTGATTTAAAAATTATGGTCACCGTACATATAGGTGTATACCATCTCACTTAGCGTAGCGTACACATTATCTTATAGTAAAAACAACAACAGTATGTTTTTCACTAGTCAAGTTACAATTCTTACTTAATCGATAATTGAACAACCATAAAAGAACAAGTTTGGTACTGAACAAACAGACATTAACCGGCATCGATTCGTGCTTCGTTATACATATACAAGTAGCTCGTAGTAATAAAACCGTAGAAGATTAAAACCCGAAGAATAGGAAAACATCGTCTGCTGAACTGGTTATCATCGTCTTACCGCTGCTGCAGTGATATCGCCAGCGGAATCTCGGAGGACTTCGTAAATTTAAGCTTATTATAAGTAGAACAAAGATTTCGTTAAATAAATAACTGTTCCATATATCTTCAACACCTAAAAGGTGTACATATTTTATTTCAAAGGAAGTCAACCTTTGCTAAGAACCCTGGCAGACTGAGTCATACCTCGGCTGGGAAAATAAAAGATATTACAGTGCTATATTAACAAAAATATTTGAGGTACAAAATACACATTTTGGAAATATCAAATTAAAGTAGTCTTAACAAACGTGGGTGCCTACATTAGAATTTTGATATAATAATACTTAACATTGCTTGTTAAAGCTTTGTTAAGTTTTTTTTGCATGGGACTCTTAGACTGTAGGTACTAGTTTTTTTCAATTTCTCGATACACACTGGACACTCAGCAACTACAAAAGTATTTAAGCCAAATAAAAGCTTATTTTTAAATTCTATATTCCACATATTTTTTCTCTTTTCTACAGCAATAGAAAAATTAAATTAGATAACTTATTTATAGAAATAAGATAGAAAAATAAATTCAGTGAAGTGCGACTTTGACCCGCGCACGAAGGGTTCCTAACGGACACTAGATATGTAATTCAGTACGAACTTTAGCCTACATAATAAACAGTTTTGGCTTTTTTTTGGTTATTGGCGCTTTTTTTAGTTTTGGCACTTTTTCCCCGTTTTGTAGATTTTTTCGGTTTTGGCGTTTTTTCATTTTGGCGATTTTTTTTAGTTTTGATGATTTTTTTTTAATTTCGGAGATTTTTTTTATACAGGCAATTTTTTGTTTTGATACCTTTTTTGGTTTTTGTCGTTTTTTTTCATTTTGGCGATTATTTCATTTTGTCGATTTTTTCGGTTTTGCCGATTTACTTTAGTGTAAGAATTTTTTTTAATTTGGGACTGTTTTTCGTTTAACAATTTTTTTTTATGTTTATCGATTTTATAATTTTCGGATTTTTTAGTTCTACCGTTTTTGAAATTTTCAAGAGTTTGCCTCTTACGGTTTCCGAGATAAAAAACAAGTTGTCAAAATTACATAGTCAAAATTGTATTAACTGATGGACCACCCTTTAATTTAAATTTTTTTAATTTTATGGTGTTTTCTTTTCTAAAAGAAAAGTGTAACATATATGCTACATTTGATTTGGCAACATTTTTAAATGCTCACCTGATTTTTAAGAAGTGTTGCATATTTTACGTTTACAAAAGAACAATTTTCCAACAAGTTTCGGCATAAAATAATCACGAACTAGAAAATGATTTATTTTTTTCACAGACAATAACAAAAACAGCTGTTAAGTTAATGCTGCACTCATGCCCCTTTAATGAAAATGAGTGTTGAACATGTAGCATTTTTCTTCTTTTTAAGGGTAACATCATGGGAAAAGAACGCGTTCAATTTTTAAAATAATACATACTTTTCAGAAAAGAACACAAAGAAATGTAAAAGGCAACATAAGTGCAGCATATTGCTCAGAAAAGAAAACGCCATTAGTGTTAATTGTTGTAGTATGTATAAAAATACACTAATTTATAAATTTTCAAGCGTCAATATACATATGTATGTACATACAATTGTATGTAAATTACATTGGATTTTAATATATTTTGTTAACAGACTAGTCTTATGTAGAAAATACTGCTGCCGAAAATACAATGCCTTTTCTTTTTCAAAAAATGAAATAGGTATATTTCCAAACACCGCTGGACTTTAGTTTAATTTTGATGCTTATGAGAACTTTTTTATAGAAAAGCTTTCTGATAAAGCTTAGAAGAATGCCTTACTTATAAGCTAGTTACATCCAAGCCATGTGCACAATGTGCAAACTTTTATAAAGAGTTTTTTGTGCTTTCACATCGACGAGATGACAACTTTCTTAAATAAAATTACTTGCCGGCTTAAAAATTGTTTGCAGTTCGTTCAAAAATGCCAACTATGCACAGATATTGAGCATTTACAAAGCATGTGCAACAGTTGATCACGCATACGCAGAAAAAATTCGCAGAACTTCTGCATAAATTTGCTGAATCTACGAACGTACCCTATATTTATCTTTTTCATGCTGGCTTAAAATAATTTTCGTGTTTTTGACGTTTGTTAATGGCAAATTTTTTTCGTAAAAGAAGTACAAAATTTTTTTGTCTTAAATATTCGCATACATTTTAGCAAATGCAAATAGCAAAAATAAGCGAAAAATTTGCAAATGCGAACATTCGTTACATTCCTAGCTTTAACCATTCTTAAAACATAACATGAATTCAATGTATACTTTGTACCAAGGCATATGTAATTAATAAAAATAATATCAATAAAATTTTGGAAAAAGAAACTTTAAATTCATTATTTGCATGTATCAGAAATCACTTATAGCAAATCTTTCTTGCAAATTTAAATTAAAAAAATCTCAATAAAACTAACATTAACATTAACTTAAACTAAAATTTATATGATCTCTGACAGTTTTGGCAGAATTTGCTTGAGCATTATATGGATACCACTTTGAAAATAAATTCGCCTTAAAGCGAACGTAAAGTAAAGATCACTGGTGATTCAAAGAAAATAAATAAACACTATGACAGGCTTTCTCATACATTGATCATAATTAATATATAAAAACAGTACATACATGAAAAAATCAGTACATTTGCGTACTGATTTGCTAGTTATGCATAAATCAGTACTTTAAACAAAAATCAGTACATGTACTGGCAAAATCAGTACGACTGGTCACCCATGGTCTAATCAGATATGTTTGACATAAAAAATTTATATTATTATAATATTGTTATACAACCAAGACGTTACATCCAATTCTCAAACTTCATATTGTTATTAAGTTTTTTCAGTATTTTTACAGGAAATCTGATAATTAGGAAGGAACGCAAAGAGGCAAGTACAGTCACATTTTTAGATTGAGTATGTGTGTATGTGTTTAAATTTAGAGTTTCTAAAAAGTGAAAATATCTTAATTCGCGTTTTTTAGGAAGCTACAAATTTATATTTAGTCTAATTATAAAACGCACTAAAAGCACTAAATTCAAAGTTAAAAAATCACCAATTTAGTGCCTTTTTTAAAAAAAAGCACCAACTTGAAAAAATGCGCACTGTTATGATTTAAAAAGCACTAAATCTAGTACTAAAGGCACTAAATGGGCATCACTGATTTATATCGTTGCTTGCTTATAATAAAAAAAAATTAAGATGGCGCAATATTACCATATTAAAATTTTAATACCTATACTCATTGTGAATTCCCTAATGCTTTTTATACTGTTAAATTTGCCACATGGTAATTAATTTGATTTACATACAAAACAAAAACAAAAAAACTTACCAGACCATGTTAAAGTACTAAAATTGAAGCGTTGCAATATTAAGACACATTTTAAAACGCTATTGTGAACTCCCAACTGTTAAATTTGCCACATAGTAACTAATTTGATTTACATACAAAACAAAAACAACAAACTTGCCAGACCATATAAAAGTATTAAAATTGAAACGTTGCTACATTAAGACACGTTGTAAAACGCTATTGTGAATTCCCTAATAGTTCCGAAGTTTTTTTTTGATATCGTGATTTCTTTTGAAATTGAAGTTAAATTTTTACGAGAGTATCTAAAAAAATTAATTTGTACTATTTTTTTTAATACGACAGTTATTTTTTGTTCATTTTATCATTGTTTCCTTTTGTTTATTATATTTTTGTCTTATTTTAAATTTATTATTTTATTATATTTTTAAAAGCTAACTTTTGAGTTTTTAGTGCATATTGAATGCGCATAAAACACATTTTTTGGAGCATTATTTTTGACAAAAAAGTTCATTACAATAATTTTTATATATGTATGTATGTATGTAAGCCGAAATTTAAAACTTTGGTATTCCCTTTAAAACAAATCTCTTAAACTTTTTACAACAAACTTACATTTGCATTCTACGATGTCGTAGATGTGCAGTTTAAAATTAAATTTTTTGTACAGCTGAGGACGCAATCTTGTTTTTAGGGTTCCGTACACCAAAGGTGAAAAGGAACCTTATTGTTTTCGCTACGCTGGCCGTCTGTCCGCCACACGCTTTTTTTGTGAAGAACCTTGGTCGCTACAAGAACAAATACATGAGAGTTAAAAATTAAAGGGTGTTCCAAAACGAGCAGCGAGATGTGTTAAAATCTCATGTAATATACATAGAATTGTATGTACATTAGGGTATAATTTTTTCCAATTTTTGCGAATATCAAATTCAAAAATAGACCATGAAAATATATTAAGAAATGATGTATTACTTTTTCGCGACCGTTAAAAAAGTTTTCGCACCAAACGCGATGAAGTTTTGAAATTAAATTTTTCTCCTAAGTATAAAAAAATTAACATTTAATAACAAAATTTTAAGTATTTTCTAATACTTGCATGAATATAACAAGATTTTACCATTTTTACGGAAGAAGGGTGCAAAAAAACGGGATATTATGACTCTATTTCGCAGTTTTTTAATAAACTAAATTTTAATGTCAAATGATAGATGTTGTGATAGATGAGTTGTTTGGCGGCTATTATGTGAAACAGAAAAAGAATACCAGAAAAAGATACCTTTGCAGGTAAAACTTTTATTTAATTTTACTTTGGACTAATTTTATTTTTTACTTTTGGTACGCATCAATGTACTAAAAAAAATTATTTCATTTTTATTAGGCTGAGTTTACATCTGGCATTTCTTGTGTGTCATATGACCAAAAAAAGCATAACCAACTAATTACTAATGAAAAACAGTTTGATTCAGACGTATATTTATTGATTTAAACAGATTACAATCATGTCGAATTCTATAAAATTGTCTATTAGTTATGAGTAAAACTGTTTTACTTAACAAATACGTGTCTGAATCAAACTGATTTTCATTAGTAATTAGTTGGTTACGCTTTTTTTACGCTTTTGTGGCACATGGCACACAGGTGGAACCCGGCCTTAAATATGAGTTGAATCAAGGGAGGTGTCGAAATTTTTATTTCAGGTGTTTTAATTATTGTTGTTTGTATTATATCGGGATATTTTGTCTTTTATTCGTCGCGACTCGCGTTACTTAAAATGAAATTTAAAAAAAGTTCAACAGCTATTAAAAAAAATTCCATATATATTGCGTATGGAAATTAAAAAAAAAATTTTTTTGAACTTTAGAAATTGCATTTGGTGCGGAAACTTTTTTGACCAAAATAGTCTAAAAGAATTATTTTTATTATCAATACTAAATTGCCCATCGCGTGGTGGTGGGATGAAGAAATTTTGTCAAAAAAAAGTTATACCCTAATGTAACTACATATGTATATTGACACTTGAAATTTGTAAAATTAGTGTATTTTTATACAGATTACAACAATTAATACTAAAATTAAAAAAAATTAAATTAAAGGGTGGTCCATCAGTTCATGCAATTTTGGCTATGTAATTTTGACAGCTTGCTATATCTTGGAAACCGTAAGAGGCAAACTCTTGAAATTTTCAAAAACGGTTAAACTAAAAAATCCGAAAATTATAAAACCGCCAAACCAAAACACAATCGCCAAAAATCAAAAAAACCCTTAAACGAAAAAAGCACCAAATTAAAAAAAATTTCTAACACTAAAATCGGCAAAACTGAAAAAACCGACAAAATGAAAAAATCGTCACTGAATTTTTTAGGGCTCCGTAAACCAACCCTATTTTTTCGCTATGCTATCGGTCTGCCCGTCACAGGCTATTTTCTCAGGAACCGTAAGAGCTACGGATCTGAAATTTGGACAGAGTATGCAGAACCTTGGCCGCTACAACAACAAATACATATGAGTTAAAAATTAAAGGGTGTTCCAAAACGAGCAACGAAAAATGTTAAAATCCCATGTAATATACATACATAATTTTGTAAAATTATTGTATTTTTATACAGACTACAACAATTAACACTAAAATTTAAAAAAATTTAAATCATGCAATTTTGACTTGCTGTATCTAGGAAACCGTAGGAGGCAAACTCTTGAAATTTTCAAACACGTTAAAACTAAAAAATCCCAAAATTATAAAATCGCCAAACCGAAAAAAATCGCCAAAAATTGGAAAAAATCGTCAAAATTAAAAAAATTCTAACACTTAAATAAATCGCCAAATTCGAAAAAATCGCCCAAATGAAAAAAATCGCCAAAATGGAAAAAAACGCCAAAAACCGAACAAAATCGCCAAAACGATAAAAAAGTGCCAAAACTAAAAAAACGCCAAAACTTAAAAAAAATCGCCAAAACCAAAAAAATTCAAAAAACGTCAAAACTAAAAAAACGCTCAAAACAAAAACAAACGAAAAAAAATTTCAAAACTATATTTTATATAGGCTAAAATTAGTATTGAATTACATATCTATTGTCCGTACGGAACCCTTCGTGCGCAGGTCAAAGTTGCACTTCACTGAATTTATTTTTATTCATGCCTACATATGTATGTATAACAATTAGAATTAATAAATATAGTGAGTTTTGTGTAGACTTGGATCCAACTCCTTCAGTAGTTAATTTTTCACAAAAAAACTGAGCGAGTTTTATTATTATTTTAGATTTTATAGTAAGCGACAAAAATTTAATTTTTCAGAAGTTTTTTTTTAAATTTTCAAATATGATTTTGTACGTAAAATGTCGCTTACGGTAAAATTTTACAGCCCGTATCTTAAAAGTTATCAATAATTTTGACATTTGGATAATTCTAAACTATGGATAGGCCCATAAAATTTTAATTTCAATAAAAAAAGTCTATTTTCGATAACATGTCGCTTACGATAAAATCGAAAAGAAGGCTCTAGAAACTAGAAAATACATACATATATACAGGCATCTTCTGAAATCACGGTGATTCCAGATCATCAACGATTTTTAAATCACGTGATTTTTGGGTGTTCTGAAAATCACAAGAGTTTTAGTTTTTAGTAGTGATTTTCATTGTTCCACAAGCCTTTATTTTGCTGCTACAGTAATATAGCATTTTCATAAATTTGTCAACTTTAGTATTTTTTTGTGTACAATAACTATTTTATTACAAAAACAAATAAACAAGAAATCTTATTACGTGTATATAATTGTTTTATTACCAAAATCAAAGTAAAATGCTTCAATAATCACCAACTGATTTGATATCGTCAGGCAGTTGGTTGACCGGTTTCAAATCACGAGATCTCAAAAATTTTTGTGTGCAGAACACCTTTTCAGTGATTTTAAATCACTTACTTTAATATAAAGCTCTGGTCGGCAAATTAAGGGCGCCGCGCCTTTTCTTATACTCTTCTATTACGTATTAGAGACCTGCGTAAACAGTCTTTAAATGTAAATACGACATAATTTTTAAATGTATTCACGTCGCATGTATTATACTAAACCAATAATAAATGCTGCCGTACTACAAGCGAAGCACGATGGATGTATTGGTGTACGTGTATATCAGTGCTAACAAGCGATGTCACCAAGACAGCTCATTTGTAACAAACACTCAAAAGAAGTACTGTTGATTAGTGTATAATTGTTATTTTTCATATTGTACGTTTGAGTGTTTGTGTAATATGTAGATGGTAAGCTATTATGTGATTAACCGCATACAACTAATATTAATGCATGTGTGTGCCTTTGCATGTGCGCAGAATAATAAAAAATCATACACACATACATACATGACGTTTGTACTCGCGCTCATGCGTGTAAAGAAGCAAGTATCACAAATTCTTCCGTCACGAAGTGGTTTTTTCTTTACTCTTATACCTACAATACTCAAACAAATTTCTTGCAAACAGTGTTGTTAACGTTTGTTTTATAAGATTTCGCTGTAGTAAAGCATTTGCAAAATCCCTCATGCTTGAAAGTTCTTATAAGATGTCTTATGCAGGACACTATTACGTATGTGTACACACGCATTAAGCTGTCTTTACATGGTAATACAATGTATTACGACATGTCAAAATATGCTGTAGAACATACAAAATCTTATCATGTAAACGCAAAATGTATCGAGTAGGAGAGAATACGGATAGAAAATTTGACAAGCGGTCGGTAAATGTTTATTTTCTAAACCATTTTAGAAACTTAAGTATTTTCATCACACCAGAGGTGTATTTCAAAGTAAACGTTGCCAGCACTGATAGTATTTATTTAAGGGTTTAACACTTTTACAAAAACAACCAAAATCAACTCAGGATGTTCATGTTCATGTTCATGTTGTTTTTGTAATCATTGTACAACTGCAACCATCAGCTACTTAACCCGTACCACAAAACCAAACAAACAATAAATAAAGATATAAAAAAATATATTTTGTAGTAAAATTACATTGCAATAATAAAATGTTTTTTCCAAGATTTAGTTATATTAGTACACATTTTTTTTTTTGCAATTATCCAATTTTTATTTTTACCTCAAAAGTTTAATGTCTTTGCTTGCATTTTACTTATAGTATCAGTGTAAATATGAAAAAGACCTACAACAGACTATTGTTCTCTTTTTTTTAAACACGGAGAGAATTTCATATTTTGATTCTACAAAGTCGTAATACTTTGTATTACCATGTAAAGACACCTTTAAGGCTCAGTTAGCCGACTGTAATGTAAAGTAACTGTAACGTAGAAAACACCTGATCGATATTTTTATATGAAAAGTAGGATACGTTACATTACATCTCTATAACCATTTTCATTACTTTTCACATAACAAAATCGATCAGCTGTTTCTTGCTGTTGCAGTTACATTACATTACAGTCGGCTAACTGAGCCTTTACTGAGAACAACTTGTTTGTATCGCATACTCTTAAGAATCAGCGTTGCCAGAGAACAGTTTTTTCCCAACAATAAGAAAATATGTGTGATGAGAACTTACTAAATTTTTTATTTTCAGAAAATTATTATAGCAAACCAGAAAACTTGGTTTGTCAACGTACGTTGTCATGAATGAATAAACGTGATATGCAAAGGCATTTTCAAGCATATATTTAAATTATTTTAAGAAAATTCTCTACAAAACTATCTCTTTACTCATCTTTATATTGGCGTAACAAAAGAATATGTATTTCGTCATAAACAAAACTTGAGTGTTTCTTCTGACCATAATAAAATCAAGTTTGGTTTTGGAGATTTAAAATTTCAAGTTAGGGAAATGAGACGAAAATTTAACTGGCAACAACGACTCGTGTTAAGACTATAATGCACACAATTGTAAAATGTAATGGTATGTGTTGCCGACCACGGATATAAAGTCATTTACAGAGCATGCCTGATACATACATACATATGTATGTATTTGTTTGTACAAATTTGGTTGTTCTCGCACTGATAAAAATTGGAGTATTTTGACAGTTCTTGCCAGAAATTTTTCACAAAATATGTATGTATTGTTAAACAGGTGTGGACACCTGTTGAATTTATATCATGATGAATGTCAAATTGATATCATGATGAAAATTTATCACGTATAGACTCAATTTATTAATATTATGGCAGCGTTATGATATAATCATCAGAGCTCACGGACTGATAAATTTTTTTACTGTGCATTTGACGTGTGTTTATTAAACAATTTCCTTTTAAAACATTTCAACATTTATTGTTGTGTTGCGTTGGCTGAAGTAGTTAGCACGTTGACTACAAAACCGAAGATCCTGAGTTCAATCCCTGCATCCGACAGTCATTAAACGACAACACCACGCATTTTTCTGATGTGCATTAGTGTCCCTTTGTATCAGTTGTTGTACGAAAGTTCATGTGATGTAACATCAGAGCGCCCTCGTTCGTCGGTATTGTGTAGCAGAATCATCGGCGAAGTAAAATAACCAATAAAATCTCTACTAAACACAGCTTCAAAATTTAAAACGCCTCATTTGACAACAGAAAGCGCTGCAACGCTTGCACGCTTTTTAATAAAAAAGCGTGCAAAAAGCAGAGTTGTAAAAAGAAAAAAGTTTTCTTCTGTCTCTTCCTTCACCATCTGTCTTCTATTACTATTCCTTTCCGAAAGAACGTAACACCAAGTAATAGTAGTAGGCATTAATTGCCTGAGTGTTACTTCTCTTAAAAAAATTAAACAACACGCAAATTAGATATTTTTGGCAAGTATTTTTCAAATATTTGTTTGATTCATCATGATATAAAATCATCAACGTTTACGCATTTGTGATGATATCAATGAAAAAATTACAGTTGCTCTGCCGGCGCACAGTGGCACATTTGAAGAGATGGCGGCCAAAACTCTTCAAAAAAAATTTTTTTTGTGTCTCCGATTTAATTTTTTTTATATATAAAAGTAAACACATAGGAACCTCAAAATGCAGAAATTTAAGTTTTTATCTCGATTATTTCTCTTCGAATAGGGTGATAAAAAACGCGCTTTTTTTAAGAGAAGCTGAAATTCAAAATATTTTAGAAAATTTTTGAACTTCAAGTGGGCATAACTTTTTTGGTTTTATATATTTTTGGAAAAATTTTTTTTCTTCACACAATATAATTTCTTAACTTATAAAATAGTTTAAAAAAATCGTTCCTTACTTTGCTCGAGTCCCAGATTTGGGCATTGCAATAAAGGTCTAAACTATACCCAAATCTCGATGTTCAGTGGAACGCAACTTTTTTTCTGCGAAAAACTTCGTAAAATGACTTATAACGTGTTATAGTACGTACTTTGAGCTGTTATTATATGCTAATTTTTTAAATTTATATGTGCGTCTCTAGGAACTACAATGATTTTACTGCTTGCATGTCGGATATTTTAGGTATGGGAGTGCGGTATATCTACATGTGTTTGTGTGTGTATTGTTTGTAGTTTTTCTTTTTTTCGAAGAAGTTTTATTAATGAAAAGGGTATACTAAAAGACTGTTATTATAATGCATTAAATGCATTTTTGTAATTTAGCCATTAAAAAATTTATAGTTACATATAAGCGGGGGTAGGTACATGAGTTGTTGTATTTGGACTGATATATTCGACCTTTTGTTATAACTTTATTGTGTACACAGGTAGCTGGTGCTCATATAAAGGTTAAAATACGATAGGCACATCAGGTTTTCTTGAAGCAGGTCTATTTAATTCTCTTTTAAACCTGCCCGGTTGTTTAGACACAGACAGTTTGTGTTCAAGTTTTTAATGAGTTTTGAATATGAGCATGACTGTACTCCTCTTCTTTCTTCTTTCCTCTCTCTCGTTTAAACACATACCTGCTTCAAGAAAACTTGATGTGTATAAAAACAGACAAAATTAATAAAGGCGATCAGTATTGTCAAAACGATGGCTAAGTTCAGTTATAACGATCTTGCTAAAATTTATTTTGAACAAAAAAACAAAAACGATGTTATATTACACATTTTAAAAGACCCTTATTTTGAGTTGTGCGACCATTTAAAAACAATTAATAATTTTTTAACACGATTAAATAAACGGTATAATGAATGTTATAGAAATAAGAAAAAAATGTTTAACTGCAACAAACAGTGGCTTACAAGCGAACTTGTATTTGAAAGCCAACCAAAACCAGCAAATGTGGGCCGACCTGCCAGACAGACCAGTTGAGGAGTGTAGTGAAAGGTCCCGAAGACGAAAGCTGCAAAGCATTAATGAAGAATTTTCTCAAGAAATATTTAAAGATACGTTTTTCCATCAACTAGGACCAACAAAAAAAAAGTAAAAAAATTTATATAACAGAAAATGTAATGAAAGCGAGTCCCAAGCGTGTAAAAATGATTTTAAATAGCATTCCAACATAAATTAAATTGTTCATTTAATAATAACATTTAAAGCTGTCGAACTTACATTTGTTAGTGAATTATGATCACCAAGGGTATTTTACGAAATTTGACTTACAAGGGCCCTATGAGTAAATGTGGACCGATTGCCCTAAAATTTCACAGGGATATCAAGGACTAAAATAAAATTAGTTTTGCTAAATATTATATCAATATTAATATATTTAAAACAATTATGAGCTTCAAACCCGTATTCTAAGTGGTCCATTGGAGAAGAGGGCTAAAGGTCAAAATGAAATGGACCCGGGTGAACTGCTTAATTAAGTATGTAATTTTTTAGTTCAGTTAACATTGCTATTTATAAAATGCAATGTTAAATCACTACATTCACAAATTCATTTTTTTTAAGGCCGATAATACCTATATTTTTAAAAGTAGTTTTTCAATCATATATAAGTGTACATTAGTAAGGCCCGATTTTAAAGTTAAAATTTTAAATTGAAACTTAAGATGTCTTCTATCCAACAAAAAAAATTTCATTAAAAAATTTCAACCCAGTCAAAAGTTATAGAATTTTGACCGCCAACTCACAAAATGTGCCACTGTGCGGCGTTTTATAACGAGTTACGATATAAAATCGTTTTTTTTTTCGATTAATGAGGTAACATTCATATTTTTGTAATTACTTATAAATCTTCGTATAAATCGCATGTAATAAAAGAAAAATTCATGGGCTTTATGCTTGCGTTTAATAAAAA
The DNA here is from genome assembly GCA_949987645.1 of Tachina grossa. Taxonomy (NCBI): domain Eukaryota; kingdom Metazoa; phylum Arthropoda; class Insecta; order Diptera; family Tachinidae; genus Tachina; species Tachina grossa. The sequence continues at coordinate 124,485,091 of OX465275.1, forward strand.
AATACATAAATATTAGGGACGTAACCGATATCGATTCCGATGTATCGGCGATGTTTTACTGTCGATACGACGATACTTCTTAAATTTCTTTTAGAGCTGTTTTGAACAAACAATTAATTTTTAAAGCTTTTTTTTCATAACAACTAAGAGAAATAACATATTAAAAGCTTTGCACCATAGTAGTGCTCTCAATGCTAAATCATATATGTATGTATTATGTTAAAAAAAAATTAATAAGCTCTTACACTGTAATTTTGTATAATAAAAGAATTACTCTACTTGAATTTTGTTAATTTTAACTTGAGTTCAATTTCAGTATGTGTATCGGTATCGGCGATATTTCGTTTTGAGTATCGGATCGGCAAAACGGCTTATCGTTACTTCCCTAATAAATATGTACTATAAGGGTAAAAATATTTTGGCTGAGAATGATTGCTTGCTCGCAATCCCGGAGATAATCACGGTTGATCTATGCAAAAAATTAAATGGATTTACAAAAAGAAAACAATTACAATTTTTAATTATTTAATGGTTAATCGAATCACGGATATTCGAGGCCTTACTGTAGTCTTAATCTTAATTGTAGCACAAACAATTTGTACGCACACATATTTTCTCTCGTGCAACTATGACTAAAGGCTCAATCAGAGATGACATAACCATAGCCATAGAGAGCAGCCGTTCGAACCAAACTAATGGGCAACACTGTATTCGATTATACGTGACTCGCCATAACGCCATAACTCTCTCCATAGAAACCAATTGAATTTTGATTTGGTTATGGTTATGGCGTTATGGCTATGTCACGACTAATTTAAGCTTAAAGCCGATTCCAACATACAAGTACAAGAGCACATCTACTTTGTTTATGCAAAAAACTAAACTACGCTACAACTACCGATAAAAAGGCACATGCGTATTAAACTAATTGACTCTCTCTCACACCTTCAGTCTGAATATTTCTACACACAGAATATTAATATTTATTCAGTCAAAAGCATAAAAATAAAGTCATGCTCGGAATATTTATGTATTCATCATTCGCCATTGTATGTATACAATCGTTTCTGTACATTAACCCACTTGACCAAGACTTTCGTTACAGATATCTATTTCGAATATATCTCGAACATTTATCGTGTAGAACTATGGAGAGTGACACTCAAAAATTAATCGAATAAAGTTCACCTGTTTGAAAATATCGAACTAATTACGATATCGAAAAAAGGCAGCTGAAAAATTAAAAAAGTAATTTTATTTTCTTATTTATTTATTTTAACTTACTTATTTCATTTAGTTTATTTTTTTATACATTTACTTCGCTGCTGGATTGGAACATTGTACCGCCATTCTAACAGGCTAGTACACATCCACTAGGCTAACGTGACAAGTTTTTTTTCAATTCATTTATTGCACATATGTAGGTACATATGTGTTCTTATTTTATTTCTTAGCTTACAGTGATGTCATGCCTCGAACTTGGTACCTCTAGACTAACACGCTAGCACACATCCACTCGGCTACCGTCACTCATTCGAAAAATCATCGAGAGAGGTCCGAAGCTCGAAACTTTAGCGAATTTTTTTAGATTTGTGAACAAATATCGAAGAATTTTGTTTCGAAATTTCTTCGCTTTAGTGAGCATTCGTTTTTATCGAATCTCAGGTCAAGTGGAAAATAGTTCTGTATTACACATGTGTATTTGATTTAATATTCAGAATATTTTTATATTCAGAATATCTTTATATTCACACATTCTATAAATTTTAGTTGTTGTCATTTGTGCTGGGTAATTTAAAAATTTGTGTACACATAGTTAATGAATGTTTATACGAGTAGTTATACGTATTTGGTTTGCGTGATTTTTATTATTAGCTACATGTATTCGTAGTTGTTTGACGTCCAACACTCAAAAAGCACTTAAAACGATACTTTTGTCATTCTCTGGTGTGGGCACTATGTTACAGAAACACTTTTTCTCACATCTTTCCAATAATTGTTGGAAATTTATTTAAATGACAGCAAATTAAAGATACAGAAACACGTGTGAGAAAAGCTATTTTGTGTTTCATTTTACACTGTTTTTGTTACAAATCCCTCGTTTCATTAGGGATATAGAAATGAGCTACAGAAGATGATTTAAACGATATTTTTTTTATTCACAATGATCAATCTTAACCCTAAATTTCTAACTTATGTTTATGATATCATTATTCGTTTGTTAATAGGGAGGTTATAGAAGTGGTCTTACAATTGGTCATGGAAGTTCAGTTTATGTACGATGCAACCACTCTTCCAGCACCCTTCCAATCGAAATGACGTGTAGTAAAGGTGTCATAAGTCCTCAAAATATACATTGTGAATCGGGAATGCGAAAATCTAGGCAAGAAATTATAACTGATCCAGTGGTTGTTAATTCAAAGGAAAATGAGGACAATAGTATTGATTTATCGCACACGTTCGATACTTCCGATATGGAAGAAGAATCCAATTCCACCGATGATCACAATACAATTGATGAGTCTAAAATGTGTGGACCCCCAACTTTGAACGAAGGCGCTCTCATCTATGTGTAAGTTAGCATTCTTAAATTTATCAACAGTTTTGTAATTTTTAGATTTTCCATTTATACATCAGAAATGATAAAAACAATATGAAAGTGGAAAGAATTTATGAAAGTGGAACAGAAATTTACTTCAACTGCATACCAAGCGCATCTGGTGAACGAAATACCTGGAAAATAATTTGCGAAGACGGGCAATGGATCGGAAGATCATATAACTGTGGTAAGTGGACGTCGCTTCCAAGTTTGAATGCATTTTTAACATACATATATGCAAACTTCTCCGAAAAAAGGGACCTAGTGTGTCAAAAAACGGTTTTGGACTTAAGAGTGGATTCTGGTACCTAAAAGGGTGTAGAATAAGATGAAATGAGTTTTACTCAAAACTTCATTTTCACACACTAGGACCCTTTTCTCGGAGAAGGTCACATATTTTTTTTAAGCCCTTCGATATAGCAATTAAAGAGAGCTAGGAAAACATAATGCTGCCTTAATACAATTATAAGGTGGCCTTATTAGAATAAAAAAAATATTATCTTTCATAAGTGAAATTTATTCGTGATGGTTAAACATTGTATACATATATGCATTTCATTGTTGCTTTAACAAATCGTCAGTAGACTTCAAGCACACATTTTTAACAGTCACAAACCTCTTATCTTATGCACGGACTTTCAAAAACCATTTGAGAATTCACAAATAATATTTTTGCAAATGACAAAGAAAAATAAGCGTAGTATGCCTAGAAACTTGCATTCGATATGAATCTGTTTTATTTTTCTACTCCTTTGTACAATTAGAAATCCTTCGGATAACAATAAAAGTATTTATTATGCAAAATGAAAAATGAAATCTTATTAGAAATGAATCTGTTTTATTTTTCTTTTGTGATTTTCAAACATCAAATGAATTGATATGTTTTTGCATTCTAAAAAATATGTTAAACATATACATATGTACATATGTATGTATGTATGTATGTATGTAAAGGGTCCGGCATCTAACGTTTTTTTTCAACTAGTGCTTATTTAGTGAATGGTAACACTTAGCTCATGTCTGATTTGACAGATAATTAGTTTTATCCTTCCGCTGAACGAGCCAGCTGACCATCCAATGCGTTTTCGCTTCGCTAAGTGGGCCTGCGATCGACTTACAGAAGATGCCGATTTTGCCAAAAAAATTTCAGATGAAGCTCATTTTGATCTTGGCGGGTATGTAAACAAGCAAAATTGTCGCATTTGGGGCACAGAAAACCGGCACGCATACATCGAAAAGCCAACGCACCCAAAACGAGTCACTGTTTGGTGCGGATTTTGGTCCAGAGGCATAATTGGGCCATTTTTTTTTTCGAAAATGAGCAACGAGTGGCCGTTACAGTCAATGGCGATCGTTATAGAATTTTTGTTCACAAAAATTTAAGAGTAGGATATTGGCAACATTTGGTTTCAACAGGACGGCGCTACGTGCCACACAGCCGAAGCTTAAGTAGCTTTTTTCATAGCATTTTCAAAAAAAAAAAAAAAAAAAGTTATCTGGCGGACCCTTTACATGTAGAGAAAACTACAATTTGAATTATCAGATTTTTTTTGGCAATTTTTGAAGTATGAAATGACGGTTTTTTATATTTTATCGGGATTTCGGCGACTTTTCGATAATTTGTACCCTATGCATCCGAAGGACTATGTAGTGCGAAAAGCTAGTGAACATACATACACGATAACCCCATACATGAGAAAGGGACGTACGAGTACTATAGATTTATAGATTGATTGAAAAATTTTTGGTGTGAGACCCTAGTTTTTTTTTATGTTTTTCAATGGAAGTTTTGCTTCCTTTACCCTTTCTACAATGTGGGAGTCAAGAATGACTTATCTTCGCGTTGTTAACGGCAATGGTTGGAAATCAGGTATCTTATTGACAGCCTGTATTCAAAATACGTCAACTCAAAAAAGCTAATTTTTCAGTACAGTGAAAAAACTAGTTAATTCGCTCATTATTGTAAAAATAAATGATGTGCCTTCCATAAGATGGTTTAGTTGTTCAAAAAACAAATATTTTTTTAGAGTTCGCATATTTGGTCGGATATGATTTTTTTGAATATATTTATTTTTTAATCAATTTGTAAAATATTTTACTCAATACTAGATATAAGAATTGAAAAGCTACAAGAAGAAACTTAAAATACCATAAAAAAATAACTTAAGCCTGACTGAAAGCCTTTTTCATCTCGATATGGTCAGATTTAGGACTCTCTAATTCAATCTCTATTGTAATAGGGTCACTCCAAATTTTGAATTTCGAAAGCTTATATCATTGACTATAATTGGTCCTTACATAATGTTTCTATTCGATTAACAGTTCAAAAGTTATACATATACATATATTAAGCTATGTACAGACGGTTGTCAGATCTTACAATATTGCCAGTAAAATGTGCTCAAAATTTCTTATAACCGTGTGAACTGACAATTTTTGTCAGACGTCGTTGCTAGAAAAAGCATTGTCAGTCCATTGCAAGGCTAGCACCTGACAACAAATTGTCAGACATCTTTCAATCGTGTGAACACATTGTAAAATTATTGCCAGATATTTGTCAGACATTTTCATATTGTCAGATGTGCGAAGTTTTTGCATCTGACAAATGGCGTCATTGTAAGAGAATTCTTTCTAAGGGCAACACTGCACATGCTTGATTTTAAAGAAAAAATTTATGATAAAATATATGCAGAAAAAATCATTGCCATTGCTTCTTTATTGTCCATAATAATTTATACTTTCATTTTTGCGTTTAAAACAAACACAAACGATAAATATTTTAGAATTTCTAACAAATGCTTTAAGTCTGGCAACGCATAACAACAGATCTAACAATTTTTGCATATAACAACCGTGTGAACTGACAATTTTTCTACTGACGATTTTGTCAGATGAATTTATTGTCATACAACCGTCTGGCAATAAATTGTAAGATTTTCTGACAACCGTGTGAACTGACGAGGAATATTGTGCTGGCAATTTTCGATTGCCAGTACATTGTTAGCACATTGCCAGATCTGACAATATTGTAAGATCTGACAATCGTCTGTACATAGCTTTAGGGTTTGCACAGCGATTATAATCGTAGTCGCGATTAATCGCACCTTGTAATAGTAATCGAACCCATTAATTGCTCGATTACGATTAAAACTTTCTTCCTTTTTTCAGCAAATTCAACTCTTCAAAAATTAAAATTTTTAATGTAAAATATGTACAATGTACATAATTATTCTACATACTGTCATAAGTTTACTTTATAATAATACATTTCTTAAATGTAAAATTTAGATTTTATTTTTCATTTTTACCTTATAAATACTTTTATTGTTATCCAATGGATTTTTAATTGTATAAAGGTGTAGAAAAATAAAAAAGATTCATATCTAATATAAATTATTTGCTGGGTTTTGTTAAAGTTTATAGGCCTAGTACGCTTATTTTGTGATTTTCAAAAATATTATTATTTGTGAATTCTCAAATAGTTTTTGAAAGTCTGTTCATAAGATAAGAGGCTTGTGACTATGCAAAATATGTCTACTGTCTACTGATGATTTGGCTAAGCACCAATGAAATACATATATAGAAAATTTTATTATATTCTGTCAATTTTATTTCAAAAACGTCGTAATATCTCAAAAATTTCATTACAACTGACACAAAAATATTTTTTACTCGGTTGGTAGATACGTAGACTTCTTCGTATAAAAAACGGTATAAGAAAATACTGTTTTTATATGAACTTGTTCATTCATTATAATATAAATTCATCAAGTGTGGATTCAAAATTGAATAAAAAATAAATTAAGAAAATATACTTCGTCCTAGAAAAATTTTCCTATCAAAAGATTGATTTCCCACAATTTATATTGTTTTTGATACTCATAAGTTCTGATTTACGAACTTCGTTTTTTACATGCCTTAAAATTTCTAAAATATAAATATAATTTCATTGAAAAATTCAATTAAAGCGAACTCAAGATAAAATGATTAAATTTCTTAGGCTAAACCCATATAGTTCGACTAAAATTCATGACGCAACTTATTTTGGTTTTAGAATTAACCAACGAGATTAACCGATAATCGCGATTAATCGCATATTTTTTAGTCGTAATCGCTATTATGGAAATCTGCGATTATTTGCAAACCCTAATGCAGCCCTTAGCTTTCCACTCCAAAATGCTGACAGCGACGCAGCAAAAATATTCAACGTACGATCGAGAGTTGGCTGCGGTCTACCAGGCTGTCTGCCACTTTCGATACGCTAAAGAAGGACTCCCTTGTTATATAGTCACGGATCTTCGCCCATTAATTTTTGCCTATAAGCAGAAGATAAAAAAGGCTTCACGACTCAGGTTGAAGCAAATATACTTTATTAGTCAGTTCAAAACTGACATTTGTCACACCCCTGGAGAAGAGAATGCAACAACTGATGCACTTTTTAGTATTCAAACAATAACCGACATCAATAAATCCGCTCAACAAATCATAAATTTCACCGACTTAGCAGCATCACAAGCTAAGGACGAAGAGCTACAAAAATTTATGCTTAATCAAGGTGCGCCAGACAATTCGCTCTTATTAAAAAGTTTATACGTTTTAGGATGTGACGAACAAATTGTTTGCGATACGTGCACCTCGCGTATTCGGCCTTTTATTCCAAAAAAATTTCGGCGCCAAATCTTTGATAAACTACATAACTTAACCCACCCTGTAGTACGTGGTACAACTTTACTCGTCACTGCAAGATTTTGTTGGCATGGCATGAAAAAAGACGTCGACAAAATGGTCAAAACATGTTTACCATGCCAGCGATCTAAAACACAACGTCACACACAATCGACATCTACTACGTACAGCCTCCTCGCGAACGATGATATGCGTAAATCAATATTGATATTGTCGGCCCATTTCCTCTTTTCGAAGGGCAGCGGTTTTGTCTAACAATCATCGACATGTTTACACAATGGCCCGAGGCCATCTCAATACCTGACATTTCTGCTGAAACGATTTCGAGGGCCTTGGTGACCCATTGGATACCCAGGTTTGGAGTCCCACAACGAATAACGTTCGATAGAGACAGACTAAGTTTTGTGCAGTGCTCAGTTTTTGCTGAACTAACGATTAACGATAACGACGCAGACGATTGGCGCAACTCATTTACGAACGACAGCATATCACCCGCAAGCGAACAATCTTATAGAAAGATGATACAGAACACTTAAGTCAGCCATTTTATGTCGCGACTCATCGAAATGGGTTTACCACCTTCTAACAATTCTACTCGGCCTTCCTGTTCTATATATAAACCAAACACAAAAGTATCGTCCGCAGAGCTCGTTTATGGTACCACCTTGAAAATTCCAGGTTCAATGGTATACCTAGAGAACATTCCAGCAATTTTGTAGCAGAATTTGGAAATTCAATGAAAAAACTACAGCCCACACCAATCCACACCATCATTCTATAAAGGCCACATTTGTTTCAAAAGACCTGAAATCATCAACACACGTTTTTATCCGAAACAACTCAATTCGTCCCTCGCTCAAGCACCTGTATGATGACCCATTTATGGTTTTGAAACTCTTCAATAAAAATTTCACGATAATGGCGCGCGGACGAAAAACAAACGTCAGCATTGATCGCTTAAAACCTTGTGTTCTTCTAGCATGTGAAGTTTTTAGTCAAGCTGAACCAGAGACAATGCAGCCTACGTCAGTTGAAATTGTACCCATCATACCAAACGTCGTTGAAAATGATTTCCATCAAGCTCAAAACCACGATACGCCACAACAAAACGACCGTAGAAATGCCACACACTCCTGTGACTCATCAGACACTGAATTATCCGTGAAAGGCGTAAAACTAACTTCCAGAGGAAGACGCATTAATCTCCCAGTTAGATTCCGATGAAATTTTCCAGCAAGGGGAGTAATGTGGTACCCTGTCAATACAACCCAGCAAAAATTACACATTACCATCAGAACTACTTGCCATATAATGACTTACTTTTCTGATTGCCAAATTTAATTACTCGCTTACAAATCACATTACCTAAAATTTAAAAAAAAAATTATATACAAGTTGCTAAATGAGGAGAATGATTTTTTTAGATTAAATAGATTGCGTGAACAAGTTGCCAAACCTTTTTTGAAAATTTTTGCTGTGCAACTACTAACTACTTTCTACCTGCATAACCAGTATTGCAAATGCAAAATGGCATGCACATGTAAAAAATAACTTTTCATGGTGCATAAAAAATAATCGATCTCTTTTCCTGTCGGCGCCTATAAAAATAACACGTTCTACAAAATTACATTTTGGTTATATTGAAATAAAATACATTTCTTTTACTTTCTTGTTTTTTCCTTCATTAAAATAATTTTAATAAATTAATATTTAAGTTTTGATTAAATATGACGTGTTTTTATTTACGATTGGGAAAATATCGACAACCAAAAATCTCAAATAGACATACATATTAGTGATGTAACGAATGTCAAATTTTCATATTCGCGAATACGAATAAGAATATTATATGTGAAATTTACGCCTGCAAGATGGCCATATCCACCTAAGCGCTTAAGCGAAATTATTTTCGAACATAATTTTTTTCCGATAATCGAAAATTGTACCGTTTAAGATTTTTTGGCGGTTATGGCAACCCATTTATCCTGTAATTCGCTAAAGCTAAATATCGATCACTAAAATGCTAAACAAATGCAAATTTAAACATTTTCGGCGATAACATTAAACTCTAAAGTTTCGGCGAATTAAATCTTTAAGCAATTGCCTAATTTAGCAATACACGTTTAAAAATTGCATTCTTAGCCGAAAGTTGATAATGGGCTTTATATATTTTTAGCAATAAAGATTTAGCTTATATAGAGGGCAGGCATATTAAAATGAAAATAATCCAAATCACACTAATTTTTTAGCATAAACTACAAAAGCACAAACTTCCAGCACCTCAATCACATGCTTAAAATAATCAACGTATAAACCAATAATTTAAACATTCGCTGGTTTTTATTCACATCAATTTTAAGCCGAAACTGGAAAAAGTGCAGAAGCCACATGTCTGTGTAAAGTACTAGCTTTGACTGAAATGTTTATTCACCTCAAAGCAAGTTCAAACCTTAAATTTGCTACTACATATTAGCTTTAGCTACCTCTTCATTCACACGGCCCCATGTCAGTGTGAAAACACTATTATTTTATATGCAAATGGTATTGAATTGTAAATTTAAGTATATTTTTATTTCCAAATAATTAAATTAATCTTATTTTTAAGAGCATATTTATTTTACTGTCAGTGCTTATTTTAAAATTTTTAGTGCATATGGAATGCGCATAAAACACTTTTTTATCTTTTGATTTTTCTTCAACCAGCTCGACAACTGCCAAACTAATCAATTGACAAAGCCATACACGCTTTGATTTGGACAACAACCGACTCAATTGAAAATTGAATTAAATCGTGTATGGGCTGCTTTACGGAATGTGCGTTGAGCTTGGCACTTTACTTCAGCAAATGACATTTGACGTATGTATGTAGCTTCATGAAAAGTTTGTTAAGTACATTATAGTTTGCCACATGCATTTTATATGTAACCGCACAGTTTCTTAAGCTAGCTTATTCATATTATAGTTGGGCCTTAAATCTTCATAATAGTAGCATTTAAGCATGTCAGGGAGATTCAAGAAATTTTTAACCACCGAGCAAACAAAGTTTGTAGTGTGAGTCTTTGTGTCTGTATATTTGTGTGTCTGTACGAGCCCACGTACAGACCAAACGGCTGGACCGATTTTGAGTTAGTTTTTTTTTTAAAGTGGCTTCATCGAGAATGTTCTTAGCTATGTTTGATGAAAATCGGTCCAGCCGTTTAGAATATATTATTTTCTAGATATATTTAGTTGAATCTGTTTGTCTTTGACGCCATAGCTCCCAAGCAGCTAAATCGATTTTAATTTGGTTTATTTTTTCGTTTGAAAAGTGACTTTATCTCGCCTATATTTAAAGAAAATTGGTCCAGCCGTTTGGTCAGTATTTTGGGGGTTCTTAAAATTTTTAATTTTTGTTATTGCTTTGTGTGTGGTGAATATTTGGTTGGAAAAAATGATATGCAATATCAAAATCATTAAAATATGCATATTTACATTATATTAGTTTTGCTGTCAGAAACTTGAACAAAGCGTGGACACCGAAAATATTTTGCAATAGTTCCAGAACTGTTTTATACAAGTGGTCACATGGCAAGTTCTATTTCGATTTTTCAATTCCAGTACATACTTTGGAGAGAGTCAAGTAACCACCAAACCGATTGTTATTTCTTTTTAACAAAAGTTGCTGGATTCAATATGAAAAATCGAAAAAATATTACTCAAGCGAATGTCCCATCGATTTCCAAACCAGTTCAACGTCCACCAAATGATACATTACCAGTAATTTCCACGGCGACGAACAATGCGAACGTGCTCACCAAGATTTAATGAAAATTTAAAGACATTATCAAAAATTTTGGGACAAAAGCATATTGGGAGACTATTTCTGGACTCTACTACGTGAAACTGAACCAACAAAACACAAACGACGCCATTCACTTTTGAAAATTCATTGATTTTTAAATGAACTAATGATTTTTTTATGTAAAAACGAATAAAACATTTTTTTATCTCGAAAACCTGACGTGATAGAGAAAAACCAACTACAGATTTGAAAACAGCCCACCAAATTACCATAGGCAAGATATATGGTTGCTCCAATCCAAAACCTTTTTGGCTACTGTAATCGGCACATAATGTAGTTTTTCTTAACCCACTATATGTATGTAATTAATGAGCTCTAGGTCACTTTAACGTTATAAATATTTATTATTTTATATAATGTCGATATTTCGATATCCTCCGGATATCTTCTTCAGGACGATATTTTTAAATAAATTAAACAGTTAATAATATACATATAAATAACAGCAGCACTAAATTTGTTTTTTGGTTTTTTTGTTTTTTATAAATTAAATTAAAAATTTGTTTGTGATGAAATTTAATAAATATTTTGTTTTTTGATATTTCAAATTAATTTTTTCTTTTTGTTATTTTGAAAATCAATAGGAAATTTAAATTGAAAAATGAGGAAATGAATATTGTAATTTCCAAATTTGAAAATTATTATTTGAAACACCCTATTACCTATTTTGTTCTTATATATTAAATGTCGATAATTCTGTGCTACACTATCAGTATCTGCCTTGAAATTTATTCTTTTATCTAACGTCACTTTAATTATTTGATATATTTTGTATAGTTTCTCATTCTGAATTAGATATTATGCTGTCATCATTTAATTCATTTCATTCAGATATTAGATTTACAGTTGAGAAAGAAAAAGACAATAGACTTCCATATTTAGATACAGTTGTTATTAGAGATAGACAGCATCAGGTAGAATAATTAATTATTATTCAAAATACCCAAAGAGAATGATAATTAATACAGCAAGAAATCTTATAGATAGAATATTGACTATTAGTCATAAAAGATTCCATGACAAGAAGTTATAAAGGATAGTTTAGTAAGTAATGATTTTCCAAATAGAATAATATATAATTTAATGCGACATTACAGAAGATATAATAAAAATAATACGGAAAATAACGTTGAACAAAAAACATACAAATCTTTAACATATATTCCTACATTATCAGAAAGACTAGAAAAATCTGATATATATGATAAAAACAGATATAAGATAGCGCACAAAACATATAATACCTTAAATAGATTATTCAGTAATAAAAAAGATAAGATAGATAAACTAGATAGGTCAAATGTTGTATACAAAATACCATGCAAAGGAAATGATAATGGAATTTGTAGTAAAGTTTATATAGGTACAACAAAGAACAAACTTAAGACAAGACTAAAGGCCCAACTATAATATGAATAAGCTAACTTAAGCAACTGTGCGGTTACATATAAAACGTATGTGGCAAACTATAATGTACTTAACAAACTTTTCGTCAAGTTTCGTCAAATGTCATTTGCTTAAGTAAAGTGCCAAACTGAACGCACATTCCGTAAGGAAACAACTGTTTGTGCATTTTTTAAACTCAAACAAGCAGCAGCAGAAAATATTCATTGATTTTAAATATTTTTTTATTGTTTCTTATTTTAAATTCAGAAAATATAGCAAAACTTTTATTTGCATTCATTGTTTTACAGTACACATATACACACACATGCACATGTATTTACCCTGCAGTCAGACTGGGACCAAGTGTCTCTATGTCAACACTAAAATTCTAGTAGTAGTTACATTGTCTACAATTTCTCTTCTATTCGTCAGTATAAAAGAAATAGAGAAAACAGATGTGGTGTATTTCTGGTAGATTTTGATAGATTTTGCAACAACTTGTCAATATAAATAAATTTGTATGTACGTAAGGTATAGAAATGTACCAGTAAATGTCTGGTTGGTATGTCTCCATGTTCCCATAAGAACTATGAATTCACTACCTAGTCAATTGTTTTAGTGTTACTAGTAGATTTTCAATGACAAGCACATGCTAAATGCCTATAGCATAAAGTATTGTATGGGGAATAATTGTAGAGTAGTACTGGTGACAAAGTCAAAAGCGACTCAGTACGTTTTCACTATTCGCACTTTCTGCAGGGTACTTATGTATATTCACTGTTGTACTTTTTTGTAGGCAAAACAAATAAAACAAGTAATAAGGTGATGGATATATTTATATGTGAATTTTTAATAGATTAGGACATTCTTTCAAGTTAGTTTGATTGAATTGCATTCATTTAGGAGTTATGAGAAGAAACAAAATTACTACAAAATTGTTGACAATACCTAGATGTGCAGCTGTGGCTAAAGAATACTTAAGTGCATGTAAGTTCATTGTGGCCACCTAAAAGTCACATCTGAATTGTTTAAGCATTTGACAGACTTATCGTTCAATTCTGACATTAGCTTATGCCAGCTTATTCATATTATAGTTGGGCCTTAACTGGACATAAATCAAATCTTAAATACAGAAACTATACATCTTCACAAAAAAAACAGTATTATCTTTACATTGCCGCAACACAAATCACTATCTTGATTTTGAAAATGTATCAATTTTAAATTCAGAAAATAAATATAAACATCGTTTTATGTTAGAAATGTTGCAAATAATTAAAGTACCGTTAGATAAAAGAATAAATTTCAAGGCAGATACTGATAGTGTAGCGCAGAATTATCGACATTTATTATATAAGAACAAAATAAGAAATAGGTAATAGGGTGTTTCAAATAATAATTTTCAAATTTGGAAATTACAATATTCATTACCTCATTTTTCAATTTAAATTTCCTATTGATTTTCAAAATAACAAAAAGAAAAAATTAATTTGAAATATCAAAAAACAAAATATTTATTAAATTTCATCACAAACAAATTTTTAATTTAATTTATAAAAAACAAAAAAACCAAAAAACAAATTTAGTGCTGCTGTTATTTATATGTATATTATTAACTGTTTAATTTATTTAAAAATATCGTCCTGAAGAAGATATTCGGAGGATATCGAAATTATATAAAATAATAAATAGTTATAACGTTAAAAGTGACCTAGAGCTCATTAGTTACATACATATATTTATCAAAAAGGTCGAAAAATTAGAAAATTTAACACCCTATTATATTCTAGCATAATTTTTAATGTAAAATTGTATGACAAAACTCGTTCAACTTTGCAACTTATGCTAACCACATGCTAGTTTTTTCTAATGCATAAGGCTGTTAATAATTAGTTTAATATATTATAATTTTCCTCTCCAGATATGAGTACACAAAAATATTTGTGTGAAATTGTAATTGGATTTCAACCTAAACCGCCATTTTTTGAATTATAACTTTCTTGCAGTAAAGGCTCTAGCCCAAAGTGTTTGCCCAGTTTCGGGGAAAAGGGATGAGTACATAGTAAATTTATGAGTAAATTTTAACGGGAGCGGCCACGACAACTTTTCTAATTGCATGCAAGAAAACATATTGGATGTAATATTAAATTTAAATGAGCGTGGCTCTGTTCACTTTTTTAAGCTCGAGATTGTATCGTTACAAGATCTCAAGGTACTATGTGCCCAGTTTCTTAGCAATCGGTTAAGCAAAAGTACATAAAACTAAAGAAAAAATTATCTACCGTCAATTTTTGTGGCAATGGCACTAAATGAGAGCTATACTTTCTTAGAATTTTGGAAATCGGTTTACAAATGACTAAGTTATGAGGTGGCCCAAAAATGGCACGATACAAAAGTTTTTGATGATTCTTTATGTGTTTCTTATTAAATCTTCTACTTTGTAACTGCTTTGATAAACTGTTGTTTGAATTCATTTTTTCTAGCAAATGGAACATGTCTATTTCGAAATAATGAACAGAATGTTGTAAGTTTCTATAATGATTTGGAAATCCGAGAAGATGTTGTAGAATTTCCACCAGGCGCAACCATAACATCAAGGTACTGGAATTGCACATTTATAATTTTATGCTCAATAACTAATTTCTATAATTGCAGGTGTACCGATATTGGGAAATTTGAGCTAATTGGAAGTATTGAGCGTACTTGTATTCATTCGGAATGGACGGGAACTAAACCTCAATGTTTTGGTTTGAATCAAGAAAACGATTATGCCAGTAAGTCTTTATAATACACAAAAAAAATATATATATACATATATGTATATAGTGGTGTCCCGGTTTAATGAACGATACTATGTCGGCCCAATTTGTTATACGTATGTACGTACAGTAAACAAGAAATTACAAATTCGTTGTATTGATGTCTGGTAATATTCTATATGTTAGATTAATTTGTAAAAAACTTTTAAGTGTGTTATAAATAGCACCAGAAATCAAATTCATCTTAGTGATAAATATATGTACATATACATATGTTAATCAAAACTGCTTATAGCGAAAAACTTGTAATTATTTCGAATCAAATTATTATTTTTATTAACATATTTTTAACGCACTAATAATCTCAATAATTATCTTCTATATATATAATTAATAGGCAAACACGTTTTATGTAATCCCGTTTACGCCGGTATTACTGCATCGATTTTGAAAAGATTTATGTGGTTTTAAAGCTTTTACTACACACATGTGCAGAATCTATATTTGATTGAAATCGGTTCAGTGTTTTAGGAGCTATAAGCGTTTAAAATTGCTACTAATTTATGCACACATATTTAGTACACACGAATTTATTAGCTTACAAGTAGAAAAGAAACAAAACATCTGTGTGTGTGTGTGTGTGTGTGTGTCTTTGTATTATTGTTTTCAAAAAACCGAATTTCTTAAAAACCGGGTTTTCAGTTACCCGAACTCAAAAAAACCGGTTAATCGGTTAACCGACCATTATATAATAAAATAAATAAAATGTTAAAAAGAATTAATTTTAATTTAAAATCAACAAAAATAACTTAAAAAATAGCATTTGTTACACAAAATTTGTAATTTGTGGTAAGAAAAACAAAAATAGTGACTAAAAGAACTTATAAAGACCAAATGTGAATTTTATGAAGTTTATTTAAAGTATATTTCAATAACAAAACACAATCCAAATGTTAAGAAGACTTTCTGTTTTTCAATTTAGTTTTTATTAAAGAGAAGAGAAAATTCTTTTACTGACAGTTGATGTCGGATTAATAGTAAGAAGAGGCATATTAAATTTGTCCGTTCTCTTGTTGTCGGAGTCATTTTAAAGGTTATTGATATTAACACGTTTGCATTAATTTCTTAAGTCTTGAATAGCTTTTAACGTCAAGTTGAGTTGTTTCTCTAAACTTTCGGAATTTGATAAAATTTCAAAATCTTCAGTCTAATTCACTTTCAATTGTTTCATTTTCTACAATAAAAAATAGTCTCTCTTAGAACTGCATAACAAGTCTTTAGTAGTAGACTTTTTTAACCCCCGACTAAAAAAAGGGGTGTTATAAATTTGTAGTGTGTGTCTGTGTGTCTGTCTGTGTCCACGTACATGCCAAACGGCTAGACCGATTTTCATTTAGTTTTTCCTGTTTGAAAAATGACTTGATCGAGAGGGTTCTTAGCTATGTTTGAAGAAAATCGGTCCAGCCGTTTAGAAGATATAACATCTTTTCTGAAAAAAGTCGGGGGTTCTTAAAATTTTTAATTTTTGTTATTTTACATGCATATATTTATTTATTGTATCTTCAAAAAAAAAAAAACTAACTAACAATAAGTATTCAAATCTTAAATCTATATATAATAATTAGGCCCAACCAGTGTCAGGCATAAACTTAGTTATAGTAATAAATAATACATAAATGTCGTATTAAGTACTACAATATTTTCAAGCAGTTTCTTCTAGAGTGTTGAGTATTAGAGCCCTTGTGTCTCTCTTTTTTAAGCGGATGTGTGCAGTAAAATTCAAGATATTACGAGCAAGGGGATTAGGATGGATCTCGAGTTTTGTTAAGTATTTCCCTGCGTATTTTGCAATTTCTTGAGTCACTAGTGGCATATTTAAATCAGGATGTAAATTTGAATTTTTGTTGTACCATGCAGCCTATGTTATTAGTCTCAAAATCTTGTTTTGCCTTCGTTGGATTCTCTCTATATTGGAAACTGAAACAATGCCCCATAGCTGTATTCCGTAGCACCATATTGGTTTCAAAATCGGCTTGTATGTTAAAAGTTTACAACCTAGACTGAGTGTTGAATTTCTACCAATCAGCCAATGTATCTGATTTAATTTAAGTTTCATTTGTGTGAGCTTTAAGTCAATATGATGTTTCCATGTAATCCGTCGATCAAGGTGTATTTTACATGTGAATGTTGAGGAACAACTTGATTGTTGATTCGAATTGAGGAACAAGTATCTCTTCGCAGGGTAAATCTTACCTGAACACACTTTTGCTCGTTTACTTTAATTCTCCATAAGTTTAACCATAGTTCCAGTTGTGCAATATGTTCTTGTAAGTATCGTGAAGCCTCATGAGGGTTTTCGTACATACTAAGGCAGGCATGTATGGATATTGCAAAAGTAGATGTATGGATATTGCTGCTCAAAGATATATCACAAGTATAAATCAAATACAAAACTGGCCCCAGTATGCTCTCCTGTTGCACGCCGAATGATATAGATTCGGGCACACTCATGAAGTCTCCTTCCACAATCGTGAACTTCTGGGCAAGAATGTAACTTTCTAACAGCTTCCAAAAATTAATTGGTAGATATCATTTCAATTTTAATATAAGGCCTTCTTCATGCCACACTTTATCAAATGCCTGAGAAACGTCAATAAACAGGGAAAAACAATACTTATTTTCTTCAAATGTTCTTCTTATAAATTGAACCAATCTGTGCGTTTGTTCAATGGTGCTCTGCTGACTTCTAAAACTAATTTGATGGTCGGGGATGCACCCAGTACTAATTAGAATTGGGGATAATTTTGTCTTAAGCAGTTTTTCGAAAAGCTTTGACATTGTTGATAGTAGACTTATTGGCTTATATGACTCAGCCTTGGTAAGATCTTTGCCCGGCTTTGGAATCATTTTAGCCTTGGCAAGCTTCCAGTCGTAAAATGGCCTTAAAAATAAATAGGATTCTTATTGCAATACCAGGCAAATTAATCAGCATCTTGTTACTGATTGCATCAAAACCTCGATCTTTTTTTGGGTTGAGGAATTAGTTTCTGTACGTCACGCATCTTAAACCTCGATAAATCAACAGCACCAGTACATGTAAAGGGTGTTTTTTATTGAGGTATAGAACTTTAAGTTGGCATCACTTTTTTAACTGGCGGCCATTTTGTCAGCTGTCAAGTGATTAATAATTAGTTTGGTTTGCCATTCATCATGAACAGGTTAACAAAAGAACAACGCTTGCAAAGCGTGCCAATTTATTTCGAAAATAATGGTTCAGTTCGCGAAATTCATCGCAAAATTTTGTTCAGTGATGAGGCTCATTTTTGGTTGAATGGCTACGTCAACAAGCAAAATTGCCGCATTTGGAGTGAAGAGAATCCACATGAGACCCTTGAGACGCCATTACATCCACAAAAACTGACTGTTTGGTGTGCTCTATGGGCTGGTGGAGTCATTGGGCCATACTTCTTCCGAAATAATGCTGGAGAGTCAGTTACCGTTAATGGAGACCGGTATAGAGCCATGATAACCGACTATTTTGTTCCCGAATTGGATGGCATGAATGTGGATGAGTTGTGGTTCCAACAAGACGGCGCTACATGCCACACAGCGCAGGTCACAATCGATTTATTGAAGGAAACATTCAATGAGCGCATAATTTCGCGGAATGGACCTGTCAATTGGCCACCAAGATCGTGTGATTTGACACCATTGGATTATTTTCTTTGGGGATATGTGGGGGACTTGGAAGCCAACATTCGTGGCGTTATTGCCAACATACGGCCCCATATGCTCGAAAAAGTGGTTGAAAATTGGACCTGTAGAATTGGCTTTATTCCAGCCAGCCGCGGCGGCCACATGCCCGAAATCATATTTAAGCATTAATGGCATAAAATTATCCTTCCAATAAAGCCAAATTGATGGACATTAAAACGATTTTCTTGTGTTTTATTTCAATTCGAAGTTCTATACCTCTAAAAAAAACACCCCTTATTTGGGGTAAATACGGATTTTAAATGATTTGCAAACAAATTACCTTTTTCAGTATCACTCTTTGCCCAGCCACCGGTAGAAGTGAGCAGAGATGGTTTAAACTCAAGGGGTGTTTTAAGCCTTGTTGCAGCGAAATTCGAAAGCTTTTTCTTTCGAAATACAGAGTAGACCCCCAGATTTTATTTTGAGATGATCTGAGCTGTTGCCATTCCCTTCTAGCTCTTCTTTTTTCACAGACGAGACGTTCAAATATACTCTATTAAACCCAGTCAGCGGATTGGAGGTGGTGGCATGTTCAGCAGCCTGCTTAATATTTTCGTTAAAATTGGCAATATTAGATTTAACATTATCATATGTTCTTAGCATAATGTTTTCTGTGCAATGACTACTAAGACATTTTTTAAATCCCAGCCAATTAACACGATTGATCATCTTCACATATGGGTGAGGTAAAACACTTCTTAGTGGGTTATAAACCGTAATGATAGTGGGAGACTGATCTAAAGAAGCTTCAACATGAACTAAATCCCTAGAAATATATTTCATGACACCAAAATTTATAACATCCGGAATTTTATGTATGTCAGTACGCTAGTAAGTGGGTTCCCCACTCGAAATGATGTCCAATACCATTTTTGAAATTGTGTTCCACAACGCCCTACCTCTAGGTGTAATAAGGCCTGAACCCCAGAACGTATGTTTTGCATTGTAGTCTCTAGCTGCTACGAAACAAGGTCCAAGCGATTTGTAGAAATCCTCGTATTGATCCTCAGTGATTGATAATCTGGGATGGGAGTAAACTGATGATATAACGAAATTTGTACAAAAATTTTCTGCACCAATATTAGTTGCTTGTAGATGTTCTGCACAAATGTTATCAAGGAAATAGTGCTTGAGTCTTGACTTAATTAGAATTGCTGATCCACCTCATGTTCTCCCTATCGGATCCTTTGAATCTATATATATATATATATATATATATATATATATATATATGTATATAAAAATCAATTGCTGTTCGTTAGTCTGACTAAAACTCGAGAACGGCTGAACGGATTTATCTTATCTTGGTCTTGAAATGTTCGTGAAGGTCTCGGGAAGGTTTAAAAGGTGAGAACAATTTGAATAATTGCCGGGAAATCCCTAAAAACAGTTTTTTTTTTTTCTTTTTTCCATATAAAAGTTTTCTAAATAAAATGTAGAGTCAATTTGAACTTTATTGCTATTCAAACTTAATTTTAGCTAACTTCTCTTGTTAATCTATCAAATTATTTTGTTTTATATAGATTGATATTTATTAAGTTTTGTCACAAATTAAATTTTTGAAGGCGACCATAATAGTTGACATTAGATTTGGCAACCAACTAATATGTCAATCCATTCTGTCGCACTTCAGAACACGGATAAAAGTATTGCGATATTGTGTTACAATATCTATGAGTGCGAGAGAACTTTCTTTACCTGGGTGATCCAACAGATTTCTATCACATCACAGGCTCAAAAAAGGAGCTTATTCAGCGTGTTTTCCCAGATATAGCGCAAAAGTTAAATAACCATAATTGGCTGGGTAAATGAGCAATATTGGCGGTGAAAAATAAAGATGTCGAGGATCTCAATGCGACTATTTAGAATTTTCTTCCAGGGCAGTTGGTTTCCTTCAAATCAGTCGACACAGTTATGAACCAGGATGACGTAGTCAACTATCCCACGGAGTTTTTAAATTCACTGGAACTGACTGGATTACCACCTCACAATTTGCAGTTAAAAGTTGGATGAGTTGTCATCACGCTGCGTAACATTAATCAACCTCGACTGTGCAATGGAACAAGACTGGCTATGAAAAAGCTGATGAATAACGTCATTGAGGCAACAATCATGAAAGGAAAATACAAAGGAGAGGATGTCTTGATCCCGCGGATGCCGATGTTTCCAGCGGATTTACCATTCGATTTTAAACGCTTACAATTTCCAGTATTTCTGGCCTATTCGATGACCATAAATAAATCGCAAGGACAGTCGTTAGAAGTTTGCGGAATCAACTTGGAGTTTCCCTGTTTGGCGCATGGACAATTATACGTCGCGTGATCGCGCGTCGGCAAACCGTCTTCTTTTTTATTTACGAACCACAAAACAAAAAATAAAGCTTATGAGAAAGCTTTAAATTGATTAACAGACTGTATCATAACAGTGTGTGTTTGTCAATAGCAAATTTAAACCTTATAAATAGCCAGTATTTCAGGAAAACTCTGTTTTGTAAGTAAGCAACATGATGTGTCGAAAATAATAATGGAACTTTATGCTTCATTCAAAAAATGATTCTTTATTAAATACGGATTCGTTTTGTTATACCCTTTACCAGAAACAATGGTAAAAGGGTATACATAGGTTTGTTTGTTTTAAGATTATTTTATACAAAAGTTTAGGTCTTTTATTTATCAACTGAGGCAGTACGAGGTCTGGCGGGTCAGCTAGTCAAAAATAAATAAGCTTCTTGAAGTCAAATGAGTCTCAGAGACCAACATTATATGAATATTTTTTCCTATAAGGAAGTGCTCGAGCTCGTTTTTGTGTTGGCAAATGCCATTTGCGTTCCAGAAACATATTTTTAACGCGCTCATGGCTTGTTAATTAATGCTTGAAGCAGTGTATTCTGCATTCGCAGCATTTATTGCATCAAGCTAGTCACGTTTGTTGTAAGGATTATCAATAGTATTATCAATAGTAGATTCAAGGCGATTAAAATTAAAGCTTGAGTTTGTATTTGTTGAATTATTTGGCTAAGAAACTTTTTGTGTGGGAATAGAATTTGTCCTAACAGCATCGGCATACGATACACGTGAAGCAATTGGTTAGCTAGTTTGAGGAAAAGTGGCGGAGTAACCGTTTGCAGATTGAGCTGAATCTATTTTAGGTTTTTGACCCATAGCCTGCTTAACGAAAGACTATACAGGGCATCCTCTGTAGTTAGCGGTGGGCTGTACGAATTATCGCCCAAGTTACTATCGCCCGAAAAACAAAAATGTTGCATCGCCCAAAAATTGATGAAAAAAAATTGGGTGATTGTTCATAGACTTTGGGCGACTCAACATTTTTACATATTTGGGTATTAGTTCATAATGAATACGTGCCAAATTTCCGCAAAATGTTAAAAAACCCAAAAACAAATTTTTGGGCGAATATTCATTCCAAATTCGGGTGATTGTACGTAATGAACAAACACCCAAAAACTTCGGGCGATTATTCATTTTACAATTTTAAGTTACTCTTCATTTTTTGGGCGATCGGGCACTGTTTTTTGGGTATTTCTTCACAACGACTAATCACCCAAAAATTTTGGGCGTTCCTTCATTTAGCTGTTTCGTGCGATTTGCTATTTGGCAGTTCACAGGTATATAATTTGCAGCCAGTATGAATATTTTTGGCTCAAGTGGTGGAGTGGTGGCCGGTCTTAAGGATTTTCTCCACCATGGTGTTTCCCGACACTGCGCAGCGTGATAAAGATTTTTTTCTGTCTAGAAAAGTTTTCCTGTCGAATAACTTTTTGCTGCACTGCCGGCCTTGGGCCGGGCTTTAAGATTTTTTCACCATGATGTTTCCCTATACGGCGCAGTCTAATAAAGACTTTCTGTCTAGAAACGTTTCCCTGTCTAATAACGATTTTCTGCAATGTCGGCCTTCGGCCGGGCTTAAGGATTTTCTCCACCATGGTGTTTCCCGACACGGCGCAGCATAATAAAGATTTTTCTGTCTAGCAAATCTTCCCTGTCTAATAAGGATTTTCTGCACTGCCGGCCTTTGGCCGGGCTTTAAGATTTTCCCCACCATGGTGTTTCCCGACACGGCGCAGTCTAATAAAGATTTTCTGTCTAGCAAAGTTTACCTGTCTAATAACGTTTTTCTGCGCCGCCGGCCTTCGGACAGGTTTAAGGATTTTCTCCACCTTCGTGTTTTCCGACACGGCGTAGCCTAATAAGGATTTTCTGCATTGCAAAGTTCTCCTGCCTGATAACGTTTTCTTGCACGGTCGAGTAACTCTGCATTTTACCATTTCATGAAAGATGTTCTCAAAAGCTTTAAAATGATAGCAATATTGATGATATTCGTGATTATTCATGAAGACCAACTATTATATGAATAACCTAAGTGAAATTCGGCTGACAAAAAAATGTTGCATCGCAAAAAATTTTTGTAAAAAAAAATTGGCTGATTGTTCATCGACTTTGGGCGACTCAACATAATGAATATTCATAATGAATAATTGCCAAATTTCCGTAAAATGTTAAAAACCCCAAAAAAAATGTTGGGCGAATATTCATTCCAATTTCGGGTGATTGTACGTAATGAACAAACACCCAGAAACTTCGAGCGATTATTCATTTTACAATTTTTGGATATTCTTAATGTTTTTGGGCGATCCTGCGCTCTTTTTTGGGTATTTCTTCACAATGTCTAATTACCCAACAATTTTGGGCGTTCCTTCATTTAGCTGTTTCGGGCAATAGTAACTTGGGCGATAATTCGTGAATAATCGCCCGAAGTTTTTGGGTGTTTGTTCATTACGTACAATCACCCGAATTTGGAATGAATATTCGCCCAAACATTTTTTTTTTGGGTTTTTTAACATTTTGCGGAAATTTGGCAATTATTCATTATGAACAAATACCCAAATATTTAAAAATGTTGTGTAGCCCAAAGTCGGTGAACAATCACCCAATTTTTTTTATAACAATTTTTGGGCGATGCAACATTTTTGTTTTTTGGGCGATAGTAACTTGGGCGATAATTCGTACAGCCAACACAACAAACTGTAGGGTAAGTTTTTGTATGGCCGTATTTTGGCAATTATGGGACTGTACGGGACCTTAACGCTTACGTGGCTCTTCAACTGTGATTTTTCGGTGTAAGAGAAACTTTACGCTATAAATTGGATGGGTTTAATTTATTTACATTGTATATCATTCGGCTCCAGTTCAACCCGAAATAGGGGTTGGGGACCTTTTCTCTGTTAATTTCCCTTTAATACTATCTGTATTCCTTTAGCTCTCTTAAATTGGTATGTGTAAGAATTTGTTTTATTTTTTTTCAAATTCATTGACAATTTTTCGGAAATCTTTTTCCATTATATATTTGGATTTTAGTTTCATCAATATTGTCTCATTTAATTGGAATGATGTGAAAATTATTTTCACCAATGGTCGACAGCAGTTTTTTAGAAGCGCGTTAGAATTTTTTTCTCTCAAATAGGTAGGTGGTGGCTTAAAAGAATTTTGCGATGATCCAGCGGCATTGTCGTTATTGTCTTGCAATAATGAAAAACGATTTTGTCAATTGGTAGATGATGCGCTGTTATCGCTCTACATTTTTGGAGCAGATGAAATTTAAGAAGAATTCGGGCTTCGCCCGCGCTTTACCACAATTATATATCTGTCCATTCCGACTTGGACCTTGGGTTTTGAGCTACTGTTATCTGTAGTGATAACATGGTTAAGTGATGAACACGAGCCCGAAGCGAATGATGTCACTGGCTTAAATGAAGGAAGTACTAGGCAACTTTAATGTTAACGAAACACTAGTTCGCATTAGACAAAGCGAAGTTGATCGCTGACGAAAAAGTGGCTTTGCCGTTTTAAAAATACTATCATCAGCTTTTTATCAGTTTTTTTATTTTTATTGTTATTAAGAGCATCAGAACTCAGAGAAAAATAGGCATTTCCGCCGTTAGAACTCACTTCACAATTATTTGTTTTTGAGGTACTCATATAGAGTATTCCTCAATGTCACTTTGTTTGTTGTTGTTTGTTTTTTTTTTGTTTGCGGTTTTTGTTTTTGTATGTAAAAAATATTAGCAAAGCAATTAAAGAATGGTTATTTATCAAAGTCAATATGTATTACGAATATTTTTTTTTATGATTTTGTAATGTAAAAAAACTCCGCTAAGACGCCTGTTCACTATGAAGGTACAACGAGAACTCTAGTAGTATACTTTGACGAATATTTTATATATTCGCAATAGTTCGGAAAACAACCATTATGTAAATATAAAAACAGTGTATTTAGGGTCATATTTCTTCTTTGGGAAATCCTCTCACGTAGACAAAGTGGAATTTGTGCGAAATTGCTCTCTGCTAGATAATACCAATAGTTGATAGCAGTGAGGTACACACAACAATAAAATAAGGAAAATTTAAAATTTTTGGAGATAAATAAAACCGGTTTCTTAAAAACCATACATATGCTCAAAAACCAAGTTTTCGGTTAACCGAAATTGAAAACACTAGTTTGTATACAAAATACTATAGTATTTCATTTGATCTTACTTTTTTTTCTCTTATTGTTATTATACTTAGGGCCATTATTACAACTTAAAGTTAGTCAACAGTAGGATTTTATCGGACATATTTATAAAAAGCTTTACATTATTCCAAATTAAATTTAACTTATCAGGTAGGATAAACTTGCCTGTAATTTATCGCTCGCTTTAGGTTAAAGTAAAATTTTGCAAATGATAAAGTTTTTATACGTCCGACAAAATCCTACTTTTAACTAACTTTGAGTTGTAAGTCCCAAATCACACTGAGCAAGCCTTATTGCTAAGCTGATTAGTTTCAGGGAGAGAGAGACGAGGGGAACATCAAACGTTTCTTTTCCCCCCGTCTCTCTCTCTCTCCTAATAAACTAATCAGCTTAGCAATAAGACTTGCATAGCGTAAATAAGGACTAATAATGACCCTTAAAGGAAAAGAGTTTAATAAATTAAATTAAGCTGAAAGTCCATACCATCCGGTCTATGCATATGCGTTGTATGCATTTCTATACGTACGTCATTTTAAATCACCGTGATTTTCAGAACAGGCCCGAATGTACTGCATATGTACATAAAATTTTGTAATAAAAATAATACATAATATCTTTCACAGCTTAAATAGGCTTTTTTCCATTGCACTTTCTTAAAAAAATAATAAACACAACACTTAGTACATAAAATTAATCGATAAGTTAATGCAAATTTTGTTCATGAAAAAACCATGTTAAAAACTTATATTAATGTATTTAAGTCTTAAATATAGTTGTAAACTTTATTAAGGAATTTATTAAAAACATTTTGAATGCAAAAAAAAGAGAAAATTTAAATCCACCACACGAACAATTTTATCGATATTATTGAAAATCTATATAATTAATAGGCAAACATGTTTTTTGTAATCCCTTTTACGCTGGTACCGCTGCACCGATTTTGAAAAGATTTATATGGTTTTAAAGGATTTCTTATACAGATGTAAAGAATCTATATTTTATTGAAATCGGTTTAGTATTTAGGGAGCTATAAGCGTTTAAAGTTGCTACTACTACATGCAAACATATTACACACGCATTTATTAGCTTACAAGTAAAAAAGAAACAAAACAGTGTTTGTGTGTTTGTGTGGGTTTGTACCCTGTTGGAGAATGTGTGGTTGACTACAAAAATAGTTAACTTATAATTAGTTAACTTTTCTTAGACTGACTAAAAGCTAGCTGCAAAGTCATCCAGAACAAACCCAAAATGAATTCTAAGGTTGAGTACGTAATCGAATTTGGTGAGAGCCAACAAATTTATTCTCAGCTACTTTAAAACTCATTTCAGTTTTATATTAACATTTTGCTGTTGTTATTTTAGATGGCAGCTTAGCCGAGTGGCAGCGCGTTGAGTAGGTACACAACGTGTGGTGTTACATCTTCGAGCCACAGAAATTTTTTTTAATTTACTGACTACAAAGTGATTTAAAAAAGTCAACTTTAAGTTAGCTTAAAGTAGTGCCTAGTGAGACAATTGACTACCGCCTAGGACATCGCAATGTTAAAATTGTCAGTTGATTACATTGCAAAGTAATCCAAGTGTAGTCACTACTAGTTGCGAAATAATTAGCTTAAAGTTAGTTTAAAGTTAGCCAAATTTCCGATAGGGTAGTATTTCTCTTGATCTATCAATTTTTTTCCTCTTATTTGTTGTTGTATGAAAGCCATAATACTTAAAGGAAGAGAGTTGAATAAATTGAATTATCTTGGTTAAAGGGATTTTGTTTATGTTTTTTTTAATTTCATGTATCATTTAATTATGCTTGCATATGTATGTAAGTTTGTGTGTGGCTGTGTTTTAATGAATTTTTTATGAAGTTTAGATACATTTTCTTTGAATCTTAAATTATTTACATTTTGATTCTAGAATACGGACGAGTGTGTCGTCCGTTTGGTATATCTAGTATAATATAATTTGCCATCTTTGTCTATTAAAAACAGCTGACCTTTTTCATGATGATGCGACGGACACAAAAGTAGAAAGTAAACCTACTTTACTCGTCCTATGCGTGTATACGTTCTATTCGTTTTGCTCTGTATCTTGCCACATACAATTAACCTGATTATACTTTTTTGACACATGCATAAAACGCAACAACGGATGGTATGGATTAGTGATGTAACGAATGTCAATTTTTGATATTCGTGAATACGAATATTTGAAACGATATTCGAATATTTAATGTGAAATTTATAGACATTAAATTAGGGTTCTATTTACGCCTGCAATATAAAATATAAAAAATTCAATGAATTCGTACAAACTAATATTTTTATCCATTTATTTAAATTTCGTTTAGGATTTATGCATTTATTTATATATATATATATTTTTTTTTTTGAAAATTTTCGTATTCGCCTGAATTTGACGAATGCGAACACGAATATTTAAAAAATGGCCGAATATTCGGCAATTCGAATACTAATACGAATATTCGTGCATCACTAGTATGGACCATGATACAATTATAACAGGTAAATGCAAAAGTCCAGCAATGTATTTTTGATAAAAAAATATTTTTTTATGTTATTTTTTCGGGCTATTTGTGGTCATCTATTTTTCTCCATATAGGAAATAAAAATTGCATTATTTTTGTTTCTCCCAACGTTTCGTCCGCTTTTTGCAAACTTCTTCAGGGGTGGTATTTTCTTAATAGATATCTAGCACAAAAGTATATGTATTAATTTAAAATAATTTAAGGATCACAATGTATTATCACAGATTTAAACTTGCTATTTATATCACTGTCTATTATTCATTTTTTAAATTTATTATCATAAAAACTGGACAACACGACACAGATATGAATAATAAATAAATAAATAAATAAATAAAATGGTACATCACAACACAAAATGAATAGTCAACTTAATACTATTATCACAGATCTTCAACTAATTTAAGTTATTGCTACTGAATATTGGAGCTTTGTGTTGTCCTTATCCTCTTTATAGTTCATAGTCTTGTGTAATTTCTCTTGAATACGTAGACTCTCTATAGTGAAACGTTTATTTTCCATTTTTTCCCTATTTAATATTACCACATCCTGGAAATTTATTTTATGGTTGTTGTGTTTTGCATGTTGTGCTAATCAGTGATGCCAACTATTTATAACCCAAACGCGCTACTACCCTTCTCAAAACGCGCTAAATTACAGCATTGTCAAATATTTATAGCAAAAACGCTCTATTTTCTACGCGCTAACTTAAATTTCAATAAAAGTCGATGTACGTATTAGTACTCGTATCACAATTAATTTTTCAGATTTTGCAATATTGCTTCCTCGACATTATGTTTTAATAAACTAAAATCATTTAATACAGGAGGCAAATTACGGAATTCGATACGGTTCGAAATTTTAAAATGTTTCCATATAAACTCTATTGAAATATTTCAAATTTCGTTCGGTAACGAAATCAGAATCGCCTTCCAAATAATCGAAATCCTTAGTTTTTACTTTTAATTTATTTGTAAAACTTTGTAACAACATATAAATTGTCCAATAGTTTTGCGATTCAAATACTTTTTGTACTTCAGCTATAGTAGATGCTTTATAAGTTATGTACATTTTTTGGGTCATTGTATGTAGTAAATACTTTTAGTTGTGAAATTTCAAAATATTTGCCATTACAGTATTAAAATGCGTTTTTAATTCTAACCACAGTCAATCGAATTTTGTTTGCGACAGCTGAATCATTAACTAATTTAAAAAATTTTATCAGAGTTTTGGATATTAGAAAATTGTTAAATTTATACAAAAAAAGTTAAAAAAATATTGAACTGAAATGATATTATTGACTTTATTCAAAACGCGCTAATTTAGCGCTTTTTTTAATAAACGCGCTAAGACGGAAAAAAGCGCGTTTGGCATAGTTAAAACGCACTAAATTGGCATCGTTGGTGCTAATGCCGTCGTTTATTTATTTTTCTTACGTACCTTCTGGTTAAAAGATAACAGAGACTTTAACGGCAAGTTTTGTATGAAGAACTTGCAGTTAAAGTTCACGTTAACTCTTAACCATACATTGTGAAAAGGGACGTTAATATCAGATTCGTGCTCTTTAATTCTTGTACCTAAAATTCTGTTTGTAGATCCAATGTATACCATTTCACATCTTTCCTTTTTATTACCCCCGCATTTTATTTTATAAACAACATTTTGAATTTTTAGTTTATCTATCTTTGATTTTGTATTTGTGTATAAGTGTCTGAGTGTTTTGTTTGACTTATATGCTATTGTTTCTTTTCTTTGATCTGATAGAGTATTCTTTAGGGTATTCTTTATTTTAAATTAATACATATACTTTTGTGCTAGATATCTATATATTAATAAAATACTACCCCTGAAGAAGTTTTCAAAAAGCGGACGAAACGTTGGGAGAAACAAAAATAATGTAATTTTTATTTCCTATATGGAGAAAAATAGATGACCACAAATAGCCCGAAAATATAACATCAAAATAAAAACAACAAATTGGTCAGAAAAGTTAACTTAATATTTTTTTATTTAATTGTAACAATTCCTATAAAAAACACTAATTATTACCTTGATTGCACTCGATCAAAAATAATTGTGTGGCAGCACATTATTTTTCAAAAGATATTGGTGTCTATTCTGGAATACGCGTCGACTTGGTGAAATTTACATGTAAAACAAAAACAAAACATCATAAATGTTAAAAATTTGTTTTTGTTTATCATATAAAATTCACCGTTTTTGAAAAAGAGAGCAACGCGTTGACATTCTCACGTTTATTTCAATTTAGAATTGCATGGAAAACAAAAACAATTTTTGAAACTTTGTTTTTGCTTTAATGTAAAGTTTCACTTCTTCGACGCGTTTTCCCGAATAGCCACCATTGTTATTTACATTTATTTTCTTTATGCAAGCCACAGACCTTGCGACCGTTGGTACAACACGTTGGTTTATCAAGTTGTGTGTTTTGGACACAAAATATACAACAACGTGTGCAAAATTAGCGCACAACTTCATTTCACAAAAAAAAAATTTTTTGAGTAAACGACATCGGGTACTACTGCGCATATTGTAGTCGATAATTTTTTTCGTGCAAAACAAAGAAGAAGAATGTAAAAAAGCGCAGGAAAAAATTATATAAAAAGAAACATATTCTAACAACAAACTTTTGAAAACACTAAAAAAAAGTGAGCCAAATGACTACAAAAATTACATTTGCATGACATTTTAAACGCACATTTGAATTCGTGCGTGATGTTTCTTTATATGACACTACGAAAATAAAAACAAAATGAAATGGAGTTGTTCAACATACTCCTAAATTATACAACCTGTCTATACAACTTGCCAAAAAAATCAAATATTTTTAATCTTTCATACAACCGAGACACAACTTCATACAACGACCCCACACACTTTACAATCTCATACACAACCTGCTCATGTTGTACCAACGGTCGCAAGGTCTGTGGCTTGCTTTACATACTTTTACAACTACAATTAGAGCTGAAAAAAGTCAGTCAATGCAGTAAAGTAAGAAAATAAAAAATATATATTGTTTATTGATTTCTTGTTTCAACTTTGATATTTGTTGAGCTTCTCATTTGTTTAAATGAAACTTTAACATAACAACTCAAGTTGTTCTAAAGCTATGTACAGACGGTTGTCATATCTTACAATATTGCCAGTAAAATGTGCTAAAAATTTCTTACAACCGTGTGAACTGGCAATTTTTGTCAGACGACATTGCCAGAAAAAGCATTGTCAGTCCATTGCAAGACTAGCAACTGACAACATATTGTCAGACATCTTACAATCGTGTGAACACATTGTAAAATTATTGCCAGATATTTGTCAGACATTTTAATATTGTCAGATGTGCGAAGGTCATGCATCTGACAATGGCGTCATTGTAAGATAATTCTTTCTATGGGCAACACTGCACACGCTTGATTTTAAAGAAAAAGTTTATAATAAAATATATGCAGACAAAATCATTGCAATTGCTTCTTTATGGTACATAATAATTTATAGTTTCACTTTTTACATTTAACACAAGCACAAACGATAAATATTTAACAATTTCCAACAAATGGTTTAAGTCTGGCAACGCATAACAACAGATCGAACAATTTGTGCATATGACAACCGTGTGAACTGACAATTTTTCTACTGACGATTTTGTCTGATGAATTTATTGTCATACAACCGTCTAGCAATAAATTGTAAGATTTTCTGACATCCGTGTGAACTGACAAGAAATATTGTGCTGGCAATTTTCGATTGCCATTACATTGTCAGCACATTGCCAGATCTGACAATATTGTAAGATCTGACAATCGTCTGTACATAGCTTAACACCCATACCTAAATAAGAGCGGAAAGCGTTGCGTTAGCAGCAGGGTACGTATTTTCAGTACAATCAAAAAATATTTATACATTCAAATGTACTAAAAATGCGTACCCTGTTGCTAACGCAACGCTTGCCGCTCTTAAGGCCCAACTATAATATGAATAAGCTGGCTTAAGCTAATGTCAGAATTGAACGATAAGTCTGTCAAATGCTTAAATAATTCAGATGTGACTTTTAGGTGGCCACAATGAACTTACATGCACTTAAGTATTCTTTAGCCACAGCTGCACATCTAGGTGTTGTCAATAATTTTGTATTAATTTTGTTTCTTCTCATAACTCATAAATGAATGCAATTCAATCAAACTAACTTGAAAGAATGTCCTAATCTATTAAAAATTCACATATAAATATATCCATCATCTTTATTACTTGTTTTATTTGTTTTGCCTACTAACTAAAAAGTACAACAGTGAATATACATAAGTAAATACATGTGCATGTGTGTATATGTGTATTGTAAAACAAACAATGAAAACAAAAGTTTTGCTTTATTTTCCGAGTTTAAAATAAGAAACAATAAAAAAATATGTAAAATCAATGAATATTTTCTGCTGCTGCTTGTTTGAGTTTAAAAAATGCACAAACAGTTGTTTCCTTACGGAATGTGCGTTCAGTTTGGCACTTTACTTAAGCAAATGACATTTGACGAAACTTGACGAAAAGTTTGTTAAGTACATTATAGTTTGCCACATACGTTTTATATGTAACCGCACAGTTGCTTAAGCTAGCTTATTCATATTATAGTTGGGCCTTTATTTAGGTATGAGGGTAATACATTTCTGGGTAAAGGTTCCTTGATGATCTGCACTAGCAATTGTAAAACAATTATTTGGGATTATTATTAGTGCATTAAAAATATGTTTAACTTAAATTGTAACAATTCCCATAAAAAAACTCCAATAAAGTTTTATTCTTGGAAAGTTTTTTTGTAGAGCTTGCAACAGCTTAAGTTTATGTTATCTAAAGAAAAAATGCATCCTACACAATTAAAAATACTTTATTTTTTATATTGCTCAAGTGGAAAAAGCGCCTACAATATTGTTTCGACGCCAAAACGGACCTATTGCCCAAAGCAATGATGGCAAGTTGATCGTTTATCCAGGTACCACTTTGCATATGGAGTGCTTGTGGATGCGGCGCTTTGGAAATCCAAAATGGTCTGTAAGCCATGACTACAAGTAAGTGATAACTTTTATTAATCTCTATTGACTTGAATTATATAATGATATTGATTAAATGATTTTAGAAACTATTCGGAAGGTTGGGTAACAGAAGAAGGTCGTGACGCTTCGCTTGAATATCGTCTCACTATATCAGATGCTCAGATAGACGACTCAGGTACTTATTCTTGCGAAACTCCAGCTAGACATAAGCACTCAGTTGAAGTAGTGGTTAAGAGTATTAATTGTCCCGAAATACCTACAAGACGAGGTTTAATTGTGAACACAAACGAAACCAAACTAAGCACAAGAGTATTGATGTCGTGCTCCAATGGAAACTCGCTGATTGGCTCATCTGAACTATTTTGTCTTCCAAGTGCAAACTGGAGTGCTCCCTTACCAGTGTGTGAAAGTGTCGAATGTGGTGATATACCTCTACCCAACAACATAAGCTCACCAAGAGTTTCCGTTCTTTCTCGCGAAGTTGGTGGAAGAGCAGCATTTTCTTGCTCGTCTGGATATGGACTAAGAGGACCATCAGAAGCAATATGTATGCCCTCGGGAGAATGGGCGACGCCTTTTCCCACATGTGTAGAAGTACAATGTGATAACCCGGGAGCTCCACAAAATGGTTATGCTCAAGGTCAAGCCCCATATCGAGCCGGCGATGTTGTACAATTTAACTGTAACCCAGAATATATGATGCAAGGGCAACCTATTATTGCTTGCCAAGATAATGGCCGATGGTCTGGCGGTTTGCCAAAATGTGTACAAGCATGTTCGTACCCTGGAACAGCGATCAGTGGACATATGTCATCTGTGCAATTCTATTACGCTATCGGCGAAAGTATAACATTTACATGTGATGCAGGCCTAGAATTACGTGGGCCTAAAATGGTTAAATGTCTGAAAAACGGAAAATGGTCTGGAGCTATTCCACAATGCGTAGCAAACGACTAAATTAATTGTTTAATTTAAAATAAAATATTTTTATCTTTATAAGATTATTATGTATATTAAGTGATTGAAATATTATAGCGATTATCGGTTTCAATTATTTCGGAAAACGTATAAAGCCTTTAAATTATTTTTGGGAAAGTGATTCTAAATTCTGTGCATAATAAAACTAAGCTTTTTTAAAGTTTATAAATAAAATAGGTTTATTAAGCTAAAAAAAATATTGTGCCAAAAGCTATTTTGGGTCTGCCAAATCATTGAAACATAAAACTCTATTTCGGTGGAATTAAAGATACACATCCTGTTGTGTGCTGGTGGCAAAAATGTTTGCTGGGTGCCATGTCCTAGGTTGTTCGGGTTGTTTTCATTATCGTTTGCTGGTGATTTTTTTTTCTGTAGTGTAATGGGTAATATTACTAGGAGAGTTGACGATGAGAAACGAAGATATATGGGTGTGATGATACATCTTCTACGGCATGAATGTCCTGTGCGCGAATTACACTGTTCTGATAAAAACAAAAAACTGTCGAAATGGCTAATATCGTTCCCGAATAAAGCAATTAGGGCACAACAATCCATCATAACTTGAGAAAGATTTTTCATTGGATAAAGTTACCATCATAAAGTCATCATCATCTTAACAGTTTTGATGTGTAAACATCTATACGCTAGGGGGTAAAAATTTTTTGGCTTTGATTCTTTGCTGAGATTTCTTTGCTGAGATTTCTTAGCTTTTTGCTTTTGCTTTGCATTGTCAAATCGGTGTGAGCTATGTATGAGTGTATTAGTGTTTGAAAGAAGCAATACCAAGCAGAGAAACAAGTCGACCGGCTCGAAGCCGACGGTGCGCCGCCGCCGGTTATTTTTCTGTATATTTCCGTACACCAAAGGTGAAAATGAACCGTAAGAGCTACGGACTTGAAATTTGGACACAATATGTAGACATTTGGCCACTACAACAACAAATACATGAGAGTTAAAAACTAAAGGGTGTTCCAAAACGAGCAACGAAAAATTTTAAAATCCCATGTAATATACATACAATTGTATGTACATATATACACTTGAAATTTGTATAGTTAGTATATTTTTATACAGACTACAACAATTAACACTAAATTTAAAAAGTTTAAATTAAAGGGTGTTCAATTAGTTAATGCAATTTTTACTTTGTAATTTTGACAACTTGCTGTATCTTGGAGAGCGTAAGAGCAAAACTCTTGAAATTTTCATAAACGGTAAGACTAAAAAATCAAAAAAATATAAAATCGCCAAATATAAAAAAATCGCCAAAAACAAAAAAAATCGCCAAATCGAGAAAAAGCACCAAATTAAAAAAAAATCTCTAGGACTAAAATAAATCGCGAAAAACCGGAAAAATCCCCAAAATGAAAAAAATCCTTCAACAAAAAAATCGCCAATATGAAAAAATCGCCAAAATGAAAAAAAAACACAAAAAACAGAAAAAAAAACGCCAAAATGAAAAAATCGCCAAAATGAAAAAAAAATTGCGAAAACTAAAAAAACGCAAAAAGAGAAAAAATCGCCAAAACGAGAAAAAAGCGATAAAACTGAAAAAAACTCGTTTAAACTGAAAAAACTTAAGAAAGGAAGAAAGCTAAATAAAAAAAATAAAAAATCAAAACCGAATGTGCGCGAGTCAAAGTCGCACTTTACTGAATTTATTTTAATTGCAATGCCTACACAACAACAAGAACAGCAACAACTAAACGATGAACAACAGGAATTAAAAATTAAAAAGTAAAAGTAAAGGCATTTACCATAGATGAGCACTGCAGTACCACTAAAGTTTCAGTAAAAACAATAAAAAATGTTTAACAAGTAAATTTTTACTAATTACTAAAATTTTGTTTCTACAATTTTTATAAATCGCATAAATGATTTGTTATATGATGAGCTGCATTGAATTTTCAGTAATCAGTAATGCCCGTATTCATAATGAAATTCTACCAAGTGGCTAAATGTTTTTCATACAAAAGTTTCAAAATGTGAATGAAAAACCTTTGCCACTTGCTACAATTTTATTGTGATTACGGCCCTACGATTTTACTGGTAATGCAAATTAAATTTCATTAGCAGTAAAAATTTACTGAATTTTTTTAGTAATCAGTAAATTTACTGCTTACTGCAATCTTGAATGCAGTATATATAATTACATATACTGCAGTGTGCCCATTTTCTAACCAAATAATTTTAATAAAACAAACAAAAACCAACAAATTCATATGTATTTACAATATTGAAAGTTTTGATACTTTTAATTAATTAATTTAAAAAAAGATACTAAAAGCATAAGTACTTCCAACTTAAAAAAAAATTTTTCATTACTAGATGTTTACACATCTCCTCTGTGATCGGACTCACATTGCTTTTTTTAAAATCTAAATTGCATGTTCTCAAAAAATATGTTAAACCCAACTTACTGAACAAACGGCTGGACCGAGTTTCTTCAAGTATACATATGTAAGCAAGATCAAGTCACTTTTCAAACGACAAAAAATAAAATTAAAATCGGTCTAGCCGTTTGGGAGCTATGGCGTCAAAGACACACAGGTTCAACTAAGTATATCTAGAAATAGGGTTGGAAGTTCATGAACGAAGTAGTTCATTTGAACGATTCAGTAAATTGAACGATTCTGACACCCCTTTTAGACTCGGAAAGTTTACTTTGCAAAGTCTTAATTCAGCTGGGAGAAAGACAGAAAGGGAAAGTATTCGTCTCTCTGTCTTTCACACAGCTGAATTAAGACTTAGCAAAGTAAACTTTCCGTGTCTAAAAGGGTTATGACTTTATGATTGTTGTCTTTTTTATAGTTCATCGTTCATAGTTCTTTATATA
The DNA here is from genome assembly GCA_949987645.1 of Tachina grossa. Taxonomy (NCBI): domain Eukaryota; kingdom Metazoa; phylum Arthropoda; class Insecta; order Diptera; family Tachinidae; genus Tachina; species Tachina grossa. The sequence goes on from OX465275.1 coordinate 124,522,059, forward strand.
GGTTTGGTAAACGTCAGAAACGATATTAAAATTTACACCAATGCATAAACAAAATTTTAGTATGACGTCTGACAGAATCGTTCATTGTCGCCATCATAAAATTTTTGTCGTTCAGTTCGTTATTTTCAGGGATGCAATTAAACATACATACATAGTTGATTTTTTAATTTGTGAAATGTTACCAGATTCTGATTTAATTTTATAAATTTTAGCAATTTAATGCGCAAGATTTATGTTTTTATGCCTTAGGTTTAATTTGATTTATATTGGGAAGTATTTTAAAGTATGTTTTCCAGTTTTGTAATCTGTGTGAATAATATTTCATCCATTCTAGTAATATAATAATAAATAATATACCACTCAAAATGTAAGTATTAAACATTTTGAATTGAGCATTAAACACATTCACCACAGCAAGCTACCGGCTACAATATGTCAAAAATAGAATACACGTGTTTATATGAGAATGATTATGTTGAAGGCAACAACGCAACAGGCTACATGTTATTGTCTGTGCTACATTTGTCGTTGTAGTCAAATTAAACAAATTTCTATTTTTGATGGCTACAAACCAAAAACAGTGTTGAGAGTATAGCAAAATATGTTAAACAAATTATTGGCAAGAAATATTTTATATTGCAAAATAAAAAGAAAGTTACAAAATTTTAATGTTAATTACAAAAGTAATTATATTTTTGCAAAGCGAAAAAAGAAAATTAGCGAAAAATTGCAAAATTTAAAAAAAACCATAATATTGATTAAGAATCGCTAAAACTGAAAGGAATGCAAAAAATTCGCGAAAATTACGAAAATTTGCAAAAAGTTTTTAACAGGCGGAATAATGACAAAGTCTAAACATTTTTAAATACCTTTAAAACTGTTAGGAAGCTAAAAGACACGCAAAAATCCGCTTTTATCGCGAACTTTGCGAAAAAATGGCGAGAATTCGCAAAATTCTAAATGAGCCAGAATATTAATTAGAAATCGCTAAAACTTTAAGAAATGCAAAAAATTCTGCAAAAATCGCCAAAATTACGAAAATTTTAAAAAACATTAACAGCGGAATGATATCAAAGTCTAATATTGTTTAAAAACTGGCAAAACTGTTAGGAGGCTGAAATCGTGCAAAAAGTCGCATTTATCGCGAAGTTTGCAAAAAAATCGCGAAAATCGGAAGCAAAAGCTAAAATTGATTAGAAATCGCGATAGCCATTAAAATATAAAAAGTTTGGAAAAAAACGCGGAAAACGCTAAAAAATCGCAAGTTAGCGACAAAAAGAACTTGTGTTTTCGCGCATATGCATATGTGTATGGACATAAGCTACATAAAATTTAATGTTACCGATTGTCTATTTGTATGGCAAAAATATGTATTTTATTGTTGTACTTTTGCAAATACATGGATTCGCACCGAATATAAATTTACCGTTATTTGAATTTAATATATTTACAGCCGTATTCATAATAAAAAGTTGATTGAGGTTTAAAATTCATATTAGTTAAAAAACGTTTTAAGGCTAAATAACGTTTTTTAAATGTTGGTATTCATAATCAGTTTTTTAACTAAAAATCAATTAACTAGATTTTTTTAAAATATCGTGGCAACACTGTATTCTTTATTTGTCACTTGCATATTAGTTCTGCAAAACAACGATTGTTAACTCACAAAGTACTCGTGTCTATTTTGTTTATTTGTCGGTTTTCAGAGAAATATTGTTTCTATAAAATAAAAGGTATGTTCCAACTTGTATTTAATAAAATTTCACAACAAATCTTTGTTAAAAGTGCTTTTTATATTATTTATTTTATTGCAGATAAAGAAGCACTAGAATAACGAGCTTTATTTTGTTTGTTTTGAGTGTTTATACATCACTAGTTAATTTTCTACAATTATACTATTTTTGTTAACACATAAAATGAGAAAACAATGACTGGGAATGGAAACTGGATCGCTCCTTTTCTTTTAAATATTCTTTGGAGTATATTTGTTATTTCGGCAATAGTTCCTATAAAAAAAAATTACATTGTTTTCTTCTAAATAACACTGGCATATGCATACATACATGCATACATAAGTACATACATACATACACACATATGTACATACAGGTAAAGTTCAAAATGTAAACAAAAACGAAGCAAAATTACAACAACGTCACCTTAAAATTGGTTTAAACATGGGGGCAGTCAATTTTAAGATTTGCTGATTTACGCAAGGTTTAAAAACCGTTTTTTAAGCTAAAATTCTATTATGAATACAATTTTAGCGAATTTTGCTTAAACAATATTTGAAACTCGGTTTAAAATTTTTATGAATACGGCTGTTAGCGTTTACGTTGGAAACTATTTAACTTTATTTCAGTATCGCTTTCGTTGTGAGTTACAAGTGCTTGAAAATATAACCTAGTGTGAAATTAAAAAAGTTTGAATAATAATATAAATAAATAATATCATAATGAGTGAACTAATTGAAATTACTTCCATAGTAAAACAAAAGAAGTTATCGCTTAAAGCATGCAATAAGTGTTGTTTGCCTCATTGTGGCAGATCCAAAAGAAGTTTTCCAAACTTAAAAATCTTTCGTTTCCCATATTGCAATGACATATTACTTAAAGCGTGGATAGAAAAGTGCAACTTTGACGAAAGCTTTTTGGAAAAATCGCGGACATTATATATATGTGAAAGACACTTTCCGTCGGAAAATATAGGAAAGAAATACTTGAAGCGCGACGCAGTACCAACCTTAAATTTGACTGATGACTCGGGTATAGAAAAGTGTTTATTAAGTGAGGATGTTGCCTTACCGTTGTTTAGATGTCCACCTCTTAAGGGCAAAAGATTGGAATCACCATCGTTTTGCACAAATTGTTATAAAAGTTGTAGAAATGAAGAGTTTTATAGAAAGAAATATTTTACAATGTTTAAAAAACTTAAGACTGTTTGGCAAGATAAACTTAAAGAAAAAATCCGAAAGTTTAAAAAGAAGGATAAAAACGTTAGAAAGCAAAATAATGATGAAGAAATCTATTGAAGCCGAAGTTGATAATTTAAATATAAATCCAAACGAAAAAACTTTTTGCAAAATGCTCCTAAAGATAAATAGAGGGACAAATGCGCGTTGGGAAGAGCATGAGATAAGCTTTTCTCAAAGTATATTTTATAGATCAACCTCCACATACTTGTTCTTAAGAAATATATTGAAATTGAACCTTCCGAGTCCTTCATCCCTTAGTAGATGGAGTAGCATTAAAAATTTGCAGCCAGGTAACAATTCATGTATATACAATGCGCTCACAGAAACTGTTAAAAAGATGCAACCATGATACAATTATACAGGTAACCGCGAATCGACAACAAATTTACAGCAAATAAAACAACAGGGCTTTTTGTTGCTAGTTTACGGTGCCAACTGTCATAGAGCAAGTAATTGAAATGAAAGATAAACAAACAGCAAAGCACATTTGTATTTTCTATTGAGAAGAAAATTAATAAAATATTATTGTGCATGCATTCCAATATTAATAAAAAGTTCAATTCACATATTTGGCTCCACTTCGTCCTGCGGTCACCTTTTGGCACAGCAAAAAAGGCTCCATTTCCAGGTATTTGTTTTTTTTTGGCAGACACAACACTTTTTCATTTTAAGTTTATTTTTTTGATAAAATAAGCAATTTTGTTCGCAAATATATATATCACTAATTTATGAATATTAAACTTTTTCACAAAACAATTTAAAACACAGATTAAATATTTAAAACACATAAAATCTCAGCGTAAAATTTGCTCATTTCTAATCAAATATGCAATGTGGTTGCTTAATAGTATGTGTGTGTTTGTAAAACATAAACAACATTTGGTAGATGGCACCACGAAACAAGCAAAACAGCTGGCGTTTCGCGGTTACCTGTATAATTGTATCATGGATGCAACCTTTTGAAAAAGACTGCATTTTAATTTTTGATGAAGTATCTATAAGAAAAAATTTTACTTATAATACATGTGCAGATGTTATAGATGGAGTTGTCGATTTAGGATATGAACGAGTGAATCAAATGGGGTCCCAAGCTTGCGTTTTTATGATAAGAGGAGTTGTAAAAAATTGGAAGTTCGTTTTAAATTATTTTGTTACTTCCAGTTCAATAAAAGGTGATGTACTAAAAAAACTTGTAGAGTCAAACTTGGACATTTTAAGAGAAATGGGACTAAATGTGCGTGGGCTTACGTGTGATCAAGGACCCAATAATAGAAAATGCTATGATATGCTAGGCGGATCTGGTGAAAACCCTTATTTTATTTATAAAAATGCAAAAATTTACTTGATGTACGACGTACCCCATATTTTCAAATCCATAAGAAATGCTTTCATCAAAGCCGATTTTAAGACACCGCATGGCGTAGCGCGATTCGACGTTGTTAGAGAAATATTCGAGTTGGACTATGGAAAAGTAACCAAAATGAAAAAATTAACAACGGTGCACATAAACCCAAATAATTTTCAGAAGATGCGTGTTGGCCTAGCTGTCCAAACTTTGAGCAATTCAGTTGCTGCTGCAATCCAATCTGTAAATGAAAATCGTCAGTTTACACGAAGTTCCGCAGCAATAGCCACTTCAACGTGCTCATTTATAAAAAAATCGATATCTATTTTGATTGCTTAAACAGCATGTATTTTAACGATTCAAAGCCCCTGAAGCGTGGCCTGAAGCCGAAAAGCACAACTTGGAAATTACTCGAAGAGCTAATTACCTATATGAAACAGGTTGAATACGCAGGAAATAAAATATTTTCAATCGATGGCATAATTCAAACTACGAGAGCTATTTTATCGTTATCGTCAGAATTGTTTGCGGAAAACTCAAATTTGATATGCATTTTATCGAGCCATTTTAATCAAGATCCATTGGAAAACTTGTTTTCATATATACGTGCCAAGGGCGGACACTGCAAAAATCCTTCAGTCTATGAATTAAATGTCGCAGTAGCTAAACTGCTATCTCTTAAAATAACGCAATTTAGTACCTCTTCAAATTGTGCAAACGACGATGTGATATTTTTACCTATTGAGTTCCAAACAATTTTAGAAGATACTCAAGGAAGTGGAAGTACAGCAGAAAGTAGTCGCACACCTGACGTTAATGTAACAAACATATTCGATGAAAATGAAGATTATTTTAATGAAGATGCAGATTGTTTTAACTCTAATAATGTTCCAATAGAGTTAACATCAAGCCGATATTTTGTTGGTTATATAGCTCAACGAATTACTTGCGCTAAATGTCGTGTGGATATAATTAAACCAGCACAAGTTTTGTCATATCCTTCAGAAATGTTTGTTCACGCTAAAAATTATGATAAAGAAACAGATTTTGGAAGTTTGTGTGCTCCATCAGACTTATTTTTTGCAGATTCACATAAAAGTTTTCGAAAATGTTTTTACTAATTCTAAAGAAATAAAAAACATAAAAAAAACTATTGTTGAACAATGCGTAAATTGTACCAAAAATACTATATATTCCTTTTGGTTTGACGAGAGCTACGTATGCTTTAAGCACAGGATGGAGATGCTTAATTTATTAGTTCTTACACTGCTACGAAAACATTCGTCGTGGGAAACATATAAATTCACATCAACAAGCACTGAAAAACTCAAAATTTTAAAGCAATAAATAAAACATATTCTTTTGTAAACAAAAATAAATAATCATGGTTTGCAAACTTATGTAAGTAAGCTCACGTTTTCTTTATTTTATACATATATATATATATATATATATATATATATAATTGAAATTTCTAAATAAAATAATTATAGTTCGGTGCGAATCAACTTATTTTTAATTTTACAACAATAAAACACGTATTTTTACCCTACAATAACACAATCGGTCGCATTTGATTTTCGTGATTTATTTGCACATGAATATATCAAAACAAGAAACTTCTTTTAGTAATTTCATATTTATGCTCCTACTTGACTGCGCTTTAAACAAGAAATATAACACACACACAACTAAATTTCTCTATAAGCTTCAATTATGTGTCTGCATACATTGTATGCCATACAACATTACTACATACATATTTATATAAGTGTGCATGCTCAAAAATTTTGCGCTCTCTTTGTGGTTCCGTTCAACTATGTGTTGTTGAATATTTACAACAGACTTTGGTGTTATTTGTTCATTAATAATTATCACATGTAATTTGGCTTAAAAAGCGATACGAACTTTAGCCCGTTCAAATCACAAATATAGAAACAAATGGAGTTCGAATAATAATTAAAATTAACTAAAAATTAATAGCCATGGGCCTGTGGCAAAAATTAAATAAAAATATACTTAATAGTAACAAACCAAAAAAGTTTGTCTTAAGTAGAACAAAAAATAAGCAAATTAAGTAGCATGTGTATAATTATTAAAAAGAACAAAACGACAATGGTAAGACTGTTGTAAATATAGTGATGGTAAAATTGAGCTTACAATACAAAAAAGCTTTCAGCAAATTGAAATACGATGAATCAAAACAATTCACATATTCCATTTGCAATAAAATGCTGAGTATATAAAGCAGAAATCTACATCAACTGACACCACACACAGTGGACCAAACACAAAAGAACGCTGATGATGAAGGTTTAGTGGCCTTCGAAAACGGCTGGCTGTTCCGTTCAACTATGTGTTGTTAGTCAGAATATTTACAACAGACTTTGGTGTTATTTGTTCATTAATAATTATCACATGTAATTTGGCTTAAAAAGCGATACGAACTTTAGCCCGTTCAAATCACAAATATAGAAACAAATGGAGTTCGAATAATAATTAAAATTAACTAAAAATTAATAGCCATGGGCCTGTGGCAAAAATTAAATAAAAATATACTTAATAGTAACAAACCAAAAAAGTTTGTCTTAAGTAGAACAAAAAATAAGCAAATTAAGTAGCATGTGTATAATTATTAAAAAGAACAAAACGACAATGGTAAGACTGTTGTAAATATAGTGATGGTAAAATTGAGCTTACAATACAAAAAAGCTTTCAGCAAATTGAAATACGATGAATCAAAACAATTCACATATTCCATTTGCAATAAAATGCTAAGTATATAAAGCAGAAATCTACATCAACTGACACCACACACAGTGGACCAAACACAAAAGAACGCTGATGATGAAGGTTTAGTGGCCTTCGAAAACGGCTGGCTGTTCCGTTCAACTATGTGTTGTTAGTCAGAATATTTACAACAGACTTTGGTGTTATTTGTTCATTAATAATTATCACATGTAATTTGGCTTAAAAAGCGATACGAACTTTAGCCCGTTCAAATCACAAATATAAGAAACAATTTATTTTTCCCTTGTTACTTCCCCCACAGCATCTATAAACACAAACAATTTTAGTTTTCATTTAATGTTCTACGTGGAACATCTTTATATATTTATAGTCTTTGGTAGAACTGTAAATGTAAATGTGTCAGCTGATCGAATCTGTTGCATGAAAAGCTATGCAAACGCTTACCTGACTGAAATGGCACGTAAATGTAACGTCTGAACCAAGGCGCATTTACTAGGTGGCAGCACAACACCAGGTGACTAATGTCATTATACCAATCTAAATGTCAAATTTGGATTGTGTAGGTATAAGCCTAAAAGCATGCTTTTGTTTGATTATTCATAAACACGTATCGAATATTCAGTTTTGTATGGTGTTTGACATTTCCTATAATAAACATGCAATCTGACGATGCTACCCTATTTTGAAAAGTAAGAAGGTAATTTATACCAACAAAGTACATGTGGTTGTTGCTGTTGTAATATTTGTTGTAGAATCGCGGGTACCTGATTGATGTGCCTTGGTCTGAACCTGCAGAAAATAGAATTTCATGACGACGTTACGTGACATTTGTAGACAGTGATGGGATGTATGTATATTGAATGAGAGTGCGGCACAATAGCCCTGATTTGGTACTTTTGTTTCTTTTAATAATTTAAGCTTTTGAGTGGTTAATTTGTATACGTACTATAGCATTGCACAGATACATCTGTTTGCACTAGTTTTGCTTCTTTTTTGGTTCTGGTATGAACAAATATGTTATTTATCGTTTTCTGTTACTAGTTGTAAATGTTGATTTTTTAACTATCACCTTAATAATTTGGCGTGATCACTCCCATAAAATGTTAGCCTTGTGCTTAATCTACATCGGTCTAGCATATTTTAGAAGAAAATGAGCATGAATTATAAGCGCTGCTCACAACAAAATTTTGAGCTAGGAATAGTGGGAGAGGTAATGCTGATAAAATCTAAAGATATAATTCGCGCTAGAGAGCTGACATTTTATACACTAGTAAGCGATGCTGCGTAGGCCAATGAGAACATCTTAAAACCAAAAAGTTTTACCCGGTATGCGGGGCCACGACGTTAAAACTCCAATTCGCACCAGCGAGCTTAAATTTGATACACAAATAAATCTAGATAAGAGATCACTAAGAAAAATCTGAAAACCCAGAAGTTGCTATCAGAGGGCGGAAACAAGCACTTCAAATTCTAAATTAACATACATTTCATTAAAACTTTTCATACACATTGCACTTCTCCAAAATAAAAATTCCCTATTTTGAAAAGTATCCATGACTTCACCCATAAATCTTAGCTTTTTCATTCAGGTACTTCGGCTGAGCAGTTTTTAATTTAATACTCAGGTATTTCTTATTAACTTTTGAATACCAAACTTTGCATGAACCATAAGCACTAGCAGATATAAAAGTCAGCGGGGGCCAATATTTTTACCTTTCCAAAAAAGGAGAAAATAATGTATAAATGTTCATTTCTTTATATTGATAAAAATGTTGTCAAGTTGGCAGATTATCTAGAAATTATATGACACCCTTACGATTACAAATTTATATAATACATAATATATTTCTGTGTTAGGTATTGTGGCAAAGAAGAACTTGGTCAAAATTTATATCTCACAACTTTTAATGGCCGAAATTTTGGATAAGAACTTGGCCGTTTTTCACATTTATGTTTTTGTGAGGATTTACACTTATAGTTCTACATTTACAGTCGGGTAATTCTGCCTTAATACGAAAACAATCATTTGTACAGACTTTATATTCGGCACCTACACAATACAAACAAACTGCTACTCAACATTTGTAAGAGAATATCGAATCCAAAACTCAAACATTAAAATACTATGGATTCCTGGCGATTGTCAATCCAAGGGAACGAACTTGCCGATTCGGTGGAAAAATTTTCTCAATTAACCTCTTCTCCTAACTCCTAACTATAATTTTTTTTATTTTTTTTATAATACATGTATTTATTTATTGAACTAACAATAAGTATTCAAATCTTAAATCTAAAATATAATTATTAGGCCCGACCACTGTCGGACATAAACTTAGTGATAGTTATAAATAATAAATAAGTAGCAATTTTTTTTTTTTTTTTTTTTTTTTTTTTGATTTGTCGATAGCCTGATTTGAAAAAAATCGCAAGCTGGCTATCCTAGCCGCCTTTTTAGATATTGATGACGAAATCACTTGTGAAGAAATGGATAGCGAGATAGAAAACCACTAGAGCGAAGACGATGTACAGAGCGACATTGAAGAAGCTTCCAAACATGTGGAGACCGAAGAACAGCCGAAGCCTATCGCAACGAGTACATAGACGAAGTTAACATAGAGCAACCAGCTTCTTCGTCAGAATCTCTCTGTCACAGAGAGCTACAAGAGGATATAATAAACATTGTTGGTTGACACCAAAATCACGTAGACCCGGCCGAGTTCCAGCATTTAATATTTTGTTAGATCTCAAAAGGGTGCTACACGAATGTGTTGCAATCCGCATGACTCCCTTTCATGCTTCAACAAGTTTTTGGTTGATGAGTACGAGTATGGTAAAATGGACTAATGCCGAGATATCTTTGAAAAGAAGTAAATCTATGACCAGCGCTGGATTTCGGGATACGTGCGAAGTTGAAATTTGCGCTTTAATTGGGATTTTGGTAATGACAGCAGTTAGAAAGTTCTTAATAATATTGACATCTGCCTGAGTTGTATCTGATTAATTTTAAAAAATCTTTATACATGTATTTTATAAAAAATTATTTATTTATTTGGTATATTCAGATCTTTCTCCTATTCTATTATATTCTATTCTAGTATATTCATTGAAATGAATGACTATAAGCCCAAAAACGGGTGAGAAGTTTTCACAGATATATGATCTCTAAATTTTTTTATTTACCAAAGTTGTTCTTTTTTTTTTTGTTTTTTCTTATAATAAAAATATATTTACATGTTTAAAAATCGGCTATTTTTACTTCAGTTATATTGAGAAACGTAATCAACATTAGGTTATTTTAAATTAATCAACAAAAAGCTTTTTTTTAGCTTTCCAAAAAGTATGCGCAAATTTTACGCATGATTTTCTTTAACGTATGTCAGAATATGATTGTCTTTCTAGGGTTAAGTAAATAAGTGAAATGAACCATGTCCAATATATGTATTTATGTTTTTATAGTCTCTAATTTTTTTTATAAATTTTAAGTAATTGGGTAAATTACGGCACTCGATAACGATATCGAATGAATGCATTTAATTCCGATTGGAATTCGATATGAAATGCCGCAACTTGATCACTCTCTTTTTAGATTTCATGATTTTTTTATATTTAGTAGCTATCTGTAATGCATAGGTTTATACTCGTCTTATTTGCAATTAAAAACTGTATTTGTAAATACTCTACTAGCCGGTATTATAGAAATATGTTCGTAGTTAATTAATTAATTATTTGAATTATTTTTACTTTTTTCATTTCTAAATGAAAAATTATGATAATAACAAAAATTAAAAATTTTAAAAACCCCCGAATATTTATAGAAAAGACGTGATATCTTCTAAGCGGCTGGACCGATTTTATTAAAACATAGCTAAGAACCTTCTCGATCAAGTCACCTTTCAAATAGAAAAATTAAAATCGGTCCAGCCGTTTGGTCTGTACGAGTACTTGTACATACACACAGATACACAGACACACACTACAAACTTATAACATCCCTTTTTTATTCGGTGGTTAAAAAGAAAATGAATTAACTTCAGTTTTTTCATCTATATTTTACTTTACTTTTCTTGATGCTGATCATTAAAAAATTGTTTTTTGAGTTATGACATTATTGATGTATATGAGCGATATGTAATTGAATTCTAATTTTATTGGGTCAGTGGACCAAATAAATTATTTTTCAAGTTTTATTTCTTTGTGAGGACCTGACTCTGTTTGAAAAATTGTTTTTTATAAACTTTTTAGACTAAAAATTTCTAGTCTTTTATATTTCTATTCATGATGATAATGTGCCATTTGAAAAAGGCAGAGTTACATTAAGTAATGAAATCGACAGGACACTATTGTATCACAAAAGCCCCAAGTACTTGCAAGATTTCGTAAAAGTCGTCTGGATAAGCGTGTCTCCGTCTAATTTTCTAAATATATTAATAAATTAAAGTCTGCTTAGCCGAAGTACATAAATCAGAAGGTTGGAATTTTATAGACGTATGCATGTTCAATCTTGAAAACGCAAAATCATTGCTTTGCGTAAGTGCAATTTGTTAAATTGGTAACTCACCTAAGACTATTTGTCAACAAAATTTCAGCTTTCTACCGTGTAATAATATGCTAAATTTGTATGGGTGTAATCCCTCCAACTTTTTTACACTTAAGATATTTTTAGCCAGTGTTTATCATTCGTGTCAAATTTCTTTGGAAACTGATAATAATAAATACTTAAATGGTATATTTAAATATTTTGACCCTAGGTGATTACTTAATTAGGTCTAATTATGTACCAAGTTTCAGCTCTTTACCTATAGCAGAACTGCTTCGTTAATTTGCTGAATGAGTCAGTAAGTATGTATGTCATATAATATGCAATTTTTGCATCTCAATGTCTGAGGAAGCTTTCATTATAAAACTTTCAAATTTTGCATATTCTAATTATGGTTCAAATTTTATCCTCCATATTCATAAAATTTTAAACGAATTTGAAATGTATTTTATTTCAAATTTTCCATACAAAATTTTCCTAAAATGAATTTCAAATTCATTTTATTTTTTTATAATTTTACGATTGAAGAGAACAAAGTTATGATGGGGTAAAAACAGATCGAATGGCTTCGTGTGAATGTACACACTGCGTGCACAGAAAAAAATGATTTGTAAATATGTACAATTAATTTTTTTATATCAGTTAAATAATTAATTGATTTTGAACCTACAGTGAGTTTTGTAAATAAAATTAACGAAATTGTAAGTTAAAGGAAAATCTTAAAAATATTTTCAATTAAATATATCAACAAATATTTTGTTAGGTTTCAAATTTATTTCAATTAAAGTTATTGTTATATTAACAATGCGAATTGTTGAATTTCCTTACAAATTTTGATTAATATAATTGTTATATTAGCAATGTTTTTATATACAATCACAATCCTCAAAACGATTTTTTGCTTGTCTGCGCAAAACACTGAGGGCCTGTCCCACGATGCCGACAGCGTTCGACTTGTCGCACACTTACATTCAAAACAGAAAAGAATTTTAAAATTTGTTGTTGTTTCCAATGTAACTGAACGTTATCGACATCGTGGGACAGGCCGTGGATGTCTTTGGGCGGAGTTGAACCGGTTACCTCAGGACTAATAAACCAACTTACTTACCTCTCAGCTAAAGAGCAACACTTTAGTAGATACGCAAATAACGAATACACTCAAAACATGATTCATTATCTTTCTTCTACATGTGCGCAATCCTTTATGATATTTAACAAATAATTTTGTTAAGTAATTTAATTGACTACAAAATCTTAATTTTGTTATATCAGTAATGAAGATATTTTTGTTAATTTTTAAATTAAATATGAACAATTTGTTTTGTTAGTTGCATTTCGATGATATTGTTTTCTGCGTATCTACAAATGTTTAAAAATCTGTCATAAGTAACTGCCAAATTATAAACAATAATAGAAAGGGGTTATTTCATTCACTTCAAATATTTCATTTTGTTACTTCTTTCTCCATTTATGCTATGTATGTACTATATACAAGATGTTGCAAACTATTTATCAACACACATATGTATGTACGTATATTTTTAGTTAAAATAACTAAATAAAGAAAAGCTACATAAGCCGGCTTATGGCGTTTTCTTTTCTGAGCAATATGCTACATTTATACTGCCTTTTACATTTCTTTTTGTTCTTTTCTGAAAAGTATGTATTATTTTAAAAATTGAACGCGTTCTTTTCCCATGATGTTACCCTTAAAAAGAAGAAAAATGTTACATGTTCAACACTCATTTTCATTAAAGGGGCATGAGTGCAGCATTAACTTAACAGCTGTTTTTGTTATTGTCTGTGAAAAAAATAAGTCATTTTCTAGTTCGTCATTGTTTTATGACAAATCTTGTTAGAAAATTGTTCTTTTGTAAACGTAAAATATGCAACACTTCTTAAAAATCAGGTGAGCATTTAAAAATGTTGCCAAATCACATGTAACATATATTTTATACTTTTGTTTTAGAAAAGAAAACGTCATTAGCCGTCTTTTTGTACTAGCCGTGCAAAAAACCGTTAGCCGATGTAATTGTCGGCTTACAGCCGAATTGGAGCAGCCGCCGACGATTTTCGTGCCAGCCGCCGCCGCCGATGAAAACCCTTCGGCGCAGGTCTCTGTGCGAAACGCACCAAGTTGACAACGCTGAAGAGCATACTAACATTTACAAATGTGAAACAGAACATGTGTTGAGTAAATCTCGATTAAGTTCATGCAAAAACAATAGGTATATATGTTTTATTCAAACTTTATATAAATATTCAGAATAAATTTAAGTATGTATAAACTTATTAAGTAGCTATACTTATAGCTGCTTAAAAATTAAGTAGGTATAAAAATGCTGCCAAGGCATACAATTTCTAATATATTACGTTTATCATCACTGAAAAATAAAAATAGATACAAAATATATTTCCTACCAGAAATACATAAATAACTTTTAATTTAAAAAATACTAACAATAAACTAAATGCTTAAAAAACCTTTTTCTTTCCACTATATGAATTTACCTCTTCCACTTTGTTTCTTATTATTTGGTTTTTATTAAAATTTATTGAATTAAATTTACTATTTTTTATATATTATACTTACGTATTATATACAATATATATTATACATACATATGTATTTATATGGAGCCCTATTTTCAATTATGCGTAAGCGACAAAAATGAAAGTTTTCAGAAGACAGTTTTTTTATTATTCAAATATGATTCACATCATACATAACAAGCCTTATTTTCGATTTTATCGTAAGCGATATGTTATCGAAAATAGACTTTTTTAGTAGATAGTTTAGAATTATAACAATGTCCAAATTGTTGATGACTCTGGCTGTAAAATTTTATCGCGACAATTTACGTATGTAAAACAAAGTGGAATATAAAAGATAAGCAAGAATAGTTAAACATACGTAGGTAGAGTAATATAACTTCGTGCTAACCTGAAATAGAAAAAATGGAAAAACAGGGGAAATGAATAGTGATACTTACATATGTATTTACCAAAGGTAAATCAATAATTGTACACAACAAACATTTCTCATATTCCGTTTCATTAGAATTTACGTTAAATAGCTGATGTTAATAACAATCTCTACCCAAGTAGATAGACTAGGGTGCTGATGAAGTGCGTTGCTGCACAGAAAAATATCGGCATTTCCCCCAGCTTAAAAGTCTAATTTAATTTTTCTTCTCTTCCTTAGAAACTCACATTAATTAATTAAAATATTTCATTCAATAAAATAATTGAAATTACTGAACTTAAGCCTGACTAAAAATTATTTCTTTTTATTTGAGACTTTAAAACAGATATACATCAAAAAGGAATTATAGGTCGAATTACAAGAAAACTTAAAACTATAATGTTTTGTATTAATAAATATTATTGTTTTACAGTAACAAACTTGTCTGTTTTTGTGAAAAATTTTAAACTTTAAAGATTATGGTGCTTGCTCCCGGCACAACATCTTTGAACAGTATGTAATAGAAAAGTATTTACTTAAAAACTTAACTTAAAGCTAAAAATAATAAAAGAAAAACAGAAAGAAAAGAAAAAAATTAGCCCCTGTGGGCACCTTCAATTTTTGAAACATAAAATTTAGGTTATAAGCTATTTACGCATATAGTTTCATGTTCCAAAAAACCTAAGGGTGAGTAGTAGTTGGTATTAAGCCAATTGCGCTGATTTACACGGGCATAATTGTGCTGGCATAACATGCCAGTTTGTTGGTGAGAGAGGCAAAGAGAGTGGTTTTGCGGTTGGCATAACTTTTCAACCAGCTACAACCCCGCACTAGCAGCATAAAACCAATACATACACAAATTAAAAAACAGCAAGTGTTAAATGAATACGAAAAACACTAACACACACAAAGCTGTGTATACGTATACATTTTGTGCCAGATGAATTAGTCTCGTGTAATTTGGAAAAGAACAAAAATTGTGCGGCTTAAAAATTGTTATCGTCTAAACTACCTCATTGAAACCAACTTGATCATTCAGTACATTTTGAATTAAAACATTATCGACATTATGTAAAGAGTCAATAAAGCGTTTCATCAAATCAAAAGCATATGACACTAAAGGTTTAATTTTTGTTAGATCATATACATATATATTTATTAGAAAATTTCTTATGAATTCGTTCGAAGTATTTGTTAACGCAAATCCTGAGAATTATACGTTGGAAAATTTCAAATTCCTTCATCACCATTGGTGAAAATGAGAACCATATCGAAAATGCATACATAAGAACCGGCCTTATGCTTAATTTATAAATTAATGGCCTTATTTATAAAACTTAAAAATGCTTTTTAAGAAAAATTTTGTATGAAAATTTGTTTTAAAAAATCTTTATAAAGACTTTTTAAGATTTAAGAAATTTATTATTCGACATATTATTAGAAGTTTATTTTAATTTGAAATTTTTTTGCTGGTGGTTCAGCGTTGTCTATATATTTCATTGTTGCTGTAACAAATCATCAGTAGACTTCAACGACACATTTTGAATAGTCACAATATGTCGAATAATAAATTTTTTAAATGTTAAATTTTGATTTTATTTTTCATTTTGCCTTAAATTACTTTTATTGTTATCCAATGGATTTCTAATTGTATAAAGGTGTAGAAAAATAAAATATATTCAAATCGAATATAAATTATTTGCTGGGTTTTTTGTATTAGTTTCTAAGCCTACTACGCTTATTTTTCTTTTGTGATTTTCAAAAATATTATTATTTGTGAATTCTCAAATAGTTCTTGAAAGTCTGTGCATAAGCTAAGAGGTTTGTGACTATTCAAAATGTGTGGTTGAAGTCTACTGATGATTTGTTACAGCAACAATGAAATATATAGACAACGCTGAACCACCAGCAAATAAATTTCAAATTAAAAGACTTTTTAAGTTTTATAAATAAGGCTGTAACAATTTTGTCTTTTCTGGTAAATATTTGCTATTGAACAATCTTCCAAAAGAAATTTTAATTCTGCGGGCTTTGTTGAGAAAATTTCTAGCGTGACGTGGAATATTATTAAAAACTTTCTGCTAAAAAAAATTAATTTTTGTCGATTCCGATTAAATCGAAAATAAGGCTTGATAAATTGTCGCTTGCGATAAAATTTCAGGATGTAAAATTTTATTTTAAAGGATGTCAAAAATTTCGAAATTTTAATAATTCTAAGCTATGGGTAGGTAGCACAACAAAATTTAAATTTCAATTAAAAACTTTATTTTTTACATTTTGTTACAATTAAATCGAAAACAGGTCTCGATATACACATATATATATATACATATATAAATATATATATATATACATATACATATATATGTACATATGTATGTATTCACATATCGACCCCTTTGCGCGAAATTATCGTATGTTAAAAAAAACAAATATTACAGGACAGCCATTTTTCTACTTTTCTCTGCTTTCGCTTGCAATATCAAAATGAAAATATACACGTGCTTCGATAATTAGCTAATATAACTACACCTAAAAGTATTCCGGTGAAAAAGTTCAAGTTTGCCGACAAAAACGTATTTTTGGCACATACGACAATTTCATTCACAACATTTCGTAGATGCGTGTGTAGAAAATGGCACTTACGATATCATTTGTCATAAATTGAAACAAAGATTTATTTGTGGTTTTATGTATTTGTTCATTATTTTTTAACTTAGAATTGTACAAAGTAATAAAAAAAATGTAATCAATATTTAACAGAAGCATGAATTCATTAAAAAAAAAAACTAAAAGAACCAATAATAATAATAAGTGAGTAAAATTAAAGTTATTTGTAGGTTTTTAGTGGAATTGTCGAAATATCCGTAAATGAGTTCAATTGATTTTGATTTTTTGTCTAATAAAGCTATGCGAACTTTATTTATGTTTAGTTTAACTTGGAGTGGTTTACAATAACTGATTACCTCAAACACATGATCAGAAAAAGAATGCATGCTAAATGCTTCTCTTCAACTTTAATATAAATTGCGTTCGCGTACTCAAAAGTTTTTACAAATTTTTACTGAACTTTACTGCATTTTACTAAATTTTGTTCATTTACCATGTTATTTACATAAATGAGATTTACGTAAATGAGAACACAAACTGAGAGAGTAAAGTGACAGTTCTTTACTGAGTGTTTTGCAAATTTTTACTGCTGAAATTTGTCATAGTAAAGTTTAGTAAGATAAAAACATATGATTCAAAATGTAACCAAATGAAAAGTAAGCAAATGAAAAATGCAAAAATTTGAGAAAAGGTTAAATAAAAATCGTGAGTCATTAAAAAATAATTAATTTATAAATCATAGTAATAATAGCTGTTAATATACATATTTTGTTATATATTTTATTAATCCTTTTGTCTGGCAATTTATTTTAATTACTCAGAGTTGTAAAACTGTAAAGTATCTGGGTACTTAGTATCGCACTTGCTTTTAAGGTAATCAGTAACATTAAAAAATAGTCATGTAATTTTTATTAATTTAGCCAAAAACAAAACAAGGAAATGAAGAAGAAATTAATACAAACATTACATGAAATAAATTACAGAATTTATTCTTAGATTGTCCGTATTATAAAATATTGTATCGAGTACCAATAGTTGAAAGAGTTGCATAGTCAAAAGGTTATATATATATTTCAACACTATGTGGAGTTAGAGTCAGCTGTTTCTTTAATCTTACTAATTTTTACTATTTTTCCGTTCGCGAACTTTTTTCGGTAACAGCTCTTTTTTAGAGTAAATCTTAAAATTTTAGCAGTAACTACTCATTTACTGCATTTTACTGCAAAAGTAAACGAACGCACTTATAGCCTTTTCTGTAAAATTAACGGTAAAACCAATAGAGACAAAAAACAAAATGAAGCGAGCAATTCCTTTTACCTTCTAATTCTAACTTAGAAAGAAATATGTAGTAAATATTGTAACATCTACAATATGCAAAATATTCTTCATTGGCAGATACGATAAAATCGCTCCCAAGAAAAAATGGAGTGTAACATGCGATAAAATATTCAATAAATTTTTGGAGCAACGAAGTGGAATTCGCCTACAATATTTTGTTAGGTGACGTCTCTTTGAATGTAGAACAAGATTGCATCAAAAACTCAATTTCAAAAAAATTGGCATATACGATAATTTCGCGCAAAGGGGTCGATATGTATGTGTCATCAAAATACCTGTATATACTAAAAAGTTTGTATAAACATGCAATTCAAAGTTTTTTCAATAAATTTTTTGAAATTTAAATCTGGAATTATACTTTTCTTCTCTAGAACATTTTAGCAGAGTATTTTTACAGATTTAGCATTCTCTCACCATCAATTTCTGGCAACACTGCCTCTAGCGTATAGATGTTTACACATCAAAAACTTTGCCACTTGCTACAATTTTATTATGAATACGGCTCTACGATTTTACTGGTAATGCAAATTAAATTTCATTAGCAGTAAAAATTTACTGAATTTACAATATTGAAAGTTTTGATACTTTTAATTAATTAATTAAAAAAAATATACTAAAAGCATAAGTACTTCCAACTTAAAAAAAAATTTCCATTACTAGATGTTTACACATCTCCTCTGTGATCGCACTCACATTCTTTTTTTTTACTGTAACACCGTGTTATTGGTTGAAAGCTTACTCGTCGCTAGTAAGAACGTACTACTTAGAAATAAAAGTGGTATATGGCTACATTCGTAGTTAAGACGAAACCCCAAATAATTTGTAGTTGACTTCACATGAAGATGGCGCTTGTGTTTGATTTAGTTAACATTCTGTTGCTTGTTTTTAGGGTCTAATGCGTATTTCTTTTAAAGTGTTGCCAGAAACTGATGTTTTGGTTTTGCAATTTGAGTATCCATATTTACTGCATATTCATAAAAATGAGTATAATAATTACTAATATTCATATCAATTAAATTTAAAATGTCTCATTCATAATAATATTTTATTTTATTTTGGTAAATCGTGCGATTTTAGAATTATTTATGAACAATTTCATAAAATGATAGATTGCGATCAGAGCAGTTTTTATTGTCAGACAGCTGAGAATGTTTATTTGCATAATTTTTGTGTGCTGTACCAAGTTCACACTTACGTTTTTAACGCCTCAGTCGGGCTTAGGAGCTTAAACACGACGATTTTTAGGTGTTTTGTCATACATTTACTTGTTTTGTTAAACATCTCAAAAACGGTGTTTTGAATTTAAACACTTTGATAAACATTAAAATGGAGCATGCTATAGGCGTATTAAACATGTTTAAAAACATAAGTGTGAACATAGTATTAGTGTGGCACCTAAAACCATGGTACAATTATACTAGGTACATACAAGACTACAACAAAATTACAACACCAAAAAACACATTCATTTTGTTGGTATAAACAAACGAATAATTGTCAGAAACAGATGCCTTTTGTTTTTAAAAATAACAATTACAGGGTAACTAAAGTACAATTGCAGACGCGGCATTCCTGCATGATTATAGTTATTCAGTCTTGCCAATCTTTGTGTAGTTAGACAGTGTGTAATTTCTTCACACATGTGTAGGCCATGTAATTAAATTCTTGTATAATCTGTCTGTAATTCTACTTTGGGTTCTATTTTTATATATTTTTGTTTTAATTTTAACCCACACAATAGATGTGCAGTGTAATTTTCTTCGATGTGTAAGTGGAGACACAGCGATGTGTAAATTCATTGGCAACACTGTAATCATTTTATTCACACACATACACCAACATTTTCGCAGCTTGTAAACAAAGTTTGACAACTGTAGGTATTGTATACATTAACAGGCTGTGCTTGTGCATGTACCTGTTATAATTGTATCATGCCTAAAACACTATATGGAATTTATTTCTTAAAGTCGGTCAGACTTCTGCAAGATTTTCTTGTGAATGAATCATATAGCTTACAACAATTTTAGTTAAATGTTGTTCAAGTAAATAAATACTAACCAATTTCTTTCCGTGCATATTGTGTGTGTAATATTTTAGCACCAGCAGTGTACTAAGAATCCAAAAAGATACTATGATATACAACCGTGTGCAACACTAAATCGATTTTTCATACAATTCACAATTTACAAAGTATTAGTTTAACAGAAAATAATTCTTAAGAAATTAATAATGTTTTGAAAGGGATATATTAAGAAACAACGTAGTAGTAAGCGCAAACAGATAATAATTTTATAATTATCTTGTAGAAAAGTAAAAATATAATGATATTTGATGAGAATTTAATGGTGGTAGTTGATCTATGAAATAAAATCAAGGCGAAAAGAAGAAGCAGAGAATAGAATATATAAATTGTGTATCCCCTTTGATAAATACCTTACAGGCTTGTTAAACTGGCCAATAATAAAAACGTCCGAAATTATCATTTGCTTATTAAGGGTGCTTGCGCTTTGCTAAGTTATGCTTTGGCAGCAGTAAGCAGATTTTAGATTTCGAAAAAACCAAATAAAATAGATTTGGATTAAGTGCAATTGAATGTTTTCATTATAATGTTGACCCCTAATGGAAGCACTGTCATAAAGTAGTATAATCTTAGTTGTTCGGCAAGTGTATTTGGTTGTGTTGTTCATGTCGGAATACGCGAGTAGTTTATATATTAACTTGCATTAAGGATTTAAATTAAAAATGTTTTCCACGCAACATGGAGTTATTGGAAGCGGCGGTATTAATGACAGTGATGGATACGATTTCACTAAAAGTGAAAATGCAGCTCGATGGAAAGGTTTATTTACGCCATCATTAAAAAAGGTTTGTTAACCGTATATATAATACATTTAGATGATTTTCACTTTAAACGCCTTTTGTAATTTTATTTTTGTAGGTCCTAGACCAAGTACACCCACGTCTTACGGCAAAAGAGGAAGCCCTGCTGTATGTGGAGACATTGTGTCTACGAATTTTAGCAATGCTTTGCGCAAAGCCACTGCCTCACTCTGTTCAGGTAAGTTTCATGGTAATATAATTTACTTAATTTATTTTGGGCATAAATCAAGTTTAGGGGCACCTCTCAAAAATTAATAAAAGAGTGTCTATCCTATAGAAAATTTAAAAATAAGAAGAAAAAAAATTAAACAAAAAAATTGTCGGCGAGACTTATTTTCCGAGTTATGGGCCTCTGAAATTCCAGTACAATATTCTGATTATATGGTGTTTTCCAACGAATATGACCAATACTGGTATCATCTTAATTCTTTTGAGAATATCTTTCATGAAATGGTAAAATGCAGTTTTAGTGAAGGAAATCTTTATTAGGCCAGAAAAATTTATCTGGCAAAAAATCTTTATTAGGCTGCGCCGTGTCGGGAAATACCATGATGGGAAAAACATTTAAGCCCGGGCAGGAAAACTTGACAATGCCAAAAATATTTCTTAGGCTGCGCAGCACAGTGTCGTGAGTTCATATAACGAGCGGCCAAAAATAGAAGGAGTTATCGTAAAGAAATAAAACTTGGCGCACATGTTTTAATTGATAAAATATAACCACACCTAAAATTTGGCCATTTAAACTTCAAGGATTTCGTGTCCTTCCCATGTATCCTGATATAAAAGATTACCATAACAGACAAAAATAATTGTAACTTAATGAAATTTTGTACAGACATTAATTTTAACATATACAATGATTCTTCAAAATTTCGTTCATTTTAGAAGAAGGATACGCATTCCTCAAAAATGTCCTTTTTCAAAAGAATAATAAGGAGGAAAAAATGTTTCCTTCACTTATAATGAGTTAAATGTGCATTATATATAAGAAATATAATATACATATATCACACTTCACAGTGTGACCATTTAAATTTCAGGGACTAGTGTCCTTCCCATATATCCTGGTACTAAATAATGCATTTAAAATATCCAAATTCTAACTTAAAATAATTTCGTGTAATAATTACAACTAAATGCTCTTACTTTATAACAAAATTTAATATGTCAAGCTCGAAGATGTCCTTTTCATATCGTTCATTTGCTACAAAAACTTCACAACTAAAAAAACGGGATTTTTGAGATGATAAAGATGAGCAAGCAGTAGTTGTCCCACAATAAAATTTTTTCGTTTTTTATTATTGTTTTTAATATAAATTATAGCATGGAATTTTTCTTATCGATATTGTGGGACAGACAGTAAATCTCCACATTGTGCTTCATATTTTGTAAAAATTTCATAAAAATATCTTGTAAACATACCCAGCTCTTGAGAGAAGACTAACATTAGCTTTTTATAATAATGAGTGAGAAAAACTTTAAACTCCTGTTATGTAAAACTTTTATTTTTGATTTATGACGTTGTTCCAGCAAATGAGAGAACATCGCTCATTTACTAATACGTCATAACTAGGGTTTCTCATTTCCCGAACTTTCCTAATTCCCGGGAATCGAGAAAAAAATATGCTTTTCCAGGGAATTTCCGGGAATTTTTAAAACATGAATTTAATTAAATGGCCTCAATAACAAATATAACTTTATTAAAAAAACATATAACATTTAACATTTAAGAAATTTTATTATTTGACATTTCGTCATATGCAGGCAAACCGAAAATATGCTATAAAAAAAGTATTTTATGCGCATTAAATATGCTCTAAAAACTTGAAAATATGCACATCAAAATTAAAAAAATATGCTCTAAAAAATAAAATAAATTGGTTTATGCAAACAAAAATACATTTTTCATTAAAAAATTTTAGAACATTTGCATATAAAATAAGCCAGAAATATAATAAACAAAAAAGGAAATAATACAATAATTAACAACGAATAACTGCCGTATTAAAAACAATAAAGGTGGAAGTACATACCACGCGTTACGCGGCAACGCTTTTCTGGCTTGTTAAACGTTCAACGCTACACAAATGGATGGTTACACACCACGCTTTTGAAGCTTTTTTAGTTGTAAAATTTAAATCCTTTGCCGGATATTTTTTTTGCATTTACGTTGCATTTTTCTTTAAACATTTAATTCATTTTTGTATCCATTGTTTAATAAAAAAATTAATTTCTAATCATGTTTGTGTATGTTAGTTTATGAATTTGGCAACACTAGCTGTCATTTTGTATACAACGCGTGAAAGTTGAAGAATGTTCAACTTTTGGCGAGGTACGCGCGTCGCGAACTTCTCTATGTAACTTGCCTTATGAAAACACACTATTTCAACTTTTTTGACAGACGCGTGTATCGCATTAGCGCATTGAACGCGTGTTATGTATTTACTTCCACCTTAACTTAGGACTGAAGTGCACGTTAAAAAATAATTACCATATATATATTTTGACTAAAGCAAATAATACAAATTGTTTTACTCGTAAACATTTAACGTCAATTTCAAAAGAGATCACAATATCAGAATTAAAACTTTGGAACTGTATTTTGGATAAGTAAGCCAAGATTTTTTTTTTTTTAAATTTCATTGCAACATTTAAATTAAACACAACACAAATTCATTCGTTGATTTCAAGAACAACAATATTTAAAAAACAAATCAAACAAATTCATATGCTGTAAGTTATAGAATGGATGGAAATTCCATCTACATATGCCAACCTAGCTACTATTTCCCATAAAGAGTTTTTAGGTTGAAAATATTTCGTAACTCTTGAAGTTGTTCCAGTCACCTCGGAAACTTCTATTACATCTCTTTCTATGCTTATACGAGTATTATACATCGTTACAAAATTGTATTTGTAAGTATTAAAGCAACGAACAGCAATGTAAAGAAAGCAAATTTCAAAAACGTAAATATTAAATTCCCGAAAATTCCCGTTGAAAATTTCCCGGGATCTGTAAAAAAAATAATTCCCGGGAATTCCCGGGATTTTTTTTCCCGCGTAGAAACTCTAGTCTAAACTCAAAAAAGTTAGTTTGCCAGAAAACGAGTTTAAAATCTAGGCGCACGGGAGTGCGCCAGGCCAAGTTCCGGCCAATTCACGCAGTGTGTATATTTACAGGAAGCCATTCGAGCTGTTTTTACCCCCCTCATAACTTTGTTTCCCGCTACCGTAAAATTATGAAATTTAAATCATAACTAGAATAAATTCATGTAACCTCATATGCAAAGTTTGAAAGTTTTACAATGAAAAGTTCCGGAGATATGAAGGTGCAAAAAGTGCACATTTTAAGACATACTCATTGACTCACTGATCACTCATCAAATTGATGAAGCACTTCCGCTAGAGAGCTAAGATTTGGTACACGTGTAGATCTAGGTGAGCAATGAACTAGAAAAATCTGAAAACCCGAAAATTTTAGCGGGACTACGCCCATAAAAATTAAAATTTGTGCTAGTGAGCTGAAATTTGGTACAGAGCTAAGTCTAGGTGGGCAATAAACAAACAAAATTTAAAATCCAAAAATTTTGGCCAGGAGGGCGGGGCTACGCCCATAAAGGCTAGAATTAAAAAATCATATCTAAGGCGCTTAATGGAAGCTATTTTATTGAAATTCGGCATACATGCTGCGATAGGGCAAGCCTAAACATTTTCCATTAAAAAAGTGGGCGTTGACACACCCATACAATTTCAACCTCATTTTCGTGTTCTACGGCTCAGCATATTTATATATACTATTTCTGTATGTATTATTATCCGTTTGCAACGAAACTTGACACAAATAATAAACACTGGCCGAAAAAAAAATCTTAAGTTTGGAAAAGTGGGCATGGTTACGCCCATAAATATTAAAAATTAAAAGTTGCGCTAAGGAGCTGAAATTTGATAAACGAGTAGGTATAGGTGAGAAAACAACAAGAAAAACTTGAAAACCCAGAAATTTTAGTCAGAGGGGCGGGGCTGCGCCCATAAAAATTTAAAATGAAAAGTTGCCCTTATGAGCTGGAATTTGATACAAAAGTAGGTCTAGGTGAGAAACCAACTAGAAAAATCTGAAAAACCAAAAAATATTCTCAGAATGAGCGGGGCCACGCTACTATTGTTTGAACCTGAAAACTTACAGCCATATTAACAAAACTTATTAAAGCTTTCTAAGAAAAATTTCTTATGAAAATTTGTGTTAAATATAAAGCCTTAAAAAGTTATATTAATAAGGCTGTTAATATACAGCTTTTAACTTAAGCCATTTTAGTGAAACTTTGCATATACGTTGCACGTATACAATACTTTAAACTATCACCTAAAAAAGTGGGCGTGATAACTCCCATAAAATTTTAGCCTTGTGCTTAATCTACTTCGGGCTAGCATATTTTAGAAGAAAATTATCATGAATTATAAGCGCTGCTCACAACAATATTGTGAGTTTAAATTAGTAGTAGGAGTAATGCTCATAAAATTATAAGCTATAGTTCAAGCTAAAGAGCTGTAATTTTATATACAAGCAATTGTAGATGAGTAAGCCAGTGGGAAAATCTTAAAAGCAAGAAGTTTTATCCGCTAAAACTCTAATTTGCGCTAGAGAGCTGAAATTTGGTACACAAATTAATCTAGATTAGAGATCACTAAAAAAATTTAAGAAACCAGAAGTTTCAATCAGAAGTTTCAAATTTTTCAAAAAGTAGTCAGATCCTGGCAAAAACATAAATGTGAAAAAAAGGCCAAGTTCCAAGTTCTTGTTTGGCACAAAACCTTTCACTAATATATGCTATGCATTATATACATTTGTAATCGTAAGTGTGTCATATAATTTTTAGATAATCTGCTAACTTGGCAATATTTTGATAAGTACAGATACCATCACAATCAGATTTTAATGAATTCTTTACCTGAGTAATAGCGTCAGATACATCAATCTCAGACAAAACTAGATATCCAATATTTATTTTGCTAAAACCTCCCGAAGTGGAAATATTATCGTTGAACGGTTCAAAATTTGAACTAAAAAAGGACGCAAACATATTTACTGCCTCCTCACAAGAATTAGAGATTTTGACATCTAGGTTGACTATAGATGGAATGTCTGACGATTTTCTTTTAGATTTAACAAAAGTCCAAAACGCTTTGCGGTTACGTATAATTTCTTGTTCTTTCGACAAGAGAAACTTATACAAAAATTTATTCAAAAAGTTAAATTCTCTGCTGTAATGTAAAAATTTAGCTTGAGATTCGGAATCACCCATATCCAAAAACTTTTTATGGAATTTGTTAAGCAAGTTTTTCAGTTTTTTTTTTAGGCCATTGGTATACCAAGGTAGCTTATATGGTTTATTGCGTTTAGTTGGGATATTATCTAAACAAATTTTTAAGACTTTATTTATAAAAAGTTCATAGCACTCATGGGTTTTTAATCCAACAAAAAGGTCTATCCAATTAATGGAATCAAACTTAGAGTTCAACACATTAAAATTGCAAGCATTAAAGTTAAAGTCATTAACAGACGAGCGTGTAGAATTATTAAGAAATGTTAAATTAGCTATTTCTAATACTAGAGCTTGGTGATGAATATTAGGCGGAGATATCCACAGTAGAGGACTGAAAACTTCATATTTAAGAAAATCAGGTACAAATATAAGGTCCAAAAACGATTTAATCTATTAGCACAATTATATACTTGATACAAATTTAGCGCTAATATACTATCAATTAAGTTAATTTCATGACTATGATTTACGTTACTGGGCATTAGGAAGGCACTGTCAGATACTTTTGACCAGAGAATATTTTTTAAATTAAAATCGCCTAAAATACAAATATTACCATCTACTGTGAAATTCTCCCCAAAAGATGTAATGTTAGATATATGCGCGTCATCAAGCTCATCAGTGCTATTGGGTGGTATATACGATACACATAATAAAAATGAACAAGTTAAATCAGAAATAGAAACAATTAACTGATCAAGTAAACCATTATGGTAATCAATATTACATAATTGAGGTTTTTACGGCAATTAGAACTCCTCCACCCGGTGATAAGCCAGTAGAATCAGAATTCCTATCCTTACGGAAAACATTATAAGAGTTTGGTATCAAAAAATTCAGCATCGTAAAAATTACAATTGAGCCAGGTTTCAATCAATACAAAAACATCATATTCGTTTTGTGATGAGAAATCAAATATGATATTGGATTTGGTTCGCATTCCGGAAAGATTTTGGTAATAAATTTTAAACCGCTTACAGGTATTAACTATTGTTTCCTTGTACACTCTACGTCCTTTAGAAAATTGACGAAAGGGCGCACTTTGATGCCCGCAGGCCAAATTTCAGGGTTTAGTAATTTCTCATAGAGATTATTAGATATGCCAATCTTAAAATTAACGCTAATCCGCATCTTTTTTAATAAGTTTAAAGCAGGCCATGTGACATTTATCAATATTCCCTACGTTTTCAATATAGGAAAGTACTTGATCTTCACTAACAGAAGGCTTAAATGACGAGATATGAATCCATTTTTTCTGAGAAATAACATCTAAATCACAAGATGTGTTAGCACCATATATCACAGGGCCTTTCTTAATATTACGCCTCCGTTCACCTCTATTAAGTTGGATTATTTCTACCCGGAAAAACAACTAAATCTGCAGCCGGATTAATATCCGGCTATGTATTTTAAAACAGAGTGAAGTTTTATTTCTTGTTTTTATTTCAAATTTAATCATTTTCAAATTTAATATGTCATAAATTTAATAGGAAAAACAACATATGTATATATGTACGAGTATATTGGTCTCTTTTTACTCCTGTAAGGAGCATAGGGCCGCAAAGTACACATATAACAAACATTTATTTCAAATATAAATGCTATTCACTTGAGTTGCATTCAGAACTTTTTTTATTAGATAGTTCTATTTTATTTACAAGTATTTTCACTTATTTTGAATTAGCATTTAATGTTTTATGCTTAAGCCAAATATCAAAAAAACGTGCGTATTTTAACCTGACTTGTCACCAGCGTTGCCAAATGTGCAGTTTTAACTGATTTTCGCAGTTTTTTTAAGCATAGAGCAGTTTTGCAGTTTTTTGCTTAAATATTAAGTTTTTCTATTACTTTTTCTCAACTTTGTTATTTTATTTCTGATATCTGAAGCCATAGTTTTACCCATTTTGCTTAATACGATTATATTAGTGAAGGTTTATTAGTACTTTTCAAACAGCAAGAGAGAATTCACACGAAGGTTGTGTTTTTCTTTATGGAATTTGGTCTTATTGTTTGCAAGTTGGGTTCATACGGATGTAGCACTTCCTTTATTAATATTATTTGGGCTTGCCTTATTGAAAAAGAAAAACAAGTTTCTACATTGAAACAATTCAATCTCTTATAGAATGAGATAAAACAAGACGAAATATATACCAAATTAAAGGATAGACCCCATAGAATTTGAAGCATACACATATTTTCTCTCTTAGCAAAATTTCAGTAATTCACAGAAAAAACAACATATTATTTTGTATTAAATAAATAAATCATTGTGCACTTCAAATAAATAAAATCTTAAAAAACAAAACCAAACATTTTAGTTATCTTATTTATTGATTCGGAAAAAAAGAATTTCCCTGTGTAATTTAATGCGAAAAATCCCATACTGAGACTAAAACACTTCCATTTCAATTAATTAAAAAATTCAAAAATTTTTAGAGCCATATTTTCTTAACTGATGCCGATGAGGCTTTCGGCATGGTAAAACCAAACGCACTCTCATTTCTTTCTGCACTGTATGCTACGTTCGCATTTCTGAGAGCAGCGTTGCCGTTGTGACACTAAAGTATCACTTTTGACTAGTGTTGTTAATTATTCGTCTTTTATGTTTGTTCGAATGAAATTTCTTATTCGAACAGACGAATAATTTTGAACCTTTGTTCGAATATTCGAACGAACAAAGAATATTAAAATATATTCGAATAATAAACGACACGTATGTGTATTAGATTAATTTTTTTTATTAACAAACGAAAAATATTTCATTACACAAGAAAAACAAATAATTTCAATAACAAATTTAGGAATATTAATAACAAAACTTTAAAATTTTAAGAACCTTTGCCGCAGTTGACGCTGTGGCATAGATAAGAACTCTATATTCCACTTATACTATTAAAGTAACAGAATCGCAAAAAATAAAAGATTGAATAAAAAAATTATGATAAATTCCAATCGACTAGACCGGTTTTCTTCAAGTATAAATTAAAAGATATGCATTCATGTCACCATTCAAACGAAAACAAAGCAAAATTAAAATCGGTCAAGACGTTGGGGAGCTACGGCGTCAAAGACACGCAGATCAACACAATATATCTAAAAAATGTGATATATTCTAAACGGCTGGACAGATTTTATTTAAACATAGCTAATAACACTCTCGAACAAGTCATTTTTTATTTTCTTTTTAAAGAGAAGTAACAAACAGGCAATGATTGGCTACTATTATTATAAGGAAAGGGATAGTAACAGAAAATATAGATGGTGAAGGAATAGATAGAGGAATGCTTGATTTTTTTACAGCTTTGCTTTTTGCACGTTTTTTTTATAATGTAGTGTTGCAGCGCCTCTGGCGTTAGTGAGTCGCATTAATTTGTTTGAAGCTGTGTTTAGTAGTAATTTTACTTCGCCGATGATTCTGCTACACAACGAAGGGGGGGGGGGGGTGGTGCTCTGGTGTTACAATAGGATTAGTATCTCTTGAAGTCGGTATAGTTCAGTGACCAGTGACTATGCCTTCCTCACTTGAACTTTTCTACAACAACTGATAGAAAGGGACAGTAATGCACATCAGAAAAATGCGTGGTGTTGTTATTTAATGACTGTCAGATAGTGGGCTCGATCCTAAAACCTTCGGTTTTGTAGTCAACGTGCTAACTTCTTCAGCCAATGCCACTCTCAAACAGGAAAACTAAATCAAAATCGGTCCAACCGTTTGTTCTGTACGTCGAATAGTACATACAAATAGATACACAGACACAAACTACATACAAACTTATAACACCCCTTTTTTTGTTGGGAGTTAAAAACTGAAACGAAATTAGTTAAAAAGTATAGGTATTCACACACATTTACAAACATTTTTAATATGTTATTAATTTTTTGGAAAAAATCATTTAAAAACAGCAGATAACCCAAAAAACCTTTTTATAAATACAAGTAGTTAAGGAAATTGTTCGAATATTCGAATATTCGACAAAAATGATTCTAATAATTTTTTATTCTAAATTGAAAATTTTTGTTTGTTCGAACAAATTCGAATATTCGAATAATTTTTGTTCGAATGACAACACTACTTTTGACCCTTTCGTGCCAATGACACTTTTTATGACCCTTTTTTCAATTTATCCCTTTGTATCATTTTAACAGAATGTATGCCGTAGGGCAATCATATACACAGTTTAGCATATCAGGTATTAGAAAAAGAGCTGTTCGTCCAGTTGGCGATATTCGGCTCGATGATGTCGATCATTTTATTGTTTTGGTCGATAGAAAATGGTGAAAATATTGCAAAAAATCTGACACCCAAATCCTTGATTCCAAATGCAAATTATTTCTTGGAGTATCACAATTAAAAAAATATGTATTTTAATTTACTTTCATCTTTAATCTTAATAAAACTTTTTATAAATGTTTATAAGTTAGTAAGTAAGTTTTTATAAAATGTTTATAAGTTAAAATAGGTTAAAATGAAGAAAATTTTGGGATTTTTTTGCCAAAATTGGGACCTTAAAGTATACATGTATGTATATAAATTTTTTTTTTTTTTTAAACAAACACAATTCGCAAAGCGATTAGCTTGTCTGCGAAAAACACCCAGGGTCTATGGTGGGAATCGAACCCACGACCTCTGGACTGAGAGGCTAGCATCGCTACCACTCAGCCACAGGGGCACCCTATGATGATCAGCATCAAAAAAAGTAAAGTAAAATATAGATGGAAAAACTGTTAATTCGTTTTCTTTTTATTATAATTTTTCATTTATAAATGAAAAAAGGAAAAATAATTCAAATAATTAATTAACTAACTACACTCAAAATATTACATAGGTAAAATAAACGAAAAATATGGTTCATTTTACCAAAATATTCGTTGTTTTTACGATGCGAAATACTTATTAAATAGTAGAAATGATTTTGTTTATATTACAAAAGAAATTCGTGAATCATGAAAATACATTTTGTGTAATATACGAATGTCTGTGTAAAATTTGAATCAGTAAAAAAATTAAATTGCAAAAAATTATATTTTCTAACATTTGGGAAATAATTTTGTAGTATAATCTGTAATTCTTGGAATTGGAGGTTGTAATAATTATGAAAAGAAAAGATAATTTAAGGGGAATTGTTACAGCATCTGTATTCCTCGTACATCACATACACATACTCGTACATACATACATACATACAAACATACATACATATTTTGCACTGAAACTCACGAATCAAACTGGGACGAACAACAATTTTTTTGTGCGAGCTTTCGGCATAAAAAATAAAACGCATTTGCTCTTATGAAAATTAACACAACACCACCGTCAAACGAAGTCCGTCGTGCAAGAGGGAATCTGCGCTATATTTATTTCTACGAGTATTTCTTACGCCTATGAACGACAAAAACAATTTTATCTCTCTCTTTGCACAAACAACAACCAATTTCATATCGAATGAAATTCCAATCGAAATTAAATGCATATTTCGTTCGATATCGAGTGCCGTAATTTACCCAATTACTTAAGATTTATAAAAAAATTAGGGAATGTAAAAACATAAATACATATATTGGACATGGTTCATCTCACTTATTTACTTAAAAACCAGCATAACTCAAAAAATTTAATTTGAGGAAAAACCATTTAAAGTTTTGTAGAAAATTTTAAACTTCGATTCTGAAGAGGATAATATCTGTGCCAATAAATAATAATAGCTTAAGTCGAAATTTCATGTTTTGAGATATTAAGGGTTTTGTCTACAATTAATTGTACATATTTGGTTTTTATATAAAATTTTTAGCCTCCGAAAAGGATTCACATTTATTTAGAACAAAACTTTTAATTTTATAAAAAATGAAAACGTTTTATTAGTTAATATTCGCTGTTTTTTAGTTAAGATGTTATGAAAAAATCCATTGTTAGAAAAATAAAAATTAAAGTGCACTTAAGCTATTATATTGAAAATCAAAATCATTTTTATTGATGGTAAGTCGAGATAAGAGTTTTAGGTTAAATTGAAAAATGCGGAAAACCTGAGATTAGATAATTTTTTAAAAGCTTAGTTAAATATAAGTTTTTTTTAATGAAGAATAATTTGAATGCGATGTTAGTTATCGAACTTAAGTGTATACAAGTTTTTATGCTCAAATATTTTAATATTGATGTAGCTACCGAAAAAAAAAATTACATTGAGGTAAGATGTTATGGCTTACGTATTATTTTCCAAGAAGACTTAAGTTAAAATATAAATGCGTATAGTTTTATTAATAATGACATTTTTTAATTGAAATTTAGTTGAGTGATAGATCTTGAAAAAGAGAATAAGAATATGTAATAAAATGAAAAAGCACTTATGTCAACTTAAGCCATTATTATTTATTGCCACAGATATAGTTATACTATTCTTTCAAGGCATTATGCATAGTTCTTAAATACTATGTAAATTATATTTTATAAAGATGAAGAAATAAGGTGTAATTCACTAACTTTACAACTGCTAAACTTGGAAACTTATCATCCTTAAAACAAGCTTTATTTCAGCAACAGCAACTTTCCCCCGAAAATCGCTATTTTTTGTGGTAAAACTCGGATATTTTTACACAGTTTTTTTTGCAATTGGCCGCATGTTTTGCTGTTGAAAAAGTAGCAAAATGCGACTTAAGTCGCACAACGGCAAGAATATAATGCTCTCAGTGTGTGTTTGCTTGCGCTTTATACTTTCCCCCCGCATCTAAATCGTAAGCAAAAAATGTTTAATTTTTTTAGCTCAGATGCGCATTCTATACAATTTATATTCTTTGGTAAAACGTAACAACTTGACAACCATTATCAAGTCATGATATAAAAATATATCAGGTATAGACGTATTGCTAACATCAACTTTTGGTGAATTTTTTCCCTGTGTTTGTTTTAAAAAAATTACATTTTTCCATTTTTCCAACAAGAAAAAAAAAACGACATGGATACCTTTAATATGGAAGTATGAAAAATATACTTTTTTATACTTTTTTCTAGAGTCCACTTAACTCGTACTTTTTTCACTTACAGATGTTTTTCTTTTCATTTGCACTGTAAGTAACGGCACATCGCATATGAGTTACAAAATATAGCAAAATGTAACGTAACCATATTACAACAATATTCCCTTTATGTTTTATTAAAACTTGTACTGATAACTAAACTGTTATCCCCTTATGTAAAAACGATTGTTAAACTTAAAGTTGGTTTAACAAACTAATTTTGTATGGCAAAACCGGTTTTAACACATGCTTTAACTTTAACAAAGGTTTTTGCATAAGGGGGTTAAAGTTTGTAGATGTTCTTACCATATTTTCAAAAAGTTGCATACTTACCTAAAACTGTTGACTTTCAATCATCAATACTCTTTAAAAAATCAACCTGTTTTAAAAATTCTTTTTGATTTTACTTAATTAGAATATTGCACATAAAATCAAGCAACTTGTTCCTTTTAATTCAAAACTATTTTTTTTTCATTTTTGGCCACCTTCGTGACAGTGTGCGCCGTGCCGGGAAATATCATGGTGGAGAAAATTCTTATGGCCTAATTCTGTTCGGCAATTGATTTGTCTTGTCAATAGACGGAAAAAAAGTCGCAGTTGTTGGAAAATACAATCACAATTTTGTACTACAATTTCAAAGTTTAAGCCTCGCCGACAAATTTTTCATTTAATTTTTCTTTCTTATTTTTAAATTTTCTATAGAATAGGATGCTTTTTTTTAATTTTTAAGAGGTGTCCCTAAACTAGATTTTTACCATTATTTGTTCTATTAAATAAATTAATATTTCAAAGAATGACAATAGCGTTGCGTGCAGTGTAACATCCATTGACTCAACTATAAAGTCCTAAATACTACCACCGTATTCGTTAGTATTTACTTCTGAAATAATAGCAATATTTGAATGTGTGTGAAGATAAATTTAAATTTAACTAGCAGAGACAAAAACCAAAAAATTGTACAGAGCTCATTTTAGAGTTAACAGAACTCTGTTAAGCACTTAACAGTCCTAGTGAAATAAAGGAATATTATTTCGGTGGCGAAATTTAGGAATAGGGACTGATACTATAACCAAAAATTAATGAAAAATATACTCCAAGATCTGAATAATGAAATTATGCTAATGGAATATACAACAGATATAACAATAACACAGAAACTTAATTTTACAAAATCTCATATTTTGGAACGGAAATTGGTCATTGTGGGAAATAGGAGATGAGTACATATATCCCACTATATAGAAATGGTGCTCCTAATGGCTCGCTAAAGTGCAAATTAACTGGCTAATCTGTAACCATTTTGGGACTTTAGAAAAATTTAAATTAAAAAAAAGTCAGATTTCTGGAGAGGATTATTGCTTATTGTGGGAAATAGGAGATGAGCAATAATCCTCTCCAGAAATCTGACTTTTTTTTTAATTTTAATTTGTCTAATGTCCCAAAATGGTTATAGATTAGCCAGTTAATTTGCACTTTAGCGAGCCATTAGGAGCACCATTTCTATATAGTGGGATATATGTACTCATCTCCTATTTCCCACAATAAGCAATAATCCTCTCCAGAAATCTGACTTTTTTTAATTTTAATTTTTCTAAAGTCCCAAAATGGTTACAGATTAGCCAGTTAATTTGCACTTTAGCGAGCCATTAGGAGCACCATTTCTATATAGTGGGATATATGTACTCATCTCCTATTTCCCACAATGACCAATTTCCGTTCCAAAATATGAGATTTTGTAAAATTAAGTTTCTGTGTTATTGTTATATCTGTTGTATATTCCATTAGCATAATTTCATTATTCAGATCTTGGAGTATATTTTTCATTAATTTTTGGTTATAGTATCAGTCCCTATTCCTAAATTTCGCCACCGAAATAATATTCCTTTATTTTACTAGGACTGTTAAGTGCTTAACAGAGCTCTGTTAACTCTAAAATGAGCTCTGTAAAATTTTTTGGTTTTTGTCTCTGCTAGTTAAATTTAAATTTATCTTCACACACATAATATTTGAAGCAGTGATGGGAAATAAGATTTGCAATTCGGTATCAAAAAAAAAATTTTCGAGTACTTTTTTGGTCCCGAGAGTACCAAAAATTTTATATTTTTTTAATTAAAATTTTATTGACAAAAAATTATATACAATTCATTTACAAAGAAATAAAAAAGGAACACAAATCGTATACATTAGGAGGGGGTAAATTTTTTTTCAAAAATTTCATAGCAAAAACGTAATCTGCACGCAGTTTTGAGAAAATTTTTCGAAGAAACCATGGGTCTAAAATCAAACCCTATACCGCACCTCTCGATATGAAAATTTATTTCCTCTTTAAAAAATCCCAATCCATTTTCGAATCATTATTTCTTCTACGCAAGTACTCCTTGCTTTTAGTTTTTTCATGAGCTAGTTTAGATTTATCCATAATGATTAGTTCCCTGTTTTACTCTTTAAAGCCAATGGCGCATAGTCATAGTCATAAACAAAGTACACTTTAACGGACTGGCCCACGATGTCGACAAGAAATTATCTGTCGCTTAGTTATATTGAAAACAAAAACAAAATAAGAAAATTTGTTTTTGTTTTCAATAAGCGACAGATAGTTTCTTGTCGACATCGTGGGCCAGGCCGTAAAAGTTTAAAACCAGTATTGCCATACAAAATACTGGTTTTAAACTCATAAAGTATACTTTGTTTTGACTATGACTATGCGCCATTGTCCTTAAATAAGGCAGTAACCAAAAAAGAAGCAGCTCTATCGGAAATGTCAAATATATCGCACACTGTAGGAAAGTTTAAGATGTCGTACTTATTAGTACGAGTATATGGTATTTTTTGTCTCGTATGTGATCTTGCATTGAATTGCGTTGATCTGCAAATTTCAATAACTTTTTAGAAACTTTCGGAAAAATTCTCATACAGTTGTTTTTTTCTATTTTTCCAACGCTCATAATAACTTTAAATTAAAATTAAAATTAATTTAATTAATTTCAATCACTATGCAAACCAAAAGCATTAAAGTTCTTAATAGCAGAAAAATTTATACGGAAAATTTTTACAAACTAGTGTTCGCCCAGTGGTTGAAATTCAACCATTATTGCAATAATACAAACCGCTCAGATAAAATGTCATATATTTCTTCATTTCTAATAAAATTACCGTACTTAATCCGGTCTTTAATAGTTGTATCTATAAATGTGAGCTTTCCAAATAAATAATAGAAACGGTTTTGATGTTCATATTTTCTCCGGTTTATGTTTTTTAACTTTTTATTCTCCAAAATGGATTCTATTTTATTTAACTTTTTGTAGTTTTTATTCTGTCAGCTGTTCAGAGATACCATTTGCTTATTACTCATACCGAATTGCATGCAAAAATTTCAAGATTTTACTCATCACCAACTTAAAGCTGATTCAACCTAAAACCGGTTCTAATTTTGACTATAGTTGAAAGAAAGCTAACAACAGATGTTAAAATTTAAGTTGTCTCTAAAAAGAACCCACTTTAATGTTTGTCTATGGTTATGGCCCATTATTTTTAAGCATCTAAGAAAAATAATACAGTACCGTAATGTATTTAACTTACTCGTTATTTAAATATCCAAATTTGATTAGTTTCAGCAATAATCGTTTAAGTACATACAAAAATGGGAATAAGAATAGAATGAACAAATAAAATAAGCATTTCCTTCTGAGCAGTGATGGGAAAGTTGGTACGATTGTACTTTTTTTGATACTATTTGACATGAAAAAGTACCGTAGTACTCCCGCAACACATTTGATACTCTCTCGGCCAACCCAGAAATACAGTCAGAAGACGCGCGTACACATATATTTTTGCCAAGAATTCAATTTCTTTTTCGACAAATGGCACGAAACTTTATTAGTAAAGATATTTTAGAAAATTGTAACCCTTCACAATTAAATATATTTAATAAAAACCATATTTCATTTAATGATATTTTCTGTGGCACAGAGATTGATCTATGTTTTAAATCAGTTTAAAGAAAATTGTAAAAAGTTTATATTAAATTCTGTCAAGTTCTAAGGGCAAAAGTGGACTTTGACAATGGAATGTTAACTTTTATATCGCTTTGAACAAAAAGCGAAAAGCAAAATTTTGAAAATAACAATCAGTATAGAGCATTGGCTGATTTGGAAGAATCAATACTATTAACAACAGAAAATATCGGGCCTGTTCTAAAAATCACGGAGATTTAAATCACGGTGGTGTTAAAAACAAACTACAAATAGCTGTCTTGTTCGTGGGTTTTTATTGTATTTTAAGTTATAGTCATGTATAAACCATAAATCGTGAAATTTACAAAAGCAATAATTTAGCTTTTTTTAATATTTTGCAATCACTGTGATTTGACATATCATGATTTGCAGAACAGGCCTGTATATGCAGTTTTTGGCCTGCCGATGCTAAAACTAAAAACGCATTAGATGAATACATGTTCCCAGGTAAATCGACAGTAGCTTACCGAATTTTGTCTACACCTCACTCCTCTGTAAATGTCGAAAGGATTTTCTCTTACAAAATATCATGAAAACAAAACAAAGGAACAGACTTTATGTTCCAACAGTATCAAGTCTTATCCAGGCCTAAGATTTATTGAAATCTTAAAACACTTCTTGTTATAACTTTAACACTTGTACCTATGTACGAGTACATACATGTAGGATTTAATTAACGAACATTTATTATTCACACGATTTGGTTTATTTATTTATTCATTTTATTTTATTTATTTCGTTTATTGCCTTATTTAATTTTAACAAGTATTTAGTTCATTTATTTATGATTAATTTACATTTAGTTCAATTCTTAAAAACAACCAATGCTATTTTTATTACTTCTTAGTTATTTCTCACTAGTAGTTGCCGCTTCTATATTCTTTTGTGTCCTTTCTTTTCCACGACTTTACAGCTACTACTTATTATTATATTCTTACTTTTGTCTTCAACTCAACTTATTTCTGTCTTTATCTTCTTCTATACTATTTCGCTAATTCGTCCATTCTGTACGTTGAGGACAAGGTCGACAGGAGTAGGCACCCTACATACATACATATGTATGTATGCATATTAGGGTGATTCTAAAAAAATCAATTCAATTTTCTACAAAAGCGTACCAAGAAGTTTATTGTAGGACATTCCGTTCTTTACTTATGACAATCAGAATGAATAAATTCAATTTATACCATGTAAATCGTATGGGAAATCGAATGCGACGCGAACCATCTCACCATTAATATTATGAGCTGATATTTTAACAGGCCTATTTTTTACCTAACAAAAGTTTGAAACCTGGTTCTGAGAAAAAACAAACGATTTCTTAGAATCATCCTATCCATATTTTGTGCTTTGTGTTTCTTTTTTATTTCTTTGTAAATTAATTTTATATAATTTTTTGTTAATTAAATTTAAATAAAAAAATAATAATTTTTGGTACTCTCGGGATCAAAAAAGTACTCAAAAAATTGTTTTTGATACCGAAATGCAAATCTCATTTCCCATCACTGCTTCTGAGTGTTTACGGAGTTGCCATGCCAAATATAATTTAGTTAATTTTGAGTTTTTTGTTGTAATTTTTTAGCAATCATTAATCATGGCTTTATGATTGGCTAATATTCTTAACTGTTTTTAACTATCTTAGACACAAAAATGTAGAAGACAAAATACATTCTGCACTGCTCCTATTGACACAACAATAGGATAGGATTTGTTGTTTGTTTGTTGTTTGTTGATAGAAACAACAAAAAAATCAAGCGAATACGTTGAGTTTAACTCAGTTAAAATGGTTCTTAACTTTTTTCACTTGCCTATTTATATATAGATAAGAAGAGTGGATGGTTCCATTATTACGTGTTGTATATTTAAAAAATTTGTCAGGAAAGATGTTTTTTAATGCAAACTGTAAAGTGCATAAATCAATCAAAACGTAAAAAAAAATGTAAAAAATATTATTCTTTGTTTCCCAATCGACCCAGCCTCATATACTTACATATGTGTGTACATAGGTAAAAATTTTGAAGTTACAACAAGAAGAGTTTTTAGACTTTAATAAATCTTTGGCCTGGGTAACTTGATACTGCTGAAACATACAGCATGTTTTTTTTTTTGTTTTGTTTTCATGAGATTTTGGTAAGAGAAAATCCTTTCCATGCTTACAGAGGAGTGAGGTATGGACAAAATTCCGTAAGATACTCTCTACTATCTACTGCAGACCAGAAATTGCATATATATTCTGCTGTTAATGGCTACAGTTCGTCCATATCAGCCAATGCTCTATATTGGTTGTTAATATTTGCAAAATTTTTCTTTTTGCTGGAAAACATTGTAAATAAAAGTGGTATAATGCTGTTGGTTTTATCAGATAAAACATTTTCAGGGGAAACTTTCTAAACCAATTTAACATTTCATTGTAAAAATCCACTTTTGCCCTCAGAACTTGACAGAATTTAAAAAGAAATTTTTTCAATTGCCTTTAAACTGATTTAAAACAGTTGTTTCAATATGATTTGTGATTACATATGTATAGATTAACTTCTGTCCTACAAAAAATACCATTGAGCCAAATATGGTTTTCGTTTATATTTAATATTGAAGGATTACATTTTTCTTAAATATCCTAACTATGTAATAAAGTTTCGTGTAATTTGTCGAAAAATAATTTTAATTCGTGGCAAAAATATATGCATACGAGCGTTTTTTTTTTTACTGCATTTCTAAATTGGCCGTGAGAGTATCAAATGTGTTGCGGGGGTACTTTTTCATGTCAAATAGTATCAAAAAAAGTACGATCGTACCAACTTTCCCATCCCTGATTTGAAATATTTGAGTAACATTAATACGAAAACAATCATTTGTACTGACTTTATCAGCCATCTAATATATTCGGCACCTACACAATACAAACTGCTACTCAACATTTGTAAGAGAATATCGAATCCAAAACTCAAACTTTAAAGTACTATAGATTCCTGGCGATTGTCAATCCAAGGGAACGAACTTGCCGATTCAGTGGAAAAATTTCCTCAATTCACCTCTTCTCCTAACTCCTAACTATAATT
Source organism: Tachina grossa (assembly GCA_949987645.1). Classification (NCBI taxonomy): domain Eukaryota; kingdom Metazoa; phylum Arthropoda; class Insecta; order Diptera; family Tachinidae; genus Tachina; species Tachina grossa. The sequence continues at coordinate 124,562,860 of OX465275.1, forward strand.
TTTTTTATTTTTTTTATAATACATGTATTTATTTATTGTATCTTCAAATATGAACTAACAATAAGTATTCAAATTTTAAATCTAAAATATAATTATTAGGCCCGACCACTGTCGGACATAAACTTAGTGATAGTTATAAATAATAAATAAGTAGTGATAATCAAAAAGGAAAAAAAGAATTATTTTCATGTAGTCCCATCTGGAATGTTGAGCATAAGAGCCCTTGTGTCTTCAATCACTAGTGCCATATTCAAATCACGATGTATATTTGAATTTTTGATGTACCTGTGTGCCGATGTTATCATACGTAAAATTTTGTTTTGCCTTCGTTGGATTCTCTCGACATAGGAAGCTGAAGCAGTGCCCCATAGTTGAATTCCGTAGCACCATATAGGTTTCAAAAGTGACTTCTATATCAAAAGTTGGCAATCTAGACTGAGAGTTGAATTTCTACCAATTACCCAATGTACCTGAGTTAATTTTAGTTTCATTTGTGTTAGCTTAGAATCAATGTGTTGTTTCCATGTAAGCCGTCGATCAAGGTGTATACCAAGGTATTTTACATGTGAATGTTGAGGAACAATTTGATTATTGATTCTAATGGGGGAACAAGTATCTTTTCGTAGAGTAAATGTTACCTGCGCACACTTCTGTTCATTTACTTTAATTCTCCATAACTTTAACCATAGCTCCAGCTGGGTAATATGTTCCTGAAGATATAGGGATGCCTCGTGAGGGGTTTCGTGCATGCTAAAGAAGGCTGTATCATCGGCAAATGTAGATATATAGATTTTAGTGCTAACAGGCATATCACATGTATAAATCAAATACAAAACTGGTCCCAGTATACTGCCCTGTGGCACACCGGCAGAGATAGATTCGCGAACACTCATGAAGTCTCCTTCCACAACAATGAATTTCCGGGATAGAATATAACTTTCCAATAGCTTTAAACAATTTATTGGTAGATATGTCTTCAATTTTAAAATTAGGCCTTCATGCCATACTTTATCAAATGCCTGAGAAACATCAATAAAGAGAGTAAAACAATACTTCTTTTCTTAAAATGTTCTAAGAAACTTGAACCAATTTATGCGTTTGTTCAATCGTGCTGTGCTGACTTCTAAAACCAAATTGATGGTCCGGTATGCACCCACTATCAGTTAGAATTGGGGACAATTTTGTCATGAACAGCTTTTGAAAAGCTTTGATATTGTTGATAGTAAACTTATTGGCCTGTATCACTCAGCTTTGGTAAGATCTTTGCCCGGCTTTGGAATCATTTTGACCTTAGCAAGCTTCCAGCTGTGTGGATAATAATCTAGTCCTAATATGGCATTAAAAATAAATAGTAAGATTCTAGTTGCAGTGAGAGGCAGACTCATCAGCATCTTGTTACTAATTCCATCAATACCTGGAGCTTTCTTCGGGTTGAGCTCAGCAATTAGTTTATGTACATCACGCATCTTAAACTTTAAGGGTCGAGGGGGTAGAGCAACTACACTCGGCAAATCAACACCAGTACATGTATTTGGGGTAAATACGGATTTTAAATGCTCAGCAAATATTTTACCTTTTTCAGTATCACTTCTTGCCCAATCACCCGTCGAATTGCGCAGAGGTGGTTTAAACTCAACGGGTGTTTTAAGCTTTTTAGTAGCGCGCCACAAGGAGTAATTAGATGCTGGTGTGACATCGAGACTTTCAAGATAATTTCTAAGAGATGCAGTTTTCTCAGATGCAAGCAACTCTTGGAGTCGTTTCGTGCACTCTTTAAATTTAATTTTATTTTGGGGTGATCTGTGCTGTTGCCATTCCCTTCTAGCTCTTCTTTTTTCACGTACGAAACGTTCAATGTCTGTAGAATAAATTCTGTTAAACCCAGCCTGCGGATGGGAGGTAGTGTTCAGCAGCCTGTTAAATATTTTCGTTAAGATTGGCAATGTTATATTCAATATCATTTGGTGTTATTAGCTTAATACTTTCCGTACAATGACTACTAAGGTATTTTTTGAACCCCAGCCAATTAATACGATTTATCATCTTCATATATGGATGAGGTAAGTCACTTCTTAGTGGGTTACAGATTGTCACGATATTGGGAGAGTGATCGGACGAGAGATCTAGAGAAGCTTCAACTTGAACTAAATCCCTAGAGATATTTTTCATGACGCCAAAATCTATGACATCCGGAATTTTTGTATGTCAGTAGGCCAATAAGTGGGCTCCCCACTCGAAATGACGTCCAAGTCCATATTTGCAATTGTGTTGAACAACGCTCGACCTCTGGGTGTAATAAGACGCGAACCCCAGAACGTATGTTTTGCATTGTAGTCGCCAGCTGCTACAAAACAAGGTCCAAGGGATTTGTAGAAATTCTTGTATTGATCCTCAGTGATTGAAAATCTGGGAGGGGAGTAAATTGATGATATCACAAAATTTGTACAAAAATGTTCAGTGCCAATATTTGTTGCTTGTAGATGTTCTTCACATATGTTGTCAAGAATATAGTGCTTGAGTCTTGACTTTGTTAGAATAGCTGATCCACCGCAATCTCTTCCTCTAGGGTCCTTTGTATCATATATAGTGCAGCCATAAATTTTAAAAAGGCTTCTCGAAGTCAAATGAGTCTCAGAGACCAACATTATATCAATATTTTTTTCCATGAGGAAGTGCTCAAGTTAATTTTTATGTTGGCGAATGCCGTTTGCGTTCCAGAAACCTATTTTTAACATGTTCATGGTTTGTTAACTAATGCTTGAAGCAGTGTGTTCTGCATTCGAAGCATTTCCTGCATCATGCTAGTCATATTTGTTGTAAAGTTGTTTATAGTTTGCACCAGATTATCAATAGTGGTTTCAAGGCGACTGAAATTAAAGCTTGAGTTTGCATTTGTTGAATTATTTGGTGGTGAAACATTTTGTGATGGAATAGAATTTGTCTTAGCAGCATCGACATACGAAACACGGGAAGTGACTGGTTGGGTCATTTGCGCAATAGTGGCGGAGTAAGCGTTTGCTCTTTGATCTGGAGCTAATTTAGGTTTTTGCACCATAGTCTGTTTGACAAAAGAGTACAGAGGACATCCTTTGTAGTTAGCGGAGTGATTACCTCCACAATTACTGCATTTTTTATCACTTTGAACTTTTGGCTTATTGCAACTAGCAGTGCCGTGTAATTCGCTGCACACAAAACAAACAGAGGGTAAATTGCAGTATGTTTTTGTATGGCCATATTCTTGGGAATTATGGCACTGTACAGGACCTGAACGCTTATGTGGCTCTTCAACTGTGATTTTTCGGTACAAGAGGTATTTTAAATTATAAATTGGATGCGTCTCATTTTTTCTTAATTTTATATCATTTGGCTCAAGTTCAACTCGAAATAGAGGTTGGGGGATCTTCTCCGTATTTTTTACCTTAAATCCCTGGAGGACGAGTGCATCTTTTATTTCCTCGGGAACAACATAAGAATCTATGCCCTTCAATACTATCTGCAGGCCTTTAGCACTCTTAAGCTGGTATGTGTAGAAACTTGTTTTATTTTTTTCAAATTTAGAAACCATTTTGCGGAAATCTTTTGCGTCATAAATTTGAATTTTCGTTTCATCGATGTTGCCACGTTTTATTGGAACAATGTGAAATTTATTCTCACCAATGGCCGAAATTAATTTTTTAATGAGGGCATTTTAATTTTTTTCTCAAATAGATTGGTGGCGGCTTGGATATTTTATTCGAGGATACCTCGGGTTTGCCGTTGTCATCTTGCAAAATTTTAAAGCGGTTTGGCGATTAGCTGAGGCTGCGCTGTTATCCCTAGACATTTTTGGAGCAGATGAAATTTTTGAAAAATTCGGGCTTCGCCCACGCTTTACCACTGTTATATATCTGTCCATTCCGACTTGTACCTTGGGTTTTGAGCTGCTGTTATCTGTAGCGATAACTTTGTTAAGTGATGAACACGATCCTGAAGGTGATGATATTACTGACTTATATGAAGAAGTACTGGGCAACTGTAATGTTAATGAATACTACTATTTGACATTGGACAAAGCGAAGTTGATCGCTGATGAAAAATTGGCTTTGCCGTTAAAAGAACACTTTCATCAGATTTATTATTTATATTGTTTTCATTAAGAGTTTCAGAACTCACTGTAAAATTATCATTTCTGCCGTTAGAACTCACTTCAAAATTTTTTGTATTTGAGGTACTCATAGAGGAGTATTCCTCAAGGGTACTTTATTTGTGTTTTTTTGTTTGCGGTTTTTTTTTTGTTTTTGTTATTTCTACTATGTAAAAAAATATTAGCAAAGCAATAAAACTTATTTATTAAAGTCAGTATGTACCTTTTACGAATAACATGTACTACGAATATTTTTTTGTATAATTTTTTGTTTGTTTGGTAAGTATGTAAGCAAAATTCCGCTAATCGACGACTGTTCGCTATGAAGGTACCACGAGAACTGATGACTAACTATAATAATTAAGATTTATTATCACACATAAGTAGCAGTATAACATATCAAACTAATTTATGGTCAAAAATCTATAAACAAAGACAAACTTAGTCCTAGTTTACACTATGCAAGTCTTATTGCTAAACTGATTATGTTAGGAGAGTGGGGCGAGGGGAAAAGAAACGTTTCTGTTCCCCTCGTTTCTCTCTCCCTCAAACTAATCAGCTTAGCAATAAAGACTTTTATACTGTAAACTAGGACATAACGTTAAAAAATACCTCAACCATAATTATAGTAAATTAATCAGCAGCTTTGACTATTGTAAATTTATCAAGCTAATACTTGGCCATACATATTTTACAACAGACACTTAATTCAAACCGATTCTTCAGCATTGCAACATCGAACCCATTTCTATTGAACATATAATAAAAAATTTAATTAAATTTTAATCCGAAAGAAACAGAAAAGGTATTCACATCAGTTTATATTTGTCCATTTTTCCAACAAGAAAAAAACTGATGTGAATACCTTTAGAATATCAATCCCTTACTAAAACATACATTAAAAATAATTAATTTTCTGAAAAGTATTAACATTTTTAAAGAAATTTTATTTATTTATTTATTATTAGTATTAAAAATACTTTATATTTTACATACATAGATAACATATACATTTAATTATTTTCCTATGAATTAACATTAAATGAGTGTTGATTAAATCTCACAAAACTTACAAATTTTTTTATAAAGACATTATTATTTCTTTCATTTTTCATATTGTTCGGCAAATAATTAAATAGCTGAAGCCCCTTGTAAAATAATTTTTTCTGCATTAGTGTTGACGTAACCCTCTGTATTCGAAAAATCATTTGCATATCTAAGACTGTATGGTTGGTTCTCACCCACATATTTAATTTCTTCACACAGATATTGCGGTGCATCCCCTTGCTTAATTTTTCTAATAAATTTTAGAGTGTTGAATTCCAAACTTTGATTAACAGTCATCCATATCAGATTATTTGGCATTGTATTAATATGAGTAATACGATCACATTTTAAAATTATCCTCATCGCTTTATTTTGTAGTTTTTGCATTCTTTCTAATTGGCTTGTGTTGCTGCATGTAAAGGGTGTTTTTATTGAGGTATAGAACTTTAAGTTGGCATCACTTTTTTAACTGGCGGCCATTTTGTCAGCTGTCAAGTGATTAATATTTAGTTTGGTTTGCCATTTCATCACGAACAGGTTGACAAAAGAACAACGCTTGCAAATCGTGCAAATTTATTTCGAAAATAATGGTTCAGTTCGCGAAGTTTACCGCAAGCTCCGTCCATTTTATGGTCGACATAATCGTCCATCAGAGCAATTAATTCGGTTAACCATGGATCGTTTTCGCACTACGTTTACTCTATGTGATAATACGCATCCGCAGAGACGTCGAACAGTGCGCACCGAAGAAACAATTGCCGCTGTAGAGCAAAGTGTTGAAGAGGGCCCGAATGCATCGATTCGCCACCGTGCACAGCAATTGGAGCCGACTAACCGACTATTTTGTTCCCGAATTGGATGGCATGAATGTGAATGAGTTGTGGTTCCAACAAGACGGCGCTACATGCCACACAGCGCACGTCACAATCGATTTATTGAAGGAAACATTCGATGAGCGCATAATTTCGCGGAATGGACCTGTCAATTGGCCACCAAGATCGTGTGATTTGACACCATTGGATTATTTTGTTTGGGGATATGTGAAGTCGCTCGTCTACGCCAACAAACCAGAAACGTTAGGGGACTTGGAAGCCAACATTCGTGGCGTTATTGCCAACGTACGGCCCCATATGCTCGAAAAAGTGGTTGAAAATTGGACCTGTATAATTGGCTTTATTCGAGCCAGCCGCGGCGGCCACATGCCCAAAATCATATTTAAACATTAATGGCATAAAATTATCCTTCCAATAAAGCCAAATTGATGGACATTAAAACGATTTTCTTGTGTTTTATTTCAATTTAAAGTTCTATACCTCTAAAAAAACACCCGATATAAAAGATTGTCGATCCAAATTCAAAGTGGGGCTTATTATAGTGTTATATATATTTATTTTATTTATTTATTTATTTATTTGACTTAGTCTTACGAATTAATTCTAAGACTAAAGGTTTAAGGAGCGCTAGCTGCCAGGGCTATCGGCTCTAAAGTTAATATATACAGAAATGTTTAGCGTTGCATTATATGTGTATATGATCATGTTACAAGGTTGATTTGTTTTATATAGTAGTAAATTTTGTTGATATTTGAAGTGGATGGAACTTGGAGGATGTTATAGGCCGACTCGTGACAAAAAAACTTTCTTCTTAGGGCATTGAGTGGTGGACAGTCGATGAGAGTGTGTTTGACGGTGAGACTACAGTTGCACCGAGGGCATGCTGGAATGTTGGTTTTCTTAATCCTGTACTCGTGAAAGAATATAGTATGACCGAGCCGAAGTCTTGAAAAATTCTTATTTTGCTTTTGTCGATTGTAGCCGGATATATGGGGGCATCGAAGTTAGGGTTTATATTGTAATAGTGGTGGTGATGTGGTTGATTTTCTTTTATTTTGGTTATTATGAATTTTTAATATGGCGACGGATATCTATTTTTTCAAGTGTGGGGTCAAGGAGAATCGGTGCATAGGAAGCGTATTTAGCTGCAATGTCTGCCATTTCGTTGCCCAAAATGCCAATATGACTAAGGATATAATGTATTTGGATTATATCTTCGTTACCGATGAGAGCATCTCTGATTTTTATTATTGTATTCCAGTTGTTGTTAAAAGGGTTGGATATAGCTTTGAGAACGGAGAGACTATCTGTGAATATTATGGTTTTCTTTTTACTGCTAATTGGAATACGGACAGCTCGGTGTATAGCACATGCTTCAGTTGTAAAAATCGATGAGTATTGGTTTAAAACGTTGAGAAACAAGTGGTTCCCGTCGTCATCTACTGCAGCGTAGGCTGGGAGAGAGGACTGTGGTTTTGTACCGTCTGTGTATATAAAGCGCCAGCCATTATTTTGTAACATATTTTTCTTTTCAGCCAGGAGGCTTAAGAATTGATTTCTTGGTGTTTCGCTTTTTTTAAGTTTAGATAACGTGAGGTCTACTGAGATTTTGTTGAATTTCCACGGTGGCTTGTTTATAGTCTTTTTATAAAGTGAAAGAGGAATGTACATTTCCGGGGCAACCTCTATGGCATCGGCTATTGCAGACTTGATGCGCTTAGGTCTTCTGGCTGCAATGCTTGACGAGATGTCTTTATCGGTTATAGAATTGGTGCTGGTTAGCAGCTTTGGTCGTAATCTCCATTTTTGATTCATAAATTCTATTTTCTATTGACGGAAGACCAGATTCATTCAATATGTTGATTATGTGGGTTGTTCTGTATGCGTAAACGGAGGCTCTGGCGGCTTTATGGTATGGTGGTTTTATAATGTTTAATGTGGATTTACAGCTGCTACCATAAATGAACAATCCATAGTCTATTTTGCTCAATACCAATGTTTTGGTTAGGTAAGTAAGCGTGTTAATATGAACAAAACTTTTCCTTGATAAATAACATATTATATTGGCTGTTGCTAAGAGGGAATTCTTGAGTTGAGTGCAGTAGTCTTTCCAGTGATATCTTCGGTTAAAAATAACTCCAAGAATTTTTAACTTGTTAACATTTTGTATTTCAAAGCCGTGTGCTTCGCTTATACTACGACAGCATTTATTATTGGTTTAGTATAATACATGCGACGTGAATACATTTAAAAATCATGACGTATTTACATTTAAAGATTGTTTACGCAGCTCTCTAGTATGAATTATGTGATTGGCAGAGTCACAGTTATTTTTCCTGCAAACATGCATTTTTGTTTGTTTTTTGTAGTGAAATTTTGGCCCCGGAGTACTCAGTCCAGTTAATTATTTTATTTAAGGTTTGTTCTATAATCTGTGTTGTTTCGTTGTTGTTGTTTCTCTTACACAAGATATATAAATCGTCTGCGTATAAACAGTGGTCGATGGTGGGCTGCTGTTTAAAATTTTGCTCACTTCATTAAATGCTATTTGAAACAAGACTACTGAAAGCGGCGATCGCTGTGGGATGCCGTTTCTCAGAGGAAATGTTTTTGAGAATTGTCGCCTATTAGACAGGAAGGATTTTACGAATGAATACATTTTAGGGCCTACAGACCATGATTTAAGAGTGTTTAAAATTACGTGAGATCCTATTCTGTCGAACGCTTTTTCAAAATCGATTGAGAGTATTGTGACGTAATTTCTGGCTGAGAGCGATTTGGTAATATAATTGTCTAAGTGGAGAAGTGTATCGTCGCATCCTTTGTTAACTTTAAAGGCAACTTGTTCTTTGGCTATTAGTTTCTTTTTTTTCCATGAACCATGATAATCTTGAAGCAATTATTCGTTCGATTATTTTTGAGATGCACGGTAACAGCGAAATAGGGCGAAATTATGGTACAGACGAGGAGTGATTAGTTTTAGGTATTGGAATTACTATGGCAAGTTTCCACGATAGGGGTATGTCTCCATTTTGAAATATTACACTATATAGTTCTACTAGTTTTAATTTGGTGTTGTAGGTAAGAGGTTTAATCATCATTAATTCCAGGGGTCGTGCCCTTCACATTTTTTAAACAGTTACTAAGCTCTAGCATTGTGATTGGTTCCTCCATAAAATATGCAGATTTGGCGATGTTGGTGCGAAGTGCTTCTGAGTTTGTTGTGTTTTTAGATGTGATAAATAGTTGCGGGAAATTGTGGTCTGCGGCATATTCTGCCCATTCGCTACCAAAAAAAAAATAGTTGCGGGGCCTTTTTGGGTTAGTCTATTGATACTGTTCCATATTTCAGAGATGGGAGTATTCCTGTTAATATTTTTTGTGAATTTTTCGAAGCTATCTTTTTTGGCTTTTTTAACCTCTTTGCGGAATTTGGCGTTGGTTTTTTTTGTAGGCTAAGAGATTTTCTTGTGTGGGGTTGGATTTGAACTTATGCCATAGGAAAATTTTCTGGTTACGTAAATTTAAGAGTGATTGGTTCCACCATGGAACCGTGGCTCTCTTGTGCTTATGTGGGTTATTTCTTATTTGTGGAATATGCAAGTTTGCTGCAGTACGGATTGATTTTGCTATAATTGCTGCGTTTCTGTTGCTGGAGGCTGAAAATTGCCTAGTGAGAATTTCATGCTCAGCTTTTAGGGAATAATTTGTTAAGTCACCTAAGTGAACCAAAAACTTGTTTATTTTATTCGGGCTGGTCTTTTGTACTGAAATCTTAATGGAAATTTTAATAGGGAAATGATCGCTGTTATGGAGATCGTCCATTATATACCATTTTGTTATGGGGAGGAGGGATAGGAAACAGAATGATAAGTCGATATGGGTGAGTGAGTTGTGTGTTGAAAGACGGGTTGGCCTGCCATCGTTTAGGATACATAGATCTGCGTCATTGATGATTTTTTCGATTTGTAGTCCTCGGTTGTTATTGGTAGTGGATCCCCATATTGTGTTCCAACTATTGAAATCTCCTATAACTAATAATAGACTATTTATTAATGATATTATACTATATAGTTCCCGCACTGAAATGTCAGTGTTAGGGGGAATGTAAATTGACAAAACTGTGAATTTGATATTGAGATTTATCACATTAATTTTTTTGTGTGGTATTGTAAAGGTAGTGTGTTAATATGGATGTGTAACTAGTATGTAGTGTGTTGAGAAGTTCTATAGCCCAATTATTACTTTTATCCAGCTGTACAGGGGGTCCAGCTTATAACTAGGCGTTCAAAGGAACTGCCAGAAAAAGTGAGAATTCAATAATTAAACAAGGCAAGTTATTGCCGGTTTATGTTCATTCATTAAAACCCGATTTATTCAATGTTTTACTCTACTTATATACTATTTTACATTTTATTATTTTTGTGTTTCTTTATGTCTTTACTTTTGCTGACCATCTATAATAGAATACTTTTGTAATTAAAACAAAAGTGTGTCATTTAAATTTAATACAGTAAGCGTTTTGTTAATTATTACAATGAACTGTGTTGCAATGCAATTATATTATGATACAGTGTATTACAGTAAGTGAGGTACACTACAGTATGTTCGATTTTACGAGTACACCTACACCCTGTTTTGCGGTAGTGTTTTGTGTTGTGTTGAAAAAATATCCGGTGTAGTTTTTTGGGGGAATTGGATTAAAATTGTGTGGGCAATGAGTTTCTTGCAGTGATATGAGGTACGGATCCATTTCCCTCATTAATAGTTGCAGATCACAGTAATTATTTGTGAAGCCTTTTATATTCCATTGCAAAATAACAAAGTCCATGGGAGTGAGAAAAGCTGGTTATTTAAGAGGTGTAAAGTAAAAATTAGTTATGGGGGTTTAGAGGTTATAAGGTGGTTTTTCCTGACTACGGTGAAGATAATTCCATTGGATCCTCACTTTGTGTTATGCTAGATAACGGAGACATTGGGTTGTTTGTTGAATTTGGAGTAGATTTTTCTGTTTTGTTGTTTGTTTCTGGTGTTTTTGTGGAGTAGTTTGCAGTTGTATTTTCTTGTGTTGATAATTCGCTTGGTTTAATTATATTATTGTTGTGTTTTAGAGCTGATTCAAAAATTGTTTTTATAGTTTGGTTTTCTTTGGTGTTGTTGGGGATTTGTTGTTTTGAAGTTGAAGGTTGCGTATTTAATATATTGTTGCTTTCATCTGATTGGAGGTTATTGCTTTGTTGTGTTTTCGGGGTGTCTTTTCTGTTTGTAGGAGATTAGGATGTGATCCAGGCATAAGTGTTTGTAGAGTTGATTAATGGTATAGGATTGATTTCTTTGTATTTGCGACGAGCTTCCCCTATGCTGCAGTAGTCTTGTGTTTTTATTTTTAGGATCTCCTTCATTTGCACGTACCGAGGGCAGTTCTTATCCTTTGACGAGTGTTCGTTCGCCAAAGCAGTTTGTACAAAATGTTCGCGATCATTGTTCAGTAGCGTGCGGAGGCATGCTACATTGAGGACAGGTGGGGTTTCCTTTGCAACGCTTCTTTGTATGACCCAGTCGCTGGCAGTTTTTGCACATCATTGGGTTGGGCATGTAATGTTCCACTTTACACTTATACCAGGCTACATCTACTGTAGAAGGTAGTCGGTAGAGTTCAAAAGTGAGTACCATTTTTCCAGTTGCTGATCTTGTTTTACCGTCATCATTAAGCTTTGTGAATTTGTATACGTCAGTTACGCCTTGTGTCTTCATTTCTTCAATAATTTCAGTTTCTTTCACGTCTTTTAAGCAAGGAGCGTAAATGACACCCTTCACGGAGTTAAGCGTTTCATGAAGTTTGCATTTAATTTTACACAAATTAGCAAACGAGTTAGTTGTTATAAATTTGTGAGCAACGCGTTGGTTGTTAGTAAGGATGAGTAAATTTCCATCCCGCAGTGAAGTTATTGATTTGATCTCGGTGCTTATACCGTCAATACATTTTTTAATAGCAAATGGGCTCAGGCTGGAAATAGTTGTTTTTGGGTCATCACATGATATTAATACATATTTTTGCTAGTGTTATTATTTCTTTGTATTGGTAAATCGGGGTAATCGTTTGGTTTTTGCTTTTTGCTTGGGTTATTAGTGTAATCTCCCAATATATGGAATCTATTGTTCGAAAGTTTGTCCGGTGGGCCCGGTGCCATATTAAGGATGTATTAATATTTTTTATCTAGATTTTTAATATCACTTGTAGGTTTAAGGAATACCGAAAGAGTAAAAAGAATGAAAATTCACACGTGTGTAGAATAAAGAGCGGAAAGAAAAATATTATTTGTTTTTGTAAGATGAGAGAAAATGTTGAATAGGAAACAACCGTACGCTTTGAATGATAGTCGAAGACTTATATATTTATTAGACATATGCATGAAACTAAATAGGGATGTTCATGAAACTTTCGCTGTAATATTTTTATTCGTTTCATTTCTATTTCATACAGATGAATAACTATGGCCGGGTTTACATCTGTGTGCCATGTGCCACACAAGCGTACGAAAAGCGTAACCACTAATTACTAATAAAAAACTGTTTGATTCAGACTTGTAAAAATAGTGCTTACTGCAATTTTTAATGCAGTACATATATACTGCAGTGTGCCCATTTACTAACCAAATAAGTTTAATAAAACAAACAAAATCCAACAAATTCTTATGTATTTACAATATTGAAAGTTTTGATACTTTTAATTAATTAATTAAAAAAATATACTAAAAGCATAAGTACTTCCAACTTAAAAAAAAAATTCATTACTAGATGCTTACACATCTCCTCTGTGATCAGACTCACATTGCTTTTTTTATATGTTAAATTAAACTATTTTCTTGAGCTTTAGGTCAGTTAATATTTTTAATTTACTGGTTCAATATTCCGTTAACCTTCGGTTAACTTCTTCAGGATATATATTTTTTGGTTTTTTTGATATCTAATAATTTCTTTTTTCTCTTTTTTTCTTTCAAATTATAAATAATTACTTGCAATTTTCAAATAATTTGACCTAAAGCTCAAGAAAATTGTTTAATTTAACTCAATAGTTACGAACGCAGTAAAATGATGTTGGTTTGTTCACTTATACAAGAGCATACTAACATTTACAAATTTCAAACAGAAGCGGAATTCACTCTTCGTATTAAATTTAAAACCCTTTTAAATATACTACGATTTTAAGCGTCCAAGCGTGAATGATGTTTTCTTCTGTATTGTAAAAAATGTTTATTATTCAATTCAAAGAGACTCTCTGAGAGAATTTGTATGTAGCTTCCCAGTGGTAAAAATATAGATTACGTAATCGATGATATCAGTAATACTTAGTAGCAGTCAGTGGTGATTCGTTCGCTTATTTTGCTATTTAGATTTAACATAAGAGTGTCATAGAACGCGTAAGTGGTGCGCTCTTGCTTACAAAGTAAGCCACGATGTCAGTACGTGTCACTAGCATTGCACTTACACCGACAGCGGAGTTGTAAGGGAGCATGATAATAAATTTAGCCTATAAGTAGACCAGTATTTTAATTTTCTTTTATAACAAACTGTTTTAATCAATAAATGAATCCCTGCTTACGTTGTAATCGAAGTTTTTAGTAACACATGATGTATCCGATTACACGTACATTACAATCCAAGTACTTAAATTGCTCGCTTACGATGTCATACTGACGTCAGTGATTATTATCGAAGTACTTCGCTTAATTTACCGCTGGGTTGTTCTTCTTTTGTACAAACTCTGGTAAATAAATTCAGCTACAACATCTACTACAGTTTTTAATATAGTAGATGGTGTAGGCATAGTTAATTAAAAATGTATGCATTTTGTTGTTGCCGTGTTTTAAATTTACCACGATTTATCAAAGCTACAATATGTAAAAGATCTACAATAGCCAACCGTGAATACCGCCAGAACATATGTTGAGTAAATCTCAATTAAGTTCATGCAAAAACAATGTGCTTTTAAAGATCAGTGTTGCCAGTTATAGGAAAAGGGAAAATACTAGAATAATCGCCGAAAAGGAAGTTAAAAATTTTTAACGAGCTCTAAATTAAATTCAGTTTTTATTATTGGGAGTGATCTGCAACTTCGGTAAAATATTTCATTTAGATAAAACTATTTAATTTTATACTATCTTTCGCTTTCACGAAATGGATTACATATGTATAAACAGAAGTCAAATGTACACATAATTATCTTTCTTTTAAATGCAATATTATTGTTGTTTAAAATTTCGTATTTTTACATAAGGGTAAGGATAATTAAATTTTTTGAGTTTTATCACAAATATTAATTTCAAAAATAATTTTTAGTTATATTTTTGCTTGGAAGCATGATACAATAATATAAAGGTAAAACCGTTATCTCTTTTCGTCGCCATATTAACCTTCTGACTTTTGTCCCGATTATTTTTACTCTAAAAATCAATGCTATCTTATTAGTTTATGAAAGCCGAGTTTTTGATTAATTGTTTGACTTTGTTGTTTATTTAATCAAAAATATTGAAAGATATTTAAATTTTTTCATTATAAAAAACAGAAATAAAAAAATACAGCGGCACCAACAACGGTAGCAGCAAAGATAGAACAGCAAGGAAATGAACAGCTGTAAGGAAATTTCTAACTGAACAGCATCTGCTCCACTTCCGAATCATACGCGGGACTTCGAGTTCGTGCTTCACTGTATCATTGCCTTACATCAGGTACGTCCAAGGCATATGTACAATGTGCAAACTTTTAAAAATGAGGTTTTGTGCTTTCACACCGACAGGAGCAGAAGAGATCACATCAGCCAATAAGATCTTGACGACAGCAATGCTTGCTCTTATTTTGAAAAGAAACAAGAAAAAATTCAAGAGCTTTCAAAGCTTTTGTGTGTTTGGATGAAGCTGCTGTAAACACAACTGGAACCAACGACAAATATTCTTCGTAAAATATAAAAACACTTTTGTGTATATGAAAATACACACAATCAGTACGTTGGACGAAAGTTTCCCTGTGTAACTAACTGGCGATAGTTTATTTCTTACGTCGTCGAACGATGACCAAATGTTTGAATGTTTATGTCCATTGTAGTCTCATTTCGAAATGACATTGCAATTCCTGAGATGTTAGAATTTTTTTTGCTATTTATCTGATTTTCTGGGAGTTTGTTATTCTTTGCAGTGGAAGCTATTCTTCAATGCATTTAGAAATCTTTCGCGAACTCGCGATTTGTCGCGTTATTTCCGAGCTAATTTTCTATTTAACAGTTATTATATTATTATATTACATGGAAAATTATGAATACTAGATTTAAATATATGTATATAAGGACAAAGTTTGCATATAAAGATACTTGAAGAAACATATGCTGAGTTGCAGTTTAGGAAAATAATCTAACACTCCTCCTCAAATCTGCATATCTTTCTAACATCTATTTCAATCCTAAGCATTCAAACAAATTTTTTATGTTTTTGTTTGGATAAATTTTTTGTTAGTATATCTGCAGGCCTACTATCCGTTGAGATGTAACGAATTTCAATTTCGTTGGCTGAACAATTTCTCTGACATGTTGACAATTTACATCTATATGCTTACTCCTACCATGTAAGACTGGATTCTTTGCAATATGCTGGGCTCCGAGAATATCGCCATACACAGTAACCGGCCTTTCTTTTGGATAACAATTGACTTCGCTCAATAATCTCTTTAAATATACCGCTTCCTTAGCCGCTGTTGACAGCGCCACAAACTCAGCTTCTGTGCTGCTGAGTGCGATGTTTGATTATTTTTTACATTCCCAACTAAATGCACAATAGCCAAGAAAAAACAATATCCCGAGTAAGAATTTCTGTCCTCTTTTTGATGCTCAATATGTGGATTATGATTTCTTTGCGCTAGTTTACATACTGAATGTAAAATATCAGGTCTAGTACTTATTGCCAAATACATCAGCGTTCCAATAATAGATTGCTAATCATCAACATTAACACGTTCACAGTTCTCATTTTTACAGGCGATTTGAAAACCTGGATCAAGCGGTGTAAATGTTGACCTACAAAATTCCATGTCATATTGTAGTAGATTATTTATATACTGACTATGACCCACACTGATTTTTCCAATGGCGCCA
Source organism: Tachina grossa (assembly GCA_949987645.1). Taxonomy (NCBI): domain Eukaryota; kingdom Metazoa; phylum Arthropoda; class Insecta; order Diptera; family Tachinidae; genus Tachina; species Tachina grossa. The sequence continues at coordinate 124,579,004 of OX465275.1, forward strand.
TCACGCTCAATCTCCATGCCGAGAAAATGCTTCAAGATACCATTATCCACTACTTTAAATTTCTTTGAAATAGCATCCTTTATCGATTTCAAGTCCTTAATATTTGAACAAGAAATGAGCAAATCGTCAACGTACACAGCAACTAAAACTAATTCATTAGCCTTCTCCATACAGGGTTCACTTGGACAAGGTTTCAGACCAATATCTCTGAGAGCTCCATCTAAAGTGCTGTTTCATGCGCGACCTGATTGCTTTAAGCCATAAATGGCTTTATTTAAGCGCAAAACTTGATTTGGTTTACCTTTATTGAATCCCTTTGGCTGCTTCATAAACACTTCCTCATTTAACTCGCTATTTAGATAAGCTGTGGATACATCAACGTGATGTAAATGAAGTTGTTTCTCCGCCGCCAATGCAAACATCATTCGAATCGTTGAGTATCTAACGACCGGCGAAAACGTTTCGCTATAGTTTATACCATACTGCTGGCTACACCCTTTGGCAACTGGGCGGGCCTTGAACTTTTCAATTTCTCCACGTTCATTCCTCTTGACATTGTACATCCATTTGCACCCTACTACTTTTTTTCCAGAGGGTAGATCAACTAATGACCATGTGTTATAGTCTTTTAGCGAGTTAAATTCCTTATCCATTGCGTCTTGCCATCTTGCTGAATTGTTACCGTTAATTAGAGCTGCAAAACTATCGATAGTCGCTCCACTCGATAGTTTCGATAGTTTTATGTAAAACTATCGATAGTATCGAATATTTTTATAAAAGTTGCCACATAAACTACATTTGACTCGAAAAAAAAATCCAGAGTCCTCAACATTTTCATTAGTATATAAAAATATATCAAGTCTTTTTTTCGATTTTATCGTAAGCGGGGCGGGGCATATTATCGAAAATATACTTTTTTATTGAACTTAAAATTTTATGGGCCTACCCATGGTTTAGAATTATCAAAATGCGAAAATTGTTGATAACTTTTAAGACACTAACTGTAAAGTTTTATCGTAAGAGACGATTGGCGGCCGTCGCGATATCAGTACCACCAAAATTTATCTTTGTGTCGACGATGTTGAATTTATTAAGATACTTGTGACTACTATTTGTGTAATAACACTTGGATTTATAAATAAATTCATATACATACATATGTATTTAAGTACTTGTGTATACAGAAGCAGGGATGCGATGTCATATTTACAAATTGTACTAACTTTCAAAAAAAAATTATTTTTTTCAGTACGATTGTACCTAATTCTTTATTTATATTTTTTTAATACTTGTACTTTTTAATTAACTAAAAATCAATTAACAAAACGCCAGAAGGTGCACAAAGAATATTAGTTGCTGGGATCTGAATATAAAAGTAACATTTACGATATACTATACTACGTTTATAACTTTTTTTTTTTATTCGATTGTTCACAGTCGATGCAAATAGTCGGCTTCTCTCCTTGGTACGAAAATAATATTTCCACAGATTTGCAGATGAATTTGGAATAAATAACATTCCTCCAGCAATTCTTTAAGTACCGGAAAACATCGTTTGTTTTACTTATTTTTCTAATACCTTCGAGCTAAAGATTAACCCCCTTGTGCAAAAAATAAGTGAACGTTAAAACCGGTTTTTCTATGGAAATTTTTTTTAATGTACACTTCAAGCACGCATTATTTTTTGCATAAGGGGGTTAATATATTTTAATGCAATTGTGGCATGTAATATAATATAAAGAGTTTCCAGTAGTGCTAAATGGATCATTGCGGTGCTACGGTACTTTTGGCATTCAAATAGCGCTAAAATTATACAATTGTACCAACTTTTCCATCGCTGTAAAAAAGCTTAAATCAACTACGGATAATTTTCTTCAAAGCTGCCGGCTACTGTTTACTGACTTCGATTATTTTTAATCTTTTAATTACTTGTTTTTTTTTCGCCGATAGTATCGATAGTGGAAAAAACTATCGATATTTCATTTACAACAAAACTATCGATACTATCGGTATTGAGACTTCACCAATTTCACCAACAAAATTAAGCTTGTTGTATACTTTCCTTAGACGACCAACCTTGCCATTACGAATGAGTTTTGGTCTACCAGGTCCTCTGTTTTCACTTTGCGTTAACGTTTGTTGTGGTTCTTCAATAAATTCAGGTTCATTACAACTTTCAACATCAAAACCAAGAAATTTCGATTCTGAGCTTGACTCATATTCTTTGTCAGTTTGAGACCCTGTTGATATTTTCTCATTATTTCTAATTGTTGTTACTTTATCAATGAAGGAAGGAACGAAATCAAACGTATTTACTTCAATTTGCTCTTGTGTATTAGGTATTGTATCTTCAGAAAAATTTGCGATGAAACCTACATCTCGTTTTTCAACAATACATTTGCTGTTGACATCGTACAATCTATACGCCTTAGCAGTTAAAGAATATCCAACTAATACATACTATTTTCCTTTTGCAGAGAACCTTCGAGATTGAGTTTTGTTCAAGCCAATTGCAGGTCAACCGAAAATTCTTAAATGTTCAACATTTGGTTTCTTACCGTACCAGCTTTCAAAAGGAGTTTTATTCTTTAAGACTGTTGTTATTGAACGGTTTCTAATATAAACCGCAGTATTAACTGCTTCCGCCCACAATGAGTCATTAACTCCAGCATGAACAGTCATACTACGTGCCATCTCTACTATTGTTCGATTTGCTTGCTCTTCAGTTCCGTTTTGTTGAGGGGTGTAAGGAACAGTTAACTGCCTTTGTATTCCATTCTCCTCCAAAAAATTGTTGAATTTGTTGTTAACGTATTCGCGACCATTGTCACTTCTAATTGCGTTTATTTTTCGTTCGTGTTGTTTCTCAACCAAAGCTTTAAAAATTTTAAATTTCTCGAAGACCTCATTTTTATTTTTTTTATAAAATAGACAAACGTGTATCTTGTAGAGTTGTGCAGCTCATGAATGAACTAGTTCAGTTGAACGATTCCACCAAAAGTTGAATTTTTATATTCAACTTTTGGTGGATTTTGTTCCGTGTTTGTTATAAAAAAATTAAATTTTTTAATTTTTCCAACGAAAAAAAACTGAAATGAATACCTTTATTATTTCTAAAAAAAATTAATTAAATTAAATTAAATTATTTAAAATTTGGGATTATTAGTGCATTTAAAAATTTTAAACTTAAATTGTAACAATTCCCATAAAAAACACTAATTAAATTATTTTTGGTTTGGGTACCAAAATTACAATTGAACTTAATGCTAAACAAATTTAATCCCAAGCTAAATTTTTCATACAAACATTTTTGTTTGTCTTGTTTTATGTTATAAAGCAAATACATTTTTTATTTTATAGGACGTTGAAGAAAAGGTAAGGAAATACTTTCCTTCCCCTATAGATTGTTGGGCTTTAACTGAAGCAAAAGAAACGGCATGTTCCAAAAAAAGAAAATCGGTTTTACCTACAGAACGTGTACATACAATGCTACAAAAGGTAAGTACATATTTGAATATATTACAAATAATGTCATTTTCTAGCACAAATTCTTTAAAATGGTGTACATTAAATCTTGCAAATGCGAACCCTAGTGATAGTAATAGTAATAGCATTCCAAAATTTTTTTTAATATTGATTTTTTCTGACTCGAACAAATCATCAATAAAATACAACAACAATAATTAAGCTTAAATCAAATTAAAAGTTCAAGTGGTACCAGCGCTGCCTGGTACTTATTTTCGCTGTTATCAAAGAATTTAAAAACATTCCCAATTATCATGATAATATAATTGCAATAATATATGTAACTCCTGACAAACAACTAATTTGTAAATGCAACCCTTACAGAAGAAAGTACACAATTGGCGGATTCAAACGGTAGCCATAAAAGTCATATTGTCATAATTTAATTAAATTAAATTAATTGTTTTAGAAATAATATAGCATGTGAGGCTATCAGGTTTTAGTATACATATGTACATACATGGATTTTAATTTTACAATTTACTTTCAGATGAATTAGTTCTAGGAATTTATACATTAGTTAACTAATAAGAATTAAGAAGAGTCTACACAAAGTTCTTGTCGTACACAGTCGTGCTCTGCGTAACCACATTGTGTGTACAGTCAACTCAATTTTTCTAATTGCGCTCTTTTTTCTTTACCTTTAAAACAAACGTTAATTGGTATATACGAGAGTACCTTAAATAAAAAATTAAGGCTTGCTTAAGTTGGTTTAACAAACGAATTTTGTATGGAAAAACCGGTTTTAACACATGCTTTAACTTTAACAAACTTTTTTGCATAAGGGGGTTGTTGGTCTTTAATATCAATTAAAAATGGAATCCTCCTCGGGAGGAAATTATTTTAAAATTTTGGATCCGGATTCATCACCAAAACGAAAAAAGAACAACACTACTTATAACACTGACAACACTTTTGATTTCCCAAACTTGATCCAAAAGCAAAATGCAGTAAACACGAAAAAAAAAAGAAATAAAAATTGGTTTCCTCATCTGCAAAGTAAAGGGTGTTTTTTATTGAGGTATAGAACTTTAAGTTGGCATCACTTTTTTAACTGGCGGCCATTTTGTCAGCTGTCAAGTGATTAATATTTAGTTTGGTTTGCCATTTCATCATGAACAGGTTGACAAAAGAACAACGCTTGCAAATCGTGCAAATTTATTTCGAAAATAATGGTTCAGTTCGCGAAGTTTACCGCAAGCTCCGTCCATTTTATGGTCGACATAATCGTCCATCAGAGCAATTAATTCGGTTAACCATGGATCGTTTTCGCACTACGTTTACTCTATGTGATAATACGCATCCGCAGAGACGTCGAACAGTGCGCACCGAAGAAACAATTGCCGCTGTAGAGCAAAGTGTTGAAGAGGACCCGAATGAATCGATTTGCCACCGTGCACAGCAATTGGAGCCGACTAACCGACTATTTTGTTCCCGAATTGGATGGCATGAATGTGGATGAGTTGTGGTTCCAACAAGACGGCGCTACATGCCACACAGCGCACGTCACAATCGATTTATTGAAGGAAACATTCGATGAGCGCATAATTTCGCGGAATGGACCTGTCAATTGGCCACCAAGATCGTGTGATTTGACACCATTGGATTATTTTCTTTGGGGATATGTGAAGTCGCTCGTCTACGCCAACAAACCAGAAACGTTAGGGGACTTGGAAGCCAACATTCGTGGCGTTATTGCCAACATACGGCCCCATATGCTCGAAAAAGTGGTTGAAAATTGGACCTGTAGAATTGGCTTTATTCGATCCAGCCGCGGTGGCCACATTTAAACATAAATGGCATAAAATTATCCTTCCAATAAAGCCAAATTGATGGACATTAAAACGATTTTCTTATGTTTTATTTCAATTCGAAGTTCTATACCTCTAAAAAAAACACCCTATAGAACCTTTTATTCCAAACCCCATACAGTGTAAAAATTGTTTTAAATTGGGCCACACAAAAAAATATTGCAATGGAAGTGAAACATGTGAAATTTGTTCTTTAACAATTCATGTACCCGAACCATGCCAAAAAATAGAATGTGTTAATTCCAAACATGCACACCGATCCAACAATAAAAAATGTCCCGTAATACAACAACGACAAGAAATATTAAAATATAAAACATTGAACAATTGTACGTACAAAGAATCAGAAACTAAAGTAGCACCAGTTGAATCTTTTGATATTTCTATTGAAGATCTACGTAAAGTAATTGAAGAAAAAAAAGAGAAAAATCAACAAAGAGCAAAACAACAACCAAAGTACCTCAATTTTAACCAACTCTACAAAAAATTCAGAAACAAGTTTAACAGAAAATCCAAAAATCACTACAACAAATTTAACATCTAAAACAAACTTTATTAAGCCAACAACAATCGAAACATCAAATACAGTAACTACAACCATAGAAGAAATAATAAATAATAACAAAATACTTACAAAAGTTAAATACTCGCAAAAAACAAAACAAGCAATACACAACAGAGTGATGTACCCAGTACAAGTAAATTAACAAACATATCTATAACAAATAACAAGGAACCAAATAAATACAAAATAAACTCACATATTCCCACTAAAATCACATCTAGACGTTTCACAATTGATGGAGAAGAAGAAATGGAAACTTAAAACTTGTTGGGGGCTGCTGGCTGGTCTGTGCGCCCGCGTTTCGCTGCGGCTTGTGCAGGTTCGTCGGTGGGCCCTTAGCTGTATTTCAGCGGGAGGCCATATTGGCGGGTTGGGTAGAGCGGTGGTGATTCGTGGGGGTATGGACCGGCTTACAGCCCGAAACAAGCAAAAATTTGAAAAAATGGAAGAACACCTCAATACTAAATAAACAGAAAATTAAAACCTTCAATCAAATCATGTCCAAAACATTTTAACTCCAATCCCACCTACACATTTTTGCTCTTATTTCGAAAACAGCCCTGCAAACACGTCTTGCAAAAGCGCCATCGGTATATTTGTTCGTGACCACATTCCACATCAACGAATTTTCAATTCATCCAAATTGCTTAACATCTCAATTGAAATCACTATGAACATAAAGTTCACAATTATATCTGTTTACATTCCACCCAACCAATGAAAACTTTTCTGTAAACGACTTCAATGAACTCTTCACAAACATAAATACTCCCATTATCTTAGTTGGAGATGTCAACATATGGAATACACTATGGGGATCGAACTCGAACAACACGCGCGGAATAATAATTGAAAATTCTCTAACTATAAAAAATATATGCATAATTAACGATGGAAACCCTACCCATCACTCGACACAACACTTTCACTCACATTGATATCACCGGTTGTTCGCCTACCTTACTAACGTTAACTTCAAGTCGTACCCTAGATGAACTAGACAATAGTGACCGCTTTCCTATAAAAACTACCTTATTAAGTAAAGTTTTAACAGGAAATAACAATAAAGACAATGCCATAATTACCAAGGCCATAAGAACCGCTGATAATCTTTACATACCCCAAACATCATCTACACAAAAACGAATAGTTCCCTGGTGGAATAATACCCTTTCAACTTTGCGAGAGGACAAAATAAAAAAATGGCAAATTTTCAAAAAACTCCCTCATTATGCAAATTTAATTCTATTCAAAAAAGCCAATCCAAAGTTCAGATTTGAGTGTAAAAAGCAAAAGCAGAAAGCTTTAAAAAATTCACTGAAACTATAACAAGAGATTCGCCATTATCTCTTCTTTGGAAAAATGTCAATATGTTTTCCAGTCGTAACAAGACAATACCAGTAACAGTAGTACGTACTGATAAAGGGCTCATCGCAGAACCTAAAAAAATAGCCAACTATTTCGGAATGAAATGGTCCGAAAATTCGATGGATTGTAATTACACGCAAAATTTTATTGCAGAAAATAGAAGAGCATTATCTTATTCAAATATCAAAGTCACCAACGCCTCACCGAAAAATAGAAGGTCAACTGACAATGTGCGAGGTACTTATAGCCACAAATAAGTTTAAAGGAACAACACCCGGTTTAGATAGAATATGTTACGACATGATAAAATATCTAACAAGCAATGGTAAAGAAACTCTCCTCAAATTATACAACAATATTTTTGACACTGCAATTATTCGCCACTCTTGGAAAACAGCAATAATTACTGCCATACCAAAACCCAACAAGGATTTAACACTTTTTAACACATACCGCCCCATTTCATTACTATCATGCTTAACCAAACTTATGGAAAGGATGATTGCAAATCGTTTAGTATGGCTAATTGAAAGAATAAAGTTAATTAGTGGCAACCAAACTGCATATAGATCAAATCGCAGCTGCACAGATGCTTTAATTCACATAGACCACTATGTTACAAAAGCCCTCTCATCCAGAAATCACACAACAATTTTGGGTATCGATTTCGAAAAAGCATTTGACCGTATTGGAGTTCTCATTATATTAAATACTTAAAATACTGGGGTGTTGGTCCCAAAATTTTAAACTACATTAAATCTTTTTTAACCGGCTGAACAATAAAAATAAGAATAGTTAACGAAACGTCAAACATCTACTAACTAGATAATGGAATACCGCAAGGTTCTTCTTTCTCCGTCGTTCTGTTCCAAATAGCTTTCAATCAAATTAGTAACATAATAAAATAACACAAATTTATCGGCCATTGCCTATACGCTGACGACCTTTACATACTGGCTAAGAACAATGACATTGCAAAGATTAACATCATGTTGCAAGAAGTGTTTATTGATATCCAAAACTAGTCCGAAACATCGGGGGCTAAAATTTCATCAGAAAAATCGTCAATTCTTCACATATGCAGAAAACATAAGTGCAACCTAACTAATCTTAATATAAATAACTCTACTATACCCTCCGTAAGCGAAATAAAAATTCTAGGAGTCATATTTGAAAAAAATTACCTGTGGAAAAAACATATTTTAAATTTAAAAAAAGCCCACAGGGCTAACTTGATCAGGTAGGTACTTAGCTACTCGAAGTTTTGCACTTTATCGACACCATCAAATATTTTGTAAAAGCACTAGTATTAAGCAAAATTGACTACGCTCTCTTTCTTTACGGCAGCTTTGCCAAAACTAATCTCAAACCAATAAAAAGAATTTATCATCAAACTCTTAGAGCCTGCACATACGCATACAAGACAACACCGATAAAAATACTCTTACATAAATTTACTGCAGAGCTCGCAAAATATGCTCAACCAAATTTCTCTGTGCGGTCTTCTCACTCGAAATACCTAAAAAATGAGACGGAATCACTCAGTGTCTGAACAGCAACCAGTGATGCCAACTTGGTACTTTTGGCACTATTTTTAGTGCTTTTTGAAGACTCAAAACGCCAAATTGTGGGCGTTAGTGCCAAACTAAGAAGAAGCAATAAGTAGTGCTTTTAAGAAATTTATGTATTTCTTAATAATATTTTAATAAAAACTTGGCGTATTTATTTTTTCAGTGTAAAGCATACTTTTTTCGTCTGATATATTTCATTAAATAGAGAATAGCTTAGAAATTTTAAACATTATTAAACTTCACATTAATTCACGTTATGGATCTTCACTACGTAAGTGCTTTTTACGCTATTTAGACATCAAAATTACGCTCTTTAGTGCTTTTTTTTAAATTTTGATGTGCTTTTAGAGCCAAAAAAGTTGGCATCACTGATAGCAACCCTCTTTTTCGTTTCAATCGTGTTCTCGCTCCCGGGTTATGGATTGAGCGTAACACACGAATCGGTCTCTTACTGACCGCATGATACGAACATAATCGTTATTTGCTCAGCTACTGAGGGTCAGTAAGTGAGCAAAACAAGCAAAGTGTTAGCAGAAAAGGTCTCTATTTTTGTTGTTGCGTTTGCTTTATGTTGTTGCCTTAGATATTTCGTGACAGGCAAAGCATTAAAGAGGAAGGAAGAAGATAATAATAAATAACAATAAAAATATCTGTAAATCGAACTCTTTGTCAACGAAGTGTAAATGTAAAATAAAAGACAAATATGTGTACAACAAAAACAAAATTAGTCCTCATATATTTTGTTCAATAATGTTTATAAAATAAAATAATAAAAACAACAAATCTCCATGACGTACATAGTATGTATGTAAATGTTTACTAATGTCCTGCATAAGACATCTTATAAGAACTTTCAAGACATGAGGGATTTTTCATATGCTTTACTACAGCGAAATCTTATAAAACAAACGTTAACAACACTGTTTGCAAGAAATTTGTTTCAGTATTGTAGGTATAAGAGTAAAGAAGAAAACACTTCGTGACGGGAGAATTTGTGATACTTGCTTCTTTCTACGCATGAGCGCGTGTACAAACGTCATGCATATATGTGTGTATAATTTTTTATTTTTCTGCGCACATGCAAAGGCACACACATGCATTAATATTAGTTGTATGCGGTTAACCACATAATAGCTTACCATCTACATATTACACACACATTCAAACGTACAATATGAAAAATAACAAGCATACACTAATCAACAGTACTTCTTTTGAGTGTTTGTTACAAACAAGCTGTCTTGCTACATCGCTTGTTAACACTGATATACACATACACCAATACATCCATCGTGCTTCGCTTATAGTACGACAGCATTTATTATTGGTTTAGTATAATACATGCGACGTGAATACATTTAAAAATCATGACGTATTTACATTTACAGACCTTTTACGCAGGTCTCTAATGTTTACCTATTCACGGTCGCAACACACATACATGCTCAAAAGACGGTTTGCAGAGATTTTATGAAATGAATGGTCTTGAGCAGTGTCCCGCAAAATAAAATATGTTTGTGTTGGTGAGAAAAATGAGTGTAAAATAAACTTGCACTTGAAGAAAAGTTTTGTAATGTAAAATACATGATGTGGTTATTAGTTGTTTGAATTTGTTTGTTTGTAAATAAGCAATTTAATAAAAACTTAAATAAAAAGTAAAAATTTAATAACCATTCAACAATTTAGTGTATAAATTCAAAATTAAATTTATTACAGATCTGTGGATACTATTGAAATGCCTTTTTAATCTATTTTCCCTATTATTTTTCAATGTTTCATAACATAAAATGCATTGCGTATTGCCAAAAACATTTTTAATCACGAAATATTTCCCAGCTTCCATAATTATATTATCAATTTTTTGTCTGTAGAAATTTATTAAATTTGAACTTTAATTTCGTTCCGTGTGCTCAAAAAAACTAAACAAAAAACCAGGAAAAAATTAAAACATGCGTGCACAACTTAATTCGTCGCTTGCTCAGTGACGACTAAATGAAAGAGCATAAGCATGTGTGTGATTTTCATCCGCACAATTGAGCTATGGCTTGCGGGTTACTGGTCTTGAGTGAACACATGAGCCGACCGATCAAACAAAAACGGTCGTTGGTTGAGCGAAGAGCAAGCCAAATAAGTACGAAGTTTGGGGGTTTTTTCGCGACAGTGTAGCATCGTGTCAGTGGACGAGTGCTCTTTTTCTGGCAACAAGCACGAGAGAGACCAATTATTTCGAGCTCTGATTTACTGAGAACATAAATCGGCTACTACACAAGCTATTAACACATAATAATTCAGTTATATATTCCGACGCCTGTGAAGTTTTAAAAACAAAAAGAAAGTTGAGAATTCCATCAGCCATACATAGATGCATCAACTACAACAGTATGGGCTTGAGGCAAAAACTAACCAACTTTAACTTAAAAAACCCAGTGTGGACATACGACCCAAATTCGTGCGATACCAGTCTTTCGTCTTATAAAAAGCAAATCACATCAACCACTACACTCAAAATAAATCATAGGTAAAATAAACGAAAAATGTGGTTCATTTTACGAAAATATTCGTTGTTTTTACGGTACGAAATGCTTCGTAAATAGTAGAAATGATATTTGTTTATTTTACGAAATATTTTTGTCTGCAAATAACAAAATTTTGTATTTTTACAAATTTTTTTTTTTCGTAAATTTACGAAAAACAATATTTATATTACAAAAGAAATTTGTGAATCATGAAAATACATTTTGTGTAATTTACGAAATTTTTTGTAAAATTAAAATCTGTACAAAAAATAAAATCTGCAAAAAATTATATTTTCTAACATTTGGGAAATAATTTTGTAGTATAATCTGTAATTCTTGTAATTGGAGGTTGTAATAATTAAGAAAAGAAAAAGGTAATTTAAGGGGAATTGTTACAGCATATGTATTCCTCATATATGTATACATCATATACACATACTAGTACATATTCACACACATACATACATACATACATATTTTGCACTGAAACTCACGAATCAAACTGTGACGAACAACGAATTTTTATGCGAACTTTCGTCATAGAAAATAAAACGCATTTGTTTATATGAAAACTAACACAACACCACCGTCGAACAAAATCCGTCGTGCAAGACGAAATCTGCGATATATGTATTTATTTCTACGAGTATTGCTAGGAACACAATTGGGAGGAACGACGAATTTCGTCCACGTCAACGAATTCGTCGATAAGAGTTCGCTGCGTAAATTCGTCGTGTGAAACACAACAACGACGAATTTACTCAGCGAATTACTCTATAATATTTTATAAAGTTGCTTATTGTCAGTGTGACCATATTAGATAATTTTGGGCTAAATTTAGCTTATTTCTTCTGAATTTAGCTTTAAAACTTTTATTAAGCTCTTAGCTTCTTTTTTTTAGCTCTTTTAAAAACGCTAAAAAAGGCTTTAGTCTTTTTTAATCCAAATTGCGTATTCTCTAACAATATATTAAACACATACGTGATTTAGCTTAATTTTATTTTAAAATCTGGTCACACCGTTTATTGTGTATGTAAAGAGAGTGAGAGGAAACTGTTTTTTTTCGTCGTTCGTCGGCGTACAAAATATAAATAAATCTATCTCAGAGTTCGTCACGCACGACCAATTTCGTTCTACGGCGGTGTTGTGTTCATTTTCATATGAACAAATAAATGTGTTTTATTTTTTTATGACGAAAGTTCGCACCCAAAAATTTGTCGTTCGTCCCAGTTGTGTTTCTAGCATATTTCTTACGCCTATGATCGACAAAAACAATTTTATCTCTCTCTTTGCACAAACAACCAATTATCCAATTATAAGATCCGCTATTTGTTCGTCGTTGGTGTGCCGCGGACGAGATTTGTCGTTCGTTCCAGTTGTCTTCCTAGCGTAAGCCGAAAACTATTTTTTTATTATAATTTTTTATTTTAATTGAAATTTTTGGAATAATTTTGTAGTTATATGTACATATATATTTGGAATAAACATGTCTATAAACTAGTGATGAGCGATAACGTAATTTTTTAATAATGTTTGTCCTTGTGAACGTGATTTCTAAATCGCTGTTCTTTTAAACAGTTTAGCAGTATTTTGTTTGTAGCAGTTCTGTTATTTTAAACTAATAAGAAGAGCAGCAGTGAAATTAAACAGTGATTGTGATCACGGTTTAACACATTTCAGCTTTTCTGCTTTAAAACTATTTATTAGTATTGGTGCCTTGATAAATACTGATAAAAATAGCGACAAGAACAAACAATTACAGCCATGTCAAAAATAGGGTTATCAAACAAATAAATAAAACAACCCTGATTATATTAACTGCTGCACGGACGACATTGTTGCTTGTGATTTTGTTATTAAAATTTTGTTACTTAAATTAAAATAAAACAAAGTTTGAAAAAATTTAAGTTTATGCGATTTCTAAAACTTGCTTGTGTTGAGGAGGATGGCCAGCGTTGCCATATTTTCTTCCCAAAAACCTTCAAGTCCGACAAAAATTAAAAATCTTTTTTTTTTTTTAAGTGATTTCACTCAAAATATATTAATATGCATTGGTTTTACTGAATTCGAATTCAGAAAAAAATTATTTTATTTCAAATGAACTAATTCTACATGAATAGCATCAGTTAATTGATCGGAAGTCATACAGGATATATTCATCATTGCGCAGAACAAAGTTGCTATCACATTATTAAGGGTAAAATGAAAAATGTGATGGAAACTCTTGTGTACGTGTGATGTTGCATCTCTCTATAACTAATGTATATAACATTTAGTCGAACTGCTCACTCCAGTGATTTTTACCAATCAATGATACCATAAATATTAATATAATTTTTATTATTTTAATTGTTTTTATTTTAAAAAGTCAATTCAAAATATACAAGTAAATAAAATATTTAAAATTAAAGATAGAAATAAGCAAAAACAGAATAACCTAGGCGGTATCCAGCCCTCTTCACACCTTTTCATCGCCAATGCATCTTGCTTTTTACAAATATCTAAAAAAAATTTAAAAGAAATATATTTATTAAATTAAATTTTGTAAATTTCTTTTATTCACTATTGTTATTACTTATCTTTTTAACACTTATAAATTTTAATTTTCACAGACAGAATGATTTGTATTTTTTGTAATAAAATTCGGGTTTTAAAAGTTTTGGCATATTTATATTAGATGTCCCACTCTAACATACATATATCCTAGAGTGGAGCAACTATAATTAATATATACATAAATATACATCATCACTTCCGATCAAATGATCACTCAATTGACTGTCACTATTGAATTCAATGTAAAATTGCGGCAAATGTGCTAGTGAAAAAATTCTGTTTGTGTTAGTTTCAGTTATTCATTTCTTGTAGGGAACAAACGTAAAGGTAAATAACACAAAATATTTACGGAATAGAACATGTATAAGATAAATATGTATATGTATGCACATAATTCATATTTTTAATGAAGGAAAGAAGAAAAAATGTCAATACTTTAGTCAAAAGGACATTAAATGATATATTAAAAGTATTAAATATCATATTCTTAAAAATCTTATTTTTAACAAAGACATTTTTTGGTCTTTTTAACATCCTGAAAAACTTCGAAAATAAGATAAATCTTCACATATGGTAACGCTGATAATGGCAAGCAGAAGGCAATTGTTTTCTTTTGCAACTAATTTCATTGTGAAACGCGATGTCCAAATCGGATTTGCCAGTAGCAAAGCATTGCCGCCGCGTTATTTCGGTATGCTCCATACAAATGGACATGAGAACTTTTGACAGCTAAAAAACGTTTGCCGCTTTTGTTTAGGGGATGGCTGTTAGCAATCAACCCCGTCCAAAAATTTGGACTCCAAATGTTGAGAATTATCGTATAAGAGGCAGAGAGACAATAAAATTGCAAATTCTTGACAAAAGCTGAAGGTATAAAAAAATTAATGTGCTAGCTTTATTTACTGTAAAGTAAGCATACAAGAACAATCATAGTTTGTATGAAAGAAATATATTTCCAAAACCTGTTACTTGATAAATTCAGTCACAGTTGAGACTTGTGATTTTTCAATCGCTGTGAAAAAGTAAAAGGTTTTGATATATAGCTCAACTCTACTATAAACCTCCTATCTTATGAGCATACTTTCAAAAATTATTTGAGAACTTACATAAGCTTTTTGGAAATTCCAATAGAATAAGCAAAAGAAGAAATGATTTATATTCGATGTGCATCTATTTTATTATCCTATCAATAAAAGTATTATAAGGCAAAACGATAATAAAAATCTATAATAATCACTTATTAAATTTATTATTTTATTTTATTATATTCTTCTCCAATTTTATTTCAAAAATGTCGCAATATCTCAAAAATTTCATTACGATTTATACAAATATTTTTCATTCGGTTGACAGATTATTGCAGCTAGTTTTATATTGGGACTCGCATTATTACCAAAAACAAAAAATACTAAAACAGGTTATAGTTATAAGTGTCCGCACGGGATGAATTTATATCATGATGAATGAAGAACTTCACATAAAAAATGGTATAAAAAATGCTGTTTTTATATGAACTTGTTCATTCATTATAAATTAATCAAATGAGGATACAAAATTAAAAAAAAAAATAAATTAAGAAAGTGGAAATACATATACTTCGTCTTAGAAAAATTTTCCTATCAAAAGATTGATTTCCCACAATTCGTATTGTTGTTGATACTCATAAGTTCTGATTTACGGATTTCATTTTACATCCTTTACAATTTCCTCAAAATAAAAACAAAACTTAATTGAAAAATTAAATTAAAACGCGAACTCAAGACAAAATAAATAAATTTCTTTGGCTAAAACCATACAGTTCGACTAAAACTCATGACGCAATTTATTTTGGTTTTAGAAAAAATTATAATAGTATATTTTCTTGATTAATCGCGTTTAACCGATAATCGCGATTAATCGCATATTTTTTAATCGTAACAGCGATTATGAAAATCTGCAATTACTTCCCAACCCTAGTTGAGAGCATCCAAGTGTTCCTTCATACAGTCAACAGTCAAGTTCTTAGGTCACATCGTAAGTTTAAATGGTATACAACCTGGAGAAGAAAAGACGAAATCTATTACTGAATTTTCCGGAAAGTGTTTCAGATGTGCGCAAGTTCTTGTGAATTACTGGGTTCTTCTGCAAATTTGTTCAAGAATATAGCGTAAAGGCTATGCCACTAACCAAATTACTAAAAAAAGATGCTATTTTTATTCGGGGCAAATAGTAAGAACAAGCTCTATATGATGTTTCCAAAGAACACCAGGTACACACTGATGCTAGTAGTATTGGTTTATCCGGTATTTTAATGCAGTTGGAAGAGAGAAAGTTTCGTCCAGTCATCTATTATAGTCGCAAGTGTACCGATGCCGAGAGCAGGTATGCTAGTCATGAGGTTGAAGTTTTGGCGATTGTAGAGACGGTAGAGAGATTTCGTATCTATTTATTGCGTACAACTTTCCATATTGTGACAGATTGCAATTCAGTGGCTACACCAAAGGCAACGTCACCATTGCCTCATCGTATTGCTAGGTGGTGGCTAAAGCTGCAGGAATTTGATTATAACATCGTTCACCGCCCTGGTGCGAGGATGTCTCATGTTGATGGCATGAGTAGGAGTCCTACCTTACCCCCTAACGGAACACAAACAGTTGCAGAGAGAGTGCACCGATGTTGGCGATTGGGTGTATCAAATTTAGATGACAGACGAGAAGCTAAAAAACATAGTCAGCATTCTAAAGAGTCAAGTCATAGTCGGACCAAAAGAGTTGGCACAAATACAGACAAATTATGAAATGAATCGAAGACGCTTGTAGACCATAGAAAATGCTTAGTTATCTCCAAGAAGATACATTGGCGCGAGTTTCAAAAGCGTGCCTTGACGATGTAGGTCACTTTATTTTGGAGAAGACCCTGAAAAGGCTACAGAGAGATTTTTGGTTTCCACGGATGAAGAACTATCTGAAATCCTACATATCTGCGTGCTCTGAGTGCTGTTTCAATAAGGCTAAAGGCGGGAAACCTGAAGCTGAGCTACATTTCGACGAAGTTCTTCATATAGACCATTTGGGCCCGTTCCCCAAAAGCAAAAAGAGCAATTTGAATGTACTGGCCATCGTATGTTCTTTTAGTAAGTACACAATAATTAAGCCAACGCGAAATCCGAAGACAACCCCGGTAAGTACTGCACTGCAAGGAGTAATGTCAATATTTGGTTAACCGCTGAGGATCATCTCGGATAGAGGCACAGCATTTGCAGCTGCGGAGTTCAAACGATTTACGGGAAAATACGGAATACAACACATTCAAACGGCAGTAAGAATGCCAAGGGCAAATGGCCATGTTGAGAGAGAAAATCAAACGTTTTTACATGCATTGAAATGATCTATTGAGACACCAAAAGATTGGGACCAAAAGGCACCAATTATTCAATGGAGTATGAACTCTCAGACTAATTCTACCACAAAGTTTAGCCCAAACGAACTAGTGTTCAACTCTAACCCTCGAGATATTAGTTGCAACAGAATGATGCAAGCAATAAACGATGACACATAAGACGCTTCTGATACGGCAGATAAATATGAGCAAGCTGATTCAAATATCAAAAACCAACGATTAAGATGGAAGTCTCGATATGACAACCGTCATTTAAAACGAACTAGGTATAACATTGGCGATTTGGTAGTAGTTGACTACGTTTCTCCTGCAACTGGTGAATCACATAAACTGGATCCGAAGTATAAAGGTCCATATGTGGTCACGAAGATTTTAGGAAACGATGGTACGTTGTAGAAGATTTACCGGATTTGCCGATTACACAACGAAGATACTGCCATGTCATGTCAACTGATCATATGAATCCATGGTGTCATGACAATCCTGACATAGAACTAGAATCCGACGATGAAACCGAAGATGACCAAGGTGAAGCCGTCCAAGAGGACTTGATGCCAGGAGTGGCCGAGTTGTTAACGTCAAAAGAGGCAGTCGTTGTTGAGCAGTCATAGCGAGAAGACATAAAACACATACCTTATATTTTGTACCAATAGACTTTATATTTTCACTTTTATTTCATTGAACAATAAATATAAATGAATTACATATAAATGTGGACATCCTTTAACACTATTAACAGTATTTTGAAAAAGTTTTGTGACTGCCTGTACACGACCTATGGCTTCACATAGAAAGTAGCAACGTGGTTGTTAAATATTTAAATTCCACAAAAGAACCGTAAGATTATACGGTTGGTTATCCGTGGCAGATCAGTCGACCAATGCGAGCGAGGCGAAAAACTCTCGAAGGCCAAACAACACATACAAGCCTGACCGTATTTAAAAAATAAATACGATGACGCGATAGCTAGTCTGCAACATAGAGCTGCTTAACGGCAACGATTTATTTTAAAAATTCGTTAATGTATTAAAATTAATAAAAAATTTTGATTTTTACTAGAGATGTGCACGTGAGCATTTTTTGACACACGACACTCACCCAGTAAAATATTTTACTCACGTACTTTCACGCACGAATGATATTGGAAATTTTCACGATCGCGCACGTTCACGAATGAAATATTCTTAATCACGATCATGCACGCTTCGAAAAAATATAGTATATGTGATTCAATTTGTTTTTTTTTTTTCGAAAAATAGGTTCGTACACATCCATACATCGTAGGTATGCATGGATGTACATACATATGTAGGTAAATTAAAATTAAGCAATGTTAATTTTTTTTATTTATTTATGAAGCATCATGGTGTTTTTGAATGTTTTTGTCTTGTCATAGTAAGGTTAGGAAGGGTGGTGCCACAACGCACCTCTACGCGGTGACCCAGTTGGGTCCATTGAGCTTTGGTCATAGTAAAATAACAATTATTGCCAACTTTAAAATAAAAAAATTAATAAAATGGGGTTGAATCATGGTTTCAAGTCGTGACGAACTGATTCGATTTAGGGGAAACATGCATGATTTTCACATTAGCTTGTCATTAGAGATACATAAGCGGAATTCACTGTTCGTATTAAATTTAAAACCCTTTTAAATATACTACGATTTTAAGCGTCCAAGCGTGAGCGATTTTTTCTTCTGTATTGTAAAAACGTTTATTATTCAATTCAAAGAGACTCTCTGAGAGAATTTGTATGTAGCTTGTTCTTCTTTTGTACTAACTCTGGTAAATAAATTCAGCTACAACATCTACTACAGTTTTTAGTATAGTACACAGAAAAAAATGATTTGTAAATACAATTAATTTTTTTGTTATATCAGTTAAATAATTAATTGATTTTGAACCTACAACGATTTTTGTAAATAAAGGGTGTTTTTTATTGAGGTATAGAACTTTAAGTTGGCATCACTTTTTAACTGGCGGCCATTTTGTCAGCTGTCAAGTGATTAATATTTAGTTTGGTTTGCCATTCCATCGTGAACAGGTTGGCAAAAGAACAACGCTTGCAAATCGTGCAAATTTATTTCGAAAATAATGGTTCAGTTCGCGAAGTTTACCGCAAGCTCCGTCCATTTTATGGTCGACATAATCGTCTTTCAGAGCAATTAATTCGGTTAACCATGGATCGTTTTCGCACTACGTTTACTCTATGTGATAATACGCATCCGCAGAGACGTCGAACAGTGCGCACCGAAGAAACAATTGCCGCTGTAGAGCAAAGTGTTGAAGAGGACCCGAATGAATCGATTCGCCACCGTGCACAGCAATTGGAGCCGACTAACCGACTATTTTGTTCCCGAATTGGATGGCATGAATGTGGATGAGTTGTGGTTCCAACAAGACGGCGCTACATGCCACACAGCGCACGTCACAATCGATTTATTGAAGGAAACATTCGATGAGCGCATAATTTCGCGGAATGGACCTGTCAATTGGCCACCAGGATCGTGTGATTTGACACCATTGGATTATTTTCTTTGGGGATATGTGAAGTCGCTCGTCTACGCCAACAAACCAGAAACGTTAGGGGACTTGGAAGCCAACATTCGTGGCGTTATTGCCAACATACGGCCCCATATGCTCGAAAAAGTGGTTGAAAATTGGACCTGTAGAATTAGCTTTATTCGAGCCAGCCGCGGCGGCCACATGCCCGAAATCATATTTAAACAATAATGGCACAAAATTATCCTTCCAATAAAGCCAAATTGATGGACATTAAAACGATTTTCTTGTGTTTTATTTCAATTCGAAGTTCTATACCCCTCAAAAAAACACCCTATACAATTAAGGAAATTGTAAGTTGAAGGAAAATCTTAAAAATATTTTCAATTAAATATATCAACAAATAATTTGTTGGAATTTATTTTTTTTCAACATTTATTTTTGTTAGATTTAAAGTTATTTCAATTAAAGTTATTGTTATATTAACAATGTGAATTGTTGAATTTCTGTATCATAATTCTTATTATTAACAAGCTTTTTATACACAATCACAATCCTCGAAACGATTTTTTGCTTGTCTGCGAAAAACACTAAATGTATTTGGGCGGAGTTGAACCGGCAACATCAACATTAATAAACTGACTCACTTATCTCTCAGCTAAAGAGCAACACTTTATTAAATACGCAAATGATGAATACACACAAAATATGATTTCTTGTTTCTTCTACATGTGCTCATTCCATTATGATATAATTTAACAAATAATTTTGTTGAGTAATTTAATTGACTACAAAAATTTAAATTTGTTATATCAACAATGATGATTGTTAATTTTTAAATTAAATGTCAACAATTTGTTTTGTTGGTTGCATTTAGATGATATTTTTTTCTGTGTAGATGGTGTAGGCATAGTTAATTAAAAATGTATGCATTTTGTTGTTGCCGTGTTTTAAATTTACCACGATTTATCGAAGCTACAATATGTCAAAGATCTACAATAGCCAACCGTGAATACCGCCATGGTTTGGTTGTGCGAGAACTTATGCAAATACATTTTTTTTTAGAAAACGGCCGTTAGTATATAAAGATAGACTTTTTTTGATATTGATATTTATTTTATAACTAAAACTATAATTTGTTTCGTTTCAGGACGTTCTGCAATATAAAATTGATAGTTCTGTCTCAGTGTTTCTGGTAGCTGTTTTAGAGTATATTTCTGCCGACATATTAAAACTGGCTGGTAATTATGTAAGAAAAATTAAACACTGTGAAATATCAAAGGAAGATATTGAAGTAGCAATGTGCGCCGATAAGGTAAGAAAATATCGAATACTTTTTTGTGTTATTGGTTAAGCACCTTATATATGCATTTCGTTCCTGTTTAAGGAACTCATCAGTAGACTTCAAACAAAAATTTTTGAAATAATTAAAAACGAAATGCATATGTAAGCAAAAATTCCTAATAGTTAAGTTAAAACCTGAATGTCAAATAAATATACTTCGGTATATCTTACATACATACATATGTATATAAAAATATATAATTAATGTTATTTGTTTTAGGTTTTAATGGATATGTTTTGCCAAACAGATATAAAAGCAAATGTTATGTCTAGTCCTTTACCAACGCTGCCGGCACAGCGCACTAGTACAACTTACGAAGAAGTTGTAAAAGATTTAATAAATGACGAGAAACAGTATCAACGTGATTTACACATGATTATTCGAGTATTTCGAGAGGAGCTTGCGAAAATTGTTCGAAGTCCTAAAGAACTCGATCCGATATTTTCAAATATTATGGATATTTATGAAGTGACTGTTACACTATTAGGTTCATTGGAAGATGTAATTGAAATGTCGCAGGAGCAAAATGCTCCGTGTGTTGGGAATTGCTTTGAAGAATTAGCCGAAGCTGAAGAATTTGATGTTTATACGAAATATGCACAGGAAGTTACGTCGCAGGAATCTAAAGATGCCTTAACGGATTTATTGGCAAAACCAGATGTATGTCCAAGATTTATTGATTTTTACACATTTATTACTAATTTAAAGTTATTTTTCGATTAATTTGTTCAATTTAGGCAATGTCGTTAATGTCCGCTGGTCACGGCTTTCGTGAAGCTGTTAAATATTTTTTGCCGAAACTATTATTAGTACCTATATGGCATGCATTTGTATATTTTGATTATATTAAAATTTTAATGAAGTACAGTCCAACGCAAGATGATATCGAGAGTTTTGAGCAAGTGCAAGGCTTGCTGCGACCACTTAGATGTGATCTTGAAAATATTATAGCCGCGTTACCAAAGTAAATCTCAGAATGCAATGCAATTGAAAGTTGAAATATATAATTAAAAATCGTTAAATTTTCAGAGAATCTTACGTAGCTATGAGCAGTAGAGCACGCCGACAATTAGCTATTGAACGCACAAGGGAACTTCAAAATACTGTAGAGCATTGGGATAAGGATGTGGGACAAAATTGCAATGAATTTATTCGAGGTGAATAAAAGTATATATCGATACATAAAACTCAAGTTAGAATTTTTAGATATTCGTTTTAGCAAATAACTTGCAATTTGTTTTCGGGCAAGTTTGAGTTTATTGTAGTTGTGTATAAATATGTATATAAAATAAATAAAAAATCTGATTTAAAATTTTTTTTTTCAGTTAGGCGTTTTGCGTTTTATGTAACGATAACTACACATATTTTAAATCAATAGAAATGCCATCATAATTACAATTCCATAAAATTTCATTATTTTAAAGTATTTATAGATCTGTTCATTTACTTTCCCAGCAGAAACTAGCAACGAGAGATTATGGCAGAAATTTACAAAATTACTCTCCTAAATATGAAAAAGTAAATGAACGCTTTACTTGTAAAAACTTGCAAGAAAATCAGAACCATGGTTGGAAATCATGATACAATTGTAATTTTTATGATGTATTTTGTTTGATAATATTTTAAACTGCAATTTTTTTTAGAAATTGACAATTAATATGAAATACTTTACAAACTTTTATGTATTTTTACTATTTTTATGCATTTTTCATAATTTTTAAATTTTATTCATTAAGGGCCATTATTACAACTTTAAGTTAGTTAAAAGTAGGATTTTATCGGACTTTATACGTCCATTATTGCAAATTTGATTTAACTTACCAGGTAGGATAAACTTGCCTGTAATATATCGCCCACTTTAGGTTAAAGTAAAATTTTGCAAATGATAAAGTTTCTATACGTCCGATAAAATCCTACTTTTAACTAACTTTAAGTTGTAATAATGGCACTAACAAATACAAAAATGCCACTTTCCATCTATTATCATATATGATAATATAATATATATATGAAATTAATTGCCAATAAAATTGAGTTTATGTGGCTTAATGAACGAAAAACAATAAATTACGAAAATATAATTTCTTTTTTCATACGTATACATGTTTTTAACAAAGAAATGCACATTTTTCAGTTTTCCTTTTTCAGATATTTTTTTGAAATAAATAATTTGACAAATAACACACAACAGGTGGTGGTATAATTCTTGCAAGTAAAAATTTTACTAGTAATAATTTGTAGGAATTTTTTTGCCTCTCAATTTTTCTCTCTCTTTTGACGCTCTCTTCTTGCAAACTTTTTGAGTTAATGAACACTTTCCAGTAACAATTGTTACAAATTCGTAACAATTTTAAGTAAATGAACAAACCTTATGTATTAACAAATGCACATAAAATAATTAATGAAAATATTTAAAGGTTCTTTTAAGTAGAAAAAATTTCTTAAGCAATATTTTCGATTACTCTTCATTAAAAATTGAAAATGTTTTTTTTTTTTTCAATTAATGTGATTCGATTGGAACATTAATATTAAAAACAAAACCAAAAAACTTATAGTTACTTTCGTTTCTAAATAATATTCGATCGAAACGTACGTTGGTATTTAAAAAAACAGGCCCTTTGTGTTGAAATAAGTATGTTCAAACAATTTCTCTTTGTAAAGTTAACAAGTAGGGGCCGTATGCAGTGAATACAGTGTAAATGGAAGATAATATCGAAAGTGAGCAGTTTTTTATGTACATATTACCGAATTTTGGTGAATTAGTATATTGGATCGATTAAATCGAAATTACTGAAGTGGCCTTTAAAGTAAACAAATAGAACTATAAAGTCTTTTGCCATTTTGGCTTTCAAAAAGTGATAACAGATGACAGCTATAACACCATCCCAGTTCTTTAGTACAATTACCTAAAACGAAATATTTACTGTACGGCGGGTTTTTCAATGCACGCTTAATCCAATTGAAAAGGTCTAATTAAAAATTGTCACTTGAGAATGCGTGAGCGAGTGAAAAAGTAATTTGTTATCCAGCTCTTTTTAAAATGAAGTGACGTGAACGTTAGTTACAAAGAAAATTATGGCCACAAAAAATGGGTGAATTTTCCTATGTGCATAGACTGAAAACTATTTTCATTAGTTCTCTAAATAAAAATAACATATATGACTATAAACACAATGTTTGCGGTGCGGTGCGATTTCTCGTTGCGGGAGAGAAAAATAAACATAATACAACGGAAGACGGCGACTGCAATACTTGCCATTGTCCGCAATGAAAATAAAATAAATTTTTTTTCTTCAAAATCGTATGAAAAACCGCACCGCAATAAATTATCGTTACATTGTGTTCAGACTTGGTTCTCTCTCTCTCTCTCTATGTCTTCCTCTCTACGTCCCATTCGAACGTCGATTCATTCGATTTTTGTAATATTATAGATGAGATGACATGATATGTTTTTTTATTAACTTGAAATATTCTTGTTGTTTCTTCTTCGTAAAGAGGATGTTTTAGGAAAACTAGGATCTGGCAAAAGAGTAGCTGAGCGAAAAGTTTATCTATTTGATGGTTTAATGTTACTTTGCAAGCCTAATATGAAACGGCAGGCGAATTCTGCAAATGCACAAGTTTATGAATATAGGCTTAAAGAAAAATTCTTTATGAGACGTGTGGAAATAAATGATCGTGTTGACACCGATGAGTTAAAGAACGCATTTGAGATTGCGCCACGAGTGCAACCTCCTGTAACACTTACTGCTAAAAGCCCTCAACACAAGAACGACTGGATGGCAGATCTCATAATGGTTAACACCAAATCAATGTTAGATCGAATACTTGATAGCATATTACTGGATATTGAAAAAAAGCATCCGTTAAGAATGCCCAGCACTGACCTGTACAAATTTGCAGAACCCGACAGTCCTGATAATATAGTACTAGAAGAAAGGGAAAGCGCTGGTGTGCCACTTATAAAGGTAATGAATAATAAATATTTTCTTATGATGAATATCAACTTCAGATTAATAAAAAATTTTATATCTTAACAGGGCGCAACATTATGCAAACTTATTGAAAGGTTAACTTATCATATTTACGCAGATCCTATGTTCGTTCGAACTTTTCTCACTACATATCGATATTTTTGTACGCCGCAAAGTCTTCTTTCTTTGCTAATAGAGCGTTTCAACATACCCGATCCCAGTTTAGTTTATACTGAACAGAATAATAGCGAAAAGGATCCTTTAAGCTGTGACACTGACAAATTACATAAGAACTCGCAACGGGAAGATTGGAAACGATATCGGAAGGAGTATGTACAGCCTGTGCAATTTCGCGTTCTGAACGTGTTGCGCCATTGGGTGGATCATCATTTTTATGACTTTGAAAAAGATCCAACTTTATTAGAAAAACTCTTACAATTTTTGGAAAGCGTCAATGGAAAATCTATGAGAAAATGGGTTGACTCTGTATTAAAAATTGTTCAAAGAAAGGTAAGTACAAATTTAAATTTAAATCAAGCAATTAGATACATAGTTGCAATATCCCTCCCAGTCCCAGAATATTTTACATATTACCGGCAATTTAGCAGCTTTGCTAGCTAGTACACAAAAAAAGTTTTAAAATCAAGAAAAAACAATTTCAACTTTTAATTTTTGTTATTAAAATAAAAATGAAGATTTTTAAAATAACACAATTTTTAAATTCAACTTTTGGTGAATTTTTTTTTCTGTGTTTGTTGTAAGGAAAATTAAATTTTTCTATTTTTCCAACAACAAAAAAACCTGAAATGAATACCTTTAATATAATAATAAATAATAACAAAAGTTAAACATTTTAAAAAACCCCCGAATATTTCTAGAAAAGATGTGATATCTTATAAGCGGCTAGACAGATTTTCTTAAAAAAACCTTTCAAACAAATAGAAAAAAACTAACTGAAAATCGGTGCAGCCGTTTGGTCTATACGTGGACACGGACATACACACAGATACGCAGATACACTACAAACTTATAACACCCCTTTTTTGGTCGGGTGTTAAAAATTAACATTCCCAGGCAGAAATTGTGACTTTTCCCCAAAAATATGGTGGTGGTACCACAACACTGTAAATACAAAATTACGACTCTTCCAAAATTGTTGTACCACCACAGTACTGTAAACACAATAATATGTCTTATAGCATGTTCACACAGAGAGCAATTATCGAGGTTCGCTCTCTCATTCACGGTTCGCGGTCGAATCTTGATTGAATCAACATGGTTCGCCATACAAATTTTTGAGAGCGAACCATCTTGGTTCATTTTGAACCTTGCTGCGAACCACGAAGAAATTGCTGTCATCGCTAGTTTTGATAACAAATTATTGCTAATATATCTGAACCAGCTACCAAAACAAAATGAGTGAACACACACACATACACATGAGTAAACAAAAAACAAACCAAAAAAAAATAAAAAATGGATGCGTGTATGAATTAAAAAAATAGAACACATTTTATTAATTATTTTTTGCTTAATTTGTTTATCTACTGTAAATAACAAAAATTAAAAATTTTAAAAACCTACGACTTTTTTCAGAAAAGATGTTATATCTTCTAAACGGCTGGACCTATTTTCTTCAAACATAGCTAAGAACCCTCTCGATCAAGTCATCTTTCAAACAGAAAAAACTAAATGAAAATCGGTTCAGCCGTTTGGCCTGTACGTGGACACGGACAGACACACATACACACAGATACACACTACAAACTTATAACACCCCTTTTTTAGTCGGCGGTTAAAAAGCAAATAACACAAAACAAAACTCCTGCCAACTATTCACGTATATATGTATGTGTGCATGTATCTATATATGTAAATAAAAAGAGTGATGCCAACTTTTGATACTCAAAAAGCGTAAAAATTTTTTGAAAAAGGTCTAAATTGAAAAAATATACGTTTAGCGCTAAATAAAATGTTTCAGTTGTAAATCAAAACATCAAAAACATTTTTGTACAGTAATTTATTATAAAACCATGAGATCAACACATACATAACTTGAGATATTACATTTCATATAAGCCCAATTCACAATCTTCTGCAAATGGTCTTGCATCGTTGCATTTGCAAAGTGGTATAGTATATTGATACTCACCACTAATAATTGTTAAGTGGTGAATATCAATATACTATACTATTTTGCACATGCAACGATGCAATATCATTTGCACAAGATTGTGAATTGGGCTATTGCATTTCAATAAGGTACCTACAAATAGTGTACATACATATATAAGAGAAGTATATATACATATGTATGTATGGACGTTTACATAAGTACATGAATATACACAGAAAAAACTAAATTTCATTTTCAGTAACCAAATTCGTTGAATCAGTAAATATTTTATTTGAATGCGGTCCTACAAATAATTTTGTAAATTCTGATAAAAATTTTAATTAATCATAGTTCGGCTGAAAGAAAATGTTATTTCAGTGTGTTGGTGCTTATCTCGCTTGTTGATAGGAACAACGTGCTGTTGTGAGTTTGTTGTTGTTTATTTTGATTAATCGTGTTGTGTACATGTAAATGCCGAAAAGTAGCCGACAAACGTCGTGGCCTGTTTCTTCTCTACACAGTTTTTTGGTACAAATTAATTTAATGAAACAGTACAGAATATTTACTGAAAGTAAGTTTGATTTCAAACAAATATTTGTTTAAAAATTTTTTAAGAATAATTTTTTCTGTGTAAGATTGGTGGTTTTAAAATAAAATTTCGATTTCTCGCTCTTCCTAAAACATACATTATCTGTTTTTATCAAAGCGCAAAAGATTTGGAAGAAATAAAAGATTATTCTATAGTCTTCTTCTTTTTTAAATTAATAAAGCAAACTAGCAAAATTAAATGAGTAAAAAGTCGATATTATTAGATTAAAGGAAGAAAAAGTGTACAAAGATTATACATATCTGTTGTGTATTGGACGTCGAACTTTAAACCCAAGTGGCAACGCTATAGTTTTTTATTAACTTTTGTATTGTATCTTTTACACGTTTTTTATTGTATTGCTTTTTATTGTATTGCATCATCTTTTTTAGTTTTTGAAACATTAGTCTTGAATTAACTGTCATTTTTAATAAACTTGTTCTTGAGTAAATTGATTTTAAATAAATGGACATAATAGTGGTGTCAGAAGTGGTAGCTGCACATTGAAAAAAAAAACAGAAATGGATGCAGCACAAATTGAACCCTTGACGAAAATTATTGCTGATGCCATTCGGCAAGCGGTATAACAAGCAACACAGGTAGTATTAAGCAACACGCCATCACCGAGTTATTCATCATGTGCCAAACCACCACCGTTTTCTATACCAGATCTTTAGAGAATTCTACTGTTCAAGATTATTTTACTCGCTTAGAATGGGCTCTCCAGCTAAGCAAAGTCCCTGAAGAACAATATGCAAATTATTCCAGGGTCCATATGGGTCCCGAATTAAACAACGCCCTAAAAATACTGATGAGTCCGGAATCACCGGAAAGTGCTTCATACAGTGAGCTGAAAAAATTATTGATACAACATTTTGACTCCGAGAAAAACAAATATGCAGAGAGCATACAATTTAGAAGAATAGCACAAGAAAACGGCGAGTCTATAGCAAACTTTGCTTTGAGGCTCAAACAAGCTACAACAGCATGCGAATATACAGAATTCCTAGATAGGATGTTGATAGAGCAGTTTCTGGTTGGTCTAAAATCGCAGTCAATATGTGATGAGATAATTGCTAAGAAGCCGTCAACATTCAAAGATGCTTACGAGATAGCGCACGCTTTGGAATCATCACACCAAACAGCAGTTGATATGAAAGCACCATTAGCGAACTCGGAAAACGGTAGTGCAGAAATTAACAAAATTAATATTTTTTCACAGAGACATAAAGAAAAGAAACATGGACCCAGTGCGGCACAAAGAAGTAATGGCACTAAAGGTATGCATGAAGAAAACGTGAAGATAAACATCCCGTGTTACGGATGCGGTGGACAACACCAGTGGAAGTCTTGCCGATTTCGTAGCGCGACGTGTTACAGTTGTGGGAAGACCGGCCACATTTCTAAAGTGTGTAAAGCAAAGACAATGCAACTGACCGAAGAGGAGCCGAAGTCAGACGAGGATGTTGTGGAGTGTATTCACAAAATTAATATGTTAAGCCCAAGTAAACGAATGATTAAGGCAACAATAAATGGCATTGTTTTACAAATGGAATTAGACACCGGTGCGCCATGTGGCATGATAAGCGAAACAACGCTTAAGAAATTAAAAAACGTAGGTCGTCTACAAAAGACAGACAGGCAATTTTGCAGTTATACGGGCCACAGCATAAAATATTTAGGCCGTACAACAGTGAATGTTAGTGTAGGTGTAACTAATCGGAGACTGAACTTATATGTAGTTGATGGCCACTTCGACTCTTTATTCGGAAGGGAGTGGATTTCACATTTTGTTGACGAAATTGATTTTAAAAAAATATTTTCTACGTCAGATCAGGTAAACACTATCAAATTAGCATCACCATCGTTAACACCGAAACAAAGAGAATCTCTTCAGCAAGTTTTAAGCTTATACGAGGAGTTATTTAGTAATACAGCGGGTAAATTGGTCGGCCCGCCCATCAAGTGTCATTTCAAGCCCGACAGTGCACCGATTTTTTTAAGAGCCCGTGAAATACCTTTAGCTTTACGTGAAGCATATGCTGCTGAAATAGACTCAAAAATTGCATCGGGAATATATAAACGCGTGGAGTTTTCAGAATGGGCATCAACTACGCATGTCAACAAAAGCAATGGCAAAATAAGAATTACGGGGAACTATAAGCCCACTCTTAATCCAAGAATCTTCATAGACGAGCACCCAATTCCGCGGCCTGAACAGTTGTTTAACAAAATGAAGGGAGCTAAAATATTTTGTCACCTCGATGTCACGGATGCGTACTCCCACCTTCCCGTCGATGAAGAATTTAGTCAGGCTCTAACGTTGAACACGCCGACACATGGGCTTATACGGCCAACAAGAGCTGTTTACGGGGCAGCAAACATCCCTGCCATGTGGCAGCGCCGTATGGAGACGGTGCTGCAGGGGATCAGTAATGTATGCAATTTTTTTGACGACATTTTGATTTACGCTACGGATTTTAATAACATGTTACTTACGCTGCAAACTACACTGGAGCGCTTCCGTAGGCAAGGGCTACGTTTGAATCGTTCTAAATGTGTGTTCGCAGCTCCTGCTGTCGAGTTTTTGGGACACATAGTGGACTCCAATGGTATCCACAACTCGGGTAAGCATATTACAGCGGTTAAAGATGCACCTAAGCCATCCAGCGTGGAGGAACTTCAACTTTTTTTGGGTAAGGCTACTTACTATAATGCCTTTATACCAAACCTATCAACTAGAGATCGACCGCTACGAGATGTTTTAAAAGGAGATAAATATATTTGGACGGATGAGGCTGAAAAAGCATATAAGGACATAAAAGAAGCTTTAACGTCTCCACAAGTCCTTATGCCGTACGACCCGAATTTGCCTCTTATTTTAGCGACGGACGCCAGTAAAATAGGTCTAGGAGCTGTATTATCACACCGTGTAGGGGATAAACTAGAAAGACCCATAGCGTATGCTAGTCGCACCTTGACACCTGTTGAGCAAAAATATCCCCAGATGAACAAAGAGGCTCTGGCGATAATATGGGCAGTTCAAAAATTTTTCTTGTACTTGTATGCACGCCACTGGACATTGATCACCGACCACAAACCCCTGTCCCAAATTTTACATCCCCACAAATCATTACCTACACTGTGCATCAGCAGAATGTCGAACTATGCAGACTTCCTTTCTAATTTTGATTTCGATATCGAGTTTAAAAACACAAAAGCGAATGTGAATGCTGATTACTGTTCCCGAGCAGTACGAATTGATAGAATAAACCAGATCGGAATGGGTGGATCCACTTCAAATGTTGACGCAAATTACGATGGATTTGATAATTTTATGCTTTGCCAAGTAAAACAGTTGCCAGTAAGAAGCGAAGCAGTAGCGCGCGAAACAGCGAAAGAGAAATATCTTGGGCACATTTTACGTTTGCTCGAAGAAGGGAAAAGCCTAAAACAACACGGATTTAAAGAGCCGGAAATGAATTACAAACTGACAACTGGCTGCCTTACTTACGAACACAGAGTCGTGATACCGGGAAAGCTACGACAACGGATATTAGCAGACCTGCATTTGGCACACTTAGGTATGGTAAAAATGAAGGGTCTGGCGAGGTCGTTTGTATACTGGCCGGGCATCGATGCCGAAATAGAAAATATTGCTCGAAACTGTGCCGACTGTGCGCGAAATGCTCTTAATCCGCCAAAGTTCCGAAAACATCACTGGGAGTACTCCAAAGGTCCTTGGGATCGTATCCATGTGGATTTCGCTGGGCCATTTGAGGGCGCGATGTTGCTAATTGTAACCGACGCATTCAGCAAGTGGGTGGAAGTAAAAATCACGAACTCTACCAGTACCGCCGCCACAAACGAACTGTTCGCTGCTTATGGGGTACCAGTTACTTTAGTCTCAGACAACGGTACATGCTTTACGTCCACTGAATTTCGAGACTACCTTGGTATGATTGGTGTTAAATATCATAAACGTACGGCACCCTACCACCCTTCCAGTAATGGGCAGGTAGAAAGATACGTTCAAACCGTTAAAAACGCTTTAAAAACTATGGGCAGTACTAGACGCACACTTCAGGCGAACGTAAACGAATTTCTGAGACAGTATAGAAAGGCCCCACATTCAACAACAGGTCAATCACCAGAACAAATGTTTTTAGGTCGGTCCATTCGTACAAGATTAGATCTCGTATATCCGAATGATATTCCCAGTAAAGTTATGCAAAAACAATATATGGAATTCTTACCAAAGTACCGAAAGTTTGAAGAAGGGAGAAGGGTACAATTCTTGTCAGGCAACCCGAGAATGCCAAAATGGATTTTTGGTACAATATCCACAAGATTGGGAGACTTACATTACGAAATTAACTATAAAGGCAAACTGGTCAAGCGACACATTGACAAAATAAGAAATTCGAATGTGGCCAGTGAAAGTGAACAAGCATTAAATAATAACACATCAGTCTATAGGAGGAGTTTTATACCAAGTAGGAGTTCGTCACCCAGTGAAATGTCACCCAGTGAAATGTCAGGAAGCGACTTACATTACTTTACACCACCTCAAACCAATACCAACTTATCACCTGGTGGAAGTACCCCCCAAAGTGCTAGCCGAGAGTGGAACGCAACACCAACATCACTGCAAACGCAGCCTCAATCAGAAGTAGCGAATTCAGAATTGTCAGTAGATCGTGGGAGCGCTGTGCCGTTACGCAGATCTTTGAGGGTCAGAAAGAGGCGTCTCCTGTACTCACCATAGAGGGAGAAGTATTGTTGTGTATTGGACGTCGAACTTTAAACCCAAGTGGCAACGCTATAGTTTTTTACTAACTTTTGTATTGTATCCTTTACACGTTTTTTATTGTATTGCTTTTTATTGTATTGCATCATCTTTTTTAGTTTTTGAAACATTAGTCTTGAATTAACTGTCATTTTTAATAAACTTGTTCTTGAGTAAATTGATTTTAAATAAATGGACATAATAATATCCATATTGGACAAGAAGTAAAAAAAGTTCTGAAAGATAACTATAAAAAGTGCTGATGTGCGCGTTTTTTTGGGACGAAACATTTTATTTCGCGTTTTTAGTGACTAAAATCGGGTTTAATCTAGCGCGAAAAGTGCTAATGCCCATATTTTGAATTGGTAACCAAATTGTAATTACTTTTAAGTTCTATTTAAGTACGAAATTGCGTTTTTGAGTGCATATTTAAATAATAATTAAATTTTCAACCTTTTGTAATATAATACTACTTAAGTTTTATGAGCTTACCATATGTTTTTATGTGTGTGTGTGTGTGTGTTTTTATTGAAAACATACACATTAACATCATGTGGTCGGGTTGAAAACATCATTTGGTCGTATTAAAAAGAATTTCGTTCAAATTTCATAAACATATAGGACAATACATAGTTTCATATCATGGAATAAATATATAGAAAATTGCATTATGAAGTTCGTTTGGTTTCATAAAATTATTTTATATAATTATAATTTTCTACATGTTTTGTTTATGTTTTTTAGAAAGTCCTCGCCCAGCCTTGCAATTTTTGTTGCTGAAATTTCTTAAATGTTTGCTTTGAAATTGCATAAGTGTCCACATTATGAAATTCTAATTTTGCAATTATGCATTAAAAAATTCTATTACACCACAAATTTCCCTGAAAAATTAACAATTATATTTACTTTTTCTAATATTTTTTGTATTTCATACAACTAATGAAATAAAATGATAAAAAACGTCAAATACAACTAGCAAATTGAAATTAACAATTACGAATTTTAAATCAAAAGAGAATTACAGAGCATATGAAGCTGTAAGGCCCCTCCCCCAATCAGAATTGCTGCAACAAAAAGGACAGAGACAAACCGTTCAATAATATTTGGAAATTTTCTAGTGCTGCCGTACATTCAACGTAATTTAGTATGAACTTTAATTAACCACTGAAAAAATTAAATCGTATCTAAAACAATTTAATTTTAAGTAAATATTAGCTAATTATGTACTTAAATATTAAGTTAGAAACTATGGGTAGGTTGGCATCACTGCATCAAAAAGATTTGTCAAAACGAACCATGAATGTGTCGTTTGAACGGCATGGTTCGCAATCATGGATCAGAGAGCGAACCAAGTGGTTCATGTTGCCGTCTGAACATAGCATTAACTGAACGGAACAGTTCATGTATGTATGTATGTTTTTGAGTTGAGGTAGAATTAACCGAACGTCCACGTAAGCTAACGAAACAGCTGATCGTTTTTTTTTTTTTTTTTTTTTTTTGTAAATGAAACATCGATACTATCGACAAAAAAGCAAGTAATTAACAGACTAAAAATCGAAGTCAGTAAACAGTAGCTAACGTCAACTTTGAA
Organism: Tachina grossa; assembly: GCA_949987645.1. Taxonomy (NCBI): domain Eukaryota; kingdom Metazoa; phylum Arthropoda; class Insecta; order Diptera; family Tachinidae; genus Tachina; species Tachina grossa. The sequence goes on from OX465275.1 coordinate 124,613,196, forward strand.
GCAAATTATCCGCAGTTGCTTTACTATGTACTTAAATACACATGTATGTATGTCTATGAATGTATTTATAACTCCAAGTGTTATTCGACAAATAGCCACAAGTATCTTAATAAATTGTACGTCTTCGACACAAAGATACATTTTGGTGGTACTGATATCGCGACGGCTGCCAATCGTTTCGGATTTATTTTGAAAAATCTCCCGTTAACATACCCAAGCATGTTTCTCTACGCATATTTTTTTAATTGTACTGACATACCTACATACACATCGAGCCTTATTTTCGATGTAATCGTAAGCGATAAAAGCTAATTTTTTCAGGAGAAGGTTTTTTAAAATATTCAAATATGTTTTTTTTGTACGTAAATTGTCGCTTACGATAATACTAAACTATGGGTAGGCCCATTAACTTTTAAGTTCAATAAAAAAGTATAATTTTCGATAATATGTCGCTTACGATAAAATCGAAAAAAGACTCGATATATTTTTATATACTAATGGAAATGGTAAGGACTGGATTTTTTTTTCGAGCCAATGGGTAAAGGAATTAAAAAAACATGTGATTCTTACTTGAAAATTTTTTATAAAACCTAAAATATATTTATATAAAACATTATATTGTATCTTCAAAAATGAACTAACAATAAGTATTCAAATCTTAAATCTAAAATATAATTATTAGGCCTGACCAGTGTCGGACATAAACTTAGTGATAGTTATAAATAATACATAATCAAAAGGGGAAAAAAGTATTTTCAAGCAGTCCCATCTGGAGTGTTGAGTATAAGGGCCCTTGTGTCCCTCTTTTTTAGGCGGATGTGTCCAGTAAAATTCAAGATATTACGAGCAAGGGGATTAGGATGTGACTCGAGTTTAGTTAAGTATTTGCCTGCGTATCTTTCAGTTTCTTCAGTCACTAGTGGCATATTTAAATCACGATGTATATTTGAGTTTTTAATGTACCATGGAGCCGAAGTTACGTAAAATTCGGTTTTGCCTTTGTTTGCAGTCAAGGCTGAGTGTTGGATTTCTGACAATCAACCAATGTATTTGAGGTATTTTAAGTTTCAATGGAGTGAGCTTAGAGTCAATATGATCCCAGCAAAAAATTTCAAAAAATGTAATCGAGTTTGGAATTAGGCATTTTTGGTGGAAGCACTTCCGTACTGGATTACCAACTGAATGATTTTAACAAGGCGTGAGACTAAAATAATCGATTCCTGAGAAGTACTTACATTTTTTTTATTTGTCAACATTTCACGTAATCTATTTCGTCTAAAAAAATCATTCTCTTCATTTAGCAACTTGCACGTCATTTTTTGTAATTTTAGGTAATGTGATTTGTAAGCGAGTAATGAAAATTGGCAATCAGAAAAGTAAGTCATTATATGGCAAGTAGTTCTAATGGTAATGTGTAATTTTTTGCTGGGATGTTTCCATGTAAGCCTTCGATCGAGGTGTATACTAAGGTATTTTACTTGTGAATGTTGAGGGATATTTTGATTGTTGATCCGAATGGGGGATCAAATATCTTTTCTTAGAGCAAACGTTATATGAACACAATTTTGTTCATTTACTTTGATTCTCCATGACTTCAACCATGTTTTCAGCTGAGTAATATGTTCCTGGAGATTGCGGGATGCCACATAAGGGCTTTCGTGCATACTCATGCAGGCTGTATCATCGGCAAATTTACAGGTGTGGATATTATTGCTACAGGCATATCACAAGTATATATTAAATACAAGACTGGCCCCAGAATACTACCCTGTGGTACATCGGAAGATATAGATTCGGGCAAACTCTTGAAGTCTCCTTCCAGAACAGAGAACTTCCTACCAATAATATAACTTTTCAAAAAATAGGCCTTCGTGCCATACTCTATCAGATGCCTGAGAAACATCAATAAAAAGGGCAGAACAATACTTCTTTTCTTCAAATGTCCTCCTTATAACTTGAACCAATCTATGCGTTTGCTCAATAATGCTATGCTGACTTCTAAAGCTAAATTGATAGGCCGGGATGCACCCATTATCAGCTAAAATTCTGGACAATTTAGTCATGAGCAGCTTTTCGAAAAGCCTTGAGATTGTTGATAGTAAGCTTATATGCCTATATGCCTATATGACTTGGCAAGTTTCCAGTTATGTGGAAAATACTGCATTCGTGAAATGGCATTAAAAATAAATAGCAGGATTCTTATTGTATTATGAGGCAAGTTCATCTTGTTACTAATTCCATCAATACCTGGAGCTTTCTTCGGATTAAGCTCAGCAATTAGTTTTTGTACATCACGCGAGCAACTACACTCGGCAAATCAACAGCAGCAGTACACGTGTTTGGGGTAAATACGGATTTTTAATTTTTTTTTTCAGTATCGCTTCTTGCCCAATCTCCGGAAGATGTGCGCAGAGGTGGTTTAAACTCAACGGGTGTTTTAAGCTTTTTAGCAGCTCGCCTCAAAGAGTAATTAGACGCTGGTGTGACATCAAGACCTTCCAGATAATTTTTAAGAGATGCTGTTTTCTCAGATGCAAGCAACTCTTGGAATCGTTTAGTGCACTCTTTTAATCTGAATTTATGTTGAGGTGATCTGTGCTGTTGCCATTCCCTTCTGGCTCTTCTTTTTTCACATACGAGACGTTCAATATCCGTGGAATAAATTCTATGTTCAGCTGCCTGTGTAATCATTTCCTTAAGGTTGGCAATGTTAACTTCAATATCTTAGCGCAATGTTTTCCGTGCAATGACTACTAAGATACATATTTTTTTAATCGCAGCCAATTAACACGACTAATCATCTTGACATATGAGTGAGGTAAAGCACTTCTCAGTGGGCTACAGATTGTAACGATCGTGGGAGAGTGATCGGACGAGAGATCTAGGGAAGCTTCAACGTGAATTATTGATTATTAATTTGGCTTAAAAAGCAATACGAACCTTAGCCCGTTCAAATCACAAACATAGAAACAAATGGAGTTCGAATAATAATTAAAATTAACTAAAGTGAATTAATTCCTTAGAAATATTTTTCAACGCTCGACCTCTGGGAGTGATAAGAAGCGAACCCCAGAAAATATGTTTTGCATTATAGTCGCCAGCTGCTACGAAACAAGGGCCAAGAGATTTCTAGAAATCCTCGTATTGATCCTCAGTAATGGCGAATCTGGGAGGGGAGTAAATTGATGATATCACAAAATTTGTACAAAAATTTTCGACACAAATATTCTTTGCTTGTAGATGTTCTTAACAAATGTTGTCAAGAATATAATGCTTGAGTCTTTACTTTATTAGAATTGCTGATCCACCGCAAGCTCTTCCTCTTGGGTCCTTTGAATCATATAAGGTGTATTAATTAATTTTGAATGTACTTCCTGAAGTCAAATGAGTCTCAGAAACCAACATTATATCAATATTTTTTTCGTGAGGAAGTGCTCAAGTTCATTTTTATGTTGTCGAATGCCGTTTGCGTTTCAGAAACATATTTTTAACGTGTTCATGGATTGTTAACTAATGCTTGAAGCAGACTATTCTGCATGCTCAGCATTTCTTGCATCATGCTAGTCATATTTGTTGTAAAATTATTTATAGTTTGCACCAAATTGTCAATAGTAGCTTCAAGGCGGCTAAAGTTAAAGCTTGAGTTTGCATGCGTTGAATTATTTGGAGGTGGAACGTTTTGTGTGGGAATACATTCCGACTTGGACCTTGGGTTTTGGGCTGCTCTTATCTTCAGTGAAAAATTGGTTGATGACCACGAGCCCGAAGCGGATGATATCGCTGAGTTAAATGTAGAAGTACTAGGCAACGGTAATATTAACGAATCACTAGTTGGCATTGGACAAAGCGAAGTTGATCGCTGACGAAAAAGTGGCTTTGCCGAAAAAAAATCTATTATCAGGTTTTTCATTTATTTTGTTTTCATTAAGATCTTCAGAAGTCACAGTAAGACTATCATCAGATTTTTTATTTATATTATTTTCATCAAGAGATTCAGAACTCACAGTAAAATAGGCATTTCTGCCCTTAGAACTCACTTAACAGTTATTTGTTTTTGAGGTACTCATTTAGAGTATTCCTAAAGGGCACTTTATTTTTGTTTTTTTCGGTTTTTTGTTTTTGTTATTTATGACTATGCAAAAAATATTAAGAAGTTAAGCTTTAATAATGTTTTGTGCCTTTGTCCCATTCAGTATAAGCATAATTCCAAATTTTTAAAGACTATATAGTGCAAACATTTAGACGTAAATTACACAAAGAAAAGTGATTTGTAAATACAATTAATTTTTTTGTTAGTAGTTTGTTGAAATTTATTTATTTTTTCAACATTTATTTTTGTTAGATTTCAAAGTTATTTCAATTAAAGTTATTGTTATATTAACAATGCGAATTGTTGAATTTCCGTACAAATTTTGATTATCATAATTGTTATATTAGCAACGTTTTTTATACACAATCACAATCATCGAAACGATTTTTTGCTTTTCTGCGAAAAAATTTTAATTTTGTTATTGTTTCCAATGTAACTGTGCGACAAGTCGAACGTTGCCGACATCATGGGACAGGCCCTGGATGTCTTTGGGCGGAGTTGAACCGGTTACCTCAGGACTAATAAACCAACTTACTTACCTCTGAGCTAAAGAGCAACACTTTAGTAGATACGCAAATAACGAATACACTCAAAACATGATTCATTATCTTTCTTCTACATGTGCGCAATCCTTTATGATATTTAACAAATAATTTTGTTAAGTAATTTAATTGACTACAAAATCTTAGTTTTGTTATATCAACAATGATAATTGTTAATTTTTAAATTAAATGTGAACAATTTTTGTTGGTTGCATTTCGATCATATTTTTTCTGTGTATCTACAAATGTTTAAAAATCTGTCATAAGTAACTGCCAAATTATAAACAATAATAGAAAGCGGTTACTTCATTCACTTCAACTATTTCATTTCGTTACTTCTTTCTCCATTTATGCTATGTATGTACTATACACAAGATGTTGCATACTATTTATCAACATACGTTTGTATGTACGTATATTTAGTTAAAATAATTAAATAAAGAAAAACTACATAAGCCGGCATAGCCGTCTTTTTGTACTAGCCGTGCAAAAAACGGATAATTGATGTAATTGTCGGCTGACAGCCGAATTTGAGCCGCCGCCGACAATTTTCCTGCCAGCCGCCGCCGCCGATGAAAATCCTTCGGGGCAGGTCACTGTTGCTTTGTGCCCAGCAAACGCGCATTTTTTATTTTAAATTGCGAGTTATTTGAAGTCAAACGTGAAAGTTCATATATGTACATACATATATTTAAATTCATGGAATTAATTTTTATTGAAATGTACATATATGAACTTGTGTGAACATACATATGTAGGTATGCATTAGAGCTTATAACCCTATAGGAACTCAAACTCATTTGTAAGTAACTTCAAACTGTTTTTTTAATAACCACATCTGGTTGATTCAGTGACTTTTTTCCTTGTAACCGACTCACTATTTTAACATAGGCATGTCATAGGCGGTAGTCAATTGGCCATCTCTGCATGACTTTAATTGACTACTAACTACTTATTTTCCAACCAATTTGTAGTTAATTAATATAGCAAAAAAAAGATATACATATATATGTATATTTATATTTATATATATATATATATATATTATATATAAAAATATATATAAATATTTATTTTTATTATATTCACTAAAAATAAAAAATACTTACATACATACATCTATACATACGAACCGCTCATAGAAAATATTATACATATTGAGTATTGAAAAATATTAGTTTTTTCAACATTTGACATTTGATTTCATGGCATGCTTCTTTTGTTTTTTTAAATATTTCCTTTTCATTTACTTATTTTGCTTTTATTTATTTCTTACGTGTGCTTTTATTCAATATGTTTGGTTGATATCTGCATGACATTTAAACCAATTTGTAGTCACTTGTTAAAAAATTAATTTATAAACTAGTGTTTTTTCTCAACTGATTATTTTATTTACTACAGGGTAAGTAAATAATATACCTATAAAATAGTAATGTTTTAATTAATCCAAAATTTTTTAATAACTTCGCTGAAACTATTTTAATTTACTTTCTTTTGATGACAAGTTTTATCCTGTTGGAAAAAACTAATTGAGTTTTTGATATAAGACACCTTTTAGATCGAAAATGCGCCTAGAGGTTTTGAAAATTATTATTATTTTATTTAAACCGTAATATTTGTCGTTGTACATTAACAGAACAGATTTTGAGCAACTTCATCGGAAAGACGAAGTATTTGGCTCCTTAATTTCCAGGAATGTCCATGCTTGCAGTAGCACCTCAATCATATAAAAAACTTAATTTATCTTCACTTTCTCGTTTTATCCTTTTCTTATTAATATTCGTATGTACCTACTCATAATAATTTATTTTTATTCATAAACAATATACATATGTATATTTTTTAACAAGAATATATGTACATAAGTATATAGGCCTTCTTGTTTGCTGAATATATAGGCTTGAGGGCCGGACGCACCAACTAAAACACAACTTATCGGAATGAAATTTTTTTGTATTTTTTTTACATAAAACAACCGATTTGGGGGGTGAGAGTAGAAGAAACAAAAAAAAAATAAAATAACGGCCACCCTAATATAAATACATACATTACAACGTACCCTACAAGCAAAGTAATACGAAAATGATTCGAAATCGTATTGCTTGCAAGAAAAATATTATTGCGGCAACAATTATATTCGCATAGCTGTAATAAGTGAATGGAATGAAAAATAAAAATATTTTTATTTCAGTTATAGTTTTTATTTTAAATTAGAAATAATAAAAATTCAAACAATTATTTGTTATGTGAAAATTCAATACAATTTATTTATTTTAAAACGATTGAAATTTTTTAAATTTATATATTGCTCAAATCCATTTTTTTAGAGTATTAAATCAATTTACAATATTCGAAATACAATTTTGCTCGTATTTTTGAAACAAAACAAAATTTATTGAATTTAAATATTCAAAATTTGAATAAAATTAATTTCAATATTATTTGACTACGAAAAAATCAAATAGTTTTTCTCTAAATTTAATTTGAAAAAAAAAACAATAAATTAATTAAATCAGGCTATTATTTCTTGAATAGAAACTATTTCTGAAAAATAACAAGAAATATTTATTAGACTTAAAAATATATAACAACCATTTATGATATATTTAGGTCAGAGAATTCTATAGTTGAATTTTTTTTTTAAAATGGACTCATGGTATCGTCAACGAAAAAGAGCACTTTTTGTGCGAACACGTTTTCTTATCTATTTTCTTACTAATGAGCCTCTGGTATTCTTTCCGTCTTATTCATAAATGCCTATTAGACGTTTAATAAACGTTTCATAACTCAGAGATTTTTAATGTAGCCTCCATGCTACTTTAAGCGTTTGATAAACAATTATAAATAATATTTTCTTGATTTTTTTTATCCCTTATGTGAGATTTTCTGTGGTTTCTCACTTTTATGTTTCTTGTTTATTCTTATGCATGTCTCCTGAATAATGTTCTTGGACATTATTATGTAAGTCGGTACATGTATGTACCCTCTAGTCAACCTAGAACCATATGTCTCTATGTCGATACTCTTTCTCCAGCGACAATTGCACTAGTTAAAATGTCGACAACTTTCCTTTTATGCGCGAGTAGAGATACGTTAGAGACGACAGTTCTAGTGTATTTCTGGTGATATTGTCAATGAAAGCGTCAATAGTTTGTTTTTCTTTTTTATTATGTTGTGCAATAATAGTAAATAAATATATGTAGACGAGGGTCACTAAAATCTACGAGTAAATCTTCGGTTCAAATATCTCCATATGATCGTAAAAGAACTACCTTCTCAATAGTGCTAAAGTCTGCTGATAGATTTTGAATGACAACCCTATGTTATTTGTCAATAGGCATTTGCATTGGCTGGGTTACACCTAGTCAGTAGCACTATTGACAATGTCACTAGAAAATCACTATAAGTTTACTATTGACAACGAGAGAGGATATATCGATATTGTAGACTAGAGCCCCTAAAATTTACTGGTGAATCTTTGGTGCCAATGTCTCCATGTGGTTCCGAAAGAACTACTGAGTCAGTAGTGCTATAGTCTAGTGGTGGATTTTCAATGACAAGGTAATGTTAAATGTCAATAGATTATACCATTGGCTGGGGTACACCTGGTCAGTAGTGCTACTGACAAAGTCAATAGTAAATCACCACCATTTCACTATTCGCACTTTCTGCAGGGTATGTATGCATAATTGTACAAAAAGAAAAATACATACATACATATAAACATCGTTGAAAATTAAAGAAATCACATTCATTGGCAAAAAGAAAAATATAATTATATACATAAGGGCATATGTAAGTACAAGCATACGTACATATGTTTGTATGGTACTTACATATGTATGTATAATATTATAAATTTAAAGTCAGCGTGTTCCTAAAAGGCTTAACAAATTTCTTAAGCCGCGTTCAGACTATTATACTTTGTATTTATACTTGTCAAAAATTCAAATAATACGTGCAAGTGTGATAGTCTGAACTCAAAATGTCATCAAAGTGGCAAATAATACGATACAAATTTTGACATCCCATAAGACTTTTTCGTTTTTAGAAAATTTTCTAAACGATAATACTTTTCATTACATCAGGGTTGAATTTTCACACAAACCAAATTTCCAAGTCGGCTGTTTCGCCACCGATAGCGTGTCGTCATTGATGTAATGTTTTGTCATATGTATATCGGCTCAAAATTTTTAATAAGTGAATCGTATGGAAGTATATATGCGATTTTACGTTAGATTTTTTGACAGTCGCAACGAATGTATTTAAATTTCTGTATCGTAAAATGTGATGAAAGTATTAATACTTGTATAATAGTCTGAACGGGGCTTTATTGAGTTATCTATCGTCCGTGAGAATTTCAGCATTTTGAAACGAGGCATATCGTAAAAATTAGGGTACCAAGATAATGAATCTAAAATACTAATTTTGCATATTGGATAGTTTGACGTGGTAGGGACGATATCTCATGTTTAAATATACATGGAGAAGACACTCCATGCCTTTTGAAAGCAATAATATTATTACAATATTAACAATAATATTTATTCCCAATTTATTGCCTTATAAATTTGTTTAGGTGATGTTCTGGGTAACTACAGTTAAGAATTGAACAAAGCAAATTTTTTCAAGTTTACTTTTCGGCAACATTTTTAAAATGAACTTTCACTTTCTTATGAAAATTAACAAGAAATTTTCATTAAAGTCATTTATTTCATAATATTGTTACGAAAATAGCCGTCAACAATGTTAAGCAACATTACACAAAAATATTCCAACAGGGTTAATGTAAATGCTACGCGAAAACATTCCTACAGGGTCAAAGCAAATAATAGTCTAGAAAGTAGCCAACAACTAAATAAGCATGCCTAGCTTGATTAAACAAGCAAAAGCAACAACAACAAAAAAAGCGTCTGCTTATTATGAAGATTCACATATTTGTACACATACATACATGCCAATTCAAACGAAAAGCAAAAGATAAACAACCACCGTGTGTTGCTTAGTTAATGATGTACACACGTACGCATATACACATGTATGTACATAGTTACCACATGAACTTAATTAGGCAGCATATAAGATGATAATGATCGTCTAGACATTGCTTGAAACTTCTAGTGGAATTTGTGTGAAATATAAATAGAGGTGACGCATCCAATAAGTAAGTTAGTTGCAGTTGTAAGTCAGTCGCGAACAGTTATAGTTAGTGCTAATCAGAAAGTAGTGAAGTTAAGAACTCGTTAGTCAGTTGATAATTAAGTTGTGATTAATAATAATCTGCGATACAGTGGTGAGTTGATAGTTAAGAGCAGTCTGTGCTTTACACAAGAGTTGGAATAAAAGAGAAACTATAGGACAGTCTATAGTGACAGCAAAGTCTGTCGTGGAATTGAGATTATTGTGGAGTCTATCGTGTCGACTGGAGTAAAGGGAACAGCGCAGCGAATAGACGTGTGTATGGGTGTAAGTAAAGCCAATGCGTCTTTATTGGTGTATCAACTGTAAGTGTCGGCAGAGTGAGTGCCGTGTGTGACGAGCAGCAGACAAATAGGTATTGGTGTATTAACTGTGAGTGACGGCAGAGTGAGTCTCGTAAGTGACGAGCAGCAGACAAAGAGGTGTCACGTGATTTCTTGCGCAGCCAGCTAAGAGACGTGCGTAAACTACAGCGAGGAAGGCGTAGTGGTAACCAGTTGTGAATATCTGTGTGTAATTTATTAGTTTAAGTTGTATTAGTGTATTTAAGCTCTTGAGTAATTTAGTATAAGTGTATTTGTAAATAAAACTTGTATCATTCTTAACCCTAATTACTACACTCGGCTCTTGTATTCATTTGCAAATCTTCGGATCTACGGAAAAGCGTTTTTATAGAGAGAAAAACGTAACAATATTATACGCACGCATATGCATACTATAGCATTGCACAGATACATCTGTTTGCACTAGTTTTGCGTGTTTTTTGGTTCTGGTATGAACAAATATGTTATTTATCGTTTTCTGTTACTAGTTGTAAATGGTGATTTTTTAAGCAATTATTGTATGGTTGGCCAATGAGCAAATGAAAACAACACATTTTTATTTTTTTTTTTGTTTTTCTAAGGCAAATAAGATACATAAAACTGCTTTTACCATGAGTGCCTTATGATGTGTTGAGAAAAAATGATGATGAATGAATGAATGAAAGCAAAATTGCACATACATATGTAAGTAAATGATACATGTACATGAAACACATGCATTTGTAATTATTCTCAGAGCAAAATTGTCTCTTTCTCTCTCTATACTTTGGCTGCGCCACAAAATAACATAACGAACGTCCGCACATACATCTGCACATCATTTATTTGTTTCAATAGTGGTTTTTTCATATATTTGTATTACAATCAGTATGCACACTTCTACCGATATTCGGCAGATTCTACCGAATATGTTTGTGAATTTAACAATATACCAATTCTACCGAACAAAGCCTGAAATCTACCGAATATTGTTATTTAGTAATTTAAGTCGATATACATATGTGTAAATTGCCTATTTTTCCACATAGCAGCGCGGCCGCAGAGCGGTCATTTTCTGTCATGAAAATCATTAAAACAGAATAAAGAAATCGATCAAAAACTGAAACTATAAGTAACCTAATATTTGCCAAAGAATTGTGCCTTGGGATGAAATATTTATTCCTACCAATGATTTAATAATTTTTGCATCAAAGTTTAAATTCATAAATGGATCTTACATATAATCTTTGTAGTTACAAATATTTGTCAAATAAAAGTTATTTTATTAGCTTTATAAAATCCATGTACAAAAACTGAATTCCTGTTATTTATGTACATTATTTTATATATAAAGGGTAAGAGCAAATAACTGGGGATAACACTGTTTTTATTGAAAATGCTTCATTGTTTATGGCAGTTTAATTTCCAATCACATGTGAAGTTTTAAATGCGCTTTTGGAACCTGTTAAGCTTGATACTCCTTGCAGTTACCCTTTATATATAAGTACATATATTATGTTATTTTTATGTTTCTTTGAATTGTTATTTTTAATGTTTCTCTAAATAAAAAAAAAATTTCTACCGAATTTCATTCAAATCCATTGGCGTAGCTAGACATTTTTGGGGGGGGGGGGGACACAATTTTTTTTAATTAGTGTTTTTTATGGGAATTGTTAAAATTTAAGCTTAAAATTTTTTAAACGTACTAATAATCCCAAATTAATATTTCACTTATTAAGTTAAATATATATTTTTTATTAAAAATACATTGAAATTGGAAATTAAAAAAATATATTTTACTTAATAAGTAAAATATTAATAAGTAAAATATTGGTTTAGGATTATTAGTGCGTTTAAAAAATTTTATACAGATTTTTTTATTTAACATTTTTTTTATTTAAGTTAAAACATAAATAAACAGTCCAGTTTCAATAACAAAAATTAAGTTATAATTAAAACTAAAAAAACAAAACATTCAAAACTAAAACAATATATAGACAAAAAGTAAAGTATGTATTAGAAAAAAACTAAATAATAATAATAATAATCTAATAATAATAAACTAAATAATAATAAAATTAATATTCGTTTCCAACAAGTTTATATGTTCATATGGAAAAATTATTTATGTATATACTATATTTGAATACAATATTTTGAAAAGATACAAGCAAGAAATAATTTCATAAAAAGTTTAAAATTCTTGAGAAGTGTTAATATGATATGTATTGAGTTTTTCGAACTTGCACTTGCATGTGTAAACCCTAAGTAAAATTGACGATTTTTCAATAGTCTAAAAAGGGCGGCTATTTATGAAAAATCTGCTGTTAGAATTCATATATGCATAACAATAAAAGATTTTGGTGAAGTTTTGCAGACTCTTTCTTAATAATTTATTATTTAATTTTAAAAAAATTATCTGTTGGTGCATAAATAAAAATAGAAAATTGCCATTTATTATTTAGTTACCCTTCCAATATTGAAGTTCTGAATCAATACTATATTGTTGCGATGAATGAACATACATACATAAATAAGTACAAACATATGTATGCAAGTATGTATGTATATGTGTTCAATTGAAAAAATTTTATGTGCATATATATACATGCATACATATCCATAGTTGAGTTTTTCAGTGATTTCAATAAATTTCACACTAATACACCTCATCACAAAAATTTATTGCAATAGTGTAAAAAATAGCGCTTTTACAAGCAGTTGTACAAAAAAGTTACATTTTGAATATTACACTTTCTATTATGTTTTACCTTCTCCTGTAAAGTTACAATTATTTGCGTTAGGGCCTTTCCATTTGAGACCAACGATATATTGACCTGTGTAAGTTGATATCCTATCAAAAATTTCGGTCATCAAAAGTACTGATACCAAAATTTGGACCTGCTAACTTAGGAATATTTTTCACAAGTTTTCCACTAGTCTAACAAAGTTGTATATGAACATGAATTGTTTTGTTTTGTTTTCTAATAAAAATAAAACATTTTTATACATGTTTAAAGAGGAAATTTTGATTTGTTCGATTTTCTGACGATTTTTCGGACATGAAATGACGATTATTTTACATATATTTTATCGGGATTTCGGCGATTTTTCCATCATTTTATCTGGCAGCCCTGGATTGAACCATAAATATGCATACATACATGTGTGTGTACGAGTATATATAGTACATATATGAATATATACAAGGTATTTGCAGATCATAATTTTTCGCTATTTTTTTAATTTTACTCTAAATAAAAATTGGTGGCTATTGTTACAAACAATTTGACAGTAGAAAATCTTAAGAACACCTTAAAACAACTTGCCTTGCTACTAACTACGTACACTAATACAATTTTATTAAGAATTTGTTGAAAGTTACATACACACATACATATCTACACACATGCATTATAAATTCACATGGAGTTTACTATTTGTGATGTTTTGAAGTGCTGTAAACTTATAGTTTTTTGGGTATTTGTTATCTAATAAAAGTATGCATATTTAGCGATTATTCGAAAAGTTTGTATAAAAATTACTGGTGATTTTCATGAGTAATTTTGAAATAAATAAAAAATAGAATTTTTTAATATTACAGGCAAAAGAATATGTTTTAAAAAGAATTTGTAATAAATCCCGGGGGGGGGGCAAAATCAAGAAAGGCCTAGCTACGCCTATGTTCAAATCTACCAATTTTGACGTCGATTCTACCGAATTTAAAAAAAATTAAGTGTGCACACTGATTACAATATGTATTTTTTGAGCAAAAACAGATAAACAGTTGCTCAGCAGCAATACGATAAGCAATTGTTATTTGTTTTCAATTGTATTTTAATTTGGATAAGGACGCACACACAATAACTCTTATACTAGTTCTGTCGCTCACACTACAATTATATGGTATATTTGTTTTGGCTATACAAACGAGTATACAAATGCAACCCTTTAATGCATACCCAGTGGGAAAAGGTAATGAATAGTAAATTATAAGTTAATGCACATCATGTATAATTTTTTCATTTCTGAATTGATTACTGTTAATACAGAACATGTCCTAGGAAAGTAATGAAATATTTTAATTGTGTTTGATCAAATTACCCTATCGTTTCTAAGGGATGCATTGTTTTACTTTGGAAAATGATACTGTATGTAATTAATGCCTACTTTTCCAGCTGGGTACATACGTATCATATGCACGTATATGCATACATACACATAAGCATACATACTTACATACATTCGACTCATTCAAAATTTTGTTTTTGAAGGCATCACTATATTTTCTTCTTATTTTTCTTTTTTTTACTATTCATAACTTAATTAAATTTATTTATATTAAACTCACATCTATGTTTTTTTTTTTGGTTTGTTTTTATTTGTTCAAACCCATACATACACATATACATATTTTGTTTTGATAGCTGGTTCAGCTAAACTGCCGATAAATTGCGATAAAAGTTAGAGAAGATAAACATTTTACGTGCTTCGCAAGTAGATTCATATTGAATCTACTTGATTCGCTCTCATAATTTTGTATGGCGAAGCAAGTTGATTCGGTCATGATTGGGGTGTAAAGCATGAATAGAGAGCGAAGCACGTATCGTGTAAACATACTATAATAGTTAATTCACTGATATTAATCAGTAGGGAAAGGATTTTCATGTAAATACATGTTTTCTGTCGTTGGTCTTAGATCAACGTAAATAAAATATCTTTGCGAATCAACAAATTTGTGACAAAATGGCATCGATTTGTTAGTGCATATTTTTGCATATTTTATAATAAATACATCTTTTTGAATATTTTGTTATAAATGTATATTTTTAATAAATTTTTTAGTTTTTTCATGCTATAAATCAATTTTTTTTTTATTAGTTGTAAAGTATTTAAAAGCTGCAGAACAAAAAAGATGAAAACGCGAAAAATTTACGATCGTATTTTTTGTGATATTCGATATACTTTGAGTTTAGTCAAGAACACCAATACCATTGAAAATTAAAAAAAAATAGCATGGTATAATAGCCCTTTTAAACCCAAAAATGTTGGTGTAATATTTTTCAGTGATCTCTACTGGCTTGCATTAATTTTATGTGGATATAAAGTGCTTTTGAAAGCACTTTCCCCCATATGCAAAAACATAACGTGTGCTTGAAGTGTACGTTAAATTAAAATGTCCATACAAAAACTGGCTTTAACGTACACTTGAAGCACACGCTATTTTTTGCATATGGGTGCAAGTTTTTTGACTTTAAAATTTCTTTAATTTTATTAATAAAAATTTAGTATCCGACAGCCTTCTGCCTAATTGATATTTGGGTACACATTAGTGATGCACTAATATTCGGCCATTTTTAACGCGAATACGAAGCATTCGTATTCGTCAAATTCAGGCTAATACGAATACGAATATTAAAAAAAAAAATTAAATAAATAAATAATTAAATAAATAAATAGAAATTTGTGCTTTGTATCATTTTCATATATTATTTACTGGCGATCATTAAAATTTTGGGTAGTTTTTTATTAACTTTAAAGTACGCCAACAGGAGTATGAAGTTCTTTTTCGTAATAATTTTTTAATATTTCTTATTGCAGGCGTAAATAGAGCCCTAATTTAATGTCTATAAATTTCATATGAAATATTCGTATTCGTATCAGCGAATATCGTTTCAAATATTCGTATTCGACATTCGTTACATCACAAGTACACATAGTATGGCTTTCTTGTTCACACTATAGGCCAATTAGAGGCTTTCGTTACTTTAACACATCAATTAGAAATAATTATACAAAAAATTTATGAACTTAAAATATACATACATATGCAACAAATTGTATCAATAGTTTATAGTTCCAAGAACGAAAATTTAAAAACTGAATATTCCATAAACGAAATAGCAGCATTTATGTAAGTAGGCACCAATAACTTCTGCTGACGTGGAACATTCATTTTTAGTACATAAAATTTTTTCAGAAAATATCTTCAAAGATTTATCTTTGACAATTAAAAAAACATTTATTCATTCGTGTACGTAAATAAAAGTTCGACTGAACTTTATTTTGTATTCCATGTGATTTGACAAAATATTTATTAAGAAGGCATTGAAGCTGAGCTTTTTATGTTTTTTAAGTTTTTAATGACAAAATGTTTGTTAAGAAAGCAATGAACGTGATTTTTTTAAGTTTTTAATGTTATTAAATGTTGAAAAATAAAGTTGATAAATGCATATTTTATTAGTTTTAAATACATATTTTTATATTTTTACTGCATATTTTATGTACATAAAACGTGATTTTAAATGCATGAAAATCCTTTCCCTATTAATCAGTTATGAATACAAATGTTTATTAGAGCTTAATAAAGCAAAATCTGTTTCATAAGTAATGTACAGATTAAAGCTGAAATAAAGAATTTTTATGAATAAGACCGTTTATATTTTTCACTATGAAATTTCCTTATGTGTTAAATAAAATTTGAATTTCATTTAGAGCTAGCATATAATGATTTTGCGCAAGTTTTGCAAAAACCCAATGCCTTGTTATTTTTATTGAGCTAAATATTTTGTTATATGAAAATAACGTTAAAAGTAGACAAAATACGAATATGGTGCTAACTGTATTTCTCAATTATCCAAGGTGATAAATAATTGAGGCAATAGGTGGGTTCCTCTAGAGATCGTCGCAGGAAAAATCTTCATTACTAGAAATCATTTTTCAAGGATTATTTTCAATAATAAAATAGATTTTTTTATTTGTATATGTTTTTACAATTTAAAACTATTTGAAACTATTTCTTATGAATTTAAAATAATCAATAAAGTTTCTGTGGAATAATATAAATTTGACTTAGGGCGTGTGCCAAATGGTAAAAAAGTACTATGGTGAAAAAATATTTGTCTGTGGGGAAAAAATTTCATTTTCCTGTTGTGCCAAATGATATCTTTTTGACAATGCAAAATTTTGACAAATTCGCTTTAGCATAGAAAGATGAAAAATGATGAAAAATTGCTGCGGCAGCAAAGCAAAAAATTTGACTACAAGCCGCCGACTACCATCAATTTTTTTAAAAGAAAATTTTTATATAAAACAATATTCTTGTAGCAAAAAATTATATAATATTATATAAATGATGCAAAATTTTTCACAAATTAAAAAAAACAATGCTTTTTTCACAGTCTAACTACATTTAAGAGACGTAAGAATGTATGTAAAAGGAGACGGCTCGAAGCGACGGCGGTGGTTTTGCCTTTTATGATACTATGCTTCTTATTTCTAATTGTCAAAAATTTATCTGTTGTGTCAAAAATTCTACTAGCCGCCAGGGCTAGTGAAATTTTATTCACCTCAGAAGTGTCAAAAATTTACTTACAGTAGTACTTTGCTACTGTTTGGCACAGGCCCTTATTAACAAAAAATTATTTGAATTTCTGAAGGCGTGATTTTTTTTAAATTTTCAGACAAAAAAATAAATTTACATTTAAAAAATTTTATTTCAAATCAATAACAACAAATTTTAAATTCATTTTATGAGAAATGTCAATGATTTCAATGAAATTCTATTTCTTAAACAGAAATAAAATTTAAAATTAATTTAATTTTATGAAAAAATTCAAATAAAAAATTCATATTGAACAGCTATGCATATTCGTATTGCGGAAGTTTCCTCTTTCGGGAGAACTTGTGCTAAAAATAAGATATTGTATTTATGTCTTCTGGGTAAGATACATTCCAAATGTTTGTAGGGTATTATAATTATAAAAATATGTATATGTGTATATTTTTATTATAATTATAATTATTATGATTATACGTACCTATTTTTATTGGCATTGTTATTAAAAAAAATTGTTTTTTCTACGCTTGTAATTATGTTTGTTCGCACATATGTATGTGTATTAACAAAAAATAAACACATATGATTGGCAGTCTCTGGTTAGATTCTTATTAAGAAAAAAACTTTTATAGAAAACTAAATTAATTAAATATGCCATGTACGTATACAAATTTAGCAACTCAAAAGCTTAAATTATTGAAAAAAACAAAAGTACCAAAACGGCTATTATGCCACACTCTCATTCAATATATGTACATACATCCCATCACTGTCTGCAAATGTCACGTCGTCGGTTTGGTTCTGCTTTGATGTATTGGACATTTAAAAAAAAATTGAGTTATTGATTGAATATATATGAATAATGTGTCCTCTTTCCAAATTGGTTATCAGTTTTCCGATATCTTGAATATATCTAGAGATATAGATGTGGAAATTTGCGTCATTTCCACATTTGTTAAACATTGTAAAGTCTGTTTTACGGCAATGGACCATTTTTGTGATATGTGTCACATTTCCCACGTGAAAGTATTAATATTGTTATTCGTAGCTGTTATAATGCATATCAATGCATACTCTACTCAAAGGACGTGAGTGAATCAAAGAAAAGTACAAAAATTTTATTATTGTGAATGAAATGAATTGATTTTTATTTTTTATTAATACAATTTCTTTTATCAAATATATTCACCGTCTTTTATTTCTTCCTTTGTTTTTCCTCTAAAAGTCATGTTATACGAATAAAACTGATATTTTCACTATTTTATCTACTTAAATATATACAATAATGTAACCTACTTGAACAAGACTTGTTAGAAGTGAACAATATTGTCGTTATGATTGTGGGATGCGTTGACAAAGATTTTTGTCATTTTTTCTTTAAGTCCTAATAACTTTTCAAGTTGGATGTAAAAAGTTTATCAACTTTAAGTTTGAATAAAAAATATATGTATCTATTACTTTTATTATTAAACAAAAAATTCTATCGTGTATTTTTTATAAAACTAATTAACTAAACATTCTTCATCGATTTTCTCGAAAACACATTTTTGTCCCATACATCAAAGCAGAAACAAACCGACGACGTAACCTCGTCATGAAATTCGATTTTCTGCAGGTTCAGACGTTACATTTATAAATATGTATGTATGCGTGACATGCATAAAAATGAGATGTATAAAAAAATTTAAATGGTATCAAAACCTCTTATTGTGTATGCAAATATGTAAAAATTATTTCATTTGTAACATATATATCGTTGGTCACAATTAGAAAGGCCCTTACTCAAATAATTGTAATTTTACAGGAGAAGATAAAATCATAATAATAAACAGTACAACTGCTTTGTTAAACTGCTTGTAAAAGTGTTATTTTTACGCTATTGCAATAAATTTTTGTGACGAGGTGTATTTGTGTGAAATGTATTGGAATCACTGAAAAAGTAAATTTCATGATAATGCGAGTCAGGGCCTTTCTACTTGTGACCATCGATATGTATGAACATATTTATTTATTATAAATGTATAACATACATACATACATATATTTTTAAGTACATGCTCTGATACAGTCTTAAGCCGCGTTCAGACTATTATACTTTGTATTTATACTTGTCAAAAATTCAAATAATACGGGCAAGTGTGATAGTCTGAACGCAAAATGTCCTCAAAGTGGCAAATAATACGATAAAAATTTTGACATCCCATAAGACTTTTTCGTTTTTAGAAAATTTTCTAAACGATAATACTTTTCATTAGATCAGGGTTGCATTTTCACACAAACCAAACTTCCAAGTCGGCTGTTTCGCCGCCGATAGCGTGTCGTCATGGATGTAATGTTTTGTCATATGTATATCGGCTCAAAATTTTGAATAAGTGAATCGTATGGAAGTATATTTCGTTGACGTAATTTTTTAACGTTTTTGTAATATCTTTTCTTAATTTTTTTTCTTTTATTTACATAGAATATTTTTAACTGCTGAATTTTTTTAAGTGTCGGCACGTCCCCGCCTGCATGAAACCGTTTTGCCGCCGCTAGTAAATGAATAGCACAGACATTTTCATTGAACAGCTGTTTTGTTTTCTACTTGTATTACACATTTGATTTGAAGTGTGATGGTCTGAACACATTTTACGTTAGATTTTTTTGACAGTCGCAACGAATGTATTTAGATTTCCGTATCGTAAAATGTGATGAAAGTATTAATACTTCTATAATAGTCTGAACGGGGCTTTAGTAGCATTTACATATATTAGGTACTTTTTCTTCGCTACAGTCATCATTTGAAGTTTTTAATTCCGATCACTGTTCTGTGAACAGCTGTTCCTTTTTCATAATAAAACAACAAAACAAAGCAAAGCGTGCGCACAAACGACACATTAATTTTTTACTGAAGCAACAACTGAAGAGCTATGCTATTAAAATTTAGAAAATGAAATGGATAATATTAACAAATGGCTAAAAATGAATAGACTAAAACTAAATGAAAATAAAACCAAACTAATGGAGATCAATATCAACACAAATACTCACCACTAAGAATTGTTAAGTGGTGAATATCAATATACAGGGTGGGCCAAAAGAAACCAAGGGGTGTAAAAGTTTAATAACTTTTTTGTTTATTCATTTTTTTTTTATTTTTTCTTTCAGATTATATAGACAACACTTGGAGAATTTATAATGTAGAGGTTCACAACTGAACAGTGAACCAGAACAATAGAATTTTATTATTTAAACCAGAGATCAATTATTTTAACGCAAAGAGCATATCGTCGACATTTTAACGTCAGAGTTTCGCCCTCTGAAGCGATGATTCGTTGCTTAGTTAATCGTCATCACCAACATGGCAGCGTAAGAGATTTGCCTCGAACCGGTAGACCACGTTTAAGTCGCATTGCGGAAAATATTGAACGAGTACAGCAAAGTGTTAACGAAGCACCAGAAACATCTGGCAGAAGGCGTTCTGCTCAGCTAGAAATGTCTCGTACGTCACTACGGCGCATTTTAAAAAAAGATTTACAGTTATACCCATATAAGGTGCAATTGGTCCAAGAATTAAAACCCGCAGATCATCGGCAACGTCTAAATTTTGCAGTTAAATTTCAAGAGTTGGCCAGAAATGAAATCAACTTTATTGAAAATTTGATTGTGAGTGATGAAGCTCATTTTCATTTGAATGGCTTTGTTAATAAGCAGAACTGTAGGTTCTGGGGTTCTCAAAATCCAAGAGCCATTCATCAACGCCAATTGCACCCCATCAGGTGTACAGTATGGTGTGGGATCACATCTGAAAATGTCATTGGGCCCTACTTCTTCGAGAATGAAGATGGAAGTGCTGTAACCGTAAATGGAGAGCGGTATCGGTTTATGATAGAAAATTTTTTACGTCCTGCTCTTGAAAACAGGCCTGGTATGTGGTTTCAGCAGGACGGAGCCACTGCCCATACTGCCCGAGACACAATGGCACTTTTAAGTCAAGTTTTTGGAGAGAGAATAATTTCTCGAAATTCGGAAATTGTTTGGCCAGCGCGATCGCCAGATTTGACAGCACCCGACTATTTTCTTTGGGGTTTTTTGAAGGAGCGAGTGTATCTGAACAAGCCAGAGACAATCCTTGAACTCAAGGCAAACATTGTTGCAGAAATTCGAAGGCTACAGCCACAAGTTTTGAAAGATGTTATGGAAAATGCTCTAAAAAGAGCCCATCAGTGCGAAGCTGAAAATGGTGGTCATTTAAGAGACATCATTTTTCATACTTAGTGTAAAAAAATTTCCATTTTGTATATTATATAATCTGAAAGAAAAAATAAAAAACAGTTAATAAACAAAAAAGTTATTAAACTTTTACACCCCTTGGTTTCTTTTGGCCCACCCTGTACTATACCATTTTGCACATGCAACGATGCAAAACCATTTGCACAAGATTGTGAATTTAGATAATGTAATAATAGAAAAAGTAAATAATATAAAGTATTTGGGTTTTCTAATAGATAAAGACTTAAAATTTAAAGATCATATCGATCAATTATATGTAAAAAATTGGGGAAAAAATCTGATTTTTAAACGCTTGAGATAAAACCACATTTTGAATATGGATCAACCATATATAGATGCTGATTTGATCAACAAATGACAAGACTACAAAATAAGACCATGAGATCAATTTTAAAATGCAATCGCTTTACGTCAGTAAGATATATGCTAGAAACACTGAAATGGATGAATATACAACAAAGGTTACAACTTAATACAATATATTTTATACACAAGATGAAAATGGGAAGAGCACCTGATTACTTGATTGAGCAAATAAAATATGTTGGGGACGTACAACCGTATAACCTGAGGAATGCCATAGATTTTAGAACACAACGAGCAGACACCAGACTGAACCTATACAATCCCTGAAGAAAATTTGGTGACAATTGATTCAAACGTACTCGTCCTATGACTTGAGAAAATGCGAGTGTTATCAAAAGTATGAAGAACTGTATGGTAAAAAAAGACATATTGTGTAAATGGTTACACATACACCATTTTCGTGATGTATCGTCTTGATTTTGAGCCAATTTAATTTGGACTTGGTGCAATATTGTAGTAAACGGCACTGAACATGTTCGATGTGGTTGAATACATGGACCTATCAAATAGTGTAAATATAATGTTAATTGCTCCCTCCAATGTGACTCTGGAAACAGTCCGTAACTATGCTGAGATATTAACCCAAGCTTAAGTGGTATTTATACTTTTGTGGTTGAGTGGATAGTGTGCAAGCCTGTCATGCGCGAGTTTGTCGGTTCGAATCTCAAAAAAATTTCTGCTGAAAAATCAATTATAATTGCATTTGTAAGAATAAAAAAATATTATAAGTTTTCATTGTTACAGTTAAATGTCGGAATGACATTTATATATGTATAATTTATATTATTCTACACCGAATAGGTCCCTGTGGGATAGTTCAGGGACAAGTCACAAGGTGCATAAAAAGTATCAATTAACCCCATCCTAGGCCATCCCCATGTAAAAGTGACTGGTCCGCTTCATAGGAAGTGTTAGAACTCGGACTAGTCCCTATCACTTGGGGACCGGTCACGTGACTAGTATTGTGTCACTTCAATTTCCTGCAGGCATATGATACCAAATAATATAAAGAATGAAACAAACATAAAGATTTTTAGAAGAAAAATAGTAAATTTTATAAAAAATTCTAATTTTTAATTACTATTTTTTTTTTAATTTATTAATTTGATTTATAAATTTTTAGTTTTTAAATGCTGTTAGATTAATATGAAATGTCATTTAAAAAGTATTTTAAATACTACTAATAAATACATACATACATTCTATAAGTGCACCAACGTGCTAACAGTATGGTACGGTACGGTACAGCAACAGCAACGTTCGGCTAACCCAGCCTTTAAAGCCTGGTACGGAGTTCTTACGAAAATCCAGGTTCCCATATAACCTGTCAAGGCACATTCACCAGGTAGTAGCGGCAACGCAGCTGAGCTATTTTTTAAAATTAAAGTTCATCCGAAGCTTCAAAAATTGTTTACGAAAGAGAAATTAAAAAAAAAATTAAAAATTTCAATATTAAAAATATTTTATTAAAAAATATCTGTGAAAACAAATTTAAAAATGCGAAAAACCTATTAAAAAATTGTGAAAAGTGCTAAACGTTAAAAATTTTGCCGTGCAGAAATTTTTTAAAATTTTTGTGAATAATTTTTATTATTATTTTAAACAAATTCTATTTATGACATTTCGGATAAACTAAAATCCATGTTGTTTATTTCATTGTTATATTTTTTCATTACTTTTGTAATCCTGATATTACCCGGAAGTAAATATGCTTTGAACAGCTGCCTATAGCTGTCAGTGTAAAATATATATATATATATATATATATATATATATATATATATATATATACATGTATGTATGTATTAGTGATGTAACGAATGCCAATTTTTGATATTCGCGAATAGGACTACGAATATTTGAAACGATATTCTCGAATACGAATACGAATATTTAATGTGAAATTTATAGACATTAAATTAGGGTTCTATTTACACCTGCAATATGAAACATTAAAGAATTTTTCATACTCCTGTTGGCGTACTTTAAAGTTAATAAAAAATAACCAAAATTTTAATGATCGTCAGTAAATAATATTTGAAAATGATACAAAGCACAAATATTTATAAAAATTTTAATGGTTTCGTACAAACTAATTTTTTTTATCCATTTATTCAAATTTCGTTTAGGATTTATGCATTTATTTACTTATTTTTTTTTGGAAAAATATTCGTATTCGCCTGAATTTGTAATTTCGGTAATTCGAATACGAATACGAATATTCGTGCATCACTAGTATGTGTGTATATACGTGGCTGCCAGCAATCAAGTAGAATTAATAAGATTCCGTTTTGCTAAAAAAAATAAGTTGACAATATATGTAGTGTAAAAAGCAGACATTGTAATACCTTATATATGCATATATATATAATGAGGTAAAAAATTTTAAATACATTGAAGTGAAATATACCCATATAATTTTTTTAAGAGTCCAATGATTTTCACGAATTTTCATAATATATGCAAATACATACACATATACGCAGATTTTTTTATACAAAAATATAGTTTCCTCTATCGTCTACATATATTTGTGTCTAGTTTTGTTGAGATATATTCAATCGATCATTTCGAAATAATCCAAATATATTACTAAATGATAGATATTTGGTGCAAATGTGATGGGACTATAATTAATTAATATATGTGTAATAAATAATAATAAATTAATATATTAAAGGACTATAATAGGCAATAGTTGGGCAAAATTATATACAGCAAAGATGTTGTGCTATTTATTCTAAACAAAAATTTTTATATTTTTCAATATTTTTTTGCTTCTTTTGTTATATTAATTTTTTCCGAAAAGCCGCATTTAAAAGTAAGGCTTAAATTAAGTTTAGTGATATAGTTTCCGAGTTATGGGCCTTTTATTAATTTTGAACATATGTCACTAAACTTAATTTGTTCCAAAAGTAATGGTGACAAAAGTGTTTATAGTGAAGATAGGTTATTTTTTGTTTGAAAAGTGCAATGTTCATGGCCGTTTTGTTATATGTATATCAAAATGTTAAGATAGAACTGGTAAAAAATGTTTTTTGAATAATTTAAATTTTTTATTTTTTTTTTAATTTTTTATTTTTTGCATTTTACTTTTCCTATATTTAAATTTTTACGGCATCTTGTAATTCTTCCATGTTTTAATTATACTGCTAATAAATTTGTAATAACACTCAATTTTTAGGCAATGCCTATGTTCTTGCAATTATTATTTAACAGTTAATTTAAACGAAAATGGAATGGCTCAAAGAAACCTCAAACAAATTCAGAATGTAAAGAAATGTTATTAAAATAAAATAATAAAAAAGAACAAAAACATAGTGTTTACATGTGTTTGACATCTGTCAAAGAATATATATGATTTATCGTAAGCGTCAAAAATTTTAGTTTTCAGGAGAAGTTTTTTTATTATCGGGCCTATTCTGCAAATCACGACATGTCAAATCACGGTCATTTCAAAAAATTAATAAAATATTCTATTATACATGATAAAATCTTAAAATACAAAAAAAAAATCCACTAAAAGGTCTGTTATTAATAGTTTGTTTTGAAATCACCGTGATTTAAATAACCGTGGTTTTCAGAACAGGCCCGAATATTCAAATATGTTTTATGTAAATTGTCGCTTTCGATAAAATTTTACAGCATGTATCTTAAAAGTTATCAAAAATTTTGGCGTTTTGATCATTCTAAACTATGTATAGGTCCATAAAATATTAAAGTTAGTTTTTTTTACCATACAATAAATCAAGGAAAATAACTATATTATTTTGATATACATATGTATTTACATGTGTTTTATTTTCAAGCAAGATTATTAGTTCATGATTAGAAAATTCAAAAGTAAATTTATGCCCCTATTACGGTTTACAACTCAACCAAGTTTAGTTGAAATTGTAACAACTTAACTTTAAATAGGGTTGTTATCCGTCCTCTTTTTCCCGGACACTGTCCTCTTTTTGGGATCTCTGTCCTCGAAAAAAATTAGCGTCCGGGAAAGTCCTACTTTTTAAAGAAATTTTTTCGCTTTTGCATTGCTTGACAAATTGTATTTATTAAAAGCTGAACTAAAAAGGGAAGTAATTGGTATTGTATGCTCAGTTTATCTAATAAATAACATTGTTCATGAGGGTTGCGGTATGTTATTTTAAGACGAAGAATTATTAAGATTTATTTAAAATATGTTTGGAGTTGTGTAAAAATGGCCAGAATAATATAGTACGTTGCTTTAAGCTTTAAGAATTCAATATCTTTTTTTTATGAACAAACAACACATTTTAACTTAACAATGAAAGTTTATTTAAAGTCGGTAGCCCAATCGTTTGATGTGTAATCGGTTGCACTTTGATATTTGAAGTGCTATTTCTGTACGTTTATCAATGTAAATATTCTGAAATGTGTAAATAATTACATATGTGGGTACAATTTAATTTAAACATATCGATGGTGTTGGGTAAAAAGATCGCATATTCTATGTAAAATTGTGCGCGGTTGACACTTTTTGCAGAACATCATCGATATTTATCTAAGATTTTAGTGTTACTAATCACCCCTATTGTGAATAATATGTGAAATTTTTGTTCCCATGAAATTTTCATTCCCTATGAAGAGAAATTTGCTATCTCGAATTTAATGGTGAATGTAAAAAACGAGAAGAAGACTTGTAAGTCTTAGAAATTATTTGAAAATCTGAAATTGTAAGAAACAGAAATATTTTTATGTTTTCAAATTTTTTAAGCGCCGTGGAAAAAATCATTTAATATACCATCACCATAAAATTTACTGAATGTAAACCAAAGAGGTTCGTATTCATATTTACTGCTTTTGTCCTACAATAAATTATTTATAACTTTTAATATATAATTAGAAGTATATATAATATTGAAATTGCGAGATGTATTAAGCCAGTCCGCCTGCAAACATACACGGCAATTATGAATAAAGTTGCTCCCTTTTCCAATTCGAATTTTTTATTTTGCGAATTATTACTTGCTATTGTTTGAAATTGTTCCCCGGCAGAAATTTCTCGCGGAATTTTTTTTTTTTGTATAATTGCCTTCACTAAATGAACAAAACCAAGGGAAAAGTGAAAAAATCCCCATGAATAATATTATTCACGAAGAGAGGAATCAAAAAAGAGAACAGATTTCTAGGGAAAAGGAAAAATATTTCGAGGGTAAAACTGCTCACGGTAGGGGAGAATATTATTGGAAAAAAAAACAATTTCTTTTTATTTTTAAGTCCTACTTTTTTAAACAAATGTCCGATTTTTTTCCCTCTGCTGTCTTTTTATAAATCAAGCGATAGCAACCCTACTTTAAAACAACTTAACTGTTTTTTGGCATTCTGAATTACAACTAATTTTAGTTGTATTTTAAACATTGCTCGAAAAGAATAGGTTTTTATATATGCTATGTTTTTTGAAACCATAGTAGCCATCACCAAACATTTTAAACAGTTTTAGTTTTGCCCTTGTATTTTTTTAGATTTCATGTTTTAAGAATATGGCAACAATATTGGTTGACAAATGGGATTGGTTGGCATCTGGAATAATGAAGCAAACCTAATACAACACTAGAAATAAAAACCAATACAACTGATAAAAAGCAGTTGTCTCATGGTGAAAAAAGTTGTAATTCATAATAAAAATTTTAATGTAATGTAAATCATAATAGGGGCCTTAACCTGCTATCGCATCAAACAAAAAAAAAGGTACCAAATGTTGAAGTGAGCAACCACCATTGGCAACATTGCTAATGGCTACATACGTATGTAAAAATATTGCTCATCTCAAAATTCAAATGTACCAAGTTAGTACACGGCAGTCAAAAATACACATGATGTTACATGTGGTCCACAAAAGAGGTGGAAGTACACGGCATGTAGCAAATATAGTTTCATGATGTCAAAATTACATCACAGCCACATGTGCATGTGGTCTTATCATTTCCTTCAACGAATTGTAATTCCTTTTTGATATTCTTTGGATCAAAACAGAATTTTTATTACTAATTGTTGTTGTTCAAAATTTCCCCAATTGTTAATTTTCCACTTTTGTCATTTGTTTAATCAATAGTATATCCTGCATTTTGCGAATTCAGTCAAAAATTATGTTATGCAACTCTTCTACATATTAAATTATAAACTTTTTAGAAGGAAGTGGGAACAAATTTTTATTGTTTTTACTAATCGAATCTGGATCCTTTATTTTCCAACACATTTCTGTTTTTTTACTTCTACAAATTGCGTTAGAGCAAAACTTTTCGTATTCCGCTTTTGACAAATAAATATAAGAAATATAAGATAAATGTTCTTTTGGTAATATACCTTTCAGAAAAGCCATCTTTTATAACCAATTTAGAAACTAAGACACTTAAATCTTCTTTCTTATTAGAATATTTTTTTATGTTGTCTGTTTTCAGTTTGTTTTGTTTTACGAGCAAATGGCTTGCTTTAAAAAAATGAATTTTCGTGTCTGTCATGACTTTCGAACGTTTTCAATTAGAATGAAAATTTCCGAATCACAAAAAAGATTTGGTGTCTGTATACTTCCGAATATTTTTGCAAAATTGGTTGCTAATATGGGAATGTTTTTCATATCCCGTTTTCTATGTATTAAAACCAAATATAGGGTTAGGGTTAGGTTAGGTACGGGTGGCAGTCAGAAAGCTGGACTCACTTAGACCGTTTTGGTCCATTGTGATACCACGGAGACTCTGCTTATGTCCCCACCGTCGAACCATCCAGACCTCAGTATAAAGCTACTAATACGTTGAAGTTCAACACTAGCAACGTCAAAAAGTTCCCTGAATTCAAGAGCGCCCATTGTGGCCATTCTCTTCCCTGCAAGTCCAGGACAGTGACATAGAAAATAACTCTTCTAATGTTGATTTCCAATTCATCATTTGTTTGTAATTTATCGACGTAGACAAGTGACTTAACATAGCTCCAAAGAAAATAATCCAATGGGGATAATTCACATGATCTTGATGGCCAATTAATTTTTTCAGCAAAAGTTTCTTTGAGGAAATCAATTGTAGCACCCGCTGTGTGGCTTGTGGCTCTGTCCTGTTGGAACCACATATCAGCAGGATTAATGCCACGTAATTAAGGTACGAAAAAATTTCGAATCATGTTCCTATACCGTTCACCATTGATAGCAACATTCTGACCATCATCGTTTTTGAAGACATATGGGCCAATGACCCCGAAAGCCCATAAAGCGCACCAAACAGTAATTTTCTGTGGATGTAATACTGTTTCGACGAAAGCTTGTTGGTTATCCCCACTACAAATGCAACAACTCTGCTTATTTACGTACCCTTTCAACCAGAAATGGACTTAATCCGAAAATAAAATTTTGAATGGAAATTCAAAATCAATATTAATTTGTACTTCAGCATACGATGGTCGTTTGACTTTGATTCCCGCACAAGTTTAATCTTGAAAGCCTTTAAGCCAAGATCCTTTCGTAAAATCTATATGTATATATAAAAGAGGATGTGTGTATGTATGTAACGTATGGACTCCAAAACGGCTGGTCCGATTTTGATTAAATTTTCAGGGAATCTTCAGAATATTCAGGCGGGTGACACTGTGAAGTCTGATTTTTTATTCTCGGTCTGTGGGCGGAGGGGCGTGGCAAAATCCATTTTTTAAATTGCACCACGAATTCCATATATATATATATTAATTTTTTATTTTATTTTTATATTTCTTGAAAGCTGTTGTCATGTTTTTCAAAACGAGATATCAAACTCTTAAATCGGTTATGTAGTTCCGAAGATATTTACGAAAAACCTATGTTAATAATGATCCAATATCAAAATTTTAAAACTTTCGAAATGTTGCATTAAAAAATCCGAGTTTTTGGTTTATTTACAAAATATTTACATCATTCGATAACACGATGGGTGTAGCGAAGCACACCGGGTGTAGCTAGTCTTAGATAAAGTGGAAAGACACAACTCCAGTTGCTGAGAACGTCGACGAATTGATTAATTAGGATCATCGTCAATGCTTTCCTGTACAGCGGCTATAGCATCTTTAGTGCTCAGTGTTCTACGTTTAACGGGATGCACATTACCAGTAACAGTAAATGTGGTCCGAAAACTATCTATTGGTCTTCGAATTATCCGCTCTGAAGGACGATTATGCACGCCTTAAAATGGAAGAACTGCACAATGAGTTTGACGAATAGAACAATTATTTTGATTAAAAATTTCAACAATTTGCACGCGTTGCTCTAGTGCAAGTCAATTCATAATGAAATTTGAAAGCAAACTAAACAAAAAGCAACTATCAGCTTTTAAATGCAAACTCAAAGTTATGACACCCTAAAAAACACGCTTTATAATAATAAGAAATAAACCATAAAATTAATCTGCAAACGTTTGCGAAACGTTTTATCTCAAAGAAATTCAATTTGTTCTCATTGTTTAATTTTCTAGCTGCATGCGTTTGA
Source organism: Tachina grossa (assembly GCA_949987645.1). Classification (NCBI taxonomy): domain Eukaryota; kingdom Metazoa; phylum Arthropoda; class Insecta; order Diptera; family Tachinidae; genus Tachina; species Tachina grossa. The sequence continues at coordinate 124,643,770 of OX465275.1, forward strand.
AATAAAGTACGATTCGTGCAAATGGGCAAAAGCAAAACTAAACTAAATGTTGCAATCTTTATGATTGTTTTTGTTTTATTAACTACAAAGAACAAAACAAAAAGAATGCAAACGTTTCCTTCTGTTTATTTTTATACTCATCAACTATGTATTTTTATTTATCTTATTTTTTAGAGTGATCAAGAAAAATGCCATAAACAAATAACATTCGCTTATGGCCATAGTCCACCACCTGTAGAACATCATTTAAACGTTCCCGATTCGGAAATAACGCTATTAACTTTGCATCCATTGGAATTAGCGAGGCAATTGACGTTGTTGGAGTTTGAATTGTATAAAAACGTTAAGCCCTCCGAACTGGTGGGTTCCCCGTGGACCAAAAAGGACAAAGAACAAAAAAGTCCAAATTTGCTCAAAATTATGAAGCACACGACTAACGTTACACGATGGATTGAAAAGTCTATAATTGAAGCCGAAAATTATGATGAGCGTGTAGCGATGGTAACTCGTGCCATTGAAGTAATGATGGTCATGTTGGAACTTAACAATTTTAATGGCATCTTGTCAATCAGTGCAGCGATGGGCAGCGCGTCTGTTTACCGTTTAAAGTTAACATTTCAAGGTCTGCCGGCGCGTTATGAAAAATTTTTAGAAGAATGTCGAGAATTAAACGATGGTCATCTAAAAAAATATCAGGAACGCTTGCGATCCATAAATCCTCCATGTGTGCCCTTCTTTGGTCGGTATCTTACAAATATTTTGCATTTGGAAGAAGGAAATCCAGATTGTTTGCCCAACACAGAACTTATAAACTTTTCTAAACGGAGAAAAGTTTCAGAAATCATTGGTGAAATTCAACAGTACCAAAATCAACCCTACTGTCTGATGGTGGATCCTACGATAAGGGTAAGATAGAAATTTAATTCTTTATAGAAAAGAAATGAAAATAATTTCAATTTCTTTGATTTATATTCCAGAGGTTTTTAGAGAACTTGGACCCATTTAAGGGTATGTCAGACACAGACATATCAAACTTTTTATACCATGAAAGTCTGCGTATTGAGCCCAGAGGATGTAAACAACCTCCAAAATTTGTAAGAAAAAAATGTTCATACATGTGCTTTTAATTATGAAAGTGATCTAAGTCATATGAATTTTTGTTTCGAAATATTGAATAAAGCTTTAAAAACTTCAATATTTAATAAATAGTAAATAAATTTATATAAATCGAGACTTGTACAACTCTAAATTAAAATGATTCATAATATAAAAATATTTTTTAATTTGTTCAATTGTAATCGACTAAATATCTCGACAAAAGAAATATATGACTTAGACCACTTTCATAATTAAGGGCACATACATATTTTTCAGTTTTTATTTCGTAAAAGTCTACACAACGTCTTGACAAAGCATCGTTTCTTTTACATGTCCAATAAATGCCAAATAAAAAGGTGTCTTTGGTAAACATATTCAAAATATTTCGACCAAACAAAACATCTAAAAGTAGCGAATCTTATAAACTCGTTAAGTAACCAGGCAGAAATTGTGACTTTGCCCAAAAAATATGTACCACCACAACACTGTAAATACAAAATTACTTCTCTTCCAAAATTTTTGTACCACCAAAGTACTGCAAACACAAAAATATGACTTTACGTTTACAAATACAGCATTAGTTTCCCAATACCCCGTTTACAATAATTATATACCGCTACAACACCGTAAATACCACAAATTTGACTTGAGTTTGGAAATTTCCATTGTGACGATCTTATAAGTTTGTATTTAGAGCAGCTGCGCCCAAGTCATATGCACAATGGATAAAGTGAATAAAAAACAAACAATGCTTTTTACTTAAAAATTTGTTGTAAAACCTAAAATATGTATGTGTTTTTTGTTTTTTTTTAAGTAAAAAGCAAATGCTTTGTTTTATTCACTTTAAGCAAAGTGCAAACTTTTATAAAAGAGCTTATGTGCTTTCACGCCGAAGATAGCACAACATCCACAACAACAACAACACAATAGACAATAATGCTTGCTCTTTGCAAAGAAATAAAGGTTTGATCCCGTACTTTTTGGGCAAAGTTCGGTAAAATGAGAACAATTATATCTTATTCTCTCAATAATACAAATAAATTCAGTGAAGAATACGAACTTTAGCCTATATAAAACATACAGGTATGTGATGGAAATCGGTTCGATTTGAAATGAAATCGCAAGCTCAAAACGTAGAAAATTGTTTTTGGTGTGACAGAAAACGCATCGATTTCATATTCCAACTTTGTTTCATTTTCATTTGGTTACAAAAAAATCAATTGTTTTCTTTTTATATTTTTTGCTACTAACTGAAATTGAAGCCAATAATAGCTTTGTTTCTTTACTTTTTGGGTAAAGTTCGGTAAAATGAGAGGAAACTATAATTTCACTCAATAATATACAAAAATGCACAAAAGTACGGGAACGCGAAAAACCAACATTTTAATAAAAGTCAATGGCAAATAGTCATAGTCAAAACAAAGTATACTTTATGAGTTTAAAACCAGTATTTTGTATGGCAATACTGGTTTTAAACTCTTAAAGTGTACTTTGTTTATGACTATGACTATGCGCCAATGAATGTAACTAAACATATGCTTATGTACATACACACGCACGTATTTACTTACATGATGCAGCATACTTATATAGGTTTTTGTCTTAATTTCATATAAAAACTTATAAAACTTTGTTTACCACTAGCTTATAAACATTTTTTCATACATTTGGCCGTTTTTTAGTGTTTAGGCAAATGTAATTTTTCTTTGTAATTGGTTATTTTTCAAACAGCTGCTTGATTTTTTGTTTGCCCAAACTAGCACGAAGAAAAAGTACGGGCTGTTTTGTGCAAGAAGAAGAAAATTACTCTCACAAAACCTCTCTCATTTACCCAATTTTCGAGTACGGGAACGCTTTTCGTGATCCCGCGGGATCCCAATGTACAGTAAAGAAACACAACTAATGCTGAAGTTGGCTTCAGGTTGCCAAATATATTTTCGGCGACGGCGAAACGAATTTCGTTGGATCGTGGTGTGCTGAAGCAATTGTTGAATGGAATGGCATATTTTTTCTTAATTTCAAACACCGAGTTCTATAATGAAAATCTTCTATTTTTTAAACCATTGAAAAGTCTTGCAAGAAAAATGTCACGTCGACGGCGGCTAAGTGTTTTCAGTACATGTCGGCGGCAGATTTTAACTGATCGGCTTCAACATACATACAATTGAATTGTTTCAAACAAAAATAAATTTATGTAAATAAAAATAGCTTTTATTGTGGTATCATATGTCTTTAATTATTTTAAAGCATTTTACTTACATTTTCGCATAAGTTATTGCACGAAAATTTTGCTTAGATATAGAATAATTTCTAAATCGTCAAGTCATGCTTACTCGATTTAAAAACGCAAAAACAACACAAATTCCGTTTTCCATCACATCTTTTTTTCTAATATTTTCATAGCACAAGATGGGAAATGAAATCGATTTCGATTTAAAACAAAACCAGAATGAAATCGAAATAAATGTGTGCATCACAACTTTTTTAGGTTTTCAATCGATTTTAAATCGAAAACGATTTCGATCACATACATGATAGTTTGGAATATTTGTCGTTTTTGGGTTTTTTCGGTTTTTTTTAGTTTTGTGAATAGAGCTGACGTTTTTGGTTACCAAATTTGGTAACTTTTTTCCAAATGTCGATCATTTTTGCATTTCGATTACTTTTTTTCCAAAAATAATAATACCTAAAATTATTTTTTTTATATAACTTGCAAATGACTTTATTTTTATTCTTAACTTTGTTATTTTATTGTGTTTGTTGCACAACACTTTTGACACCTTTTTTATTTCGATCAATTTTTTTACCTTTGTCACATAGTTGAGCTGCAGCCGAAAGAATGTTTTCACAGCATAATTCAATAAAACCCAAATTTTGTAAGCCTTGATTTAAAAAAAAATAACTACTAAGCCCAAAGAGTTCAAAATGTAATCGGTTTTTATCCTCAGGAAGACCTATCAATTACTGCCAATTTGACAAAACTTGAGAGATTCGTTTTTTACCTGATAAAAAAAAAATAATATAACAAGTTTTTTAATATTTTTTTTTATTTAGTGCTTTTTACTTAAATTACGCGCTTTTTTTTTCCTTGTTTCAGTGCTTTTTCAAATTTAAAAGTTGACAACGCTGCCCGCGTTCTCAAAAAAAGTGATTTTCAGAACATACCTGCTAATAACAAATTTAAGATCTTTCAAAGCTGTTTACCTCAAATGCAAATATGTATCACTGCACGTGTATTTGGACGTATGTAGCTGCCCTGTCGGAGAATGAGTGGTTGACTACAAAAATAGTTAATTTATAGTTAACTTTTCTTCGACTGACTAAAAGCTAACTGCAATGTCATCCAGAGAGCCAACAAATTTATTCTCAGCTACTTTGAAACTCATTTCGGTTTTATATTAACTAACTTATGAAAATATACATTTAAATATCAATTGATATTTAAATAGAGTTGGTGAAATTGGCCCTAAGTATTTCATAACAGGATCTCAATTTTACCGAAAACTGTTCCCGTCCATTTTAGAATTTTTGCAGCTAAATTTAGCCTTTTTTTGCTGATTTAGCTGCAAAATTTTCAATTAGCAGTTAGCATTTTCTTTAACATTTCTCAATTATTTATTTAGCATTTTCTAGCATTTTTTCATAATATAGTCTTATATAACTTTTAACAATATCAGTTATACGTAAAAAAAGCTAATTGACTTCCAAAACGTCAACTGCCTTGCCTTCCAACAAAGTGTAGTGTTTCATAACATCACAGAACAAGACACTGACAATGCATACCATTTCAAAACGTTGTTGACAAGTGTTAAGAACACTACAAACAATCAACCAGCGCATCGGTTTGAAAGTGGGTGCTCATGGTTACAATGTTTCGCAACTTTGGATCTGTGCACGCAATAAATACCGTATCCGAAGACTGTACAAATTTTGTACTTTTCACGACGAAAGCATTAGGATCTAATTCACAGTCTTTAGTTAACTAATGAAGGTGGTTTAACCAATGAAATTCATAAGAAATATCTTTAGTTAAACCACGGGCGTTAGTTAACTGTAGACTGCGAATTTGGGCATTAGAGTATTAAAAAAAACAATTTTTAAACGTTGTTTGTAAACGAAACGTAAGTGAGAAAAGGCGTTCGAAGAACCGTCCGTGAATCAATATTTTTGTATAGTGAAAAACTGGTATGTAGTTAGGATAACCCAACAATAATTACTGCTTCCCAGAAGCGTATTTGTAAGGGAGACAATAAAACTAAAAAAGTATACTCTTTTGTTGACTATGGTTATGACCCAATGTTACGGAATCACTTGGTGTTGCGCATGAATAAGGAATTTTTTTTTGTTCCAGATGAGCCAGCTAGAATTAATACCTTTAGTTTCCAAAAAGACATGAATTTTTTGCCTTACTAAAGTGCTTCATAGAGGAAAGTACTCATATTCAAAAGTAAGTGGTTCGCAAAATTTTTTGCGATAATTTTCTATTTTGTTAGAGAGCCCGTCTTACGTTAGTGCTTTTCAGAAGCATCTTTCGAAGCTTTTGTTATCACGTAAACAATGCATTGCTTCCCTCAGTTGTTAGTGCTTCCAAGAAAAATTTTTTTCCAAGTCAGCTGTTTGAAAAATAACAAATAAGAAAGTAAAATTAAATTGTCCTAAACACTAAAAACATTGAAATGTTGTATAGAAAATGTTTATAAACTAGTGGTGAACTAAGTTTTATGAGTTTTTATATAAAATTAAGAAATAAAACATTCGAGATATGAAACAGCATGTAAGTGTGTGTATGTACATAAGAACCCTGTCGGAAATTACGTTAAGTTTAAAAGTACTTAAGCTAACTATTTCGCACCTAGTACTGACTGACACTTGGATTACTTTTCTATATGTCCGCTTGTTTACTTTTGCAGTAAAATCCAGTAGTTGAGTATATTTTGGGTAATTTGAAAATTTTATTCTCAAGAATGTCTCTTGCACAAAAAAGTACGCGAACGGAAAAATTGCAAAAATTTGCAGATTAATCAAAACAGCTGATAATATTGTTGTATGTTTTTGTTGTTTTTGAAACCCATCAAATATATCTTTTTGATAATTGATGCATTAATTTTTATAATTATAAATTTGAAGCGGTATATACATACATATTCCTAAAATAGAAGTTGAGTGAAAGCTTTAGCTTGTATTTGGTTTTTAGTTTTATTTTTTCTGGGTAAATGGCATAGGAAAATACATCAATATTTGATTTCTGATAGTCGGTCGGTACCCTGAATAGTATGCAGAAATAAGTATTCACATATACATAATCCTTACATCTCTAAAAGATTAAAGTAAATAACGCAAATTAAATTTAAAAACTGACATATTTAACGATTATTATTCTTTAATTTGTTTCATCTTGAACATAAAAATTTTCAGATTTGTTTTGTTAAACTTTTACTTCAACTTTTCTTCTTTTAAATGTTTTTATTTAAAAAAAAATATACTTTGTATTTGCTTACTTTGTCCAGCAAAAATTTTGCAGACTCTCAGTCAACAACTGTCAATTTACTCTCTCAATTTTTTTTTTTTTTTTTGTAATGCATGTATTTATTTATTGTATCTTCATATATGAACTAACAATAAGTATTCAAATCTTAAATCTATAAAAAAAAAATATTAGGCCCGACCAGTGTCGGACATAAACTTAGTGGTAGTTATAAATAATACATTAGTAGTGATAATCAAAAAAAAGGGGGGGGGGGGGAAGTATTTTCAAGTAGTCCCATCTGGAGTGTTAGGTATAAGAGCCCGTGTGGCCCTCTTTTTTAAGCGGATGTGTCCGGTAAAGTTCAAAATATTACGAGCAAGCGGATTAGGATGTGATTCCAGTTTTGTTAAATATTTGCCTGCGTATTTTGCAATTTCTTCAGTCACTAGTGGCATATTTAAATCACGATGTATAATAGAATTTTGGATGTACCATGGAGCCGATGTTATTAACCGTAAAATTTTGTTTTGCCTTCGTTGGATTCTCTCGACATTGGAAGCTGAAGCAGTGCCCCATAACTGAATTCCGTAGCGCCATATTGGCTTCAAAAGCGACTTGTATAATAAAAGTTTGCAGTCTAGGCTGAGTGTTGAGTTTCTGCCAATCAACCAATATATTTGAGTTAACTTAAGTTTCATCTGAGTTAACTTAGAGTCAATATGATGTTTCCATGTAAGTCTTCGATCAAGGTGTATACCAAGGTATTTTACTTGGGAATGTTGAGGAATATTTTGATTGTTGATTCGAATGGGGGAGCAAGTATCTCTTCTTAGGGTGAACGTTATATGGACACACTTTTGTTCATTGACTTTAATTCTCCATAAGTTCAACCATATTTCCAGCTGAGTGATATGTTCCTGGAGATTGCGAGATGCCTCATAAGGGTTTTCGTGCACACTCATACAGGCTGTATCATCGGCAAAAGTAGAAATATGGATATTATTGCTCACAGGCATATCACAAGTATATATTAAATACAAGACAGGACCCAGAATACTACCCTGGGGCACACCAGAAGATATAGATTCGGGCACACTCGTGAACTCTCCTTCCACAACAGTGAACTTCCTATCAATAATATAACTTTCCAAAAGCTTTTGAATGTTTATTGGCAGATATGTCTTCAATTTTAAAACTAGGCCTTTGTGCCATACTTTATCAAACGCCTGAGAAACATCAATAAAGAGAGCAGAACAATACTTCTTTTCTTCAAATGTTCTTCTTACAACTTGGACCAGTCTATGCGTTTGTTCAATCGTGCTGTGCTGACTTCTAAAGCCAAATTGATGGTCCGGGATGCACCCATTATCAGTTAAAATTCTGGACAATTTAGTCATTTTATGTGTAAACGAACGCATTTCAGTAAAATCCAGTACAAATTTGCACAAATTTTGGGGTAAACAAACGGACCTTATGTAATCAACTGACTATTTTAACATTGCGATGTCATAGACGGTAGTCAATTGTCTTACTCTGCATCAATTTCAGCTAACTTAAAGTTGATTTTTTTTAAATCTTGTGTGTATACGTATGTATGTACATATGTACATACATGCATTGACATTGGCTTTTATGGTAAAATTTTTGGTTTTTCGTGCACATATATTTGGGCAAATATTTTTTGGCACATATATTTTGGCAAAGTCACAATTTCTGCCTGGGATATTTTCTTAATTTTTATCAATGCTAGTTTTTTTTAATTTTTTTTTGAGCCGCAGAATGAATGTTATCATATCATACTTACATACGTCCTTTTTTGCAATGGATAAAGTGAATAAAAAAAGCATTTGATTTTTACTTGAAAATTTGTTTTTAAACCTAAAATATTTATGTATGTGCTTTTTAAATAAATTTTTAAGTAAAAAGCAAATGCTTTTTTTTATTCACTTTACCCAATATATGATTAAGAGTTAACATGAACTTTAACTACAAGTTCTTCATACAAAACTTGCTTTTAAAGTCCCTGTTAGCTTTTAATTGTACATTGCGAAAAAGGCCGTTAAAGTACATAATCCTACAAACAAAGTTTTTTAACTATAACAAAACCATTCTAAGCCGCACTAATTGTGAACGATGTTATTGAAATATAACTGGATCGTTCAGCTACGCATAATAACGTTAGGTTGTTTGAATAAATTTAATGTAAACTTTACATATTAATACCCAATTTTTCTGTCTTAATATAGCCCAGAAAATGGAGTTCAATAACACTAAAATCTCCGGGTATTAAGCCTCGAAGGCAAAACAATAGTAACAGTACTGCAAATAATATAGCAAGTCATACCACAAATAATGGCACACTTAATACCGTGAATGTTGTCCATTCCCTAACAACACGTTCACATTCATTTATACCAGCTTCAGAAACGACTGTTGTAGAACAAAGTTCTCCAATTAATAGTGGTAGTGGGAATACCCAGAACCAGAACTCTGCCAATGTTCAGGCATTTTCGGTTTTTGCTAACGTTAACATACCAGACAGAAACGGTTCTAAGTGGACTTCATCTTCCCATAGTAGTAGCCAGCAAACTGCTAATAGTGCGTTTTCCATAGCCCCCATTCCGCCAGCCAGGACAGACATACTACAATCAGAAGGAAATGGCAGCGAGGAGGCACCAGTGCTGCCAAAAAAACCGAACTCTGCATCCAGTTCGCAAGCGGCGTTTAGTCCTACTTTTAGTGATGGCATCTCAGGAACGATATCGCGTTTAGAATCAGCATGGAATATTCCCGACGACTTCATTGGGCTACAACAGCAAGCACCTCAATTATCCAGCAGCAGCAGTATATGTAATAACCAAGCTGAAACAGTCAGTGATAATGAACCTTTGCCGTCACCACTCCCCAGAGTAGTCGTGAGCCCACGACATGAAAATCATTCCATAAACAACCGATCTCCATTCCATAGTGCAGCCACTTTCAGTAAAACTAACTGTAGCTCAACCAGTCACTTCAGGTATGTAAACGGAATGGAACTTTTATATTATGCTAAGTAGGCATATTACTTTAAGCTATATAGCAGTTTTATTATCTAGTCCTTTTGGTTTTATAATAAATAAATATTATTAAATCCTTCTGAAAATATATAAGTATATAGTGCGAGCAAAATCTAGTACTTACAAGATTTCGTTCAAAACTAGTGGATTTCCTAAACAAAACAAAATCTACTCCGTCAATAGATTTTCGCAAAATCTACTTAAAATCTAGTAGAACCTAGTCTAGTCAGCCTGTGTAATTATGAAAGTGTGTGAATTGGTTACATTACAGTTGTTTGGTTTCAATTTTGGAAAATTTCCAGTTAATGGTTTTTTAATAAAAATTCTTGATATATGTACATATATCAAAATAGAATTAGGTGTAAACGCATAGATTTTTATAAAAAATTTAATTAAAATCTGCTAGATGTAGTGCAGGTGTAAATGCCCTATTATATAAATTTATATACGAAATGAGGAGTCGCAGAACTAAACGTGCTTTTTTGATTATTTCAAAATTTTGGAAAATCAAAGATTATTTTTTTTCACCCGATTATTTTATAGCATGAACCCAGAATATATAACAAGTTCCTTCCTTACTATAAAATGCATCAGACCACAGTAAGTCGCAACAATAAATGTTAAGGATTTACGAAATTAAAGGACTTTTAATACGCAAATGGACGTTTTGTTAAAATTGCAAAAAGAATATTTTGTTATGCGTATTTTCGATATGGAAATATCGTATATTCGAAAATATGAGTTTAATTACAATTTTAAAACAAAATCTTAATAATCACCTTTATTCCAGTTGTCGTCATCGACGTCACTTTAACACAATACCAAAAATTGGGGCTTGTTTACTCGCTCTTGAGAACAAATTTGTACTACTGAAATCTATTTCCGTTCCCTAAGGTTTAGAAAATAGCATAAACCTGCCAACAGGAGTCGGTTGCTTTCGACAACGGGTAAATAAGCCCCAAATTTTTGGTATTGTGTTAAAGTGACGTCGATGTCGACAACTGGAATAAGGGTGAATAACTCGATATACGAGTACATACATATGTAAGTATATATTTACCGCTGTTGAGGTTTTTTGATTTCATATGTTTCTTTCGTGTTCCAGTATTTATCTTTAAACTATATTTTTTAGGCTCTATATTATATTTAATAACTTTTCAACAAGAAAATTATTGATTATTATTATTATTTATATGAAATGACACATGATCACGCACACTCACTCAAGCGACAATCATGCGTGATTCGAGAAAATCACGACACATTCCCATCTCTAATTATAATGAAACAAACTTAAATAAGTTGTTATAAAAAACTGCGTTTTGTTAGGCCGGGTCCATCTGTTTCCCATGAGCCACACAAGCGTAAAAAAGCGTAACCAACTAATTACTAATGAAAAACTTTAGATTCAGACATGTATTTATTAAGTTAAATAGTTTCATACATAACTAATAGACAATTTTATAGAATCCAGCATGATTGCAAACTGTTTAAATCAACAAATACATGTCTGAATCAAACAGTTTTTCATTAGTAATTAGTTGGTTACGCATTTTTGGGCAAATGACACACAAGAAATGCCAGATGTAAACTCAGTCTTAAAATTAAAGAAAAAAGCACGTTTTGGTCTGCATCAATTTTTTTAAAGACCAAATATTTCTATAAGAAGGGAAGAAATATTATGCAAATATGATTTTTTCCAATGGGACTTAACCAAATTAATGCAAAATACATCAAAAAACCATTTTCTAAAAAAATGAAAAAAACGCACGTTTTGTTCTGCGACTCCTCAAATAGTATGCGTGTACGTATTTTAAGACAATTTAATAAACACGTTTTTGTTTAAAAAAAAAAACAGCCCGCATGAGAATGTTTTTATGGCTTCGTCGAGTCCTCAATTCACCGGCGTAGATGTAACAGTAGATTACAACAGTCCCACTGTACCTGTTTCACCACACGTTAATGTACCTACTGCATCAAATGTTGAGTATCGAACGGCGCCACCGCCATTGCCTCCGAGAAGAAAAGACCGTACTGAAAGCTGTGCTGACTTAGCTCAAAAACGCCAAGCACCTGACGCACCAACGGTATGAGAGTTTGCAAGTTCAACTAAATATACATGTACATATGTATGTATATATGTAAATATTTTTTTAAATTTATATGTAGCTACCACCACGTGATGGTGAATTAAGTCCACCACCTATTCCACCAAGAATAAATCAAAATCAGCAACAACACCATCATTACCAACAACACTACCATTCCAGTGGTACCAGTTCGCGTGTCCAAATAAACGAATTTATGAGCGGTAACAGTTTGTTATTACCCAATACTAGCAGTATTATGATACGGCGTAATTCAGCAATTGAAAAACGTTCAGCATCAAAGTCCGCAGCAGCATCTGGCAAGACGGCGTCGAATTCTGCGGTGGTATTAGCGACGTCTTCTGTAATTTCAGGCCCCACAAATACACCGATAGCCGTTCCTCATCTAAGTCATTCAAATACGTCAACATCAACCATTAATTTGGATGACCAATCCATATCACCTGCGTTAAGTTCGTCGACAACAACATCACCTATGACTCCTATGACACCCATTTCACCCCATATCCCTTCCGATATTTGTAGTCATTCCCAATTATTTTGCAAAACCACATCAAGTTCCTCCACCCCCTTCTCAAATTCTCAACAACAACATCAACTTTCTTCAATACATCACCATCAATACCAGCATCCACATTCCCATCACCATAATGTGCTCGCTGCAGTTGCTGCTATACACCCGAGATCATCGCCAAAGGAATTTTCTCCTAAAACCGATGGTCTTCCCAAACTTCCACCAAAACCTAGTCTAAGCGGTAATGTGAGCAACAATACAGGTAATTGTTCTAACATCAATTCTTTAATCATCGTACTTTTACATCTTTACTTGATATTTTATATTTTCATATAAAGGTACGATGTTTCCTTACCCAAGTACAAACCAAGAATAATATAATTTTTACGCCGGCGATGTGATATGGATGCAAAAACTATTGCTATTTACTCATCATATGTTGTTATTGTACATAAAAAGAAATACATTATTGACTGTAGTAAATAATAACAATAAAGTATGACACACTATTGTTAAAAAAAATAATACTTTACTTTGACATTAAAAGAATTTATTTGGACCAGTTTATTATTTATTTATTTATTAACTTAAAGCTATAAAATTTTTAAGTTAATGGAGGAAAGCTATGGCTGCGTAGGCCTTAAGCTAAAGTGTTTATATGTTTTGGCTTTATTAATTATTTATTAGACATCTGCATGAAACTAAATAATGATGTTTATGAAGCTTTCGCTATAATTTTTTATTCGTTTCATATCTATTTCATACAGATTAATAACTATGAAACAAGAGCAAAGAATACTCAATAGTTAAGAACGCAGTAAAATGATGTTGGTTTGTTTACTTATACAAGAGCATACTAACATTTACAAATGTGAAACAGAACATGTGTTGAGTAAACCTCGATTAAGTTCATGCAAAAACAATATGCTTTTAAAGATCAGTGTTGCCAGTTGTAGGAAAAGGGAAAATATAAGCACAATCGCCGAAAAGGAAGTTAAAAAATTACACATAATTATCTCTCTTTTCAATGCAATATTATTGTTGTTTAAAATTTCGTATTTTTACATAGGGTGATGATAATCAAATTTTTTGAGTTTTATTACAAATATTAATTTCAAAAATAATTGTTAGTTATATATTTGCTTGGAAGAATATAAATAGTTATTTTCGCTTGGAAATGAGTACTTTTGTTGTGTTTTGTTTAATTTTTGTCAATTTCAACTTTTTATATCATACGAAATTAAAAAAAAACAAGCACGTGACCAAAACCGTTTGACACCTACATAACTAATAATTAAATTTGCTTAAGAATATATATATTCATTTCTCATAAACCAATTCCTTTCTTTCATTTTTCATCTAAAAGTGAGTGTTTCTTTTCTTAGCATTTCATTTCAGGGTTGCGTGCAGTTCATTACAAGAATATATAATATATTAAAATAGTTTAAAGATTTATATTATTTAAAAATGCAAATGACAAATTATAATATGTATTACTAATATGTATGGAATATACATATGTACTTAGTTATGTATGTATGTGTAAAAGTAAAAACTTTAATTTAAAAGTGAAACCTATTACACATGTGCGACCCATACAAAATATTCCATGATTTCACTATATTGGCAACATTGCTATTGCGAATTAATAACAGAAGATGAGATGAGCGAAAGCAGCATGAACAAAAGTCGTTTCAATGAACAATCTCTTTGTGTTAACAGTATGAAACGAAACGTTTTCACTCACAGTAAGATAAAAGCAACAGTTTGTTGAGTATTAACATATTTATTCGAAGTTGGGCTTTAGTAAACAAACATTTCAGTACTTTCATGGATGGAATTGTTCATGCAACTCTATATTATTTATTAGTTTAATGGGCAAAGCTTATAGAGTTTATAAATTTGTTTGCAGAGAACAGAATTTTTTTTATATATCTTTAATTATGTTAATACTTTTCAAAACATTAATGATTTCTAATGTATTTTCTAATAACGGGTTTGAAATGTAGTGTAATGGCTCAGTTTTAAATATTCTGTTTCTTTCCGAATCAAATTTAATGCAGTGTTTAATTATATGTTCAATCTCAGTGGGTTCGGTGTTGCAATGCTGACAAATATTGGAAGAATTGGGTTGAATTAAGTGTCTGTGTGTAAGATAGGTGTGGCCAAGTCTTAGCTTCATAAATATATAATAGTCCGAGGTGCTGATTGATTTACTATAATTATGGTTGAGGTAGTTTTTTAACGTTAAGTTCGTCATTGTTTATGTATTTATACCAGTCGGATGTTTTAGAAAATAAATTCGTTTGATTTGCTATAATGTTACTCATGATACAATAATATAAAGGTACAACCACATTTGACGTATAAAATTAATTCTGATTTTTGTCCCAATTATTTGATTACTGTTTTTTTTTGTAAAAAGAGAGGAAAACGTTGCCACACGAAATTACGGAGATTTTTTTTTAGGAATGTTTTTGGAAATGTGTAATTTGTGGTTTTGAGTAATACATGTAATGGTTTATGCTCTGAAGATATATATATTAAAAATTGTTCAAACATGAATTTTGAATCGCATGTGCTTATTTTAAACGGCATCGCTCTAATAATTATATTCTTCACAGCCGTAATTACCACGGTTTTTGTTTCACTTTTTTTTTGGTATACGATTGGAGGTGTGTTGTAGCACCACCCTTCTTAACCGTGCATAATATTAACATATACATTCCAAAGCAGTTGCATTTTCTTTAATTTTTAGTTACAGAGTACACCAGTATGATGGCTAGTTTAGTAGAACAATGTTAATAGCACTTAAATTCGAAAGCATTTTCTTTCGTTTCGAAATACGGAGTAGAATCCCAGAATATGAAAGTGAACGTGTGGACAAGACTGCTTTAAAGCAATAATGTATTTAATATGGCATTTACCTTTGAAGAGGAATTGCACTTAGGCTTAAACGGGTCCAATGTTTTTTTATATTCATATGCTCTTCACGGAAGTGAACAGAACAAACCAAAGGATTTTTTGGTAGCAAACCATCATCTATATTGCATGCTTCTATCCATTTCTGCCGCAAATATGGAATTAAAGGAAATTTGAAAAAACTCGTGCCTTTGCTGAAATGCTTGGTATTACTGCAATTGTTGTATAATTCAGCTCATTGCTCAACATTTATTTTTTTACACATATCACAATTATTTATTATATATATTAATATCCATTTAATAACTTTTAATGCAATAGTGATGAATTTTTCAATATTTTTGTCATAAAACATTTTTTTTATTAAAAAAGAGTAATAAAAAAAAACTCGGATTTTGCAAATGAATACGGTAGCATTATTTTTGAGAGTAAAAAATAATCGCGGTAAACGTCAGAAGGTTAATATGGTGACGAAAAGAGAGAATGGTTTTACCTTTATATTATTGTATCATGATGTTACTTATGTGTGATAATAAGGCTTGATGAGTATTATTATTATTAATAAATATTATTAATATATTATATAAATATTTCAGGTTTATTAAGCGCTTATTTGACGTATTTCTATGGAAAATTTGTCAAATAAACCTGTAATAAACCTAAAATATTTTTTATGAATTAGACCGTAAATTTCTTGTTATTGTCTAAAATGTTGGATGGCAGTTTTTCGTATAACAATTTATATGGCAAATGGCCTGTGTCTACATGTGGCTTTCGTCCATTAGTTTGTATTGAAATATGTCATCAGTCATCTTTGTTGGGGCATTGTATGTTAGTTATTTTAGTTGAGGACATTTACTATTTATATTTATTTTGGCATATGCTGCTTTTTTATATATTTTAAATATTTCATCCTTATTATATTGCGCTAATTCTCTTATATTTTCTTCGTTAATTTTAGATATCAGTTTCCTCAGAATCGAATCTAGTTTCGCTGAGTTTTCGCTGAATCTTGCTAGCTTATTAATTTCATTATTCATATTTTTGTATTAATATTTTAGGTATGTAACTTCTTCTTATCGAATCTGGTTTCGATGAATTATCATTACATCCTATATTCATATTTTTGGTACGCAATTTCTTCATATTCGAATCTGGTTTCGATCAATTATCATTACGTCCTATGTGCACAATATTATTTTCAATAAATATATCCTCATTTATATTTTCAAGCTTGTTAAATTTCAATTTCTTCATATTTTTGATGTCATTGATGGATATGCATTCCCATATTTGAAGTTGATCAGACTTCTGAGAATCATATTTTTCCATATTTCTTTCTCTTGCGCGCGCATTATTTTCATATATATTATTGTTATTTGCTTCATTATTTTCTTTTATATTTGCCTCATTAGTTTTATTTTTAATTGCCCTTGTACATAGTTACTAATAATTTTCTTTAATTTCTCTAAGACAGTTGAAAATTCTAAATCTGATTATTAAAAATTTGCCGTTTAAAATTTTGTCATTAAGATTCCTAATTGATGGTTCTATTATGTCGTCAATATTTATTAATAATTTCTGTACGTGTGTGTAGTTTCTTATGTAGACTGTATGTAGTGTTGTCTCAGGTCATGGTTTTGGAATATAGAGTTTTTTTTCATTGTTCTTTTCCTATAATATATGAGTGAATTCACTTTGTTGTCAATTCTATTTTTGCATAGTCGTCACTAATATTTTTGTGATAATTAGCAAGTTTTTTTGTAGTTTTTTGTTTGTTTTTTACTTTCGTCATTGTTAATGTTTTGTAATTTAATATCTCACGGTTTTTAATTATGTTAGTGTGAAAGTGAATATTTTTTGTGTTTAAAATTTGTGGAGAAACATGTGTATAAAAGTTAAAATGTTTTTGTTAAAAAAAATAATAATTTATTCTAATATTAAGAAAAGTTAAGTATGTATAAAATTTAATAATAATTGCTAAAATTTTTTTTTGTTATTTACATAAACGTGCTGTATTTTAATTGGTGTGCTGACTTTACTGAAGTACTTCTCCGCTTTAGAAAGTGTGATTTTGTTGGTAACTTCAAAAACTTATTTCGAATACGAAATTCTGCATTTATTGAAGACAACTTGTTGCTTTGTGTTGCAAAGATATTGCAAAGCTTTTGAAGGTATATTATATTTGACATGTTGTTGCTTCGTGTTGAAAAGGTATTGAAAACTTTTTGTAGGTATTTTGTATTTGTTGAAGACATCTCTTAAATCTTTTTTTGACATTTGTCTATAACCACAGGTTACAGTAAATTCTTTTTAATTAAAGTATATATTAAGGCCGGGATAAAATTTGATTGTTCGTCTTTTTATTTGTAGCTTTTTATGTTTGTCGCAATGTTATTTTTGGCCCGCAGGATCTTGGTCTCAGAATCATGGTTGCAGTGGTCTCAGGGTCACGATTGCAGAATCAAAGTTTCAGTATCTTCCTATCAGTATCGTGGTTGCAGAATTCTCAGGATCGTAGTTGCAGGATCGTGGTCACAGGATCGCCATGTAATGTTGCAAAGGAAGGATCGCCATGTAATGTTACCAAGGAAGGATCGCCATGTACTGTTTGAAGGTGCAGGCTTTAAAGGTTGGCCCTAACGTGTAGTAGTCAGTGTACGTGTGTGGCCCTATAGTCCCTTGTTTTGTTTTTACAGCTGTCAGGGAGACCAGCTTGTCAGTAGGAGCTCGAAAGAGGTGCCAAAAGATTTAGAGAATTTAATTAAAAAACAAGGCAAGTTATTGCCAGCTTGCGTTTAGACATTAAAGTCTGATTTTATTTAACATTTTGACTGCTTATATACTATTTTACATTCTTAAATTTTTGTGTTTCTTTATGTCTATTTTTGCTATAACAACATAATTTATTAATAAAAATAAAAGTGTGTCATTTAAATATTATAAAGTAAGCGTTCTGTTAATTATTACAATGAACTTTGTTGCAATGAAATTAAACTATGATACAGTGTATTATAGTAAGTGAGGTACACTATAAGGTATTCTCTTATATATGTTGAGTAGTAGTTTATATTGTGCAGGTTCAGAATAGATTGAATGGCTGATAAAGAGTGTACAAATTATGGTTTTCAAATTTGTGTTTCTAAAATATTTGATTGCTTCAAATATTGGTATTATTTCACAGGTAAAAACTGTAGAGTATTTTGGTAGTATTGAAGACATTATAGCTGAGTCAGTGGATGTTACACTGTACGCAAGTTGAGGATAGTTTTTATTTTGTTAAGAGAAACCATACAAATAAAAACCGTATTGGATTTTAGCTAAAAGCAGACATTTTATAATGAAAATCAGCGAGTATATATTGCAATTAAATTTTTTGTTAGACAAGCATTTTATAATGTTAAATCTTTTTAGATATATTCAATGTGTCCGTTCCAGTTGTATCTATTGTTAAATATGACGCCTAAATTGTTTAAAGATTGACAATTTTCTATAATAAATGAACCTGTCGACACTTTTGGCTTGCACGAAACCAATTGGTTGATATGAATTGTACCGTTTTTTTCTTTGCCAATTTTATTTTATTATATAAAAGTCATCAGCAAACGCACAAAAATTATACTGTTTGAGGGATAAAAGACTTTTGCTAGGTTTGTTGTATGATATAAGAAACAGTATCATCGAAAGGCGAGATCGTTGTGGGATACCATTGTGTAAGGGATATAATTTCGAATAATTATTTTGTATCTTGATTCGGATTTGTCTATTTGATACAGGTTTTTTTTATCTATGTTATAATTTTAAGTCCTAAGACCCATTCAGATAATTGATGGATGATGGTGTGAATACCTATTTTATCAAATGATTTTGAAAAGTCAAGAGGTGTGATTGAAGAATGATTCTTGTGTCAAAGAGAGTCTGCATCAGGTGGTCCATGTAAAGAAGAGCGCCAGTGTTAGATTTGCCATTTCTAAAACCGATTTGATGGGGACTGTTGAGGCAACCCTTATAAGTGATTATAGGGTCAACCATCTGGCAACATCAACGCATCTGACACTTTATCTTATTATTTTATTCATTTACTTTTCATGTTCACTTTTGTTATTCTAAGTACGTTAGAACACAGTTAGTTTATACACATTCATTCTTAGCTCCGGTTTTGACTAATAAAGAACTATTGTACCATTTTTTATTAACTGAAAACTACAACAATTTTGGCGACGAAGATTTATGGACATATTTTTGTAATAAATTTTATACAAACCTTTTGTCCGGCGAAAAAATTGTAAAATTGCTGGCAGATCAGCAAGCCGCTATGAACAAACAAACAGAATTGTTGTTCCAATTAACCCAACTATACGTACAGGGTGGCCCAAATGAGACCTAGTGATGTTAAACACGTGTAACTCTTGTAATAACGGTTTTTTTAAACGATTTATTTTTATATGTTAAATACATTTAATGGAAACTTAAAGTGACTATGTGTGAAATATGACATCAGACATATGACCATCATTTTGCTCGATACAGGCATAGGCTCTTTTTAGCGCATTTTGCATTACACGGCGTAATGTTTCTGGTTGCAGGCGCCGTATTTCGTCTCGAATATTCCGCTTGAGCTGTCCAAGAGTCTGTGGCTTGTTAACATACACTTTGTCTTTTAAATATCCCCATAAAAAAATCGGGCGCAGTCAAATCTGGTGAACGAGGAGGCCAAGGGAAATCTGAATTTCTTGAAATTATGCCTGAACCCAGTTCCTCAAAACGGCGAACTAAACTTGTAATCATGGAATATGTGGGCGCTGATCTTACGTTAACAAAGCGGCGATAATTTCGCTGCGTCAGAACAATTGATCGTTGAGAAGAATAATAAAAATCGATAATTTTAATGCGTTGTTGTGGACTGTATGTATTTATTTAAATTTCAAAGAGTTCAGTTATAATCTGCAAAAAGAAAAAATAAATTATGTTAAAAAATAAACAAGTTATGTATTTGTGTTTCACATCAGCTGGTCTTATTTGGGCCACCCTGTATCACAAACTGCAGGACAATCAAGTAATAATATGGCATGCACATCAAGAGCCACCCTCATGGAGTCATTGGCAAACTCAATGACTGATTTCGTTTATGAACCGGAAAGCGGTTTACTTTTTTTTTGAGCAAGAAGCCGACACACTCGATGATAAAAACAAAGTATCGTTGCTGTGGAGAAAGATGTCCAATTAAGTATATGAACGTTTTAAAAATTATGTTTTGCCTAAGCAGCCTAAGGAAGTTACCTCTGCAGAAACGATTGAAAAACTAATCAAACTTTTTGGCAGAATGGAAACCGAAGTCAGTCAGCGATACAAGTGTCTTCAACTTACTAAATCTGACAATGAAGATTTAAGGGAATATGCAAGCCGCGTTAATCTGCAGTACGAACTTTTTAAACTGAAAGAGTTCAAGGTAGATCAGTTCAAGTGCTTAATTTTTGTGCTGGGACTTAAGTCCACCAAGGATAGTGACATTCGTACGCGTCTGTTAAGGCACCTGAACGACGAAAAAGAGTCAACAAATTTAGAAAACCTTGTAGACGAAACGCAAAAAATTCTTGATTTGAAGAGCGACACATCAATGATTGAACAACAATCACACACAATCAGTGCTATAGCCGTACTAACCGAACAACAGAAAACGCTTCCCAAGACACCATGCTGGTTTTGCGGTGACTTTCACTACGTGAAAAACTGCCCATATTCTCAACATACATGCGCAAAATGTAAGCAGAAGGGCCATAAGGATGGTTACTGTAGCGCCTTCGGTAAACGTAAGCCCAACAAGTCAAAACGTGAATATTTTCGTCCAAACTTAAGTTATCATACAAAAACTATTTTCAACGAAAATTACACATTTTCGAGAACTACGTAAGTATGTCACAGTGTCAATTAACAATTATCTCATTCAATTACAAGACGATACAGCTTCCGATATAACCATGATTTCAATTCCAACGTGGAAAGAAATTGGTCAACCCAAAGCTTGGGAAACCAAAGACACAGCCAATGATGCAAACTCTAATTCAATCCAACTTTTAGCAGAATTTACAACAACAGTTTCTATCGGAAATGCAATCAAAACGCTCCGATGTTGCATCTCGAACATAAACAAACCAGGGATGATAAAGTTGGTACAATTGCACTTTTTTTGGTACTATTCAAACCCTAAAAGTACGTTGGTACCCCCGTGACTCATTTGGTATTATTTGAAAAATTTGCGAGAGACTATCCCTTGCTTTATTTTCACTAAAATAATTAATCGCGATCATTTAAAGTATAATCAATTTGAGAGAAAAGTGGCGAATTTGATTTGTTGTTGAGAGCGACTACCTTGTTAGATGTGCATTACTCTTGATTGGTTTATTATAAAGAACTACATCTAACTTCACCGGTGTTTCAATATGATAGCGCCGTCTTCATTTATTTGATCTATTGTATTAATATAAAATTTGTAAGAAATAAAAAACTTGCTATATTATTATCATATCAATCGTTTCAGTGATGAAATGAAATGAAGCTAGGTATGCTACATAAGTACATAAGTACGATTAAAATTTGCTTTGAAATAAAAAACTTTATATATCTAGAAATAAAATTAAAAGTTGTATAGTTACGGATTTTAAAAGAAATGCTAAAGAACCGGATTTTAAAAGAAATGTTATAGAACCTTTTGCAAAACTAAAGTTAATTTTCATGACGAAATTTTAACCTGGCTAACAAAATTCACTCCCGAATGTGTTGGTAGTATAGTATCTCTCTTATTAAAAAATATTCCCAAAAAAAATGAAAATTATAATACTATAAATAACGAGTTTCGAGCTTTAAAAATTAATTGGATGAGCTAATGAGCTTTCAAAAGTTATCTGGAGAATTTGTCAATTTTTCACTAATCAGCGAATGTGGGAAGAGTATTTTCATACTCAAAACGAAGACTTGAAAGTCTAATACAAACAAAGGACTTATTGAGAGGCTTTAACTCATATTTTTTTACGAAATTGAGTTTTTCAGTGATTCCAATATATTTAAAATAATTTGAAAACTAACGCTTTTACAATCAGTTGTACAAAAATATTACAGTTTCTATTGTGTTTTTACCTTCTCCTGTAAAATAGCAATTATTTGAGTTAGGGCCTTTTTACTTGAGACCAACGATATGTATTTCTTTTTTTTAAACAAACACAAAATTTTCATTTTTCATTGAGACGTGTGTAAATTGAAAACTTGAAATTTGTGATCTGGCAAAATAGTTTTTTTGAGTTATGGCCTTATTTGAGTAAATGAGCGACATCTTCCAAAAATATAATAAAAAAAGTTAAAAATACCAAAAATACCGATTTTAGTACTATTGGGTTCGAAAAAGTACATTTTAAAAAGCTAATTGGTACCAAATTGGTTTTCTCATTTATCATCCCTGAAACAAATTCAACGTTATGGAAATTGATTGGATTCAAGCATTCGATTTGTGGCAAACTCCTATATCATCATGGTGTCATCAGATAAATTTAGAAAATGACATAGCAATGCTGAAAAGCAATTTCAGCAAAGTTTTCGATAACACGTTTCTATGCCTTTGCAATAAAACAGGTACATATTCAACTGTTGCCCAACGCTAAGTCCTCTTTTACATTTGAGACATTTCTTGCCGGACATTTTTTCAATTCTCTTTTGTTCTTGCCCGAATCTTTTACATATTGGAAATTAATAGACAGAGATAAATTTTGTAGTTTGTTTACTTCTTCTTCGCGTTTGGTACTTACACACATACATATACATACCATATGCCTTGATAGTACACATTAAGTATCTATACAGCCGTTGAAATGAGAAAAATCATGTGAAGCAACAAGAATAAATTGCGAAAAGTAGAAAAGAGAAACAAAAAATGTCCGGTACAGAGGGTCGTGTACTACACACTCTGCATCTTCGCTCCTTCTTCTACAAACTTCGTCTGTCTGTCTTTCAATTTCCCAAATGTAAAAGGCCACTAAGGAAGTTTTCATGCCAAAACGACATGTACCTTATGCCGCACGTGCGGATGTTGAAATCGAGCTACAACGGCTACAAAACGCCGGCATCATAACACCAATAGACACATCAAAGTGGGTAGCACCCATCGTCGTTAGCAAACGAGAAAATACTTTCCGAGGTACATGACTAAAGTTTTCAGTCATCTCTACTTATCAGACGCTTATTTACAGGCAGAAATAGATGACGAGAGCTAAGAATTGCTTACCGTTAATACCCACAAAGGCTTATATCGTTTCAACCGCTTAACCCCTGGAATAAAATCAGCACTGGGGGCATTTCAGCGTATCATGGATCAACTATGCACTGGTGTAGAAAGAGCAAAGGCATACATTGATGATATCATGCTGGCAAGTAAGGACCTGTCTGATCATAAATCAAATCTTCAAAAATTACTCAAACGAAATGATGAATTCGGCTTTCGGCTCAAATTTGAAAAATGTCAATTTTTCAAAGAAAATCAAATATTTAGATCAAATAATAGACAAAACTGGAATTCGTCCAGACCCAGACAAAATAAAGGACATTCAGGACCTGAAAATTCCCGGAAACGTCTCAGAGGTAAGATCGTTATTGGGATCCATTAATCACTACGGTAAATACGTCCCAAATATGAGAAAACTAAGAAAACCACTTGATGATCTCCTTAAAAAGGAAAACGTTTTTAAATGGACACCAGAATGCCAGGAAGCTCTTGACAAGTTCAAAAAGATTCTCAGCTCAGACTTGCTTCTTACTCATTACAACCCAAATCCTCCTATACACGTAGCAGCCGACGCTTCAAACCACGGTATCGGTGCAGTTATTTATCACACATTCCCAGACAATGGTTTCAAGGCCATTTACAATACACATATACACACACATGTTCATTGTTGTACTTTTTAGTAGGCAAAACAAATAAAACAAGTAATAAGTGATGGATATAATTATTTGTGAATTTTCAATAGATTAGGACATTCCAACAAGTTCATTTGATTGAATTGCATTTATTTAGGGGTTATGAGAATAAACAAAATTACTACAAAATTATGAACAATACCTAGATGTGCAGCTATGGCTAAAGAATACTTAAGTGCATGTAAGTACATTGTGTCCACCTAAAAGTCACATCTGTGGCGTTACTCTCTATTACGATGCGAAAGAAAAATGGTACGAAATCGAACGATTGGTACTCTCTAATGCATTTGCGCATTTACCTTTCGCATTTTTTATTTTCCCTTTCGCAAGTCTGGTATCACCATACTCTGTAATGTGAAAGCGACTGTCAAAATGGCGCAATAAGCGCAAAGTGAGAAAAACATGTAAGTACGTTGAAAAAAATATTTATATTTCATATTTAAATCGTAATTTTTGGGGAAAAATCCTAAAAAATTACAGACAAAACAATGGCAGTTTGAAATTTTAGTGGATTTCATGGTGCAACTTAGCGACTTGGCCAAGGGACAGTTGCAGTCAGCAAATGGCAAACAAGCCGCAAATAATTTGTGGACGAAATTGACAGACCACCTAAATTCTAATGGACCTCCTGCAAGGGATATAGCTGGTTGGAAAAAAGTAATATCTATAATGAAATGTGAAACTAAGGCCCAATAATCGACTTCTCAATTAAGTGTCATTTAGCTAATAGCCACTTAATTTTAAGTTGCACTTAATTGCAGTTTAATTTTTTCAGTCGTAAAATTAAATGATCACTTAAATACTATGAAAGTGTGGTAGCACTGTGAAATGTTGATAGTTCTAAAAGAAAACAGATGTTTAATGTAAATAAGAAAGTTAGGTTATCAACATGTAGAAAATTAAAACTGCATAAAAACACATTTTATGAAACCAAAAGAGCATCAGAACGCATTTTTCTATTTATTTATTCCATAATATGATACTATGCATTGTATATGTTATATATTTATGAAAATTAAACGAAATTATTTTTAATACGACCATATGATGTTTATGTACATGTTTTCAATAACCACACACAAGCACAATAACATATGGTATGCTCGTAAGACTTAAGTGTGATTTAAATAGATAAGGTTGGGCATTTAAATGGCTCTCAAATTTATACTAAAAAAATGAATTCGGTACTTAAGAGGCACTTAAAGATAAAAGACACATAATTGAGAAGTCAATTATTGAGCCTAATAGTATAATATAATTACACATCTATGTTTGTATATAGGTTTGGTCTGATTTAAAAACTCACACCAAGTTAAAAATGCATAAAATAAATTAAGCATTTCTAGCACAGGTGGCGGTCCCTCTCAGTTTTGTCCGCTTTCTCCCTTAGAAGACCAAGTTGTGAACCTTCTTCATATGGAGGAATCCGTTAACGGCATACCAGCAGCGATGTGCTTTTGCACAAGCATTGATAATAGTAGCAATGCTATGTTAGCAAGTAAGGAATTAATTTTAGAACCTACGCAAAAAAAAAAAAAAAGTCTTGACGAAAATCTCCTTGACCGGGATAATTTACTAAGGACGCAAGTAGAAAATCAAAATTCATTTAAAAAGGAATCAGTTAAATTACTTATTGAGATACGAAATGATTTAAAGGGCTTATTAATATATCATCGAAAAACTTTCGAAGTCAAAGAAAAAGAACTTGCACTTCGTAAAGAAAAACTCAAATTTGAAAAAGAGTACAAACTTCAAAAAGAAAAGTTGCAATTAGAATTAAAAAAGAGAATTTTAGAAGTAGAGATAGAAAAAACAACAATGTGATATTTTGAATTTATTTTATAGTTATTTATTATTAAATTATTCTCAAAATCGATCGGAATTCATCACATCTTTTTAAAACGATTTCAAACTGATCGTTTTGAAAAGGTGTGATGAATTCCGATCGGTATTTCTCCATCACATATCTGATTATTATAATGAAATGACTTTTTTAGTTTCAAACTATAGATATAACTTTAAACCGAATGTTTAATGTATAACAAGTTTATTAAAAGAAATAGATGTATATTTTACTGTGTCAATGAAGTGCCATTATTATTTTCAAGATTAAAATTTACTTTTACAAGTATAATAATAAAAGTCCATATTTTTTTAATTAAATACTATGATCTTAAAATCAATTTTTTTTTTATTTCGTCTCTTATTTGTCTTGCCATAGTTATTTGATCATTGTTGGTCTCATTGTTATGAACAGATGTGCAATCGCTTTACGTGAGTACCTGCCATTACGGCCTAATATCACGTGTGCCAAAGCACCGGGTGTGGGTTAGACGCCAGACCAACGCCCCCATGCACCCTTTTAGAATGAACCTATGGCCCATTCCATAAGGCACATAGGTTGTAATCTTTGAATATAGTTATCCCTGTATTATATTCAATTACCTTGCTGAGGTAATTTGAGCTATCTAAACTCTGCTGCTATGTCCGTGCCCATAGCAGCTTCTGTTGAATGGCAACAGCACCTAGAACAGTGTCTGGCTGACCGCGTCACACCAACCACTAGCATTGATTTAACACTGGGAAGCCAAGACTATTCTCCAAGCGATGTTTGGTAGCAAACCACAACCACCACGATAATTCTCCGGCTTCCACGCTTAGGTGGTGTGTATACACCTAAGCGAGGTCCCCAAGAAAATTCCTCAACCATTGCCGGCACAGCTAACCACTCATCCATAAAGAACGCATGCCTGTGTCGCCAAATAACCAGTGCCTACTCCACACTTACCAAAATCATCCCTTTAACCCCTTAGGGGTCTACCCCTTTGGGGTAGGACGAACTCGGCATTTTAGCAAAGGAAACTGACGACCGCTACATGCACTCAAAACTTCAGAGCAGCGAGGACCACTTACGCGAGAAGAATGCAAGCTCGCCACCAAGATCCTGTGCCTACTACAATCGATCATGCTTGATAAACGCCCCTTAACCCAGAGGGTGTGACGCACAACTATTTTAGCACAGAATCTTGACAACCGCAATGCATTTATCTCTAAGCAGCCCAGCTGTCGGGCAACCGGCACCCGTGGTACCAGAAGTAGCCTCTGGTTAGACCTCGAAGTTCCACCACAAGGGCTTCACCTCTATCGTCTTTTGAACTCAGGGGCAGTTCTAGGTGACGCTGCACCTAGCTGACAACAACGGGCGTACAATATTTGTTTTCCTTTTATAAATATGTGCACATCCGTTACTCTGTTTATATTCAGAGATTGGGTAGTAACACATAAGTTTTACGGGTAATGAGCCAAAGGTCCGCCAGCGGAAAAAGCTACATTACCCTAGCTGGGGCCCCGGGATTGCCACACCCGTAGTCTACAGAATTAATCCATACACTCCCCTGGGGGTATTGTTATGAACAGGCAACATTATTTCATTCATATTATCTGTTTCAGCAACTTCGTCTACTGGCAGTTGTATGTTGAAATTTACGCAAATATTATGCAGCGCACAGCAAACATTCATTATTTGCACTACTCTTTCTGGCGTGTAATGTAACTCTCTAGTTGATAACAGGCACCGAAATCTGTCTTTTAAAACACCAAACACTTTCAATAATTGACCTTCGCTTACATAACTTGTCATTAAAATATGACTCGGTAGAGTTTGCCGTAGAGTTTCTGTATAGTGTCAGCAGCCAGGGTTCCATGGGATAGCCCCTGATGTGGCTTTTTTTCCTTTTTTTTACGTTTTTTCAGTTTAAACGATATTTTCAGTTTTGTCGCTTTTTTCTCGTTTTGGCGTTTTTTTTTTTCTCTCTTTTTGGGTTTTTTTTCAATTTCGCAATTTTTTTAATTTTGACGATTTTTTTCATTTTGCGATTTTGTTCTGTTTTTGGTTTTTTTTCATTTCTGCGATTTTTTTCTGTTTTTGGTTTTTTTATTGTGGCGATTTTTTCATATTGGCGATTTTTTTGTTTAAGGGTTTTTTTCATTTTGGCGATTTATCCGGTTTTTCGCGATATATTTTAGTCCTAAAAATTTGTTTTAATTTGGCGCTTTTTCTCGTTTTGGCGATTTTTGTTTGTTTTTGGCGATTTTTTTAGATTTGGCGATTTTATAATTTTGTTTTAGTTTCACCGTTTTTGAAAATTTCAAGAGTTTTGCTCTTACGGTTTCGAAGATACAGCAGTTGTCAAAATTATAAAGTCAAAATTGCATTAACTGATGGAACACCCTTTAATTTAAATTTCTTAAATTTAGTGTTAATTGTTGTAGTCTGTATGAAAATACACTAACTTTACTAATTTCAAGTGTATATATGTACACACAATTGTATGTATATTACATTAGATTTTAAAATTTTTCGTTGCTCGTTTTGCAACACCCTTTAATTTTTAACTCTTATGTATTTGTTGTTGTAGCGGCCAAATGTCTACACAATGTGTCTAAATTTCAGGTCCGTAGCTCTGACGGTTCTCGAGAAAATACCCTGTGACAGACTGACGGACAGCGTAGCGAAAACAATAGGGTTTATTTTCACCTTTGGTGTACGGAACCCTAATAAAGCAATTATCAAGTTAAATAAAACAAACAAAAACTAGCAAATTCCTATGTATTTACAATATTTTAAATAAGTTTGTATTGCTTCTTTCAAACACTAATACACTCATATATAGCTCACACCGATTTGACAACGCTCTCAACGCTCACTCAAAATTTGTGATTGTCAGGCCTGTTCTGCAAATCACGACATGTCAAATCACGGTGATTTCAATAAATCAATTAAACCTAAATCATTGCTTTTGTAAATTTGACAATTTATAGCTATGGAAGTTGCATTAAAATATTCTATTATACATGACAAAAACTTAAAATACAACAAAAACATACTAACAAGTCAGTTATTACTAGTTTACTTTTGAAATCACCGTGATTTAAATCACCCTGATTTTCAGAACAGGCCCGTGTATTGTGAAAAAGATTTTTACCCCCTAGCGTGTAGATGTGTACACATCAAAAACACTTACATATTTAAATATTTTTTCTTCAATTACCAATCAGCCAAAAGCCCCTCTCTCCTCCTTCGAAACGTTCTTTTAGATTTTGCTTCTCATTAGAGAGACTCCAAACATGTGAGTCATGACATGCACCACCGTAACGACAATCAACAAATCTAATTATCATTTTGTGATCACATATCTAAAAATTTAATATATTAATAAGATTTAATATGCCAAATGCATACATATAAACTCACATACCACCATAGCGTTCATACTGTGCTTTAACTTTCTGTTGAAGCACAAGTGCCATCCACTGCTCCAATCACCCAGGAATACCACATGTATAGAAAAATCCTCTTTTGATTTCGTTTTCCTCTTCCGCAGTTAGCTCAAATTGTATATGCTTGGGACACAGTATTCGTTCAATCGCAATGCAAACTTCTTGTAAGCAACGCGACATAGATTGTTGCGATAAACCTTATAATAACTGGTCCTGACCAATTTGGTGTTGATATCCACCTTGCCCAAGCAGTTTCAAAGCTGCGGCCACTTTTATTGCAGTTGGAATTGCTGTGAATCTCTTCGGAACGACGAGGTCGTCTTGAATAGCGTTTAGTACATACATAAACGCATCTTTATTGAGTCGAAAGTTTTGTATAAAGCTATAAAAAAGGAATATTTGAAAACATTTTGCACATAATATCTACTCATATTTTCTTACCTGTAGTCATTTAGGGAGAGTATATCTGATCTATCTCTCAAAATTCTCCTTGTAATACGTTCAGTATGTTAATTTTCTTCCTCAAACCATAATGCCACCGAATCCATAACTATTTATTTTATTTTTAACAAAACCGTGTACAGCACAAGAAATTTTTTTAAATATTTTTATTATTTTGTTTACAAGTTTTGACATTTCATGTTGTCATTCGTCGCTATTATGAATTATGTGGTGCCAGTGTTGCTTATTTTTCAACTTATTTTGCGAAGGCGTTTGCGTCAGCAATACAGAGTACCAATTAGTACTCTTCACGCATTTACCTTTCGTATCGAACTGGCTTTCGCATCGCAATAGAGAGTAACCCCCCTGAATTGCTTAAGCATTTGACAGACTTATCGTTCAATTCTGACATGAGCTTAAGCCAGCTACGTGTTACGTGACTTAGTTTATTCTTCCATTAGATTTTCTTGGTCTTCAATGCAGTGGTAAGTTCTATTATTTGATTTTCCGTTAGTCTTTAACGTTGTTGTGATTTACATTTATTTTGTTTTTACATACTCTTACAACTACAATTTGAAGCTGAAAAAAGCCAGCCAATGTAACAATGGTAAAGTAAGAATATAAAAAACCTGTTGATTATTGAGTTCTTGTTTCAACTTTGTTATTTGTTGTTGAGCTTCTCATTTGTTTAAATGAAAGTTTATAAGATAATAACTCTAGTTGTTCTAAGAAACTTTGGGTAAAGGTTCCCTGATGATCTGCATTAGCAACAGTGAAATGCGCATAGGATCCAGCTAAACCATTCAATAATCAATTTCAGTGTATTTTTAAAAAAATATTTTACTTAATAAGTAAAATAATAACTTGGAATTATTAGTGCGTTAAAAAATTTTTAACTTAAATTGTAACAATTCCCATGAAAAACACTAAACGTTGCTTTTACTTGAGATTTTAATCGTTTCGATGTGTTCCTGGGTAAAATTTTTGTTGTCGAATTGGTTTTACGGGATTCACTAGTTGTTGGTGATCGATATGGTATGCGATCGATTATGATCGATTTATGCTCAATTCTGGTTTTCTCATTACAAGTGTTATTGGTGATGTTTGGGTTATTTAGTAATGGATCGTCATAGGAGACCAGTTGTGCCCGATGTGACGAGGCTAGTACGTTGTTTAGCTTAGCTACAGCATTGTTGTTTGGATGTCTATCATTATAGATTTTTTCAGCGTTTTTTGTCGTTTTTTCAAAACTTCGTATGTGTTGAATCTCTGTTCTTTAAAAATATTGGACATTTCCTGTCCTTAGCTGAGTGTTTGAAATCTTTGATGTCGTTCTCCTTACAGTTTATGCAACACAATTCGTCATAGCATTCTTCGTTATTTGCTGGGTCCGTGTTGTTCAGTTTACCACAGTTGTTACTTATTTTTGGGAGTTCACATATCTTCTGTGGATGACCATAATGAAGACAATTGTTACATGTTTGAGGGTTTGGCATGTATAGCCTGATATAAATTTTTTCGTAGCCCATATATACATACATGTTTAGGTAGATCAGATTGAGCAAATGTTAGGATTATTAAGCCCGTTTCTTTTAATTTTTTTTCCTTTCTAATTATTTTTTTCATTTCTGTTACCTTTTGGGGTGATAAGTTCTTTATAATTTCATCATCCGGTACACCAAATTAATCTGATGAGTAGATGACTCCCTTAGAGAAATTTAGCGATTTGTGTTGTCATGATGTCCTCACTCATAGCAGTAAGTGTGATAAGCTTATTAGCCTGGGTAGAGTTTTTAGTGTTTACTAAAATGGAACCATTACGCAATTTTTTACATTTTGATACTTCTCCGTTACACGTGGAATCTATTGCTTTTTTATTAAAAACTGGTGACATATTTGTTAAGTTTTTATAAATTTTTACACGTGTAATGACTAGGTATACAGGATCATTAGAGTTTAACGAGATTTTTTTTGCTAAAGTCGAATTTGAGTCCGGATTTACATATATGAGTGATTTGTTAGTTCAGGTGGTTTATTCATGTTTTTTTACTACGATTATTTTTATATTGTAATGCCTATTGCTTCTCTTGGAAAGGTTCTATGACTGGCACCGTTCTTGATAGGCCCAACATTCATAAGGTTGCACAGTTGGAAAAAGTTATGGCCGGATTCATAACGTTCATGAAAGATTATTTCAACAAAGAAAACAATATGCATGGCTTAAATGCAGTCTCCCATTTTGGAGATAGATTGGACAAAATACATAAGGAAATAGACCATCAGATAATAACGGATGCCACAATGGTAAACCCATATAATGAAAATCCTTCAGTATAATTGTCAACCTCTTAGATCTAACCTTTATAACATTGAATACTTTTTAAATAATAGACATTTTGACATTGCAATTCTAAGTGAAATTTTTTCTCACACTTAAACTTTAAAATTATTAAGAAAACCAGATCGGATGGTTATGGTGGAGTTGCCATAGCTCTACGTAACTCCATTCGTTTCAAACGCATAGAATATATTACTGATTTTGATATCGTTATTATACGTACGCTCAGTCCATCATTTGTAATTTGTTCCACCTATTTTGAACCATCAATTACTGTTCCTGAATTTACTGCTGAATTACTTAGGCTCCCTGCCTTTCTTGAAGCCTTAGGGGATGTTTTGTTATGTTGAGACCTTAATGCTAGATGTCTACTGTGGGGAGACTCATTTGAACCACAGAGAGGAAGGAAATTGGTTGAAATTATTGATGCGTCTGATTTTTGATGTGTTAATAATGGCTCTCCTACATATAAGCGTGATGTTTCTTCAAGAGGCTCTGTACTTGATTTGACCTTTACGAAAATGAGCTCGTGTGTTATTTGGAATCCTGTTCCTGTTTTTCTGGGTGGAAGTAATGATTTTCCAATTTCCATTTCCTTTGAGAATATTCGGATAAGAGGCTCGGATTTTCTTGCAAAAAATAAACTTTTGTCCTCACTCAGTTGTGTTGCTTTTGACCCCAACCCTCAACTTATTAAATCGACCTTTGCCACATAAAAAATAAAATCAAGAAGGACTCCCAAACCCCGATGGCATGCGGGACTTAAAAGTATTTTTCAGAGAATAGTTGCTGCAATGAAAAAATGCAATAAATATCCTAGCCCTATTAACTGTGCAAGTGTTATTGCTGTGAAATCTGAATGGAAGGAGGCTGTTAAAACTGCCAAAAAATAGCTTTGATCAGCAGATATCCCTATTAAATTAAAATCCAAACACTAAAGATCGCTGGCGTTTTGATAGAAACATTAGTGGGAAATCAAGATATTCCGATTCTTCGATGTGGAATGAGCAAAACAACTCTATATATCTTCGTCATCTTAAGGATAAAGTTCCTAATGTTGCATATCCCCTTTGGCACAGTCAGCACTTCTTACTACGCTTAATGATCTATTTATTGGTGGTGATTTAAGAGAGTATTGGCGCATAATAAAGATTGTGCCAATTCCTAAAAGGAATAAGGATTTAACTGATTTTAAAAACTTTAGACCAATATCATTAATCTCGGTTTTCCTCAAAATTATTAATATGATGATTAAGGAAAGGTTATTCCTTTTTTGTATGACTCATCAACTGTTGCCAAAAAATTCTTTTGCATATAGAAAACACATATCATCTTCAACCTGTCTAAATGAGCTTTGCACTGTATAGCGTGTCTAAAAAAGTCTGTATTTAAAGTCATTTTGGTGTCACTTGATATAAATAATGCCTACAACTGTGTGAAAAACAATCGTCTCGCGAAAATGCTATTTGATAGAAAATTTCCGACACCGTATGTCAGATGGATTCAGAATTTCTTGGCCAAACGTGTTCTTAAGCTTGGAACGATGAGGTTGCGGTCTGTGATGGTCTCCCTAAATGAAGCTGCCTGTATCCAATTCTATTCAATCTATATACAAGTTCTTTACATACTGTGGCTGACGATTATACGCGGATTTTTCAATTTGCCGATGATTTTCTTATTCTTACTTTTGACAAAATTTTTGTTAATGCTGTACTCAGAATGAATAACAAAATATCAATCTTTGGTGCTCGATGTACTGATTTAAATTTGTCCTTTAATCATGACAAGACTAAGTCGATGTATATTGCGAAAGATAGCAGAAAAGAGGTCATGATTTCTCTTGATAATGGATGTATTGAGCAGGCCATCGTTTTTCTAGGTAGAACTATTAATATGTCCTCCACGGTGGGTGATCAATATCATTGGGCTATGGATGCTGCGAGAAGTAGTACAAATCTTATAAAATGTTTAACTACAGTTAAGGGAGGTTCGCTCCCAAATATCTCCAGAAATCACTTCGAAAGCTTTACTAGATCAAAAATATAATATACCACTGCACACTCTCCGGCTTTTTTAAATCGAAAAATTGCTACTTTTCAAAATTCGACGCTTCGTAGATGTTTGGGTCTGACAAGATCCACTCCGATTCATGTGTTAAATGCACTTTCAGGTGATTTTCCAGTTAAACAGAGAGGAAAGTTTCTTGCAGTAACGGAAATCATTTCACAGAAATTTCACAATGCTTCAAATCGAGCTCAAGTGTTATACTCAATGAATTTAGAGATATTTTTGATCGTATCAATATAAATTGAAGCTTTTGTAAATCCTCCAAAATGGTCGTGTTGATCAATACGATTCCTGACAAAAAAGGATAACTTGGCTAGAGAACAGATCTCTGCCCTATTTAACAGTAAACGCTATAATTACAAATTAAACAACTTCAGGACATTTGCCACTGACGTCCTTATCTCATGATAAAACTGGATGCACCGTTATTGATGTTGATATGGACACTGAATATATTTCCAAACTGTCTGGCCATGAATCGAGTATGTTCGGTAAGCTATGGGCCATTGAAAATGCTGTTGATAGTGCTGTTACTGACGGTTTGTGAGGCTGGCTATATTCACGGATAGTTTGTCGTTATGTCAAACACTAAATAGATCTAGTACATATAACTACTATGTAGCGAATATTCACAACTTGATTGCTAATTCGCCTTTGGAAGTGTGTCATCTGGTATGGACTCCTGGTCATGTTGGGATCAGCGTCAATGAATGTGCTGATACCGCTGCTAAAAAAGCTGTGAGTAGTCTTGTGTAGTTCATGAACGAACTGAACGATTCACTACTTTGAACTAAGTGAACTAGTTCAAATGTTTTACGCTCTCTAGTTCAGTTTTTGTACTAGTAAATTTTTTGAACTAAGAACTAATACACAAAATGAACTAACAGAGAGGCTGTGAACAAAATGTTTTCAATGTTTTGCTTTACTTTGTTTACTGTTTGTTTGCTTATCTTCCTCTACTCATCCATATGTATGTATGTATGCAAGTATGTATGTATATTTAGTTCTTGTTCATCGCTGGCTACTACCAAAAATGCAATAAACAAGAAAACACAAGTAAACACTTATACTACCCTATTCACAAAAAATATTTTGGATTTCTGAGATTTTTTTATAAATCAAATTTATTAATTAATTAATTAATTTTAGTTTTCATAAAGTATTTAAATCACAGAATTTGTATTTTTAATATTTTCAAAGACCACTACACTCATACATACATATGCATGTAGAATTGTAGATGTAAATTCATTGAACTAAAAAGGCCTAACTAGTTCATTGAACTAAAAAGAGCGATTGAACTAAATGATCGAACTAGTTCATTTACAAATAATGAACTAAAATGACCGGTCACTGAAACGAACTAAATGGCACAAGTCTAGCTGTGAGTGATGCAATTTACATGGACTTGGTTTAACTCCTGTTGAAGCTTTGAACATTGTTCGTGATCGTCTCTATGAAGAATGGAATCAGGAATACAGGGGAATGTGCAAGACAAAGGGCAGATTCTTCGCCAGTCATATCCCGAAAACCATAATTCTATTCCAAACAAGGTCTAGAACCAGCGTGTGTCAAAATAATAAATCTTATGAGAGGCCATACATTTGGCAAGGTGTTCTTGAACAAAATTGGTCTCTAACTCTTCAATGTGTGAGATGTGTAATGTCTACGAATCTTCGAATCATATTATCCTTAATTAACCAAGATTTAACTACTTTCGTTCCAATTATTGGTTATTTGGACATTTTAATGATGTCTTTTCTCTTCTGAAATCTGGCGATTTCGCTATTTTCAAATCACTGTATGAATTTCTTAAACAACCCAATCATGAATATTCCCTCGGAATTCATTTCTCACGGAAAATAATTTTCTCGAGAAAACATTCCTCCAATCATAAATTCCTTGGGAACAAAAAAGAGTAAAACGTGGCATCACCGAAGTACGAAGCTCGTTGTTTTGCTTGTTTGTTGACATTTTGTTTCTCCCTTTTCTTGTAGTGAAGGAGTAAATAAATTATTAACATTCACCAACTTGTAGAAATATGTAAAAATAAGTTTATAAATGATTTATTTGGGCATTATTTGTGTTTTTCCACACATAAGAACTATAAAATAGAAGTTTATGTATATAAATTCTTGTTTAATGGAGTATTAAGTGTATTTTTATGTAGACTCCCTTCTGTTTTGCAAGTGAAAAATTTTTGGTGAAAAAACCAAGTTCAACTGCGTTCATGATACCTACTTTTTCCCGGGGAGTTTTTTTATTCCCGCATTTGGTAACAAAAGGGAAAAAACAAATTCATAATAGGAGAAAAGTGAAAAAACTCGCGCGGAATTTTTGTTCATGATTGGGCTGAATATAAATTATAATACTTTTATATCAACTATAACTGAAATATTTTGGCATTATTTCCAGTTATCTCTGAAACTTGTTATAATTATCTTTTTGCGAAAGGAACGGGAACAAAACAAGTTTTATTATGAAAAAAGTGTTTCGATTCGATTAAGAAAAATATGACAATCATTAGAAAGTTGAAATGTGTGCTTGAACTTTATTCGTTCATTGTGTATAAATATGTGGGTCGTCTTCATAAAATGGAATTTACCCTGCCAAAGGTCAAATCAGAATTTTTATAGCATTGGATAAAGAAGGAAGAGAGTTGCTCTGTATTCGAATAAAGTGTAGTAATTAATAACTCCATGGTACAACACATTGACATTTC
This sequence comes from Tachina grossa, assembly GCA_949987645.1. Lineage (NCBI taxonomy): Eukaryota > Metazoa > Arthropoda > Insecta > Diptera > Tachinidae > Tachina > Tachina grossa. The sequence continues at coordinate 124,680,747 of OX465275.1, forward strand.
CAAAACGTCAATAGATGGTATTAACAAACATGCACATTTACATACATATCTACTTATGTATTTGTTTGAAATTAAAAATTGATGGATCGATTATGGATTGTATCCTATGATACAATGATATAAAGCATAGTCCATCATCCCATTGCCCTGAGGGCTCTGCTAGCATTCTGCTTTGCATATGTACACAGCACAACTACTAACAAAAATCCAAAGCAAGAGCATAAAACACATTTTTTATGAAAATACACCGAGAGTATACAAACACCACCAAAATGATTTAATTTTTTTTCGATATTATTTATACTAGATATACCAAACGGACGACACAATCGCCCGTATTCTAGAATCAAAATGTAAATAATTTTATTAAGATTCAAAGAAAATGTATCTAAACGTCATAAAAAATTCATTAAAAGGCAGCCACAGACATACTTACATACATAAGTATACAACCATAATTAAATAATAAATACATGAAATTAAAAAAACATAAATAAATTCCCTTCAACCAAGCTAATTCAATTTATTCAACTCTCTTCCTTTAGGTATTATGGGTTTCATACAACAACAAATAAGAGAAAAAAATTCTTAGGTCAAGAGAAATACTACAAACACACACACACACGCATGTTTTGTTTCTTTTTTACTTGTAAGCTATGAATGCGTGTGTAATATGTGTGCATGTAAAGGGTGTTTTTTATTGAGGTATAGAACCTTAAGTTGGCATCACTTTTTTAACTGGCGGCCATTTTGTCAGCTGTCAAGTGATTAATATTTAGTTTGGTTTGCCATTTCATCATGAACAGGTTGACAAAAGAACAACGCTTGCAAATCGTGCAAATTTATTTCGAAAATAATGGTTCAGTTCGCGAAGTTTACCGCAAGCTCCGTCCATTTTATGGTCGACATAATCGTCGATCAGAGCAATTAATTCGGTTAACCATGGATCGTTTTCGCACTACGTTTACTCTATGTGATAATACGCATCCGCAGAGACGTCGAACAGTGCGCACCGAAGAAACAATTGCCGCTGTAGAGCAAAGTGTTGAAGAGAACCCGAATGAATCGATTATCCACCGTGCACAGCAATTGGAGCCGACTAACCGACTATTTTGTTCCCGAATTGGATGGCATGAATGTGGATGAGTTGTGGTTCCAACAAGACGGCGCTACATGCCACACAGCGCACGTCACAATCGATTTATTGAAGGAAACATTCGATGAGCGCATAATTTCGCGGAATGGACCTGTCAATTGGCCACCAAGATCGTGTGATTTGACACCATTGGATTATTTTCTTTGGGGATATGTGAAGTCGCTCGTCTACGCCAACAAACCAGAAACGTTAGGGGACTTGGAAGCCAACATTCGTGGCGTTATTGCCAACATACGGCCCCATATGCTCGAAAAAGTGGTTGAAAATTGGACCTGTAGAATTGGCTTTATTCGAGCCAGCCGCGGCGGCCACATGCCCGATATCATATTTAAACATTAATGGCATAAAATTATCCTTCCAATAAAGCCAAACTGATGGACATTAAAACGATTTTCTTGCGTTTTATTTCAATTCGAAGTTCTATACCTCTGAAAAAAACACCCTATAGTAGTAGCAACTTTAAACGCTTATAGCTCCCAAAATACTAAACCGATTTCAATAAAATATAGATTCTGCATATCTGTACGGAAAATTCTTTAAAACCATATCAATCTTTTTAAAATCGGTGCAGTGGTACCAGTGTAAAAGGGATTACAAAAAACATGTTCGCCTATTAATTATATAGATCAATAAATTATCTAATTTAAATGTTTTTATAACAGCACTTTTTATTGCTGTAGAAAAGAAAAAATACGTGGAATATAAAGTTGGAAAATAAGTTTTTATTTGGCTTAAATACTTTTATAGATGCTAGTATGAATCCAGAAATTAAAAAAAAAATAGTACATAACCTGCAAATAATATTGGAGTAGAGCCGCTCACGTAAAAAAAACATCGATGTTTGTTCTCATTCGATTCATTATTAATTCACATCGATGTTATTCGATGTATCGATTTAAAAAAACATCGATGTTTACGATGCACCGAATTGATTAATTGGAACAAAGAAAATTTATTAAATAAATAAAAGTCGATTTTAAAATTTCATAAGGATTAAGAAAATCATTTGTACAAAGCACGGCATGTGCTTCTTTTTTCAAAGGCCAGTTCTACAGCTTTGCAAATCGGACCAAATGTCAGTTGTCAAAGTAATATTTTCCATTGTGTGTAACTACGTTTTCAATGTTCCTGACAAAGCGTCATATTTTTTTTATCAACCCAACGAGTCACAGTAGCTCTACTTGGAACTTTAAAATGCGGTGATATACATCACTTTCACTAGGTGTCTAAAACCTTCTGTAACAGTAATATAAAGTCAAATATATTATTGATTTTAACATCAAATATGGAAAAAGAACTTACATTGCTGATTATTACTATACAATACCAAGAAAATTTTTAAAATTTTTTCACAATAAAAATATATATTTGGATGCTGTAAAATAACGTTGTTGCTTCGATGACGCTTTGTAAATTGACAAAAAAAATACCCATAGTATTGTGTTGTTACATCAAGCGATTTTAAAACAATTTAAAAATTTTAAAAACATTTTAAAGTCATTCCTAGGGACGTTTTTTATCACTACATTAAATGAGTTGCAAGCATCAATATATACAAAAAGTCGTATTTTCGATATATCGAATAAAAACATCGATGTATCGATTAACATCGTATGATACGATACATCGGCACTTATTCGATGTATCACAACCAAAACATCGATGTTTGCGATGCATCGATTAACATCGAGCAGCTCTATATTGGAGTACTTAGTCCAATCTAGATGAACAGACTAGTTACATCACGGTCCCATGTAATGCAGTCATGGATCATGTCGTTTTCATACAAGCATTCAATGCTGTACGATAAGTGTTCGTGTTTAAACGTATATGATCGTTCTTCTTAGGCACTTACAAATTGTATGCGAGTAGTCTATAACTATTCCATATGGGGTAGTTTTAGGGTAAGTCTGATGTAATGCAACCCTAGGACATCGCAATATTAAATCGACCACCTTTTCTTCATATATTTAGAGTAGTTTTGGAGTACTCCTACTCCTCTTTGGACTAGTCCTTATATGCATGTATGGACTAGTCGCGTTATCTGCAGTCTAAGGCACCACTACATACAAACAAACGTTCATTTATATAAAATTAACCCATAAAAATATTTTTATTATACCCAGCTAAAAAAATATATATGGTCCATATTTTTTAAAAAAATTCAAGCTTTTTTGATTGCAAATGCGATCTTATGTAAGATATCATGTATGCATACATTTTTATATGGCGCCATATATTACATCTTATTTCTATATATGGATCCGCATATATGAGCTCATATATTATAATACATTTCATATATTAGTCCATATATCAATTCATATATCATACTTTTCGCATGTATAATCCCATACATTTCCATATATGAATTCATACATATTCATATATAGTTATATACATTCATATATTAAAAATATATGGACCATATATAATTTTTTTAGCTGGGTGGTCCATTTATTTTTAATATATGAATGTATATAACTATATATGAATATGTATGAATTCATGTATGTAAATGTATGGGATTATACATGGCAAAACTATTATATGTTTATGAACTAATATATGGACTAATATATGAAATGTATTATAATAATTAAATGTATTATAATAATTTATGGAACTTTAGTTATGAAGCTCTTCATATGTATGTGGATCCAAGATTTGGATAAGATTTAATATATGGAGCCATATAAGAATGTATGCATGCATGATAGCTCACATCGTTTTTGCAATCAAAAAAGCTTGGTATTTTATCACTGGTTAATTGGAAATCCATTAGAAAATACATACGGTATGCAAAGTTGACATGGGTACCCTCAACGTTTAAAAAGGTAAAACTTTTGTTACAAAAAAAAAAAACATTCTTGTATGATTTTATACATTGTGGCCCCATTTAATATATCAAACAATCAAGAGGATAATCCAGTCATTAATTTTATAGAAAATAAAAAATTCTTTAGATAAGAAAGAAAGTTCATATTACTGCAAAAAAATTATATTGAAAACTATTGTTAGACGGATTATTTTTTCTTTTATAATTAATTGCATTAGTTTTTATTTTTCAGTTTTCATTTATTCATCCAAGATAAAAAAACCTAGCCTCATGGCTAATATTAATTAATAAATAATTTGCAACAATATTAATATATATAAAATTAAATAAATAAATCAAAAAAATATCTAGTATCGAATAAAATAGATAACATTATAAAAAATAAAAAAGATAAGAAATTTAAAATTCAACAGAATATTAAATAACTATAAGTTTAATAAAATTGAGACCTGATACTCAATGTAGTGAGACACTACAAGGAAGAGCTACTCAGTCGTATCTCCCGAAATAGTTTCCTCTTGTAAGTGTCAACAGAGGCAGTTAAATGCCCTTAAAACAACCGGCAATTCGTTATAATCCCTTGCCACTCTTACATAAAATTATCGCTCTAATGTGGATGTTAGCCTGGGAATCCTCAACTGTTTTTTAGCTGAAATAATGAAAAAGGAACTAAAAGTCATTTCATTTATCATTTGAAGTCAAGAGGTGAATCAATTATTTAAAAAACACAAAACTCATATTCTTAAATAAAATTTAATTTAAGAAATCAGATTAAAAACTAATGCAATTAATTATAAAATAAAAAATAAACCCTCTAACAATAGTTTTCAATATAATTTTTTGCAGTAATATGAATAGAGAATTCTGTTATTTTTTTATAAAATTAATGAGTGGATTATCCTTTTGATTATTTGATATATTGAATGGGGCCACAATGTATAAAATCATACAAGAATGTTTTTTTTTTGTAACAAAAGTTTTTCTTGAGACATTTTTAGATTTTAATTGAACTATAGTGAATTTTTAAACAGAAATAATTTTTAGTCAGGCTTAAGTTCTGTAATTTCAATTCTTTTTATTGAATGTAATATTTTTATTAATTAATGTGAGTATCTAAAGAAGAGAAGAAAAATTAAATTAGACTTTTAAGCTGGGGGAAATACCGATATTTTTTTCTGTGCAGCAACGCACTTTATCAGCACCCTAGTCTTTCTACTTGGGTAGAGATTGTTATTAACATCAGCTATTTAACGTAAATCTTATATCCACATATGAAGAGCTTCATAATGAAATTTTCATATATGAGCTCATATATTATAATACATTTCATATATTAGTCCATATATTAATTCATATATAATAGTTTTGCCATGTATTATCTCATATATTTCTATACCTGAGTTCATACATACTCATATATAGTTATATAAATTCATATATTAAAAATATATGGACCATATATAATTTTTTAGCTGGGAATTTAATTTATTGCACAGCAGTGCGCTTTTATGAATTAAGAGAGTATGAATATGAACTGTAGAGGAAATATTTACACATGCATGTATTAAAATGTATGAATATATATAATCATACATATATCATATATGCGCCATACATATTTTTTTAGCTTAGCAGATAGGATAAACTTTAGGTTAAAGTAAAATTTTGCAAATGGCAAAGTCCGATAAAATCCTACTTTTAACTATCTTTAAGTTGTAATAATGGCCCTTAAAGGTTGAGGCTGTACGCATATAAACTTTACATACCGTATGTATTTTCTAATGGATTTCCAATTCACCAGTGATACAATGCTAAGCTTTTTTGATTGCAAAAACGATCTTATATGGCTCCATGTATTAAATCTTATTTATATATATGGATCTACATATGAACAGCTTCATAATGAAATTTCCATGTATGAGCTCATATAGTATAATACATTTCATATATTAGTCCATATATTCCTTCATATATAATAGTTTTGCCATGTAAATATAATCCCATATATTTCCATACATGAATTCACACATACTCATATATGTATAGTTATATACATTCATATATTAAAAATGTATGGCCCATATATAGTTTTTTTTAGCTGGGTAGAGTAAATATTTGTGGTTTTATTAAAAAACAATATTTTTGTTGCAATGACATGCTTTTCTCAAAATGTTTTTTAATTACACGAATCGGTGGGTAAATCAAATTCGAGTACGCTGAATAAAGTAGTGCTAACCGTTTTACTTTTTATTTTAGCTCATGTTTAAAAAATGTTTAAAATTGAAAGTAATAGCCAAAATTAAAAATCGCTAATTTTCACAATTTTCTACCATTTATTAATTTTTATATCGATAGAAAAAACGTATCTATATTGATGAGCATGCGTCCCAGAGAAACGTTTTAAAAAAATAACAATGGCAATTTTTTTCATTATTAATATATTTTTTAACCGACATACAACTCTGTGGTTTTCATTAATAATAACGTTATATATCTCATTTCGAGTTTATGATGATCATTAGCCGATGGCCTTAGTAGTTTAGTAGTTAGCGCTTCTACCCCTTTTACATTGTTATTGTAATTATCTATAATATCAATATTAATAAATAAATAAATGAATAAGTTTCAAAAATATCTTATTTTGGTTATACATACTGAAAAAATTTAATTTTTGGACATAAGCTGTTACTAATGAAAAAAGTTGCGTTTTTATTAGGTACTTTTAACGATAATGGGTTATCCCAATTTCGGCCGCTGTTTGTACTTCCGAACAATGAATTTATTCGTTTTTTTTTCATCAAATTTCAAAGCTTTATGCTTTTATTTATAAAAAGTTAATGATTTTAATTAAACGTAAAAAAAGAAGAGATGTGACTTAGGACACTAGATTAGAGCCATGCTGCTTAAGGCTGTGATACACTATCATACACAGTCGTTCGATCTGTCAAAAAATCGTGTGTGCTCAAAAAGTATGATAGTGTGGATTAAAAATGTGATATGTGTGATAGATTTGTTGACAAGTCTGACCGATTTCCAAAAGCTTATGAAAATTTTCATAAAACGATAATTTCTATTAGATCAGAGATGCATTTTCTAAAGCAGCTGATAAGAAAACAGCAATGTCTGCTTCTTTTATTTGAAGAGAGAGAGACAGATACATTTTGCGTTACTATTTCTTTACAAATGCCAAATAATTAAACATAAAAATTATTATAAATGGTGGAAAATTGCATTTGTTTACATTAGTAAAACAAACATATATATTTGCATCTTTTTTGTGTAATAGTGTAGCCCCTATAGGAGATTTTGTTGCGACTTTTTTTGAGTGTGACAGAGTTCAGTCAGATTTTCTAGTGAATGAATCGTATGATAGTGTATCACGGCCTTTAGCTACATAAAATAAATTTTGGAAATAATAAAGAGAAAGTGGGATATAATTTCAAGATACACAAAGATACCGAAAGATATGTTCGTTGACATTTTAACTTATTGTATTGAAGATAATCGGTATTTCAAATATAATGATAAAGTGTATGAGCAACTGAAAGGAATGCCTATGGGCTAGCCAGCATCACCAGTGATAGCGGACATAGTAATGGAAGAATTGTTAGATACTATAATACAAAATCTAGAACACAAACCGAGATATTTAAGCAAATACGTTGACGATCTTTTCTGTATAACCAAACTAAATATGGTAGAAGAAACATTAAAAGGCTTAAACAGTTTCCATAAACACATACAATTCACGAAAGAATTATAAGAAAGTGGAAAGCTACCGTACTTAGACACGCTGGTAAGTCGGAAACAAAATTTGGTTACTATAGATTGGTATCAAAAGCCTCAGGCCGCATTATTAATTGGTTTTCAAACCATCCCAAACATGTTAAATTAACACAGCCCAAAATTTTGCGAGAAGAGTCCTAAAAATTAGTGATAATATGTATCATAAAGATAATATAAAGAAAATTAAGAAAATTCTGCAGAAAAATAGTTTTTCGTTCAACTTAGCAACAAATATAGTAAAAAATGTCATAAAAAATCTAAATCGCGAACCAGTAGAAAAACCTACAAAAAAGTATAAGTCAATGACACATATTCCTGGATTTTCTGAAAGAATTATTCATTCCGATATATTTGATAAAGAAAATGTTAATATCGCACTAAGAACAGATAATACTTTGAATATACTGTTTTCAAATACCAAAAGTAAGATGGATAAATTAGACCAATCAAATATAATTTATAAAATACCTTGTAGCGGAGATGGTTCTAATAAATGCAATAAAGTATATGTCGGAACAACAAAATCAAAACTACGAACTAGATTAGCCGCACATAGATCTGATTACAAAACACGTAAAGAATAACTGACCAAAAAACAGCATTAGCAGCCCACTGTGCAATAAGTGGACACTCGCCAGACATCACTAATACAACAATATTACAACATGAAAACAATTACAAAAAGAGATTTACAATAGAGATGCTACATATAATTAACACTCCCGCGAATATAAGGATGAACTATAAAACAGACACAGAAAATTGCGCGCATACATATAGGCATATATTAGCTAAACATAAACAAAAATAAGTAAATACACAAACAGGTTTTTAGTAAGAATTTGACTCTTTCTGCAAGCGTACAGCTGAATACCTTACTCTAAGTAATAGTGTTTTCACACTGACATGGTTTTAATAAAAGTTGGGTTTAACGTTAAAACCAACGGCTAAAGCCTGGTTTTACCATACAAATTGTTTTTGTCAAAACCAAATTAAAACCATTTTTGAATTGGTTTTAAGTTGGTTTTATGAAATGCAACCTTGTTTTCGCTGTGATAAATTCAGTGCTGCCAAGTTGAAATGACCGACAGCAGATGATAATGCTTATGCCAGTGAATAACAATAGATGTCGCTTGAAAGATTTTCAACTTAAAACTGGAAGCAGCAGCCAAGAATGATAAAAAAAATTATGGGAAAAAAAGAGTTTTTGGAAGGAAAACAAAGGAAATATTTTCATTGAACTCTAGAAAGTGAAAATAGACAATATATATAATAAATTTATTTCCAAGCACTTCTTCATTCTGTATAAGAAGTTCCATAATTAAAAAAAAAATTATTAACAAAATATAAAATTTTCAATCAGAAATAATTTTAATATAGTTACGTTTAAATTTTATTAAACGTGTGAGTTCTTTTGATTGCTCAAAAATAAAAATAAATAACATCACAATTTTTATTTGCTACTGTATTTCCTTTTATTCTTAACGAAGCAAATTACAACTTGTCTTTACTTAACTACTTCTTATCGTTATTATCCACTTTCAACGAGGTCTTAACTTGACTACTTTCTGATTAGCACTGCCTCAACGATATCAACTTGACTACTTTCTGATTAGTACTAACTATAACTGTTCGCGACTGACTTACGACTGCAACTAACTAACTCATTGGATGCGTTACCTCTTTTTATATTTCACAAAAATTCCACTAGAAGTTTCAAGCAATCTGTAGACGATCATTATCATCTTATATGCTGCCTAATTAAGTTCATGTGGTAACTATGTACATACATGTGTATATGCATACGTTTGTACATTATTAACTAAGCAATACACGGTGGTTGTTTATCTTCTGCTTTTCGTTTGAATTGGCATGTATGTATGTGTGTAAATATGTAAATCTTCTTAATAAGCAGACGCTTTTTGTTGTTGTTGCTTTTTCTTGTTTACGTTTAATCAAGCTAGGCATGCTTATTTAGTTGTTGGCTACTATTCTAGACTATTCTTTGCTTTGACCCTGTAGGAATATTTTCGCGTAGCATTTACATTAACTCTGTTGGAATATTTTTGTGTAATGCTGCTTAACATTGTTGACGGCTATTTTCGTAACTATATAAAATAATTTCCATTTTAGAGCGCATTGTGAAATATCTGAGTTTTTCATATTATTAATATTGTCCAACAAGTGTTATTAAAAAGCAGAAAAAAGCAACAACAAATTCATGCATTTCTGCAAGAGATTTATTTTATTTTGCGCAAAGTTATTAGACAGCCTTTGAGTTAAAACTTGAATTTAACAAACTTGCAGTGTGAAAGCAAAATCAGCTGTTTGTGATTTGAACGGGCTAAGGTTCGTATTGCTTTTTAAGCCAAATTACATGTGATAATTATTAATGAACAAATAACACCAAAGTCTGTTGTAAATATTCTGACTAACAACACATAGTTGAACGGCTTAAAAAGCAATACGAACCTTAGCCCGTTCAAATCACAAATATAGAAAAAAATGGAGTTCGAATAATAATTAAAATTAACTAAAATTAATAGCCATGGGCCTGTGGCAAAAATTAAAAATAAAAAATATACTTAATAGTAACAAACCAAAAAAGTTTGTCTTAAGTAGAACAAAAATAAGCAAATTAACTAACATGTGCATAATTAGTAAAGAACAAACGACAATGATAAGACTAGGTGCGTTTGAGTACTTTTCCAGTAAAATCCAGTAACTGAGTAAATACTGAGTAATTTAAAGAAATTACTCTTAATAAAAAAGTTTGGATCTAAAAGTACGCGAACGGAAAAATTGTAAAATTCAGTAAAATATATACAACAGCTGATAACCAATTTTGGTGCTAAAAAAATTATACATATAAAATACACGATAGAATATTTTGTTTAATAATAAAAGTAATAGATATGGGCATATGTTTTTATTTAAACTTATTTGACTGGTCCACGATGTCGATAAGAAACTTTCTATAGCTTACTTATATTGAAAACAAAATTAAACTTTCTTATTTTGATTTTGTTTTAAATATAAGTAATGGAACTTTCTTCGAGGGTCAGCCCGGTCTAAGCTTTTTACCCTGAACGTGAGAAGTTATTAGGATAATATATTCAAGACAACGAAAAACTGGGAAAGAATTTAAAAAAAAGTACACAGAGTAAATTTTTTTAAATGTTCCATACGCCAAACCAGGAACCGTCGACCCGAAGATATGTATAAACAAAAATTTTAATGTAATAATCTATTAACTTTAGTCACGTTTAAAAACAATCGGTTATGTTCTGAATTCCATGTGATATTAAATCGTTCGGAAATGCAATAGCATTGTTTTTCTAAATACATACATACATACATACATATGTGCATATACACATGTAACAGCGCATAGAGAAAGGGACCTAAGGGTAAAAAAAAATCAATTTTCACTTTTTTTTTTTGATGTGGACAACATCTGAGCATCGAATGAGACCGATCCCATGCCCCAAAAGTGTTCCCTCCCAGAGATATGCGCGTTTTATGAAATTGAAGATAAACCAAAGATACACGTATTTAAATCTTTAAAATGGATCTCCTGAACAAAACCGTTTTTTACCCTTAGGTCCCTTTCTATTTTGCGCGTCACATATACATATTTCCATAAATTCTATGGAAATTCCGCACGTTTTAATTTCACGTGGAATATATAACATACCCGAATATTTTTCTAGCATCAAACTTAAATGTTATAATGCTTATAACTTAATACATTTGTTTTTTGTTATTTTAAAAATTTCATCAAAAATTAAAAATTTGTTTCCCTTTGCTTTTGTTTGTTTATATTTAAAAACATATGGTTTCATTTTACTGGATTTTACTGGCAAAAATTTGTCCAGTAAAAACTTGCATTTACTCAGTAAATGAACTGTCATTTTTCTCTCTCAATTTGCCCTCTCATTTACTGGATTTTGTGTACTCGAACGGAATCCAGTAAAAAATAGTAAAAATTTGTAAAAATTTTTGAGTTCTCGAACGCACTTACTGTTGTAAATATAGAGATGGTAAAATTGAGCTTTCATTACAAAAAAGCTTTCAGCAAATTGAAATAAGATGAATCAAAACAATTCACACATTCCATTTGCAATAATGCTAAGTATATAAAGCAGAAATCTACATCTACTGACACCACACACAGTGGACCAAACACAAAAGAACGCTGATGATGAAGGTTTAGTGGCCTTCGAAAACGGCTGGTTGTTCCGTTCAACTATGTGTCGTTAGTCAGAATATTTACAACAGACTTTGGTGTTATTTGTTCATTAATAATTATCACATGTAATTTGGCTTAAAAAGCAATACGAACCTTAGCCCGTTCAAATCACAAATATAGAAACAAATGGAGTTCGAATAATAATTAAAATTAACTAAAGCTGTTTATGGTTTTAACGTTAAAAACAGGTTTTAACTTTCAGTGTGAAAACACTATAAGATAATATTATTGTTGTATTTATGTATAAAAAACTGAAATTTGTACTTACATGTCTAATTAATGTGCATACATATGTTTATATTTTTGTTTTTGTTCTTAATATAGAATTTTTCCTGAAGAAGAACACCGAAGGTGTTTGAAATATTGAAAAAATAAAAGATTTAACAAAATCAATAATTTAATAAAACAAAAAGAGTTTTATTTAAATGATTATGACCTTGAGCCTGAGTAATAGAAAACAAATATGTATATAAAATTTCTAAGGTCGAATAAAAATTATTAACGTATAAATACAAAATAAATTTGCAAAGTATTGTTGCACAAATATGGGCGGGGTAGACCATATGTCCAAGATGTTATTAACAGTATTTTAAAAAAGTTTTTGTGACTGACAATACTCGGCCTATGCCTTCACATAGGAGGTAGCAACGTGATTGTCAACGAAATTCCTCAAAAGAACCGCAAGATTATACGTTTATTCGTGGCAGATGACTCAACCAGTGCGAGCGAGACGAAAAACTCTGGGAAATTTTCATTTACTTCTCCATTATTTATATGATTTTTCCACCCTGGTTCTAAAGGCGTAGAAACAGGATTGCAGTCTGTCATAGAAAACCGTTTGATGATTTTCTCCATGTACTGTCGTTGATGAAGAAATATAGAATTGGAATTTATTATTTTAATTTGGAATCCAAGAAACTTATTTATTGAACATTCCTTCAATTCCAAATTTGTTTTGAGATGATCTAGCAGATCATTTGCAAGTTTCTCGTCATTATATATTAGCAAACCATCATCAACATAAATGGCCAATATAATTCCTTGCATTTTTGATAAAAACACATGTATCAGAGTAGCTGATTTTCATACCAAATTTGTCAAGTATTCCACAAAACTTTTTATTAAAACATACTAGCCAGTACTATAATACTTACATATATGTAAAGACGGTACATCGAATAAGTAAAAATAATTAATGTGATGATCGTAAAAGATAAGCAAGAATAGTTAAACATCTTGGAGCTTGTTTCAATCCGTAAAGACTTTTTTTAATAAACATATTTTTTGGGATTCGTTCACATCTCCCATTGGCTGGCTCATGTAAATTTCTTCATTTGAATTACCATACAGAAACGCAGTCTTAATATCAAATTGTTTTATTGACATTCCTTCTGATACTGCAACAGCTAGTAAAAGTCGAATAGTGTCATACTTCACCACAGGACTATAAGTTTCTTCGTAATCCAGACTATGCTCTTGGGTAAAACCTCTGGCCACTAAGCGGGCTTTACATCACTCAATTGTGTTGTCAGAATTATCTTTAATTTTATATGTATATCCAACGACAATACTAATTTTCTCCCTTTGGGCAATTTGCAAAGATTCCATGTATTGTTTTTTATTAAGGCACTTCCATTTGCCAGAGTTTTTAGATTTTATAGCTTCTTCATATGTAAGATGTTCTTCTAAGCATTCTTCTGTCACGGAAATAAACATGTCATCTATATTAATTTTCTTTATTGGGTAAGGTCTTAAATTATAACTGCTTTATTCTGTTCTTTGATTCGTCATTTCATTTGCAACAGCCTCTACACTTTTATTTTCAGTATCAGAATCAGTTAAATCTTGCATGTTCACAGCTTGTTGTTCATTCGTAATGTCGTCAAATATAGGATTTTCATTTTCTTGAAATCCTTCTTGATTTATTTGCTCTTCTTCTGGTTCAGTGTTATTTTCTAATTAAAAATTTTAACTTTTTTGGTTATTAATACTTTCATCAAAAAAGTTTAATCTACAAACACTATACTTATCACCGCACTATGGTCCCAATACCATATTTAGCGCGAAAAAATTTGTTTTTTTAAATGATACAAAAGTGAAAGTTTTAGATGAATTTGTAATGACAAGCCCCCACCGTGAACAACGGTATATTTTTTTTTGTATATTTCCAATATTATAATTGCAAGAAATTGCTTAATTTTGTTTTTAATAACAAACCAGTCGATAATTGTGGTTGGTTTGGAGAGGTTATAATATAAAGTGAAAACATTTTCTGTAATATTTGTTGGTTTTATATATGGAACATTTGTGTATGTATTTAAAACAAACCACTCTTTTCCTTTTGATGATTATCGATGAGCAAATAATCTTTCTGGGTTTTGTAAGTGGCTTGTTAATTATAATTACTCGTGTGAAGAGTGATTATAATTAGGATGGGAACATGTAAATAAAGCAAATATATATACATACGTATGTTATTGTATGTTGCTTTTATTTACAGGCAAGTACGGGACAAACTCACCTTATGGTTGTATAAATGGAGAATTTAGCCTTTTAAAAAATATATTGGTGATATTGAAATATAAACGGTTTTTATTTTTAATACAATTTTAGGTAGGTATAAACACTTTAAGTATGTAATTATATGTAGGTGGTTGTTCTCACGAATGTTGGATTCTAAGTAAGTACTGATTTTAACTAAAAATTAGTGACAACCTCGGTACTAAAAACGAAGTTAAAACGGTTTGACCGTTTCATAAATTGCATTTCGGTGAGGGCAGCTTTACACAACCTTTAGATGAATAATTACAGTGAGTTCAAGGTAAGTATAATTCAAGGTAAGTATAATTCAAGGTAAGTATAATTCAAAGTAAGTATAATTCAAGGTAAGTATAATTCAAAGTAAGTATAATTCAATAATTTAAAAGGCAAGTATAATTTAAGGTACGTACAATTCATTAATAAATTTCAAAATTATAAATATTGTTCTTTTTTATATATATAATTCATTCAAAAAATTAAGTGTCCAAACATGCGTTTGGACAATATGCAATAGAGGAATGCATTTTTTTGATTCTGAATGTCCACTTGATTTATCATTCCGTTTAGAAAAATATGTATGAAAATTAAAATGTATTCCTCAATTGTGCAATTGTATCTGTATTAAGATTTGTGTTAGACTTTTAAAAGTGAATTTCACCAGCTTTCGCTCCAATTTTTGTTTGGTCATATTCTACAACATATGAATTGTTAAATAGTTAAGAAATGTACAAAATGATGAAAAATGATGACTTTAAAATAAAGTAAAGCAAGCATATCAAAATTTCTTTAGCAAGCTGTGGAAGAAGTGGATGAAAGCACATCAAACAAAGAAGGTGTTCGAGTATACCTATAAGCAGGTATTATACCTAGTATACCTATAAGCAGCCCGAACAACAGCGCTAGTTTAGCACCTAGCTATGCTGTAGGAGTAGTAGTCTCCTGTCGGGCGCATCCCCAGGCGGCGGATAGGGGAGGGACATTATCAGCAACATTCCTGATACACTGCACAAAGTGGTCATTTATGTTGCTGACATGTCTCGGTTCTGGCACGAACTTGCGGGATTTCCTTTTTAGAAACTCGCAAGATCGTTGTCATGGCCAGACTGCGTGCTGATGAAATGTATGCACAACTGGTGTCTCACCGACAATGGCGTACCCTGAGAAAGAGGCGTCAGGGTTGGGATAACCATAGGAAAGGAACCCACAAGTGGAGACTCCCGATCACGAGAATCATTCCACCCATGTTTGTGATCGTGATGGGGAGACATGTTGTGGTCCTTTTTTATAGTGTAGCTTTCTCTATGCATGGAGCCCGCGGACCAAAACTAAACCACTTGTAAGGTTAAGGTGGATGGTAGCAGTGCGGAGAACCTGAATGGCTAGTCAGTGGTTAAAGAAGACTAGTCGCTAACAGCTCCACGCCGACGCCAGGGCACGGGTCGGTTAAAACGTGATTGCCTAGCCCATGTACGCCGTCCCTGCATGGGTGGTCCAACCCCTTACGCGCATACTCGTGGGAACAAAATTGAAAATAAACCATTAAAAAAACAAAAACCAATCCTTGTCATTCCATTAGGAAAGGCAAGGTTAACCCGCAGCATGTCCTTGGACCTTAGTCCAAGCACATCTGCTGCAGCCAAATCAAGAGCTGGGAAATCAGCCAAAACAACTTTGGGTGTGCCAACCGGGAAACCCTCGGTAGCTCCAACTGCACCCAAAAAGAAAATGGAAGGTGTGCCAGCTGAAGTAAAACCAGCCGTGCCAACTGCACCTAGGAATACGGAAGTGCTCGAGAAGGATGTGCCAGTCAGCGTCAAACCGACAGTGTCAACTGCATCTGGATCGAATGCACAAAACACGCGTGAGCGAAGCTTCCTGACGCGCAAAGCCACTGTTGAATTACGGGCTGCTTGACGCTATATCGAGCAGTTGAGCAACAAGCCGTCTAGGGAGCTCACAAGCAAGGAAAAATCCTCGTTGGCATGGGCAAGGGCTCACTTGGCCGCACATGATGGCTCTAACCCTGAAGCAGCTGCAATAACACCTGCAGCCACCACGCCTAAAAGGCAATGCTCAAGAGAGGAACCATTGGTGCAGCTAAAGGCGCAGCCATCCAGTAAGCGTCAGAAGCAGGCAGACTCCAAGGTCATAAACAAACCTTACAGTGAAGTTGCAAGAAACCCACTGGTAAGGGCTGTTCTAGACCATAGTAACTGCGATGGAGCAATCAATCACGACAAGTGGGGATTGATCTGTCAAAAGTTACTGGACATCTACCTGCAGGATAATGACATGAGCCAAGGGCACTCGCCACAGTTCATGGAAGCAGGCTGGTTTCAGGGTCATGTGAAACTAGTCTCCTGCATGGAGGACCTATCAGCGTCCAAACTAAAGGATATCAGCCTATCCCTAGGGGAAGTGTGGCCCGGTGCGAGACTGGAATTGGTCCCGGTCAGCGAAATACCATGCAGGCCAAGAGCAATTGCTGTCAATATCCTAGACATCTTCCGGAAAGGAAACCCGGACCTACCAACCAATGACTGGAAGGTAGCAAAGGTCTTCGAACCGGTCGGTGCTCGTAGAAAGGCGATCGTGGTCCTTAATAAGGAATCGTTGTCATTACTCCGGGAAAGGCAAGGTCTGGTGTACTACGGGTTTATGAGCATCAGACTTCGCATTTACCGGGGTGATGACAAAACCGATCCCGAAAACCCTGTAGCAACAGAGGGGTCGCAAGAAGCAGGCACTGATAAAGTAGCCAAGACCAACACGGAGGCCGTAGTTGAACCTGCGGATTCAGTCGCTTCGGGATGCTCTCAAGCAGACTCTTGTCTGATTGAGGACCTCCTGGATAGACTTGACTTTGCAGACAATGAAAACGCTCTTCTGGACCCAAATCCAGCAGACGCAGACATCGTCGTCAACTATGACCCTGATATCTGAGGATGGCGAAGTTAATTCAGATTAACCTTCACCACTCAAAAGCAGCTTCAGCGGCATTAACCAACCGAATTTTAGAAGGAGGTGTGGATATTGCACTTATCCAAGAACCATGGACTTCCAATGGCAAAATTCTTGGACTCAGTGCAAAGGGATACAGACTACTGCCCCAGATCTGATGATGCGCGTTTGCGTCAGCGCCTATTATAATAGGGATACTGTTAGTTTTTGCTTCCTTCAATGCCTTATGGACCAATATGCTTGGTGGGGGGTCCACATGGTCATGTGCCATGTAGCATGAGAATAGCCACCATACTGTGGATTCTCCCATCTCCCATGCTACTGCTATGGTGTCTTCATCACTAAAATTAGATAAAATGAAGATATTTAAGCTGGTTTTCACCATTATACAGGATCTAATGTTTTTATCATTGTTACCTGATTTATGTAACTGGACAACGAACAGTATGGGATCTCTAGAAGTCCTAATGGACACCCATTTTCCGGGCTGTCAACCCTGTGAGGATATTCGACGAACATACCCCTCCCATGCCCAGGCTCAAATACCCATAGACATTACTGTGGAAAAAGTGAAATGGGCTCTTAAAAGTTTCCATCCATTCAAATCTCCGGGTCCAGATGGTATCATTCCAGCGGATCTGCAACATAATGCCGATCTAGTAATCCCATGGCTAATTGTAATATACAAGGCCTGTACTACTTGGTCATATATTCCAAATGCATGGACTAATTGTAATGTGATATTTATAACCAAAGGAGGGAAAGCGTCACATACCAAGGCGAAGGATTTTAGACCTATTAGTTTAACTTCCTTTCTTCTGAAAACCCTTGAGAAAATATTGGATGTGCATATCAGAATACTCATTGATAACCCTCTACTTTCGGCCTCTCAACATGCATATACCAAGGGCAAATCGGTTGAGACCGCCTTACACTCGCTTGTAGAATGTATAGAGAAATCACTCGAGCATAAAAACTATACCATGGTGGCCTTCATGGATATTGAAGGTGCCTTTAATAATATTGATCCGTCGGCAATCATTCAGTCTCTCAGAGAACTGGAGGTCAACCGGGGGATTTATCAGCTCATTGAAAATCTGCTACTGCGCAGAATCATCAATGCTGATGCTGATGATGTAGCGATTGCAATATCAGGGTTCCCCCTGGATACTATATCACAAAGATTGGAAAATGCACTAGACGAGGTTAGTGCTTGGTGCTCACGGAGTGGCCTTAGTGTCAACCCGGATAAAACGGAACTAGTACTCTTCTCCAGGAGATACAAAATTCCCAACTTCAATCACCCTAGGCTAAATGGCATTACTCTAACTCGGTCGGATTAAGCCAAATATCTGGGTGTTGTCCTCGATAGCAAGCTTTCCTGGAGGGATAATCTTCAGGCAAGAATAGCGAAAGCCACAACGGCAATGTATGTCTGTAGGAATGCAATCGGCCCTACATGGGGTATAAATCCTAAGGGAGTCGGTTGGATACTAGAGACGGTTATAAAACCTATAATATTTTATGGGATGTCGGTCTGGTGGAAAGCACTCGACTCAGAAAGTAATCAGTCCCGTATAGAGAGAACTCTCCGTAAAATGGCACTTATGATAACAGGTGCTCTAAAATCAACGCCAACAAAAGCGCTCTTCACTATGTTGGGTTGGCTTCCGGTGGACTTAACTGCTAGAAAGCTAGCTTTACGTACCGCCGTCAGACTAAACACAGTAGGCGCATGGAACCACCGACTATGGGGGCATGCAAGTATTATAGGCATTGTGAACAACATACCGGATCTCATAGATTACTGCATTCCGAAACCCTACTTCAATAGGAACTTCCAAATTTCTTTGACAAAAGGGTATTCCCCACCGAATGGAGCCATACATGTCTTCACGGACGGCTCAAAAAAGGGGGAGGGGTTTATAGGTGCCGTTTTCATTCCCGAGTACGGAATTGAAATGTCCTTCAGACTCCCGAACGAATGTAGTGTACTACAGGCGGAATTATCTGCTATAAAAAGAGCTACGCAATGGCTAAGGTTCTATCGGATTTCAAATAGAGACATCCGTATCATGACTGACAGCAAACCTGCTATTAAGTCTCTCACAGGGGTGTATACCACATCCCTTCTTATTTGGGAATGTCGTAAGGCCTTGGATGGTCTTGCGCAGCACTCAAATATCTCGATAAACTGGGTGCATGGACACGGGATAATTTCAGGAAACATAAGAGCGGATGAACTAGCAAAAAGAGGAACCACATTAAGAGAAGTCGATATCGACAATATTTGTGTACTACCACTATCATCCTATTGGAGTCGCTTCGATATAACCTTCTTGGAATTAGCTCAAAACAGATGGCGAAATGAGTCCACCTGTGCAATAGCGAGAACCCTCTGGCCTCGCCTAGACTTCCACAGAACGGAAAATCTCATTAATTTCAACAGGAAGCACCTGAAGAACATCGTGGCCACATTGACCGGCTACTGTACCTTCGGAACCCATGGTAAATGTATGGGTCTCCCGTATAACGACTACTACTACAGTTGCAATGACGTGGAAGAGGAAGAAAGTATCCTGCATTTCCTATGTCTGTCCCGCTCTAGAGACTCTCCGTCTGCACCTTCTTGGCAGAACATCCTTCAAAAGCTTATCCGAGCTATCGGAAATCGGGCTCAAGAATCTGAGCCTCTATATTAGGAACAGTGGTTGGTATAATCGCTGACCACTCCCCCTCCTAGCCAAATTTCTTGACCCACTCCTCATCTTTCTAACTCTACCCCTCTCATTCCCCTATCATTTCTCTCCCTCTCTCTCTCTTCTTATAATTTACATGCAGCACAAAGGGATCATCATATTGGACCCAAGTGAGCTGGAATCTGTTTTTCTTATTTCCTACCAGCAGCCTGCTAACCTAACCTAACCATACCTATAAGCAGAGCTGTTAAATTTCGTTTACGATTAGTAATCAATTAGATTAAAATTTAAAAAGAATTGTACTGATTATATAATTCTCTTTTTAAGAATTTCTGATAAATAGTTATAATTACAAAGATTACTTTTGATTATTAATAGATAATTAAAAATAATCTTTAAAAGTAATTGGATTATTTTTTGATTACTTTTGATTATTTTGTTGTAATTTAAAGTAATTCAGATTACTTTTCCATTGTTAGTAATCGTAATCAATTCGTGATCGTGCGAAACTGAATATAATCGTAATCTAATCATTACTTCACCTTTCAAAAAAAGTAATCAAATTAGTAATCAGTGATATTACTAATCATTACTTAACAGCTTTGCTTATAAGTGTTGGTTAAATGATATTTTTATATTTCCCGGTAAAGCCTCTAGAATTTTTTTTGTTGGATAAAGACACGTTGGACGAACCCTTAACATAGAAATACGGTCGATCTTGTAAACTGTTTTTAGAAGGGGGCAAGGATCAAAACAATCAAAATTGAGATCTCTTGTGAACACTTACTCCCCAGAAGAGTTATCATTTGCTGCTGCAAGTAGTCTTTATAAAGCAGGAAAATGAGTACCTGCCGACGTTATTAGAACCATAGATATGAGATGCCAAATGATAATTATTAGAAAAAAAACCAAACATCTAAATTAACATAAACTTATCTTTTTGTGTATTTTTTTATTATTTATTATTTTTTGTATTTGCAGTGAATATTTACATATTTTGACTACACAAAACACAGAAATTAATTTATAGTAATGTCAGTGATTGTGAATTGATGTTGAACGTTTTATGTCAGTTAATTGTTATATGAAAAGTGCCACACCCACTCAATGGAATTAGCCCATTTTTGGCGTTAAATCGTGTTATGCTAAGACATTTGTTTATAAAAAATTTTATGCTTATAGGTACATCTAAAAGAGAGTTACGACTTTTTTCGCGCTGAATTTGTCATTGGGACCACTGCATCGTTGGCTTCATTGCTTACAATTATATCAAGTTTATATTCCAGTACATAGTTCAGATTTATTTAAAAAAAATATTCGGTATCCCTTAACGTTTAAATCAAATCCGACAAAAATACCTTTCTTACTTTTTGCATCCCATTTTTTATGTATTTGTTTTGAAGTATGTGCAAAAACTTGTGTACCAAAAACCTTTATATGTTGAATTTTAGGAATTTTCTTAAACCATAGTTCATATGGAGATTTATTTTTAATTGAACATGATGTACAGCTTCTGCCCATAAAAACTTATTTAAACGTTTAGTTTGTAGAATACAAATTGATAATTCAACGATCGTTCGAATTTCTCTTTCCGCCGATCCATTCTGTTCAGGAGTATAAAATACAGACTTCTGGTGTTGTATACCATAACTTTTAAGTAATTGGTCCATTTGATTGTTTACAAATTCTCTTCCATTATCAGATCTAAGAACACCAACTTTTATACTTTGGGGTTTCATCTTAGTTAGGAAGTTTCTAATATTTTCAACTCTTTTGTTCTAGAAAAAATACCCATTTAAACCTAGGAAATCATCTTTCAACAACAAAAAATTTTTTGATTTTCCCATTGAGAGTTCTTCCATAGGTCCGGAAACATCAGCGTGAATTATTTCACCAGGAGTTTTTTATTTATTTTCACTTGAGTAATATGATAACTTATGTTGCTTATCGGAACAGCATCCTTCACATATTTTTTTTAACATCACCATAATATTCAATGTTTCTTGATTTTAATAGTTCGCTTATAGGTTTCCTATTTTGATGTACAAACATTTCGTGCCGTCTTTTTTCTATTCGTGGTAACGCTTGCATTCAAGTTGTGCTGCTGTCTTTTCATTACGACCTTCATTTCTAATTCAAATGAGTTTCCTTTTCGATTGACAATTACTTGAATCTTATTATCTCGAGTAAAAGTACATCGATTATTATTTGACTTCATAACATATCCTTTGTCCATAGCAGCTGTTGTAGAAAATAAATTAACTTTTATATCTGGTACCAAGAGAACATTTTCTAAACATTTTTATTTCCATCCATGATAGGTATTAACCAAAATATTAATATTTGCTTCACCGACTGCGTTTAGAATTTTTATTTTGAATGGTTTTTCGAACTTATAGAAACTAGAACACCATTCCCCTTGAGAAGTCATGTGTTCAGAAGCTCCAGAATCTACTAACCACGATACCACTCATATCACAGGGAATTTGTCGTTTTGTTGTAAAAGCTTCAGCACTGTCTAGTTCTCGACTTAACCGCGACTGTTCTAATGCCAGACGATCAGTTAAATTTCAAATATTTCTTTTATTTTCTTCCGTTAATTCCCAAACCGTAACAAAATGATTATATGTGAATGGTAATGTCAATAAATTCTTCGTTATAATCATGTTATCAGTCAATGGTCCCCCTAAATTTTTTAACCTTTCATGTAATTCCTCTATTTTAGCAATATGCATTTCCATAGATTTGGCATATTTTTTTTTAAATTCTTCCTTGCAACACATTAAATATTTCAAAATTATACCGTCAATTGATGTAATAATTATCCTTTGAGCCTTTATATCAGCATGGGAGATGCCTGTAAATTTAAAAAATCAGCATTACCTACATCACCACCGTCACCTGAATTAATCGGCTTTCGAAAAGATCCATCAACGAATTTGTAAAGATCCAAGAACTAAAATTCACAGCTCCACGTAGTTTTCAAAATTTTAAAATCGTCCATATTGAGTCTTACCATGATTTATTTATTGCTTAATCTTCTAATCGTTAATTTGGGTTCCTTGTCTTTTTAAAATCCTTCAATGTTTTATCCTTCTAAGCGTCTTGATTAATTTTTCTCAATTCCTCGTCCTTCTAGGCGTCTTGATAAAATCCTAAAACGTATTATTCTAGGCGTCTTGATAAAAATTTAACCTTCTATCCTTCCGTCTTGAAACGATTCTAAGCGTCTTGACAAAAATTTAACTTTTATCCTTCCAGGCATCTTGATAAAATCCTTGAACGTTTTATCCTTCTAAGCATCTTCATTTAAACGTTCTATCCTTCTAGACGTCTTGATACAATCTTGAAACAGGTTACCCTTCTAGACGTCTTGATGAAATCTTT
Source organism: Tachina grossa (assembly GCA_949987645.1). NCBI lineage: Eukaryota > Metazoa > Arthropoda > Insecta > Diptera > Tachinidae > Tachina > Tachina grossa. The sequence continues at coordinate 124,704,368 of OX465275.1, forward strand.
GAAGGTTTTTTCCTTCTATATAGTTTCTTCGCAAAAGTATCCTGGGCCCATAACCAGTTAAATTTTGATGTTAATGATACAAAGGTCAGACATAAATGTATCTATGGTTGTGCTTTGTTATATGATTAATATATGTACTGATAATTTGTATAAATTTGTAAGCGGTAAAAATAATAATAATTGTTATTGTGTTGGTTTTAAATGTTTTTAAGTCTCAGCGACAAATTATTTAAAAATTTAGACGTTTAGTGCAATAACTCCGTAAGCCCATTTTTAAAATAAAAATGTAAGCCACGATTTTTTAAAAAAATTTCTTTCAATTTGCTTTAAGCATTCATAGATGGACACGTCATAGTTATCATCTTAAAATGCTTCTTAAGGGTGTTTACAGTAGAAAATATTAAAACCCTCATTTTTTTGATTTATTTTAATCTTAAAAGCCGATTTATTCAATATATTGTTTTTGTGGCTTACAGAGTTATTGCACTAAGCTCTCAATAAATAATAATAAAAAAATTAATAAAAATAAAAATTATGTAGAATTATAAGAAAAATACAAAACAAACCAAACAACAATGGTGTATGAAAATTACAAAAAGCTTTGAACTTCTCTCGAAAAATCCAAAAGAGAAAGAATTAATCGCCTGGCGACTCTCATTGACCTTATATTGATAAACTTTGCTTAAGTTTCTAAATTCTTTCAAATATTTAAAACTGATATGGATCCTTATTCACTTTAAACTTTTTGAACGTATTTTGTTTCGTTTGGAAACATTTGTGTAACAAAATAAAAAAAAATTATTTGTGTCTCCACTTATATAGAACATGTTTTGGTGCAAACTTTGGAAACCAATTCAAATAATAGTCCTTTGAATATATAACTCAAATTTCAAATATGACACAAATATACAACTGTTTGCTAGGAAGCAATAAATTTCTTTCTTGAGAAGATGGTGAGAACGTATGTATAGGGTGTTTTTTTAAAAGGTATAAAACTTTGAATTGAAATAAAACACAAGAAAATCGTTTTAATGTTCATCAATTTGGCTTTATAAAAGGATAATTTTATGCCATTAGTGCTTAAATATGATTTCGGGTATGTGGCCGCCGCGGCTGGCTCGAATAAAGCCAATTCTACAGGTCCAATTTTCAACCACTTTTTCGAGCATATGGGGTCGTATGTTGGTAATAACGCCACGAATGTTGGCTTCCAAGTCCCCTAACGTTTCTGGTTTGTTGGCGTAGACGAGCGACTTCACATATCCCCAAAGAAAATAATCCAATGGTGTCAAATCACACGATCTTGGTGGCCAATTGACAGGTCCATTCCGCGATATTATGCGCTCATCGAATGTTTCCTTCAATAAATCGATTGTGACGTACGCTGTGTGGCATGTAGTGCCGTCTTGTTTGAACCACAACTCATCCACATTCATGCCATCCAATTCGGGAACAAAATAGTCGGTTAGTCGGCTCCAATTGCTGTGCACGGTGGCGAATCGATTCATTCGGGTCCTCTTCAACACTTTGCTCTACAGCGGCAATTGTTTCTTCGGTGCGCACTGTTCGACGTCTCTGCGGATGCGTATTATCACATAGAGTAAACGTTGTGCGAAAACGATCCATAGTTAACCGAATTAATTGCTCTGATGGACGATTATGTCGACCATAAAATGGACGGAGCTTGTGGTAAACTTCGCGAACTGAACCATTATTTTCGAAATAAATTTGCACGATTTGCAAGCGTTGTTCTTTTGTCAACCTGTTCATGATGAAATGGCAAACCAAACTAAATATTAATCACTTGACAGCTGACCAAATGGCCGCCAGTTAAAAAAGTGATGCCAACTTAAAGTTCTATACCTCAATAAAAAACACCCTTTATATGTGACGCGCAAAATAGAAATTGACCTAAGGGTAAAAACCGGGTTTGTTCAGGAGAGCCATTTTAAAGATTTAAATACGTGTATCTTTGGTGTACCATCACATCATAAAACGCGCATATCTCTGGGAGGGAACACTTTTGGGGCATGGGATCGGTCTCATTCGATGCTCAGATGTTGTCCACATCAAAAAAAAAAAAAATTTGAAAATTGATTTTTTTACCCTTAGGTCCCTTTCTCTATGCGCTGTCACATATGTACACATGCATACCCAAAGACCCATTTATGTATGCAAATAAGTATGCATGCATACATATGTATGTATATAGATACATATTGTATGTAAGTATCTATATACCTCTTTTACTTTACTCTTACATCTTCAGATTGTGTTTAGACTTAAATATCATTTATTTTAAGAAGATAACAAAAAATAAAAAAAATATATCACCCATCAAACTATTTCATATAAACAAAGTTTTATCATTATACCCCATTCTTCAAAGACGCTATCTACAACAGTTTGGTGATGCAACAAACGTTTTTAGGAATACTTAAGAATCAAATGAATTTGAAATATTTCCGAAAACTTATAAAATCACCTTTTCGACATGAGCTGTTCCAAAAAAATTCAATCATTCCTTTTAAGAAATCGTCAATGTCTCTAAGCAAACATTCGTTGGACATAGTTACTTTTCTTCATCGTATCTGAACAGTTGTCAGCCCCAAATCCTTCTATGTTTGCAATACTTAAAAATATAAAAATATAAGAACACTGTTTATTATTGCAATACGAAAAGTTTTTATATTAATGGACAAAAAGTGCCAGAAAAAGAGCGAGAGTACCACAGTGACAGCCAGCATCCACTAGTGCCAAAAATTGCATAATTGTACAACATTTCCCAACCCTGGCTATTTAAAAGAGCCAGACGTAAAAAGTTGAGTATATACTGGCATGATTATCGGAAGAGTATCAAGGATTATAATTAAGTAATTGGGATGGCGACACGCAACTCCTGGAAACAGGTTGATAGTGTGCACCAAGTATCGAAGATAAAAAAGTTTCTTTCCAAAACTCACATCAAAACCAAAATGCTGGTTGACGATATGGGCAAAAGGGCGTACACAATAGAGGAGACCGTATTGTTGCTGATGGAGGGACGCACTGTGTAACCGCCACTCGTTCGAAATGTGGATTGCCAGGGGCTAACTATCACAGATGGCATGATTAGAAATGCAATAAGTAGCTTCTCCCCTTTCAAGGAAAGTGGGCCGGATGGCATTTTTCCTGCGCTTCTACAGAAAGAGGTGGATACCTTATCATTTCATCTGGTTAGAATTTTTAATGCCTGCCTAAAATTTGCATATATTCCAAAAAGCTGGCATGATCCAAGGGTAGTTTTTATACCTAAGCCTGGCAAGGCGAGTTATGCGACTCCAAAGGCCATGGAACGAATTGTGGATGACATGATTAAGAGCAGGATATTAGATGATAGTCTGAGGTTTAGACAACATGCGTATGTCAAAAATAGGTCAATAGAAACGGCTCTTCACAGGGTAGTTAACTACATGAAAAAAGTTTCAATGACAAGTTGTATACGCTTGGCGTTTATATTGACATTGAAGGCGCTTTAAGCAATATGAGTACCGACACTCTTATCCAATCATTCGTACAGTTTCAAGTTGATCAATCAATAATTCATTGGGTAAACTACATGCTCGGGAACAGCTGCGGTATGCACAATGTAAACGTTTGGTACAGAGCGCAACGTGGGACGCCTCAATGAGGAATAATTTGACCCCTTCTTTGGGTAACCACTATACACAGCCGAGAGTACTGAATATTAACCCAGGAAAAACGGAAATAGGTATTTTTTATCAGGAAAACAAACATCATGCCATGTATCATGCTTAGTTTACGGGGAAAGACTATCACCTTATCCGATAGGATTAAATATTTAGGAGTGATCCCACATCGGAAACTGTGGTGGAGAGATCACATAGATGAAAAAGTCAAGACGGCTAACTCGTGCTAGTGTCTCTGCAAAAGGGCCATTGGGTCCAGATGGGAACTTAGAGCTATTGCGGCACACTGGCTCTATAGGAGTGTGATCAGACCAGTTTTAATATACGCGTCGGTAGTATGGTGGGGTCAACAGGTAGAAAGTGCAACACTAACATTTTGGAGAAGGTTCAACGAATGAGCTGCTTATGTATACTTTTTTCTACGAGAACTACATCCACCAGGACATTGGAGTCCATTCTTTATTTCCAACATGTAGACATTTGTGTTAGATACGAAGCAGCTCATGCTACAAAACGTCTACAAGTGATGGGGAATGGATTGGAGAAGACAACATCCAGAAAGACACTCATGGGTCAATCGAACCCAAGAGCAAACACCCGTGGGAGTTTGCTGCTACACAGATAGGTCGAAGCTAGGGGAAAGAATTGACCTAGGTTTCTTCATAGAGGAACCGGAGACCGAGATTAACTTCCGCTTGCCTGATCATAATGCAGTCTTCCAGGTGGATGTTCTTGCGAACATGGAGGCTTTAAAATGTACCAGTATGAATATTGGACCCCATAGGTCAATATATTTACCGACAGCAAGTCGGCAATTAGGGCAATCGTAACCGAAAGAGCAAACTCTAGCCCATGCGTCGTAACCGGAAATGAACGTGCAAATCAGCTTGCAAAAAAGGCCAGAACGTTACGGACAGTAACTCTAACTAATGCGAAGCCTTTCAAGGCAAAGAATATTGAGTTAGAAAATTGGGTCAAGATGACCCACAGGACACGATAAAATTGTGATAATGTGGGTAATTTAACCAAGTTTATATGGTGTGACCTGAACGAAGACAAAACAAGAGGACTGTTGAAACTAAAAAAGTCCGAGCTAGGAAAGCTGATCGGCATCTTAACGGGGCATTTTAATATACGAGGGCATTTGTACCGGATTGGAGCCACAGATAACAATGAATGTAGGGCATGCATGGAGGACATGGAGACAATGGAGCACTTCCTTTGTCATTGTCCAGATTTCACCCAGTCAAGATCTCATTATTTTTGGGATGACACCTTACCGGACATTACCCACCTTAGAGGTATTGACTGGAAAAGCTTGAGGGATACGTGAACAATACTGAATTGCTATAAAGGTGGGGTTCATTTGTTAATTTATATAAGAGCGCACAACAGGCCTATACTGGCTTATGTCTATATCCGTAGACGTGAGGGTAGTGGCTTCTCTTTTCAACCTAATTTAACTTTTTTCGTATAACTGCTTGTAAAAGGGTTATTTTCTACACTATTGCGATAATTTTTGTAACGAAGTGTATTTGTGTTAAATGTGTTGGAGTCACTGCAAAAACTCATTTTCGTAAAAAATACGAGTTAGGGCCTTTCTACTTGAGACCATGCATGTATATATACATCAAATTTTTTTCAATTCAATCCGTATACAGTAGAGTGGCCGTTAGTTGTATGGAGAATTTTTTTTGTTTGATTTCTTTTATTCTCTCCTCCAAATCCGTTCAGTTTTACGTAAAACAACATACCAAAAAAATTCATAGCGATAAGTTGTGTTTTAGGGGGTGCGTCCGCCCATCAAAGTTGGCCCTCAAGCCCATATATTCAATGTAATTTTTTTCTGTTTTTTCTTTGTTCAATTTTCTTTTGTACAGGCTCAATATAAATAATTTCCATATAAATATACTTTAGGTATATAAAATTTTTGGTATTTTGTTGCTTATTTTCTTTATTATTTTCTAAAATATTAATTTTAGCAAAAAACTTTCTTTGAGACTAATGTTGTTGTTGTTGTTGTTGTTGTTGTTGTTGTTGTTGTTGTTGTTGTTGTTTCTTAATGACTAATGTTGTCATATATCATTTTCTTGTGAAATGATTTTTTAAAAAGATGTCACGTGCAAAAAATTACATTTAAGAACGGGCTTAAAGGCCAACTTTGAGAGGCGGACGCATCCCCTAAAACAAAACTTATCGCTATGAAATTTTTTTCTATTTTTTTATATAAAATTTAACCGATTTGGTGGGAAAGAACATAAGAAATCAAAAAATAATAAATAAATGACGGCCTCTCGAATATTCATACTTGCATACATACATATCGTCGATGTTTTAACTAACCGACCTAACTGACATTTTTTTCAAAAATGAGTTAAGTGATCTACTAGACTTTATAAGTCATAATACACATTGTCTACAACTTTCATGACTGTAAGCATTACTTTTGTGCCTATATAAATAAAAATATTTCTGACGCATCCATAAGAATGAATGTATAAAACAACCATAAAAGCTGCTCTCCTGATAAATTTTTAAAATGCTAGTTAGGTCAGTTAGTTAAAACAGCGACGATATGTATGTATGTATGTTCAGTTATCGCAATAGTAGAGTATTGACACAAGATTTCGTAATTTGAAGGGTAACTTTAAACAATAAATGCCAATATTCTATTTTTATTTAATTCTTATAATTTTAAGATTTTAAGGAAAAAATCATCAAAACGTCATTTCGTTATTTTCGGCACCAAAAATCGTCAAAATGGCGATAAATCGTCACACCTGGCAGCCGCACATTGTCGTGAGATCATAAGAGTATAACGAACGGCCAAAAATAGGAGTTATCGTATAGAAATAAAATTTGGAACACATGTTTTAATTGGTAAAATATAATCACACCTAAAATTTTGACATTTAAATTTCAAGGATTCGTGTCCTTCCCATACCTATGTATATATCCTGAAATAAAAAATTACCATAACAGACATAAAAATAATTGTAACTTAATGAAATTTTGTACAGACATTAGTTTTAACATATTTAATGCTTCGCCGAAATTTCGTTAATTTTAGAGGAAGGATACACATACCCCAAAAGTGTCCTATTTCAGAAAAGTAATAGGTAGGAAAAAATGTTCCTTAACTTATAATGAGTTAACAGAAGGGAATCACAATGGACCCAATTGAGTCTCCTAGTGGAGGTGCAGTAAAGCACCACCCTTCCTAAACTAACCTATAATGAGTTAAATGTTTATTATACATAAAATATATAATATAAATCACACCTCACTGTTTGGCCATTTAAATTTCAAGGACTCGTGTCCTTCCCATATATCCTGGTACCAAATAATGTACTAAAAATATCCAAATTCTGACTTAAAATAATTTTGTGTAATAATTACTAAATGTCCTTACTTTATAACAAAATTTTGGCTGCCATATAGTTGATTTACTGCAAAAACGTCAGAACTTAAAAAAACAAAATTTTTTAGTTCATAATGATGAACAAGCAGTAGTTGACCCACAATGTCGACAATAAAATTTCTTTCATTTTTTATTATTGTTTTTAAAATATATATACCAAGGAAATTTTCTTATCGACATTATGGGACAGGCAGTTAATTTTCATATTGTGTAAAAATTGCATACAAACATACTGAGCTCTTGAGAGAAGATTAACATTCCCTTTTTATTAATTAATGTTTTTTATGGTAATTGATACAATTTAAGTTTAAAACTTTTTAATGCACTAATAATCCCAATTATTATTTTACTTATTAATGCCCTAATTCTGTTCGACGATTGTATCGTCTTGTCTTTGGAAGAAAAAAAGCCGCAGTTGTGATTCTTTAAAACAATTACACTATGCAACAAGCAAAAAAACCTTGGATCACCACTAAATTTTTTTGATGCGCTATGGTCACCTAACTACAAAAATCATCATTATTTCAGATTCTATGGATAAGTTTTTTTTAGAATTTTTTTTTCTAAAATATGAGATTTTTGAAAAGGTTAGTGTATTCATCGTACCATAATTTAGAAACAACGTACTCGATTTTATTATGCTATATGTATTCAAATTTCGAATTATGCCTGCTTTAAAATGTTCTACGTTTGTTTTTTTGTATAACTATTATTTCTGGAGTTATTGAGAAAAAAGTCTGAAAAAAAATTTTTTTTTCCAAAAAATTATAAAATTTTTTATTTTAAAAATTTCACGAAAAATAAAAAACGGCAAATATTTACCAGTTTTATTTTTTATTCATAAAGCTACATATAATACAAATAAAATGAGCCCTCATTTATGAAAATCGATGGGTAAATGAATATTTCATTCGCTATAGAGCAAAAGTACCTAGTTTTAGTTAAAAAACTTTTCCTTTTGTCATTACCAAGTTAGTAACATCGTTTAATCGGATTAGCCTGTAATAACTGTGTGTATATATACTAGTGACGCACGAATATTCGTATTCGTATTCCAATTGCCGAATATTCGCCCATTTTTAATGCGAATACGAAGCATTCGTATTCGTCAAATTTAGGCGAATACAAATACGAATATTTTTCCAAAAAAATTAAAAAAATAAATGGATAAATCCTAAAATAAATTTAAATAAATGGATAAAAATACGTACGTAATACGTGATAGTTTGTACGAATCCATTAAATTTTTTATAGAAATTTGTGCTTTGTATCATTTTCAAATATTATTTACTGACGATCATTAAAATTTTGGGTAGTTTTTATTAACTTTAAAGTACCCCAACAGGAGTATGAAGTTATTTTTCATAACAATTTTTTAATATTTCAATTGCAGGCGTAAATAGAGCCCTAATTTAATATCTATAAATTTCACATGAAGTATTCGTATTAGTATTCGCAAATATCGTTTCTAATAGTATTAAGTTGACTATTCATTTTGTGTTGTAATGTAGCATTTTATTTATTTATTATTCATATCTGTGTCGTGTTGTCCAGTTTTTATGATAATAAATTTAAAAATGAATAATTGACGCTGATATAAATAGATATAAATAATATCTATTAATAAAATACCACCCCTGAAGAAGTTTGCAAAAAGCGGACGAAACGTTGGGAGAAACAAAAATAATGTAATTTTTATTTCCTATATGGAGAAAAATAGATGACCACAAGTAGCCCGAAAAAAATAACATAAATATATTGAAAAAAGTTTTCGTAAAAATTTAAAAAAAATCAAAACGGAACCCTCGCGATAATATTGCATGTGTATTATTAATATGACCTCACCCTTGCAATTGTAAAATAAGCTTATTTTTCAATATTTAGTTTTTATTTTCGAAAAATATAAATTTTGTTTTAATTATTTAATTCCATTTCATTCCATTTTAGTTATAACAATTTATTTATTTATTTAGTACATATTGTGCAAAGTAAATTTGCAGAATATGGTTGCACAAAAAATGGACAGGTGACTAAGAACATATGTCCATGATGTTGTTAACAGTATTCTTAAAAATGTTTTTGTGACTGACTGTACACGACCTATGCCTTCACATAGGAAGTAGCAACGTGGTTGTTAATGAAATTCCACAAAAGAACCGAAAGATTATACGGTAATCCGTGGCAGATCAGTGAACCAGTGCGAATGAAACGCAAAACTCTCGAAGGCCAATAAACAACAGTGGCCTGGTTGCATTTAAGAAATAATTGCTTTACGACTGATAACAATTTATGTTTTTCATACTATGATTTATGCATACATACATATGTAGATTTTGACGCAGTTTGTGCACAAATACACAAAATTGCACGGCCACTTACTTTGAAACCTGAAACCAATTGTACACGCGAAATACAGTAATTTTGACTTAGCTGCACAATCAACTTTGCACGAATTTTTGTGCAGATAACTAAAAAATGCTGTTATCTTAAATGTACTTACCTGCCTAAATGTGCAGGTACAATTTTTTACTTCAGTTTTATACACATACATGGTTGCATACTTATGTAGCAAAATTTTTTAATGTGTGCAGCTAACTTACATTTTTTATATGAGAAAAAAAGAATTTTGAACAATAATTACAGAAAAAATATATTTCGTGCAGTTAAGTCAATGTGCAGCTAACATTGATTTTTTGTATGAAAATGTTTTAAAACTACCAAAATTTTAGGGCACTTATCTTAAATGTGCAGGTATAGAAAGTGCACTTAAAAAGCGAATTTGTATGGGATTTTAAAGAATATTGACAGAAAATTATCAGCTTAGGCAGTTAAGTCCACAGTACACTTAAACAAAATTCATCTAAATTAAAACTACTATACTTAATAAATTTGCGAATAATTTTCCATTCTCATAGTTATTGTGTTGTTCAATATTTTTCGTTTATAAGCATACTTTAAAAAAAGTTTTGTATGATATGAACGTATGCATGGTATGTTGAAAACTGCTTGTGAATTCTTATTTTATAAACATTATTATAAACAAAATTACGAAAAGCTTAAAATTCACTATTTTTATAATCTGGTTCTCAAGTTGTATTGAAGTTTAATTATTGTGTGGTATACTGGGTAGTTAAGTTCCGAATGTAAATTTTTGATATTCTCGAATACGAATACTATCTTATATGAAAAATTTATATTATATGTGAAATTTATGTAAATTTAATTGGCATGCTATTTATGTATGTATGTCATACATTAAAGTTAATAGAAATCAATTCTAAATTTTAATGGCCGTCATTAAATAAAACTATAAAAAACACAAGTTTTTATAATAAATTAAATGGATTACTACACCGTATGACAAATTTCGAGTGAAAATAATTTTCTTTTATCATTACAAACTAATATTTTTATGACATTTATTTAAAAAATAAATATATTCGTATTCACCTAAATTTGGTGGATTCGAATATCTACAAATATCAGACTATTCGGGAATTCAAATACGAATAATCGTGCATCACTAAGTCGCTATTTACACTATGCCTTTTTAGCCTGCCTTGTATTGACAATTTACATTAAGCCTTTTTTATTCATGCCTTTTTGGCATTTATATACACGTTTAATGCTGAGAATACGAAAGAGGCAAAGAGAAATGTCATAAATCCCCTCGAATTTTCATTTCGTGCCTTTTGTTCTACACCGCAAGCTTCTCACCCCCCTCTCACCAATAAACTAAAAAAGCCTGCCTGCTGCCTGCACAGGCAAGCAGAAAAGGCACAGTGTAAATTGCGTCTAATACATAAATACATCTACACATGTATAGTTTACTTTACTTAAAAAAGTTTACTATGACTCCAAAAATCGATTCTTTCACTTTTGTGTGCAAATTATAACCAATTGATATGTATACTTTTGTATGTGTGTACATATCGCTACCTTAATATAAAAAGGCCCTAACTCATGTTTTTGAAATCGGGATTTTGTACATTTCGATACAAGAGCATATAATGTATCGAAAAATGCAAAAATCTCGATTTCAAAAAAATAATTAGTTAGGGCCTTTCTTTATTAAGGTAACGATATGTATGTATGTATGTATTTGAAAATATTATAAATAAATTAATAAATGAAAAATGAATGAATTTTTAAATTAATTCAAACAAATTACTTACTTTCTTGTGTTAATTTCAAAATAACCATCTCATACTTATTAATGCACTTCTAAAATGCAAGATGACTGAACCACTGTTAAGTATCAGGGAGAGAAATTTTAGTTAGAGCGGTTAAATATAAATAAACTGAATCAATTAATGAAATACCGAAGTTTAAGCATTTGAATATTTTAACAGAGAAAAAAACCTTATTATCATCAATAACGATATTATTCGTCGGTTCATCTGTAGTATGTAAATTAATAAATTAACTAAAAGGCTTAGCTGGAAAATAAAAACGTGGCAAATACAAGCTATTGGAGAACTTGTTATAAGTTCATGCATAAATATAATTACTTTAATTGCTCAAAGTGCGCCTAATTAACTGAATTACTACGACCTAGTTAGTATCTAACTTATTTAATAATTTTTTCCTTAAATTTAAATTACACACAATGTTTTATGGATTTTGATAGGGAAATCATTTTACTAATTGCATTTGAACATATTCAATGGAATTGCCAAGAGATTGTTTAAGTTATTGTTCTTTATTATTATCATTTTTTGTTTAATTAGTTGGAATGGCAGGTGTTTATAATTCCCACAATTACACGATTGCAAAATTTAAAATAAAAACAATACAAAAGCAAAAAAAAAAAATATGTTTAAAAGAAAAGCAAAATGTATCGCTACGTCACATGCAGCTTCGTTTCTTTCGGTTATGACGATTACAAGAGAATGGCAATGTGCCTCGACAGAACAGCGAGTTCTACCGGTTTAACAGCGTACAACTGAACAGATATGTATTTATAAAAGCAACGGTTATTGTTTAGTTGGAGACAGTGCGACCACCAAACGATAACTGTTAACATCATCAACACAACAACAACAACAACAACAATAACAACATCAGCACCATTTTTATAACAGAATTGGTATCGTCGGAAAGAAATTTGGAATAAAAGTGATTGTAGTGTTCATTCTCAGTGATTCTTCGATCAATTAATTAATCAAGCAATAAAAATTAGCGTAGCAAATTGCATACTCTTATTTGTTATTATTTTTAATATAGCAGTTGAAAGCAATTTACATAAATCGCTAATTTAAATCAAAATGCTCGCCAGCGAGAGTATTCTTCATAGCCATCACCATCCCCATCATCACAACCAGCAACATAGTAAACATTACAATGAATCTATATATAAGCAACAAGTGGCGCACGATGCTGTCGATTCTAATGAATTGGCACGAAATGCTACCGTAAAGCCAAATGCATTTAATTTATCATATCCCATGGTGCCTTCACCCACTAGTGCAACCACCGCTCTTGGCAATGACATTCTGAATGAAATGTACAAGAATAGTGACGGATTGTCAACAGAAGAGAACAGTGCCACAACGAAAAATCAACTTGAAAATTCGCAAGAAACTTTTGATAACATGAACTCAAATTTGGTGAACGATTTAGTCGTCAGTCATCCAAATGCTGAAAGTGAAGAGTTTATACGAACATGTGTTGATGAGATAATAAAATCGGCGGTATTTGATGGAACTAATCGCTCCAACAAAGTGGTGCAATGGCATTCACCCGAAGATTTGAGAGAACAGTTTGATTTCAAGCTAAAAAATGATGCTGAATCTAAAGCTACCTTATTCGATTTGCTACAGAAAACCATTCAACTTTCCGTTAAAACTGGACATCCATATTTCATAAATCAATTATATTCGGGACTTGATCCTTATGCTCTTATCGGGCAATGGCTGACTGATGCCTTGAACCCCAGCGTCTATACGTACGAGGTTGCTCCAGTATTTACGCTAATGGAAGAAGAAGTTTTAGCTGAAATGCGGCGCATAGTTGGCTTTCCAAATTCGGGCTACGGTGATGGCATATTTTGTCCGGGCGGCTCAATTGCGAACGGTTATGCAATAAGTTGTGCTCGTTTCTATAAATCACCAAATTCAAAGGTAAGCTAATAATTTTTTCATCATAAATTAGTTATGTATGTATGTATGTATGTATGTATCTACTGCAACAACATATATACATACACATATAAATATATACATAAATTCATAGTACATACATACTATGTACATATGTACACACAACAAACAAGTGTGCTCTGTATGCACATATAAATGTACATATGTACGTACATATACATATGTATGTATGTGCTTGTATTTAAAAACGTATACGTTATACATATGTTAATATATTTATTTATGCAAGTACATACGAATATGTTTCAATCATAGAATAGACATAAGTAAAACAAAAGACAAGCAAAAAACTTGCTTTAAATAGAATATTATACTAGACTGATCTGCAATTAAAATTCAACAAAAACAAAACTTTAATGTCAAAAAATTTTAAACGTATAATAATACATACATACATACATATGTATGAATACTTAGTATACATATACATACTACATATATCAATATGTACATATGTATGTTTATCTGATTGAATTATTGTTTTGGGATTGCATTTACATACATACATATATGTATGTATGTTAGGGATAACTTTTTAACAATTTTTTTAAAATATCAAAATTGGCATAGCACAGTCCGATAGAGCATTAAAAACTATAAGGGGACATACATATAAAGGGTGTCCCAACAAGAAAGCAAGATTTAAATTTTAAATAAAACACAGATATTTAAAAAAAAATCGTGAAACTTTATTATATCGTAAAGTACACAAAATGAGGTTATGTGTGGAACAACAAATCGGGCAGATGGCCGCCGCGACTTTGCTGGCACACACGCGATCTTTTAATGAAATTTTCAATGGCCGTTTTGCATAAATGCTACGGTATTTTCTTAATACAGCGTCCAATTTCCTCTTTTAAGGCTTGAGTCGTCGTCGGCTTATTCGTCGACTTCAAAAAACCCCAAAGAAAAAAATCTAATGGTGTTAAATCGCACGATATAGGCGGCCAATTCTGGTCTCCAAAACGCGAAACAACACGACCGGGAAATGACTGATGTAGCAATTGAATTGTTGAAACCACATGCCCTCTACATTCATTTCTTCAATTCTAGGCACGAAAAGACTGGTTATCATTTCACGATACCGAACACCATTGACTGTTTCCGCTTGACCTGCGTTTGAGCGACATCATCACGTACAGCTGCGACATTTTCGGTCGATCGACCTGGTCGAAGGCGCGTTGTTGTCTTTACATCACTAACAGACCCAGTTTCGGCAAATCTATCCATTAATGTCTTTACAGTTGACTCGTTTGGACCATTATTGTGACCCCAAATTGATCGCAAATTTGCGAACTGTAGCCGCAAAACTTTCACCATTTTGGTAAAACAATTTCACAATGAGAATGCGTTGTTCATTCGTGTAGCGCTTCATTTTTACTAACCTCGTACCTTCTACTAGCAAACAATAACAATTGTTCAAATGTCAAACAATGACACTTCGAATGGCGCCAAATTTAAATCTTGCGTTCTTGTTGGGCACCCTTTATTTATTTTTTTCAAAAAAAGAAAAATTAATAATGCCTGTGTTTATTAAAAAAATAAATAAATAAAAAACACCGTATAAAGTTATGAATATTCAATATTACATTAAGGATTCCTCGAAATAATTTTAGATTATATAAAATAATATTTTTGTAAGTTCAAGTTCGTGCTTTAAGTGTTAAGAAAAGCTAATTGGTGCGTGAACTTTTTTGAGAAAAATTGCAAGATTATGATTTTCGTGGTTACTATGACATGGTTGACCTCATGGTACTATGCCAACAAATTGCTTATCCCTAATGTATATACTTACATACAATATGTATCTATTTCATAGTCCACCATCCCATTGACCTGAGGGCTCTGCTAGCATTCTGTTTTGCACACGTACACAGCACAACTACTAACAAAAATCTATAGCAAGAGCATAAAACACACAGAGCAGATTTCTGTCGCATTTTTTATGAAAAAAATACACGAAGAATATTCAAATACCACCAAAATGATTAAATTTCTTTTTTTCTATATTATTAATGTAAATAAATTATCTAATTTAAATCTTTTTATAACAGCACTTTTTATTGCTATAAAAAATATACAAAATATATGGAAAATAGAGTTAAAAAATAAGTTTTTATTTGGCTTAAATATTTTTGTAGATGCTGAGTGTCGAGTATGTATCCAGAAATTAAAAAAAAACTAGTACATACAGTCTTAGGCACCACTACATACAAACGTTCATTCATATAAAATTAACCCATAAAATATTTTTCATATACCCAATTAAACATTTACAAAAGCGATTTTTTCAGTGGAACAGCACTAAACATGTATTATTTCTCTTCTTGGTGACCATTGATATAGATCAATGGTCACCACCCTGAAGGAAATGTCGATGGTGAAAATGTACTGAGTCGCTTTTGACTTTGTCACCAGTACTACTCTACAATTATTCCCCATACAATACTTTGTGTTATAGACATGTAGCATGTGCTTATCATTGAAAATCTACTAGTAACACTAAAACAATTTACTAGGTAGTGAATTCATAATTCATGGGAACATGGAGACATACCAACCAGAAATTTACTGGTACATTTCTATACCTTACGTACATACAAATTTATGTATATTGACAAGTTGTTGCAAAATCCACCAGAAATACACCACATCTGTTTTCTCTCTCTCTTTTATACTGACGAATAGAAGAGAAATTGTAGACAATGTAAGTCCTGATTCACACACATCAGGTTTAGCTGATCAGTTTTTGTTAAATTTTCTTTTGAACCTGCATTTACGTTCATACACACCGTCAAGTTTGTTTCATCAAGTCTCATCAATTTGTGTTGTAGTAGAGTATTACGAATGACAAAACAAAACGAAAAAGCAAACTTGACTGGTACGGTCAAGTCTGTACCCCTTTCCATTCTCTTTTCCTCTCTCTCCTAAACACTCAAGACTTGACGACTCAGACCTGACGTGTGTGAATCAGGACTAACTACTACTATAATTTTAGTGTTGACATAGAGCAATGATGTCAGTTTCATGGCACAATTGTGCAAACTAAAATCACACACATTCTTATTCTCTTCCATTTAGTCGTCAATGAAACAGCGACGAAAACACATGCGCAGCGGGTGTGTTAAATTTTTTATAGATACAATGAAAGAAAAAAAGTGGTATGCGAAAAATATTTTATGATCAGTAATGCTTTTTGCGACATTCAATGTATTTTATGTTACAAAACTTTTAAGGAAATAAATGAATATATATTAAAAAGACGTTTTGGTTTTTTTTGTAGCATATTCAGTAAACTGCATTTTAAATCAAAACTTAAAAGACCATTAACTCGGGAAATATTGGTCGCAGTCAATTTTTTTGTTAAATTTTTTCATATTATTTTTCACGTTTCTATCAGATAAGATATTTAAAAATTTATTTTTAAAAATTCTTCATAGTTTCATATGAAAAGGTCACAGCCCCGTAACTCAGAAAATATGGGCCGCCCCAAAATTTTTTATTTAATTTTTATTCTTTATTTTTTAGTTTTCTATCATATAGACTCCTTTCTTATATGTTATGACCTGCTTCACTAAACTGCATTTGTTGCAAATATTTATTTTTCTCGATGTACTTCAGAGACGAATAAGACAATTTTTCTCACACATACAACCATAGTTTTATTTTTGACACCACTGTTATAAAGTATTTTTGACACCACTGCTATAAAGTATGATTGCCACACTACTCTTAAGTGATTTTTAAAAACCGAAATGTTACCAGTACTAAAATATTATGTAAACATCCACGATTAATTATTTTCCTGATACATACAAATTGTTAGAGCTCAAAATGAAAAGTCCCCAAATCCCTCCCCACGAAATTCTGTCCCCAAATGAGAGGCGAAATCCTCATTTTGGGGACAAATCCACTAATCTGGTGGCACTGTTAACAAGCGATGTCGCCAAGACAGCCTGTTTGAAACAAACAATCAAAAGAAGTACTGTTGATTAGTGTACGCTTGTTATTTTTCATATTGTACGTTTGAGTGTGTGTGTAATATGTAGATGGTAAGCTATTATGTGATTAACTGCATACAACTAATGTTAATGCATGTGTGTGCCTTTGCATGTGCGCAGAAAAATAAAAGATAATACACACATACATGCATGACGTTTGTACACATGCTCATGCGTAGAAAGAAGCAAATATCACAAATTCTTCCATCACGAAGTGTTTTCTTCTTAACGCTTATAACTACAATACTCAAATAAATTTCTAGCAAACAGTGTTGTTAACGTTTGTTTTATAAGATTTCGCTGTAGTAGAGCATTTGAAAAATCCCTCATGTCTTGAAAGTTCTTATAAGATGTCTTATGCAGGACACTTGTATAAACGTACTAACAGAATCACACAAGGCGCATTTATTAGGTGGCTGCACTACACCAGGTAATTAACGTCATTATACCAAGCCAAATGTCAAATTTGGATTGTGTAGGTATAATCCTCAAAGCATGCTCTTATTTGAGCATCCATATACACCTATGGAATGTAAGTTTTGTATGGTGTTTGAAATTTCCTATAAGAAACATACAATCTGAGGATGCTTCCTCGTTTGGAAAAGTAAGATGGTAATTTATATCAACAAAGTACATGCGGTTATTGCTGTTGGAATATTTGTTGTAGAAATGCTTGTACCTGATTGATTTGCCTTGTGGCTCGATTATGGATGGCAACCGGACTTTGGTTGCGTTGCTAGTTGCCCAAATGGTATTACGGATGGTAACTGGCAACTAACAGCTAATAATTTCAGTTGCCTTATTGGCAACCACAAATTTGTAGTTGCTGCATAGTTTAAAAGCAATAAAATGGAAAAAACAGTAATTGCAATATTATTTTTACTTTTGGTTTGCTTCTATGCATATTTAAAGAAAATATGATTTACAGCTAAAAAAAAAGAGATTGTTCAAACTTATTTTAGGTAACAACATTTAGTCACAGTATAGGCGGTAATTCTAAAGAGTAGTCTAATAGATTCAACTTTTATACTTCCTTCTCTTCATTAATAATTAATTCCACTTAACTAATAATTTTTATGATCAGTAATGTTTTCAAGCACTTTTACTTAATAATTTTCGTTTTGGCACTTGTATTTCTTATAGTGTTTTCACACTGACATGGTTTTAATAAAAGTTGGTTTTAGCGTTAAAACCAACTGTCAAAACCTGGTTTTATCATACAAATTGTTGTTGTTAAAACCAACTTAAAACCATTTTTGAATTGGTTTTAAGTTGGTTTTATGAAATGCAACCTTGTTTTCGCTGTGATGAATTCAGTGCTGCCAAGTTAAAATGACCGGCAGCAGCTGATAATGTTTATGCCAGTGAATAACAATAGATGGCTCTTGAAAGATTTTCAAGTTAAAAATGGATGCAGCAGCAACAATAATCAAATGGAAAAAACAGTTTTTTTGGAAGGAATACAACGAAAATATTTTCATTGAACTCTGGAAAGTGAAAATAGACAATATGACTGACATTCATCTGCCTATAAAAAAGGTTTACGTTATAATGTATTTGTGCTTTTTTTTATTATTAACATTATTTCCAAGCACTTCTTCATTCTGTATAAGAAAATTTATTATTTTATTTATTTTTATTTATTTATTTATTTATTATTTACAAAATATAAAATAATTTCCATTTTAGAGCACATTGTGAAATATCTCAGTTTTTCATACAAACAAAAACAGTTGAAAAGTATGTCCAACAAGTGTTATTAAAAAGCAGAAAAAGGCAACAGCAAATACACGCATTTCTGTAGAAGATTTATTTTATTTTGCGCAAAGTGATGAGACAGCCTGTGAGTTAAAACCTGAATTTAACAAACTTGCAGTGTGAATTCAAAATCAGCTGTTTATGATTTTAAAAGCAGGTTTTAACTTTTAGTGTGAAAACACTATTATATTTTAAATATTTGTTTATATTATTTTCAACTGAAGTTCGGTTGCCATCCATAATCGAGCCATTGGAATCACATTTTCGTTCCCAAGCGAATAAATATGTCGATACATTTTACGATTTTCGGTTCGCAAAAAGTTATATAATCCAGGTACTGGTATAACATACAGTAGTAAATTGATTTTTCTCAATATTCCTCCTCGATTATTACGACAGCTTGATTAGAAACAATTTTTAATTCCTAAGCTTTATTGTAGGTTTTATATTTTACTAAAATATATTTTTTATTTGTTTTTTTTTACAATATAAATAATGAAAAATACCGAAACTCGTTAGTTGTTTGATACAATTTGAGAAGAGAACATAATTTTAAACAAAAAATGTACATTGTTAACAGTCAAATTTGAGATGAAACTAGAAGATACAGCAGCTACATCCTTACATCTGAAAGCTAGAATTGCACTGATCATGAACGAAATAGTTCATTTGAACGATTCACCTTTTTTTTAATAGGACCAGCACTCTGGGGATAACCCCTACTCATGCAGTGCATTGTGCTAGAACTAGGAAACTAGGTTATAGGGAAGGGGGATAGAGGGAGCAGTGTCTGTGGACATTCGATTTAAACCTTCCCACGCTGGTAGTGACAGGAAAGAACTCCGCAGGTAGTTGGTTCCACATACGAACAGTGCGGCTAAAAAAGGAATCCTCTCTGTAATGCGTAGTGCGATTCGTTGGCCAATCGACCATAAAGGGATGTGCTCTGAATGAGGTACGTGTTGTACGTATAAATGTGCGGGTTTCAGGAACAAGTTCCCTAATTTGATTGGAACACATTCCGTTGTAGTAGCGATAGAACAATAAAATGCACCCCACATTGCGTACATGCTCCAATGAATCTATAGAGTTGGATGCCCTACTGTTACTGATGAGCTTCTTCGCCCTCTCCTGTACGCGGTCGAGCAGTCCCAAAATAGACTGAAGCGCCGGCCCATACATGAGAGTTGTATTCCATTTTCGGTTGGATATAAGTGGTATAAATAGTAAGGAGATCAGATGGGGTGAAATATCGTTTGCACCGTTTCAAGAAGCCGAGGCACTTGAATGCTTCTCTTGCAATTTGAAAAATGTGTTCAGTCCATGGAACATCACTCACATCATTAGAGTGGCCGTTAATTGTATGGAGACTTTTTTTTATTTCTTCTACTCTCACCCCCCAAAATCAGTTGTTTTATGGAAAAAAATACAAAAAAAAAATTCATACCGATAAGTTGCGTTTTAGAGGGTGCGTGTCCGGCTCTCAAAGTTGGCCTTTAAGCCCATTTTTCAATATAATTTCTTGCATATGACTATCGTTTTAAAAAATCATTTTACAAGAATATGAAATATGGCAATATTTTAGCTCTTCAAGTCAACAACATTAGTCTCAAAGAAAGTTTTTTGCTAAACTTAATATTTTAGAAAATAAAGAGGAAAATATTTTATATGGAAATTTTTTATTTTAAGCATGTACAATAAGAGCTTATATATGTATATTAAATTATTTCATACATATAGTCAAAATAAAACTAAACAAAAACAAAAAAATTACATTGAATATATGGGCTTGAGGGCCAACTTTGAGTTCCGGACGCACCCCCTGAAACACAACTTATGGGTATGACATTTTTTTGTTTTTTTTTTACATAAAACTGAACCGATTTGGGTGTGGGAGTGGAAGAAATAAAAAAAAAATAACGGCACCCTAATGTACAATACATCAAGGAAAGTAATTAATACCTTATGATAATATTAAAATATCTGAAGTATTATTCAATTTTAATTTTGAAAATTTAATATAGGTATGTACTATATTTCCACACAATAAAACTATTCTATTTATTTTTTTATACTTTTTTGCTTTGTTTTATAGTCTGACGATGCACACACACACTGTATAAATCTGTCACTTTTTATGGTGGTGTTTAGCTTTTTCTTTATTTTGATAAAATGATTCACTGAAAATGAACTGAGGTACCGAGCTAAGGCGCATTTATTAGGTGGAAGCACTACACCAGGTGACTAACGTCATTATGCCAATCTAAATGTCAAATTTGGATTGTGTAGGTATAAGCCTAAAAGCATGCTAATATTTGGGTATCCATAAACATCTTTCGAATATTCAGCTTTGTATGGTGTTTGACATTTCCTATAAGAAACATGCAATCTGACGATGCTACCCTGTTTTGAAAAGTAAAAAGGCAATTTATACCAACAAAGTACATGTGGTTGTTGCTGTTGTAATATTTGTTGTAGAATTGCGGGTACTTGATTGATGTGCCTTGTACCGAGCTAACTGAATGAAATACTTCAGTGAAGTGAGCTGAGCTGAAAAGAGCGGTCACTAAAAAGAGCTGATAAGCAAACTCTAATGAAAGCGGCACAGGGAAAAGAAAGACAACTAGTGGTAAAAATTTCCTAAAATGGAAAAGGTAACTTTGCTGCGTAGCTTAGGGCTATTATTATAACTTGCCGTACGTTAAAAGCAGAATTTTCTCGGACCGATAAATGGCTTTGCATTATAAAACATTCATTTATTATTTCTTATCCATTAAATATTATTATTATTGATAATAATAGCAATAGCAATGGAAGTTGTAATAATGCAAGGCTATTTATCAGGCAGACAAAATCCTACCTTTAACTAACAGTAAGTTGTAATAATTAGAGATGTGCAAATGTGATTTTATCGTGTCACGCGTGATCGTATTCAAATTTATAATTAATCACGCATGAGCGTGATTTAAAAAAATTACTGGTGAGTGATCGTGCGTGAGCCATTTTGAATAATCTCGCACGAATTCTCACGCTCTCACGAGATATCTTTCATACATATAAATTATTTTATAATAATAAATATGTATGTTTTGATTTGAATTTATTTGCTGGTGGTTAAGGGTTTTCTATATACGCATTTCATTGTTGCTTTAAGAAATCGTCAGTAGACTTCAACCACATATTTTTAACAGTCAGAAACATCTTATCTTATGGACAGACTTTCAAAAACTATTTGCGAATTCCCAAAATAATAATATTTTTGAAAATCACAAATGCAAAATAATCATAGTAGGCTTAGAAACTTATACAAAACCCAGCGGTAGCATAATCAGGTAATTAATTCCATTAGTAAATGTGTTTTGTTATTCGTTAACACTCTCCCTGCCACGTCAGCAGAGTTCAGAAAATACACACATCGCACGTACAATGTACTGTTCAAAAGCAACCAACACATGTTTTTATTTTCATATCAATTAAGCCCCGTTCAGACTATTATACAAATATTAATACTTTCATCACATTTTACGATACAGAAATCTAAATACATTCGTTGCGACTGTCAAAAAATCTAACGTAAAATCACACATTGTGTTCAGACTATCACACTTCAAATAAAATGTGTAATAGAAGCAGAAAACAAAACAGCTGTTCAATGAAAATGTCTGTGCTATTCATTGACTAGCGGCGGCAAAGCGGTGTCGTGTAGGCGGGGACGTGCCGGCACTTGAAAAAATTCAGCAGTTAAAAATATTCTATGTAAATAACAAAAAAAATTTAAGAAAAGATATTACAAAAACGTTAAAAACGTTAAAAAATTACGTCAAAGAAAAATATACTTCCATACGATTCACTAATTCAAAATTTTGAGCCGATATAAATATGACAAAACATTACATCAATGACGACACGCTGTCGGCGGCGAAACAGCCGACTTGGAAATTTGGTTTGTGTGAAAATGCAACCCTGATCTAATGAAAAGTATTATCGTTTAAGCCCCGTTCAGACTATTATACAAGTATTAATACTTTCATTATATTTTACGATACAGAAATCTAAATACATTCCTTGCGACTGTCAAAAAAATCTAACGTAAAATCACATATTGTGTTCAGACCATCACAATTCAAATCAAATTTGTAATACAAGTAGAAAACAAAACAGCTGTTCAATGAAAATGTCTGTGCTATTGATTTACTAGCGGTGGCAAAACGGTTTCATGCAGGCGGGGACGTGCCGACACTTGAAAAACTTCAGCAGTTAAAAATATTCTATGTAAATAACAGAAAAAAATTTAAGAGAAGATATTACAAAAACGTTAACAAATTATGTCAACGAAATATACTTCCATACGATTCACTTATTCAAAATTTTGAGCTGATATAGATACGACAAAACATTACATCAAGGACGACACGCTATCGGCGGCGAAACAACCGACTTGGAAGTTTGGTTTGTGTGAAAATGCAACCCTGATCTAATGAAAAGTATTATCGTTTAGAAAATTTTCTAAAAACGAAAAAGTCTTATGGGATGTCAAAATTTTTATCGTATTATTTGCCACTTTGATGACATTTTGCGTTCAGACTATCACACTTGCACGTATTATTTGAATTTTTGACAAGTATAAATACAAAGTATAATAGTCTGAACGCGGCTTTAGAAAATTTTCTAAAAACGAAAAGGTCTTATGGGATGTCAAAATTTTTATCGTATTATTTGCCACTTTGATGACATTTTGCGTTCAGACTATCACACTTGCACGTATTATTTGAATTTTTGACAAGTATAAATACAAAGTATAATAGTCGGAACGCGGCTTTACGTGTATTTTTAAAATTTGTACGCAGCCGCACCAGAGAAACAAGTCGACCGGCTCGAAGCCGATGGCGCGCCGCCGCCGGTTATTTTTCTGTACATCAAGCCGCCGCCGATTGTATCGGCTCGTATCGGCTCAAAATTAGCCGAAATTTTATCTGCTCAAAAAGACAAAGTTCCCAGAAAAAATTTTTAAAATCAATTTTCAGTTTCAATTTTTATTTTCTCTTTAAATTTTCATATGTTTAATTGCGCCGCCGAAAATTCTCTCGGCGCGCCGCCGCCGCCGATAATTTTGCCTCGACTTCTTTCTCTGAGCCGCACACAATCATGAATGTGTTTGATTTTAATATTTGGCTGCGTACACGTACATGAGTAGCACACGTGTTGTTCGATCGGAACACACTTCAACTACACATGTTCAAATGTAACTATAATTTGAGTTCGTGTTCGTGTACATCTAATAAAAGTACATGTAATTTAAGTTCGTGTATGTACAATGTACAGTGTACATGTACGGCAAAAAAAGTACTTTAATACTATGTTCACACTTATGGTCTTAAACGTGTTTAAGGCAAGTGTTTTAAAAAACTAAACACAACCGTTCACATTACATTTGAGATGTTTAAGGTTGACGTTTTGTCAATGAATTATTGTATTTGTATATTGTATATAAAAAAGCATAACTAATTGTTCGTAATTTTGTACAAATTCAATAATTTATTGACAAAACGTCAACCTTAAACATCTCAAACGTAATGTGAACGGTTGTGTTTAGTTTTTTAAAACACTTGCCTTAAACACGTTTAAGACCATAAGTGTGAACATGGTATAACATAGCCAAGATCGAATGTTCGTGTTCTGCTAAAAATGCTAATTGCCGCATTAAAAAAATATTTTAGGTTATTTCGTATTAGTGTCCTGCACAAGAGTATTTATAAGACTTTTCAAGACATATTCTAAAAGAATCGCTAAACAACACTGTTGGCAAGACAAACCACCGAAAAAAATTACTTGCCAACAGTGTTGCTTAGCGATTCTTTTAGAATATTTCGCTGTAGTAAAGCATTTGAAAAATTCTCTCATGTCTTGAAAGGTCTTATAAATAGTCTTGTGCAGGACACTATTTCGTATTTATATGACAAATTTTCCATAGAAATACCTACATATGTCAAATAAGCTTCTAATAAAACTTTTATATTTTTTAAATTAGGATGTGAAAATTAGGGACATACCTTGGGAAGTGGATGGTAAGTTTTACCATTCTTAATTTTCCTAAACGTTTTTAATAGAAATTAGTTTTATTTAGATATTTTTCTTTAAATTAAAAAGGCAACATTTTCAATTCAGATAGAAATAAACTATCGATAAAAAAAGTTTAATAAAGTGCAACAGAACAGGCAATTGATTATACCAGCATTTAAAAAAACACTTCTGAATTAAAAGCAAAAACATGAATTTAAAATTAGTTAAAAGCTTAAATGCAATTTTTTCGAAGCCAAAAGTATTAGAAGTATCTACATAATAAAATGTGGTAGTTGAAATTTTCAAAATCTACCGTCACAAAGTTTTAAAAGAAATATTTTTAAAATTTACAATATTAGGACATTGCTGAATGTAGGGTACATGTCTAAAATACAAAATAATTGGCTCTAAGCACGTTCTTAATGCATTATCTTTAGCGCTATGTGGTTAAAAAGTAAATGCATTAAACAAATTTTTTTTTACAAAATTGAAAATAATGAAAATACTTAAAAAACATGCCTATTTCACGGAAATTTTAAAATTTTGATTTTTTAGACTTTTTTCGATTTCACGTCTATTCGGGAAGTCACTTTCACCACAAATACGCGCATCTTTCACTTTTTGCCATTCTAAAATACTACGTTGGAGATGAGTGATAGAAAACATATGTTTTCTTTCACTTTGGAGGTATTCTAAAATACTTCGTCACCATGATCAATGTCACATTCGATCGACGCCAATTTTAGCGCGTTTAGTTTAAATAAATAAAGAAAAAAGGAATACGAAGTGTTTGTATGGTGTCTACCACTGTTAATTAAGCTTTAATGGCGTTCGGCCAGGCTCTACAAGACAACTAAGTTTTCTTAAATTCTTCAAAGATGTAAACACGTTTTTAAAACAAATAAAAGAAGTAACTAATTTTACTTTTACTGTTTATTGTTTTTTTATGTTACTTAGCACTTGTACTGTTAAGTTTTTTATTAATTATTTCTTTAAATTACTTCTTAAATCCCTTTTTGTTTTCAACTTTTTCTGCATACAAGTCAGCTGTTTTCAATCTTGTTGATGTTTTTATAAGAGATATCATAGTATCGATTACTGAAAACGATATTTCTTCTCACGTATTTTAGAATCTGTCGACGTCGAACTGTCGAAAGTGAACGTTCGACGATGAAGAAGTGAAGCGCGTTTTCTCGAATAGACCTGATTAATTATTTTCCTATTTTTATTTAAAATTTTGTCAAAAATTTAAGGCTGTCTCTTAATTTAAAATCCCGCAATAAACTAAAAAGTTATAGGCGAAATACTAAAAAAAGTCAAGCCAAAAAAATTTTTTTTTTGTCTAAAGTAAAATATTTTCTAAGTTATGAGAGATACGGAAACACATCTTAGGAAATTATTTCTTAAGAATTTAAAGTGTATCGCAAAATGCCTTATCCGTTAAAAATCGGATAATTTTC
The DNA here is from genome assembly GCA_949987645.1 of Tachina grossa. Lineage (NCBI taxonomy): Eukaryota > Metazoa > Arthropoda > Insecta > Diptera > Tachinidae > Tachina > Tachina grossa. The sequence goes on from OX465275.1 coordinate 124,730,918, forward strand.
GAAAAAGTTACAAGCCTCAGCAGTTTTTTTTTTGAGTCCCAGGTAGTCAACTTTGGGCCACTGTAACTCCTCTCCCACTAAATCCAGAAGGCTGTTATGACATTTGTTATAAAGCCGAACTTCTCCTCTACGGAAGTTAGAAGTTTCATATAAATTATCAGTAGTTTAGAAGTTCCAGATTAATTGCCATTTACTTTGTAAAAGTCCCCACTGTGCAATGTAAATTTTACGTATACACGTGCATACATATGTATGTACATTAGAGTGGCCGTTAATTGTATGGAGACTTTTCGTGATTACTTCTACTCTCGCCCCCCAAATCAGTTCATTATTATGTAAAAAAAATACCAAAAAATTTCATACCGATAAGTTGGTTTTTAGGGGGTGCGTCCGAACCTCAAAGTTGTCCTTCAAGCTCATTTTTCAATGTAATTTTTTGCATATGACTATCTCTATTAAAAATCAGAAAAAAATTACTTAAAATTAAATTAAATAAAAATAAAGAAAAAAAAAATACGTGTGGCACTAGGGGACTGCCGCGGTAAAGCTATTGCTTAGCATTTTTTATTAAATTTATTTTTTAAAATAAAAAACCTACGAATTGTCTGTTTGTTTGTGTTTATTAGTGATGTGCACGTGAGTGTTTTTTGACTCACGACCCGCACGCTGACGCAGATAAATATTTCACTCACGCACTTTCACGCACGAATGAATTTGAAAATTTTCACGATCACGCACGCTCACGAAAAAAATATTCTTAATCACGCACGAGTGGTTTACAACCTATTACGATCACGCACGCTCACGAAAAAGTATGTAATCCAATTTGTATCTTTTTTTGGTTGAAAAATAGGTTTTACACATACATATGTATGTATGTATGCACGTGTATATGCAAAATTTACATTGCACGGTGGGGACTTTTACAAAGTAAATGGCAATAAATCTGGAACTTCTAAACTACCGATTGGATTTATATGAAACTCCTAACATCCATAGGGGCACTTCGGCTTTATAACACGTGTCATGACAGCCTTCTGGCTTGAGCTGAACATGAGTTACAGTGGGCCAAAGTTGACTACCTGGTAATTAAAAAAAACTTCTGAAGCTTGTAACTTTTTTAAAAATTATCCGATTTTTATCGGATAAAGCACTTTGACATAATCTTGAAATTGTTAAGAAATAATTTCCCAAGATGTGTTTCCGTATCTCTCATAAGATATTTTACTTAAGACAAAGATTTTTTTTTTTTTGCTTGACCTTTTTTAGTATTTCGCCTATTACTTTTTAGTTCATTGTTAGATTTTAAGTTAAAAGAGAGCATTAAATTTTTAACAAAATTTTAAATAAAAATAGGAAAAAAATTTATTAACATATCCATTCGTGAAATCGGGAAAAGACTAAAAAATCAAAATTTTAAAATTTCCCTGATAAAGGCATGTGATTTTTTTTATGTATCTTCATTATTTTCAGTTTTGTAGAAAACTTTGTTTAATACATGTCCTAATTTTAAAAATATTGTTTTTATAAAAAGTTGTGACGATAGATTTTGAAAATTTTAAATATAAGATTTTATTATGTAAATAGTTTTAAACACTTTAAACTAACATTTAAGAGTGCCTTTTCATAATTGCGGAAAAAAGTTAAAATTTACGGTAAATATAGTTGTGTACCATAAAAAAATATATTAAAATGATTTTATTTTTCTACATTGGTACATTGCAATTTCATATGAGCCAGTTTACTACGCCTGAAAAAATTATAAAATAGCCCAACTCACAATATTGTGCAAATGGTCTTGCGTCGTAGCATGTGCAAAATGATATAGTATATTGATACTCACCTATTCAGGAATGATATATGTCGTGAGAGCGTGAGAATTCGTGCGTGATTATTAAAAATAGCTCACGCACGAGTAATTTATTTTTAAGTCACGCGTGATGAATTATAAATTGGATCACGATCATGCGTGAGTCACGCGTAATTCACGCGTGATATGATAAAATCACGACATTTGCACATCTCTAGTGTTTCTAATTTTTTGTCAGCCACAATTGCTCTCAGGGACGCTACATTGTGTTTTCCTACATGTAAAAATATGTTCTAGCAATACTGTATGTTAATGAAATCAATAGCATACTTAGGGCCATTATTACAACTTAAAGATAGTTAAAAGTAGGATTTTGTCGGACGTATAAAAAGCTTTCCATTATTGCAAATTGGATTTAACTTACCAGGTAGGATAAACTTGCTTGTAATTTATCGCTCACTTTCGGTTAAAGTAAAATTTTGCAAATGATAAAGTTTTTATATGTCTGATAAAATCCTACTTTTAACTATCTTTAAGTTGTAATAATGGCCCTTAATCATACATACACTGGGCGATTCAAATAAAAATAGTCTTAGGTTTTTTTTCGTTACGGAATTTTTTGATTCGGTCGACACCCTCAAAGCCTGCGATAAAAGCTATGCAATAGCTTAAAAATGCATCAATACATCGCCTAAGGGCGGCAGTGCAGCAAATCGTTATAAGACAGGAAAAGTTTGCCAGGAAGGAAATCTTTATTACGCTGCGACGTGGTGGTGAAAATCATTAAGGCCGGCCGAAGGCCGGCAGTGCAGAAAAACCTTTTTATGTATGAATGTGACAAATAGGCACATACATACATATACATACATACAAAAGTGTTAGTAAATACAAACCGAATTCCAAATTTATTGTTTTCTTAAAGAAATCCTAAAAAGCTTTCAAATGATACAAATATTGGAAAATGTTTATAGGAAAATACACGGTTTTTTTTATTTTTTTTTTATTTTTTTTAATGCATGTATTTATTTATTGTATCTTCATATATGAACTAACAATAAGTATTCAAATCTTAAATCTATAAAAAAAATTATTAGGCCCGACCAGTGTCGGACATAAACTTAGTTATAGTTATAAATAATACATTAGTAGTGATAATCAAAAAAGAGTAAAAAAAAAGTATTTTCAAGTAGTCCCATCTGGAGTGTTAGGTATAAGAGCCCGTGTGTCCCTCTTTTTTAGGCGGATGCGTCCAGTAAAGTTCAAAATATTACGAGCAAGCGGATTAGGATGTGATTCGAGTTTTGTTAAATATTTGCCTGTGTATTTTGCAACTTCTGCAATACACCATGCAATCAGAATTTTGTACTACAATTTCAAATGACCGTAACTCGGAAACTAATTTTTTAATTATCAATCGGATAGAATTTTTTAGAGTTGTCCCTGAACTTGATTTGTTGCAATTCCACCATGTAATTACAATTTCACACTAGAACTTAAAAGGCAAATAACTCGGAAACTAAGGCTCGCCGCCAATTTTTATTTTTTAATTTTTCTTTTAATTTTCTATCGGGTACCAAATATTTATTATTCTTGGAGTTATGTCACTAAACTTAATTTGTTCCCTTGCCCCAAGAAATTGTATGGGAATGTACATATATTTTCCAGACAAATCGCTTGGTTGCATTGTAGAAACTAAAAGTTAATTTGGTGAAAGATATTAAATTCAGTGAGGTATATTATTAGATATTAAAGCTGTGTTTTTAATTAAAATTATGTACAAACCGGATAAGGATACATAACATTATTTCTAGTTCACTAAGGCTTAAAAAAAATATTGCTTTATGCGATGTGTTTTATTACTTGTAAATATTAGAATTGCAAATATTTTGATAATATGAAAAATTTGAATTTAATAGTACAATAATCGATTTCAGTATAAAATCGCAGACGTAAAATTAATTGCTAAAAATCGATTTTTTTTAACGGAAAATCGGTTTTCGATCGAAATTGAAATCGATTTACTATTCCGCAATAAATATGTATATATATATATATATATATATATATATATATATATATATATATATATATATATATACATATATACCTGTCATAAAAAATCATGGTTTCTAAAAATAAAAATCATCATATGAGAAAAAATATCACCAAATCATATTTTGGTCCAAAAATCATGAAAAACATCATTCCAGCAGTGCTGCCTCCAAATGCCAGCTGGGTGGGTACACATTTGCTCACACACACATGTAGATATGTATTTACATGTTTGTTTAAAAAGTTAATTTTAATCGTTATTTTGTGCAAATTCGAATTGGATTTAAAAATTTAATAGGTAGTTATTTGCTTATATTTTTTACCTTATGTGTGTTGTATTCGCACAAAGTTTATATCTAGTTCTATAGCCAGAATATCCCGCTAAATCAATTTCTTTTTTATTATGCTAATGAATGAAGAAAATGAAGCAATATTTTATTCTTTTGAAAATAATTTTAAACACGAATAATAAAATATTTGGACCTCAATCTTGATTTTTTATTTTAGTTTTTTTTTGTTGTATAAATATAATACACACGAACATGTCTGTATCTATTAGTGTTGTTAATTATTCGTCTTTTATATATGTTCGAATGAAATTGCATGATTTGTTTCTTGTTCGAACAGAATAATCTTGAACTTTTGCTTGAATATTCGAACGAAAAAAGAATAAAAAAATGCATTATGTGTATTAATGTAATTTTTTTTAAACAAACGAAAAATAGTTCATTACACAAGAAAAATAAATAACTTTAATAACAATTATTAATAAATAAATATATAACAGTTCAATCTAAATTAGAACGCCAGGCGTTGCGTTAGCAGCAGGGTACGTATTTTCAGAACATTCAAATAAAATTTTGTACGATTAAATGTACTGAAAATACGTACCCTGCTGCTAACGTAACGCTTGACGCTATAATTTACGTTGAACTCTTAATAACAAAAATTAAAAATTTTAGAAACCTCCGATGCAGTTGACGATTTAGCATAAGACAAGATCTCTATGTTCCACTAATATTATTGAAGTAACAGAATCGCAAAAAGGAAAATAGTATATGAATATACAGAAAATTTATGATAACTTCCAATCGGATGGACCGATTTTCTTCAAGTATAGAGTAGAAGATATACGATCACTTCACATTTCAAACCAAATTAAAATCGGTGAAGCCGTTTGGGATATACGGCGTCAAAGACAGACAGGTTCAACAGAATATATCTGAAAAAGATGTGATATCTTCTAAACGGTTGAACCGTTCTTCTTCACTTTTCAAACAGAAAAAACTTAATCAAAATCCCACCAACTGTTGGGTCTGATGGTGAACTCGTACAGATAATCAGATACACAGACACACACTACAAAATTATAATACCCCATTTTTTAGTCGGGGTTAAAAACCGAAACGAAATTAATTAAAAAGTATATGTATGTACATTTACAAAAATTTTTTAGTATGTCATTGATTTCTTTTAAAATAGTCATTTAGAAACCGCATACTAATCCCACTTTTTAGCTTGTAGACGATTTTTTTAATTTGAATAAAAGATCAAATAGAAAAGTTAATTTTGGTGATATAGTTAAAATAACATTAAAAAGCGAATACAGTTTGTGTTTTCAAATAATTTACATAAATTTCTTACTTTATTCATACAAGATCAGTTAATAAAACATTATAGTTACTTCAGAAATGTCATCTAATATGTTATCGTACTTGAGACTGTCTGCGATATTTTGATTACAAAATAATCATGAAAACAAAGTATTTGCGTACTCGTTTTTCCCCTTTTTGTGACATATCCTAAAATTAAATTAAAGCATTTAGTGATTTTTTATTTCTTTCAATAATTCTATCCTTTTGGTTAGAGAAAAGCAGTTATTTTTTTTTTCGAAAACAAAAGATGCTTTATTTTTATTTTTTATTTACTAGTAATGTACTGAATGTAAATTTTTGATATTCGCGAATACGAATACGAATATTTGAAACGATATTCGTGAATACCAATATTATATGTGAAATTTATAGATACTTAATTGGGTTTCTATTTATATCTGCAAAATGAACTATGAAAAAAAATTTATGAAAAAGAACTATCCAAAAATTTAATGGTCGTAATTAAATAACATTTAAAATGATACAAACAACAAATTTCTATAAATAAATTAAATGGATTCCTAAACCGCTTAGGCAAATTTTCATATTAAAACTTTTGCAGAAAAGTGCAAGTGTAAAAAGAGGACGTATGAAGAAATATTAAATTTAAAAGGTTGATCAATACTTGTTTTTATTGAACTTTTGCTTTTAAGAAAACATGGTAGCATTTTTACGATAAGAAAATATCGTAAGCTTTCAGGCAGATAAAACAACGTAACCTCACTTTCCTTTGCATTCTCTAAATGTATCTTTATATGGTAATACAAAGTATTAAAGGGTCACTCAGACTATTACGCAGTGTGACAAAAAAAAATACCTGTGAAGTGTTACTGTTTTTCTGGTAGGTATTGTCGAGTATAACAACAATCTGTATTTGAAATTTTCCAAACACCTCCAAAATCTTTAGTTTGGTAGCTGTAGGCTTTTATTAACCTCCAACTAAGTTAAATATCAACCGATTTTAAATTAATAAACGGATTCAGAAAGAAGAGACTAAATAAATATAAATAAAGTTATAAACACTATGGTTCCAGTACAAAAATACTGCCAAAGAACGACTCCAAAGTAGAAGTGTCCAAAAAAATCGAAAAAAATATATTTGGTGAAAAAATACAGACATATATCTGAAATTTACTGAAATAATATATATATGATTCGAAAGGTCTTAGTCTCTTCTTACTAAATCCGTTTATAAATTCAAAATCGGTTTATATTTATTTTAGTTAGAGGTTGATAGGTGCCTACGCGTACGAAAAACCGGTTTTTTACCCGTAACTCAAGATTTTGGAGGTGTTTGTAAAATTTCAATTACAGATTATTGTTATATACTCGATAATACCTACCAGAAAAATAGAAACACGTTTGTCAAACAGTGTTATACATGTATAAACACTTTCATCACACTTTACGACAAAGAAATCCAACGACATTTATTTCGACTGTCAAAAAATCTAACGTAAAGTGAAATTTTGTGTTCACACCATCACACCTCATATTACATTAACAAAACAAGTATAAAGCAAACAGCTGTTGATGACTAACAGGCCTATATTAATCGTTGACTTCCGGCGGTGGAGTAATTTCATGCACGCTGTGTTCGTGCCGGCCTTTGAAAATAGACGGCGGATAAATTAGATGATTTAAATACGATAAAGAAAAAGAAAATATGATAATTTCGTTAATTTTCAGACATGGCTAACACGAAAAATTATGCAAAACGATAAGCATATTCAATATTTATAGAAGAGATATACCATAAAAGTCGGCACGACATCGGCCTCGAAACAGACAACTTGTTAATTTGTTTATTACTTGATTTTGTAATAATGCAACTCTAAAAAGTATTATCGTTTAGAAAATTTTCAAAAAATGATCAAGTGTTATTGGATGTCAAATTTATATCGTATTGTTACGTTTAAATTTTATTAAACGTGTGAGTTCTGTAGATTGCTTAAAAATAAAAATAAATAACACACAATTTTTATTTGTTACTGTTCTTCCTTTTATTCTTAACTAAACAAATTACAACTTGTCATTCTCACCCAGGCTGCCTCTTTTTATAGTACAGGAACCGGTTCTAAAATGTTCGCCTGATAGATGGCGTAATAACGTGTCTGTACTTAGTAATGGCATCTATGCACGTTGCCATCTGTATTGTCATTTACTATTAGTAGCCAGATGATCAAACAGTCTTCTAGCACAATCGGAAAAGTTCATGCTGCTGTTTCTAGGCGTTTGTAGATAATTCGATTTTCCGTTATTTTTGAATTTCAAAGTAACGACTCATGTCGGCAATGCGGTGTGATACTGGTAGTACAGGGTGGTTACCATAAGTGCTCGCACTTTTATTTGTATGTGTGTACGTCTGTAGCTATGTACACAATTATTGTTGTTGCTATAGCGCTTGCACGTGAATGTGTGTGTACGTTTAGTGCCTTAGTTAAATACTTCCAGATAGTTCTTTGCATTAACCCTGTAGGAATATTTTTTACGTAACGCTGCCGCCACTTAAGCCTATTCGTCCCGAATAGGCACATTATCCGGCTTTCCATAGTTTGCGAGTCGTTCTTAATGTACAACTTTCAGTTTTGACCTTGTGCTATTGTGTTTTTGTATTCTGTAGACGACATCGTTTAATCTTTTTACCACCGTATATGGTCCCTTCCAATGAGTCTGTAGTTTGGGAGACAATCCTATTTTCCACTGTGGGTTGAAAAGTAAATCCAATTGACCCTCATTAAAGCCTTTAGAAGTCGTATCTAACTTTCATCTTGTTACTAACCATTTTAATTCGGCTGTGTACAAATTCATATAGCTCATTTAAATTTTCTTGTCTTTGGAGATGGCCAGTATCTGCTTCATTTGTTTGTGTAGGCTTGACTCCAAACTCTAAATCTCCAGGCAACTTTAACTCAGCTCCAAAAATAATTTTTGCAGGTGTTCGCGATGTTGTGTCATGCTGAGCTGACCTGTATGCTAATAGAAACTCCGGAATGTGCTCGTCCCAGTCCTTTTGATGCGCGCTCACCACTTTTCGCAAATATTCTTCTAATGTACGGTTGAACCTCTCTACCATGCTATCAGACTGTAGGTGAAGTGGTGTGGTTCTGGTATTCTTTATACCATATCGCTCGCACATGTCTTTAAATATGGCAGACTCAAAATTTCTACCTTGATCAGAGTGCAGTTCAATAGGAACTCAATAGCGACATACCCAGTTGTTTACAAACGCGTCCACAACCGTTCTGGCTTCCTGGTTGGGTATGACATAAGCTTCTGGCCATTTGCTGAAATAGTCCATCACTACAAGAATATAACGATTCCCAGCGTTGCTGACTGAAAAAGGTCCTGCTACATCCATTGCTATCCTCTCAAAGGGTGTTATCGAGTTATATTTTTGCAGCAGACCCCGACTTCGTTTTGCTGGACCTTCAGCCTTGCACTGTGTGCAATTTGCTATCCATTCGGCTACGGCTTGTTGACATTCAATCCAATAAAAACGCTGTTTTAACTTTTCGAGCGTTTTTGTTACGCCCAGGTGACCACCGCTGGGTCCATTATGGAACTCCTTCAACACCTCGCTCCTCTTGGATGTTCGGACCACGATCAGATTGGAAACCGTCTTACCGTCTACACTTTCCCAGACACGATACAAACAACAATTTATCAAATTCAGGCTGTCCCACTGGTCCCAATACGATTTTACCAGTGGACTTTCAGCTGATATCTCATTACGGGTGGGTCTTCTATCCTCCTCTTTAGCCGCTATGATTTTTCCCAGTGCAGGATCTGCACTTTTTGTGCTCGATGCTGAAGTCGTAGAACTGAAGACATTCAATCCAGCATGCTAGCTGCCCTTCAGGATTTTTAAACTGCAGTACCCCCCTGAGTGCAGAATGGTCAGTTCTTAAAGTAAAATGTTGGCCATACAAGTATTTATGAAAATGCTTAATGCACTCCAACACTGCCAGAAGATCTCGTCGTGTCACACAGTAGTTCCTTTCGGGTTTCGAAAGTATTTGGCTGTAATAGCCCACTACTTTTTCTGTTCCATTAATCACCTGCGATAACACACCTCCTATTCCATATCCACTTGCATCGCTATCTAGCACAAATTTTCCCCAGAAACTGGATATGCTAAGACTGGTGATGTGCACAATAAATCTTTTAGTGTCTGGAAAGCATTCTCCTGCAATTCACCCCAATCGTATGGTTGCGAATTCTTTGTTAGCTCATGCAAGCTTGCAGCTACGCTGGCAAAATTTGGCACAAAGCGTCTGTAGTATATGCAAAGGCCCAAAAAGCTGCGCAATTCGTGAAGATTTCTTGGACGAGGCCAGTCCTTTACTGCTCGTATCTTATCTTCATCTGTTGAAATGCCATCTGCTGTAACTTTATGGTCCAGATACTTCACCTCTTTCTGGAATAGTGCACACTTGTTGATGCTGAGTTTGACTCCAGCTGATGATATGCGCTGAAAGACTTCAGTCAGATTTTTAAGGTGTTCATCGAAAGTCTTCCCCATTACAATTATGTCATCAAGATACACCAAGCATGTTTTCCAGTGCAGTCCCTTTAATACTTGCTCCATGAGCCGCTCGAAAGTAGCCGGAGCATTGCAGAGCCCAAATGGCATAACATTAAACTGCCACAGACCATCGTTTTCTCCTTTTCTTTCTCTGCAATCTCCACCTGCCAATAGCCGCTTTGTAGATCCAATGTGGAGAACCATTTCGTTCCAGCAAGCGTATCAAAGGTATCGTCAATTCTTGGTAGTGAGTAACTATCTCTTTTAGTAACGTCGTTTAATTTTCTGTAATCGGCATAAAATCAAGTACTGCAGTCCTTTTTCTTTACTAACACTACCGGTGAGCTCCAGGGACTTGAAGATGGTTCCATTACACCATATCGCTCCATTTCATTGACGAGCTCTTTTACTTCAGTTCGCTTAGCCAGTGGTATACTTCTGGGTGCCAGTTTTATTGACCTTGCTTCGCCAGTATTTATTTCGTGTTCCACTATTGCCGTTCTCCCTAGGCTTTTACTCTGCCCGGCAAAAATGCAGGCGTGCCATTTTAGCAGTTGCTTGGCTTTATTTCTGTCAGGAGATGATAGCACTGCTATCCGTGGCTCCATATGTGTCTGAGATCCTTCACGCTCCTTTGCAAACAAATTGGCAGGTTCTGGCTTTTTATCGCAGTTTATTATTGCCTCTGCTGGAGCACATTGACCTATTTCAGAATTCTTGTTGATGACTTTTACTTGGCCTGATAAATTAAGTACCCGAATGGGAACCTTTCTTCCATTGCAAGTTTTTACGAGGGATTTTGCTGTTAATAGCTCACTCTTAATTTCTGCTGGTTCTACTACCCACAACCGATTGTCCTCACAATCTCCCTCCATTCGTGCCCATATTACTGATTCATACCGTGGTGGTAATGTCTGATTTTCAATAGCAAGCAGTTTCTTGACGTGCATCTGATTGTCATATCCAACATCAAGCGGTATTTCAACATTACGCCAAATCATCACTTGTTGCCCCATATGCAAGTTGATTCCGTGGTTTATCATAAAATCGGCTCCAAAAATAACCTCGTCCACAATATCGTCAACAATAAATACGTGTTTCACACTGATATTGGCAATAGTCACCTTCGCCTCAGTTTTACCATAGACAGTGGCAGGCTCCCCAGTAGCTGTACGTAGTCGTTTATTACTTATAGCTTCACATTTCCCCTTCACTACATCGGGCCTGATTATTGACTGTGATGCTCCTGTGTCTGTGGTAAGGATGTTCTTCTCACCGTTGATGTATCCACATGCAGTAAGGTTGCTATCTTTCTGCTGCATCACTGATATGGAGATTGTGGGGCCGTCGTTTGTGGGAGCTAGCTCTTGCCGCTTAGTGCTAGCTCGATTTAGTTTAACGGGGACTCTTGTGTTTTTTGTTGGTACACCCGTTTACTGTTCCTTGATGGCGAAACAGATCTGGCTCTCTTTCTTAACGCCTTGCAGTTACGCTGGTAATGACGAACTTTGCCGCAGTTAAAGCACTTATTATTAACTTTATGCTCTTTCTCTACCAATGCTTGCCTCATGGCCTCCTTAATGCTAGAGACTAGACTATTCTCATTTTCGACAAGGACTTCCATGTTCCGCGCCTTGCACACCTGTGGCTTCAAAATCGGCCTAGCAGTCTTCTGAGCTAGTGCAAATTAAACCATTTCTGCGAAGGTTGCCTTTTGCCTAGCACACACTGCAAGTTTAATATCAGGGTCGTGGACATGATCCAGGAATGGATGGTTTTCGCCTGGATACGTAAGCTGCACCAACCGCTCGATTTCCATTGCGAAATCTTTTAAAGACTCATTGAACTTTTGTCCTCTACAACGCAATTCCATGCGGTATATGTCACGCTTGTGTTCACCGCCATATTTGCGTTGCAGTGCCGCCATTATGTCATTAAAACTGTTTCTGCAGCCTACTGGCACAGTTTCGAGTACTTCTGCTGCCGCACCTTTTAAGGTCAAAACTAGCTCTATGGCCTTTTCTTCACTGTCCCATCCATTTCTGTTAGCCACTGTTTCGAACTGGAATTTGAAGATGTTCAATGGTGCACTGCCATCGAAACAAGGCGTCTTTATCCTGCTTGAAACTTCTGGAACAAATCGCACTGGCCTGCCTTGGTACTGGAGGCTGACGATTTTTGCTTCTAGTTCGTGCAATTTCTCTTCTACATCTTTTACTTGTAGTTCGATGCCACCAATTTCTAGGCTTTGAACTTTATTTTCTAGCTCCGCTATTTTCTCGTCAAACTTGATGACTCGTTTTTTGATGCCATCTACTCTTCTATAAATGGCCTCAGAAATTTCTTGAAGTTTCTCATACGTAACCTTAGATGTTTCTCGTGCTTCAGCTAGCATTTTCTCGTTGTTGGCCTTCATTTCCTCATTGTTTGCCTCCATTTTCTCCATCATGGTGGCCAACATTACGCTGATATCTGTACTGGTTGGACTACTAGTAGAAGGAGCAGATGCTTCTTCCATCTCATATTTCTCTTCAAATTCGTACACTCCTATGTCAACGCCACGACGCTTGAATTCATCTATTAGCCTCTTTTGAAGTTCTGCCTTATTATCTGTTGTCGGCAGGTCACACTTACTCAATTCCTTTTTGAGTTGCTCCACTTTTAAGTCTTCGAACTTCATTGCAGATTTTCTTTCCTTGTATTACAAATTAATTATTTTCTAATTAATTTATTATTTTTATTTTAATTTTGCAATCCCACTTCTGACACCAAATGTTACCTCCCGTTGTCACATGCCAGTAGTTACTTGCAAGTAGTGTGTATGTATTACTAACGAAAATCAGGAGAAATGTAAAAAACACAACAATTTTTTGAGTGGTTACACAGCACAGTGAAAGTTAAAATGTCGTCAACAAGTAAAGTTCTAGCTAACAGCGTTACTTCAACTGTTAGTGCAGTGTTGCCAAGAAGTCAATATTGAACTTTAATTGTATTGTGCCCCTGTAACTGAGTGGTAGCGAAGCTAGCTTTTCAGTCCAGAGGTCATGGGTTCGATTCCCACCATAGACCCTGGGTGTTTTTCGCCGACAAGCTAATCGGGTTATGTTTGTGTTTGTTATGTAGATTATTGGTATAATATATTTCTTTTATTAAAAAATTAAAGTTACGTTCAAACTTAACTCTAAAGTGTGTCTATGCCATTTCTAAATATCCTTTTTATATATACAAAAAATCAGCTATAATACTAACCATGATATAAATATATAAGGTACTTCCATTCTCTCTTTGTTTTGAAAAATAAGGATTTTTGAAGTTTGTTTTTTGAGAGAAATAAAGAAAAATTTTCCCATACAGTAACAAATGTAAGTCTTCCCCTAGAAATTTTTTACAAATATGTGTAATTATCTAAGCAAAAATTTGAGAATAAATAAAGTTACATACAATAGCTACATATCTATGAAGTTTGAAAAGTGATTATGTAATAATTTATCCCATATTTTTAAGTTTTCTGCTTAATACAAATCTTTTAACTACATTTTCATCTAAATTTAGCGTTGAGATACCAAATTGATTGATGATTTGGATTATTTGACAACGAATTTTCTTTAAGTTTAACAAATATTAATTGATATTGCATTCTGTTTAATCTGCATAATATATTTCTTGTTGATTGTAACATCCTTTTCTAAAAAATTCGTTTAATAACCGGTCAGATCTTTTGGCAAGTCTATTTCACAGATCTTATAGGCTCTTAGCCACTGTTGGCGAACATCAGGAAATGAAGGGAATTTAAAAATGCTGTACTCTTATTTTTTTTACATATGCCCTACTTTAGTAAGAAGATTTAGGACGTTTTTTTTGTTTGAAATTAATTTTCTTATTTTTGAATTCTCTAAATTATTGTCCTCAAAAATGGTTGTTGTATTTCATAATGAAAAATAAAAATATTATTACCATGTTTTTAAAACATAAAAATTAAATGAAATTATTATACAAAAGTTTAAAAAATAAATGAAAAAATATATGTTGGATATAATGTTTGAAACAAAATTATAAAGCAAAAACACGAACCTTCTAGCATAGACAATAAATAATAATTTTTTAAAGAATCTGCAGATTTTTTTCGTCCATAGACAAGACGATACAATCGTCCAGCAGTATTAGGGCATTACAGTAGTTTTGATTTACCTGCCTTTTGGTTAAGTGCACTTTGGACTTAACTGCCTAAAATGATAAATTTCTGTCACTATTCCTTAAAATCTCATACAAATTCATTTTTTAAGTGCACTTTCTATGCCTGCCAGATAAGTGCCCTAAAATTTTGGTAATTTTAAAATATTTTCATACAAAAAATCAATGTTAAGGCCGTGATACACTATCATACAAAGTCGTGCGATCTACGAAAATATACAACCCTGGTGTGATGAATTGTTATTGTCTTTTGAAAATTTTCATGAACTCCATCATACCAGCGTTGTACTTTTTCGTAGATCGCACGACTTTGTATGATAGTGTATCACGGCCTTAAGCTGCACTGACTTAACTGCACAAAATATATTTTTTCTGTAATTATTGTTCAAAATCCTTCTTTAAGTGCGCATTCAACATATTTTTTGGCAGTTTTAAATTATTCTCATATAAAAAATTTAAGTTAGCTGCACACATTAAAAAAATGTTGGTACATAAATATGCAACCATGTATGTGTATAAAACTGAAGTCAAAAATTGTATACCTGCACATTTAGGCAGGTAAGTGCATTTAAGATAACAGCATTTTTGACTATCTGCACAAAAAGTCGTGCAAAGTTGATTGTGCAGCTAAGTCAAAATTACTGTAATTGTTTAATTTATAAATGCTGTATTTTATAAAAACAATTTTGAAATAATTTTTGAATAGAATTTTTAAGCAAACAGGAAACAGAGGGGATATATTAAATTAATACGGTAGCACGATTTTAGTGGAAACTTCACAATCCTTATACTTTTCAGATGGTGAATGTCAAGAAAAATTGAGAGAATGGAAGTACCTTCTATATTTATATCATGATACTAACCAAATTAATGAAATAACTCTCTACTCGCCAACACTGTTGTTCATTTTGTCACTTTACTTGCGACAAGTGTGAAAATTTACTTGCTTCCAAATTTTTTTTGCAAGCTGACTCGCAAGTGGAAAAAGTGTGGATGTATTAGTAAAAAATGTGAGTGTATTGAGTTTTTTTCACTTGCACTTGCATGTGGCAACGGGGGGTTACGTTTAAATTTTATTAAATGTGTGAGTTCTTTAGGTTGCTCAAAAATAAAAACAAATAACACACAATTTTTATTTGCTACTGTTCTTCCTTTTATTCTTAACTAAGCAAATTACAACTTGTCTTTACTTAAGTACTTCTTATCCTTATTATCCACCGCACGAGGTCTTAACTTTCAACGATGCTGACTCGACTATTTTCTGATTAGCAATGACTCATTCTCACCCAGGCTGCCTCTTTTTATAATACAGGAACCGGTTCTAGAATGTTCGCCCGATAGATGGCGTGTCTGTACTTAGTAATGGCATCTATGCACGTTGCCATCTGTATTGTCATTTACTATTAGTAGCCAGATGATCAAATAGTCTTCTAGCACAATCGGGAAAATTCGTGTTGCTGTTTCTAGGCGTTTGTAGATAATTCGATTGGCCGTTATTTTTGAATTTCAAAGTAACGATTCTTATGTTGGCAATGTGGTGTGCTACTGGTAGCACAGGATGGTTACCATAAGTGCTCGCGCTTTTATTTGTTTGTGTGTACGTCTGTAGCTATGTACACAATTATTGTTGTTGCTATAGCGCTTGCACGTGAAAGTGTGTGTACGTTTAGTGCTTTAGTTAAATACTTTTATTAACCCTGTAGGAATATTTTTTACGTAACAGTATTATTTACCGTTCGTTATGACATTTTGCATTCACAATATCGCACTTGCGCGTGTTAATTGAATTTTTGACATGTATTAATACAAAGTATAATAGTCTGAGTGGCCCTTGTAAGTGTTTTTCATGTAAAGCTTAAATTAGACGTGATATAGCCATAATGTCAAAGCCATAACCAAATAAAAATTCAATTGGCTTCTATGGTAATGGCTTTGGCGTTATGACGAGTCACCTATAATCAAATACAGTGTTTCACCCAAGATTGGTTCTAACAGCTGTTTTGTATGTCACGTCTAATTTAAGCTTAATCAAACACAGTGTTGCCCATAAATTTGGTTCGAATAGCTGTTTTCTATGGTTATGGTTATGGCACGTCTGATTGAACCTTTAAAGCAACAACCATGGTGTAATTACACAGGTGACTGCGTAAGGATTTGTTATACAAAAATACGGCAACCAAAGAATGTCAAATGTAAAGAACCAAAGAATGTCAAAACCCAAAAATAATTGCACCAAAACTAAAAGAAAATGAAGTTTTTGATATTCGTCAGCTACAAATAGACTTGCCACCTTTTGAAATTTCCAAAACGGGATACCACTAACAAAATTAGAAAAATTTTGGAATTAAAATTTGGTAAATTTTATTTACCAAAACCAAACAAACAGAAAAGTAAGTATAAAAATAGTTAATCAGCTCAATTAAGAATTTTCCTGGGGAGTTGTTTCTTTTCCCTATCATTTATTGGCGGAGAATAATCCTCCTATTCTAAATAGTCGGGGAATAAGCAAATGTGGGAAAGAGTAAAATCTGGATCAGCTGCTTAATGTTTACATATTTTCTGCATTAAAGCAAGAGTTCAGCCATAGAAATTGAATAAAAATTTTAGGTTTTCATTGCCAATAAGATTGTGTGTTAATATAAATATATTTTATGCTTAAATAAAAAATAATATAAATAAAAATAATATAATAAAAAATAAACAGCGTACTCATACATAAGCATGCGGAATAACTTTATGCTGAAAAAGTGGAGCTAAAACTGCCCAGGTGCAAATGCCATTGGATTAAATTTTGAATACATACAGTCACTTCCAATGCATACAGTCCAAGGAAATAGTAAATTTTATAGTTTTTCTTATCGGTCTTGATATTAGAGGATAACAAGTCTTCCATTTAACTCAGGCGCGCAATTTTTAGTGTTTTAGTATTTTTTCTAAAGGCAGAAGTATTTCATGTTTCTGAAGTTTATGTGCTCAGGACTTGAATAAAAATGCCTAAAGTAAGAGGGAAATACAAAATTTTTGTGCTTATTTAAACTTTTTACAACATTTGTTAAGTTGATTTTTAAATTTTTGATTTGTTCCCATCAAAATGTTTGGGGAGAAAACTTTAAAAAAATTCTCGTTCTCCCTCATATTTAGAGAACCTAATTTTTTCCCGGGGAGTTTTTTCTTCCTCACCCTAATATTTAGAATACCTATTTTTTTCCCGGGGAACTTTTGATTCATAATAGGAGGAATGGGAAAAAGGAAAAAACTCCCGGGGAATAGCTATTCATAATTGGGCTGTATGTGTTTTTTGTATTTGCTCGTTTCTTTAACATTGAAACTCTTTAAAATTTTACTGAAAACTTTTGATTCATAATAGGAGGAATGGGAAAAAGGAGAAAACTCCCGGGGAATAGTTATTCATAATTGCGCTGTATGTATTTTTTGAATTTGCTCGTTTCTTTATCATTGAAACTCCTTAAAATTTTACTGAAAAAATTATTACAAGCTAAGCACTCATATCATCGACCGGCGTATTTCTTAGCCAACTTTGGAAATCCGGTAACTTTAACATATCTGGTTGAAACTTACAATGCCTTTTAGTTCTATTTTTTCCTTTTCGTATGTTACTGCCGATTCATTTACATCTGCAAGTCTTTTCCTGTTCATTTTTCTATGCAAAGTTTTATAATTTTAATGTTTTTGGTAACAGTTATGTTGGAAATACTACTTACTTAAATCATAAATATGTAAATAGCTCGGCAAGTAATCACGATCTGTTAAAACTGTAATTGATTTGAAAGTTGACAAATAAAATAAGAAAGTCAAAAAAGAATCAAAATAATCGAGTGTTGCAAATCAATTAGAATAATTTCGGTGTTGCTAATAAAAAATAAGTTAGTAGTACGAAAATAGTTGCTAAAGATCTCGTTTTCTTTGTGATAATTAGTGAAAAGTTTAGTTCAATTACAATACTTTTCTATAATATAACGAAGAAAAAGTTATTTATTTTCCTCAAAATGGGACAAATGGCGTCCCGTTCAGAGTATGACCGGGACACGGGACATACCACTCTAAAACTGGTCTGTCCCGACGAAAACTGGACGGTTGGCAAGTCTAGCTACAAAGCAAATAGAGCAAAAAATGATCACCTGAAATAACGCTGCCACCTGGTTATATACACCTTGGCCATAACCATAACCATGCAAAACATGTTCGAACCAAACCAAAGCTGAAGGTCCATACTATCCGTTCTTTCCATATGCGTTGTATGCGTTTCTGTACGTTCTCTCCGATTCTAAATTCAAGTTACATGCAATACGTCTTATGCGCAAGTATTTTTGTTGTTTTAATGCAAAAAGAGAGAAAATTTAAACTTACCACACGAACATTTGGCTATAAATGAGAGCATGATGCATGTGACGGATACAAAAGTAGAAAGTAAACCTACTTTAAGGCCGGGGCACAATGAATCCGTCGTACGTTAAACTTCGTCATTTCTAACTGACATTATCGCAACGACGGAGAAGGTTGGCACAATGAGTACTTTATTGACGGAAGCATTTGAACAGCTTCAATAGGTTGATTCTCCATTTTATTTATTAAATTCAAATTTTTTTATATATTTCGTTTATTTCTTTTGTTTAATTTTATTTTTGCTGCCACAAAACACAAAAACCTAATTCGCAACATACCAAAAAACGAACCAATATCTGTCAAACTACTCAACGTACGCAAAAACTTAAAAGTTTACCAGTTTTTGTACTTTGCGTTGACGGACACGCACTGAATGAAACAGCCCTCATAAGAAAACATGTATTTCAACTTAGTTGTCAGTTGAAAAAGGCGAAGTTCAACGCATGACGGATTCATTGTGTCCCGGTCTTTATCCATCCTATGCGTTTACACGTTCTTTGCGTTTTGTTCTGTAAGTTGCCACATACAATTACCATGATTCTACTTTTTGGCACATGCATAAAACGCAACTACGCATTGAACGGATGGTATGGACCTTCAGCTTAATGACCAACACTGCATTTGATTACACTAGGCAACAAAATCGAAAAAAAATTTAAAATTAAAACCCACTATACAAATTTGATGTATTCTGATTGCAGTAGTGCAAATATGGTCCAAATTTTAAATTCTATGGAGAGTTTTTTTTAATTTCTAAGTAAACTTATAAATTTTCTAAGACGTTTCTGCACATAATTAATGATAACACAAAAATGTTTAGCATAATACTATTAAAATAAACTTAAAAAACATTTTTGACCTAGTGTGTCAAAAACGGGTTTGAACTTAAGAGTGGATTATGGTACCTAAAAGGGTGTAGAATAAGATGAAATGAGTTAGATTTGTGATAAAAATTTATTTACCCCATAAAAACGTACAAAACGAACTTGGGAAAATCGATAAAAATGAGAAAAACATAATTTTTTTTTGGTTTAAAATTGTTTAAGCCTGAATCCACTCACCAGGCCAAATAATACATCATTGCATTATTTTTAAGTGATAATGCGTTATGAAACTTTAAATAAGTTTTTCTCAAAACTTCGTTTTCACATACTACGTCCTTTTTCTCGGAGAAGGTCACATACATATATTTTTTACGTGAAAATAGCAAGTTTTTTTTAAAGAAAATCATGAAAAATCGAAATTTTTTCGGATTTAGTGCTTTGTGGAAAGAAAATGAGATATCGTTCATATATCTATTGATTTTTTTCGAAATTATTCACAATCAAGTGAATTCGCTCATTTTTAAAAAATTTTCCATTTTTGTTTGATATACATACATAAAATTGAGTAGTTAATATTCTTCTTTCGATTGATTGAAAACATTTTCCCCATGTTACGTACAAATTTTAAATTTTTGTTCTCAAAACCCTACCTACAATACTGACAAAGTATGTACATATGTATATTTATATAAAGTATATGCATGTCTACAATAACTAAAAAAAATACAAAAACAACAGGCGCTTTGTTTGTGTAAAAATAATGGATGAATGTCAAAAACACATGAATACAACCAGACCTGGGCAACTTGTATTACTTTTCATAAGCACTGATCGAAAAACAAAAATTTTAGTGAAAATTTATTGCTTTCAGTGCACTATTTTTTGAACTAAAATAAAATCTCTTAAAAGTAATGGATTAATATTGCATTGGCAGCTACTCGCATGGCGAAAAATGCACTAATTTTGTATTGCCACTAAGCACATCATGAAGTAATGCAATATTATTGCAATATCACATATTGAACACAGTAAAATTATATAAAACGTGAACATATTTTTTTATCAGATTGCACAAATAAAAACATAAAAAATACAGTAAAGTTCACGTTGAGGGCACCAAAGGGTGGTTAAATTTTAAGAACCGATGTTGAATTTGAACCACACCTAAACGTCAAGTTTCTTTCTGTATTTCATTTGACATTTCTCAATTTCAGACTAACTCAATTTAAACCATGGAAAGATACACAATCGAGCAACGCGTTAAAGTTATTCAGGCTTATTATGAGAATGGACGTTCAAATCGAAATGCATATTGAAGAAAATCATCTTCAGTGATGGGGCCCATTTTGTCGAAAAACTAATTCACCCACAAAGAGCGACTTTTTGGTGCGGTTTATGGGACGGCGGCATCATCGGGCCGCATTTTTTCCAAAATTAGGCCGGTCAGGCAGTTACTTTGAATGGTGCTCGCTATCGTGAGATGATAATGAACTTTTTATGGCCCAAATTGGAAGATATGGATGTGGAAGATAAGTGGTTTCAACAGGACGGTGCCACTTGCCACACAGCTAACGAAACAATGGCTCTTTTAAGCTACAAATTCAATGGCTGTGTTATCTCACGTGGCGGCGATGTCAATTGGCCGCCAAGATCATGTGATTTGACACCGTTTGACTTCTTTCTTTGGGCTTATTTGAAAGAATAGGTGTATGTCGATGAGCCAGCTACAATTCAAGACCTAAAGGATGAGATATTTCGGCACATTAACGGCATAGAACCACAATTATGTCTCAGCGTCCACCACACCACAGGATACAGGTGTGCCGCCGAGGTCGCTTCTGCCATTTGACCGATATTTTGTTCCATACATAATTGCACCATACCATATTATCATAATAAAAAGAAATGACAATAATTTCCTAAATAATTTGTGTTTTATTCAAAATGAATATCGGCCCTTAAAATTTAATCACCCTTTATTTACATAAGTACGTGTGTACATACAAATGAAAGATCAGAACTTGGTTTTTCGTTTATTTTATTTTAGTTATATTTTAAAAAATTTTGATTTTTTAAACGAAAAATACTACCGCTTGGATATGTACATAGAAAAAAAATTTACATCTATGTACATATATATATGTATGTACGTATGTTTTTATGTGTGTACACATTTACGTTCTATTTTGCACTATCTGCTTTAGTGATAATGCAATAATACTCTTCATAATGGCGGTATTCGATGTTTGATGCAAATATTAATGCGTAAGTGCAAATGCAAAATGTCGTAGCTTTTTTTTGGATTGTGCGTGTATTTTGTTGTTGGCTTTTAAGGAAAAGTTACGATATTTTGCATTTACACTTACGAAAGACTATAGCGGAGTTCGATGTTTGATGCAAATTGCCTTGCGTAAGTGCAAATGCAAAATATCGTAGCTTTTTTTTGCATTGTGTGTGTATTTTGTTGTTGGATTTGAAAGAAAAGCTATGATGTTTTGCATTTGCACTTACGCAAGGCAATTTGCAAACAAACATCGAACTCCACTTATGTATTTGCATCAAACATCGAATACTGCCAATGTGTGTAGCTATAATGCAAATTTAGTGCATTTTTCGACATGTGATTTGGTGCTAGTGCAATATTAATGCATTACTTTAAAGAGATTTATGTTGAATGCAAAAAAGTTGCACTATAACTATCAAAGTTAGTGCTAATAGAATAAATTTGCATTGATTTGGTTTAGTGTGGGAAAATGGTCAATGCATTTGCTTATTTAGTGCAATAGTCCCAGATCTGCATAGAACAAAAATAAAATGAATAGATAGACCAAGGTGCATTTATTAGGTGGCAGTACAGCACCAGGTGACTAATGTCATTATACCAAGCTAAATGTCAAATTTAGATTGTGTAGGTATAAGCCTAAAGGCATGCTTTTATTTGCGTATCCAAAAACACCTATCGAATAATCAGTTTTGTATGCTGTTTGAAATTTCCTATAAGAAACATGCAATCCGACGATGCTACCCTGTTTTGAAAAGTAAAAAGGTAATTTATACCAACAAAGTACATGTGGTTATTGCTGTTGTAATATTTGTTGTAGAAATGCGGTTACCTGATTGATGTGCCTTGGGATAAACCATAGATGCCCGTTTCATTGCGCTGATTTACACGGGCATAATTGTGCTGGCATAACATGCCAGTTTTTAGGTGAGAGAGGCAAAGAGAGTGGTTTTGCGGTTGGCATAACTTTTCAACCAGCTTCAACCCCACATTAGCAGCATACAACCAATACACACACAACTTAAAAAACAGCAAATGTTAAATGAATACTAAAAACACTAACACACACACAGCTGTGTATACGAATACATTTTGTGCCAGATGAATTAGTCTCGTGTAATTTGGAAAAGAACAAAAATTGTGCGGCTTAAAAATTGTTCTCGTCTAAACTACCTCATTCAACAATTATTAATTGGCTCCACTCATCACGTTGTTATGCTCAACTATGTAGTTGTCTGCCAGACGGCAAGAAGTGCACATGCTAATGAGGTAGTTTACATGAGAACAATTTTTAAGCCGCACAATTTTTGTTCTTTTCCAAATTACACTAGACTAATTCATCTGGCACAAAATGTCTACGTATATACAGCTTTGTGTGTGTTAAGGCCCAACTATAATATGAATAAGCTGGCTTAAGCTAATGTCAGAATTGAACGATAAGTCTGTCAAATGCTTAAACAATTCAGATGTGACTTTTAGGTGGCCATAATGTACTTACATGCACTTAATGCTATGTTCAAACGGCAACATGAACCACTTGGTTCGCTCTCTGAACCACGATTGCGAATCATGCCGTTCAAACGACACATTCGTGGTTCGTTTTGACAAATCTTTTTGATGCAGTAATGCCAACTTACACATAGTTTCTAACTTAATATTTAAGTACATAATTAGCTAGTTTTTACTTAAAATTAAATTTTTTTAGATACGATTTCATTTTTTCAATGGTCAATTAATTAAAGTTCTTATTAAATTACGTTGAAAGTACGACAGCACTAGAAAATTTCCAAATACTATTGAACGCTTTGTCTCTGTCCAGACTTCCAATTTTTGTTGCAGCAATTCTTGAGTTTATTGGTGAGAGGGGTAAGAAGATTAGGGGGGGGGGGGGTACACTGTTTCATGTGCTCTGCAATTCTCTTTTGATTTGAAATTCGTAATTGTTAATTTCAAGTTGCTAGATGTATTTGACGTGTTTTATAATTTTATTTCTTTAGTTGTATGAGAACCAAAAATATTAGAAAAAGCAAATATAAGTGTTATTTTTTCAGGAAAATTTGTGGTGTAATAGAATATTTTAATGCATAATTGAAAAATTAGAATTTCATAATGTGGACACTTATGCAATTTCAAAGCAAAATTTTAAGAAATTCCAGCAACAAAAATTGCAAGTCTGAACGAGGACTTTCCAAAAAACACAAGCAAAACATGTAGAAAATTAAATTGCATAAAATAAATTTTATGAAAACAAACGAACGTCATAATACATTTTTCTATTTATTTATTCTATGATATGAAACTATGTATTGTCCTATATATTTATGAAATTTGAACGAAATTCTTTTTAATACGAGCACATGATGTTTTCAACACGACCACATGATGTTTATGTGTATGTTTTCAATAAACACACACGCATAAAAACATATGGTACGCTCATAAAGCTTAAGTGGTATTATATTACACAAGGTTGGGAATTTAATTATTATTTAAATATGCACTCAAAAACACAATTTGGCATTTAAATATAACTTAAAAGTAATTAAAATTTGGTTACCAACTCAAAATATGGGTATTAGCACTTTTCGGGATAGATTTAACAAGAATTCAGTCACTCAAAACGCGAAAAAAATGTTTGGTCCCAAAAAAACGCGTGAGTTAGTACTTTTTATAATTATCTTTCAGAACTTTTTTTACTTTTTGTTCAATATGTATATAAGTTATAATCTTTGTTCCCTTTTTCTTCCTTTAATCTAATAATATCGACTTCTTACTCATTTAATTTTGCTAGCTTGCTTTATTAATTTAAATAAGAAGAAGACTATAGAATAATCTTTTATTTTTTCCAAATTTTTTGTGCTTTGATAAAAACAGATAATGTATGTTTTAGGAAGAGCGAGAAATCGAAATTTTATTTTAAAACGACCAATTTTATATGTATGTACTTATGTAAACGTAGATACATACATATGTATATGTACACTATTTATAGGTACCTTATTGAAATTTAATATGAAATGTAATATCTCAAGCTATGTATGTGTTGATCTCAAGATTTTCTAATAAATTATTGTACAACAATGTTTTCGATGTTTTGATTTACAACAGAAACATTTTATACTAGCCCCTTTTCGCGATTATTCGAAAAATTTTACTTTATTTAGCGCTAAACGTATATTTTTTCAATTTAACCCTTTTTCATTTTTTTACGCTTTTTCAGTATCAAGAGTTGGCATCACTGTTCTCATTTATAAAGGGTGTCCCAACAAGAACGCAAGATTTAAATTTTAAATAAAACAGATATTTAAAAAAAAATCGTGAAACTTTATTATATCGTAAAGTAGACAAAATGAGGTTATGTGTGGAACAACAAATCGGGCAGATGGACGCCGCGGCTTTGCTGGCACACACGCTAACTTTTAATGAAATTTTCAATGGCCGTTTTGCATAAATGCTGCGGTATTTCATTAATGAAGCGTCCAATTTCCTCATTTAAGGCTTGAGTCGTCGTCGGCTTATTGGCGTAAACCATCGACTTAAAAAAAACCCCAAAGAAAAAAGTCTAATGGTGTTAAATCGCACGATCTAGGCGGCCAATTCTGGTCTCCAAAACGCGAAATAACACGACCGCGAAATGAGTGATGCAGCAATTGAATTGTTTCTCTGGCTGTATGACATGTGGCGCCGTCTTGTTGAAACTACATGCCCTCCACATTCATATCTTCAATTCTAGGCACGAAAAAACTGGTTATCACTTCACGATACCGAACACCATTGACTGTTTGTGCTTGACCTGCGTTTGAGCGACATCATCACGTACATCTGCGACATTTTGGTCGATCGACCTGGTCGAAGGCGCGTTGTTGTCTTTACATCACTAACAGACCCAGTTTCGGCAAATTTGTCCATTAGCTCTTTACAGTTGACTCTTTTGGAGCATTATTGTGACCCCGAATTGATCGCAAATTTGCGAACTGTAGCCGCAGAACTTTCACCATTTTTGTAAAAGAATTTCACAATGAGAATGCGTTGTTCATTCGTGTAGCGCTCCATTTTTACTAACCTCGTACCTTCTACTAGCAAACAATAACAATTGTTCAAATGTCAAACAATGACACTTCGAATGGCGCCAAATTTAAATCTTGCGTTCTTGTTGGGACACCCTTTAAATATACATACATGCACACATACATACATACGTGAATAGTTGACAGGAGTTTTATTTTCTGTGTTATTTGCTTTTTTACAGTCGATAAACAAATTAAGCAAAAAATAATTAATAAAATGTGTTCTATTTTTTTTTACTCATGGATATGTGTATGTGTGTACTCATTTTGTTTTGATAGCTAGTACAGATAAATTAGCGATAATGTGTTATCAAAACTAGTGATGATAGCAAATTCTTCATGGTTCGCAACTAGGTTCAAAATGAACCAAGTTGGTTCGCTCTCAAAAATTTGTATGGCGAACCATCTTGATTCAATCAAGATTCGACCGTGAACCTCAAATGAGAGAGCGAACCTCGATAGTTGCTGTCCGTGTGAACATGCTATAAGTATTCTTTAGTCACAGCTGCACATCTAGGTATTGTCAATAATTCTTTTTTCTTCTCATAACTCCTAAATGAATGCAATTCAATCAAACTAACTTGAAAGAATGTCCTAATCTATTAAAAATTCACATATAAATATATCCATCACCTTATTACTTGTTTTATTTGTTTTGCCTACTAAAAAGTACAACAGTGAATATACATAAGTAAATACATGTGTATGTGTGTATATGTGTATTGTAAAACAAACATTGAAAATAAAAGTTTTACTTTATTTTCCGAGTTTAAAATAAGAAACAATAAAAAAATATTTAAAATCAATAAATATTTTCTGCTGCTGCTTGTTTGAGTTTAAAAAATTTACAAGCAGTCATTGGCGTAGCTAGACATTTTTTCTGGGGGGGGGGGGCAAACACAATCTTTTTAATTAGTGTTTTTTATGGGAATTGTTAAAATTTAAGCTTAAAATTTTTTAAACGCACTAATAATCCCAAATTAATATTTTACTTATTAAGTTAAATATATATTTTTTATTAAAAATACATTGAAATTGGAAATTATAAAAATATATTTTACTTAATAAGTAAAATATTAATAAGTAAAATATTGGTTTGGGATTATTAGTGCGTTTAAAAAATTTTATACAGATTTTTTTATTTAACATATTTTTTTATTTAAGTTAAAACATAAATTAACAGTCCAGTTTCAATAACAAAAATTAAGTTATAATTAAAACTAGAAAAACAAAACATTCAAAACAAAAACAATATATAGACAAAAAGTAAAGTATGTATTAGAAAAAAACTAAATAATAATAATAATAATAATCTAATAATAATAAACTAGATAATAATAAAATTAATATTCGTTTCCAACAAGTTTATATGTTCATATGGAAAAATTATTTATGTATATACTATATTTGAATACAATATTTTGAAAAGAAATTTAAAAAAAAAATTAATCTGTTGGTGCATAAATAATAACAAAAATTAAAAATTTTAAAAACCCCCGACTTTTTTCAGAAAAGATGTTATATCTTCTAAACGGCTGGAAACATAGCTAAGAACCCTCTCGATCAAGTCATCTTTCAAACAGAAAAAACTAAATGAAAATCGGTCCAGCTGTTTGGCCTGTACGTGGACACAGACAGACACACAGATACACAGACACACACTACAAACTTATAACACCCCTTTTTTTAGTCGAGGGTTTTTGAATATTACACTTTCTATTATGTTTTACCTTCTCCTGTAAAGTTACAATTATACGCGTTAGGGCCTTTCCATTTGAGACCAACGATATATTGACCTGTGTAAGTTGATATCCTATCAAAAATTTCGGTCATCAAAAGTACTGATACCAAAATTTGGACCTGCTAACTTAGGAATATTTTTCACAAGTTTTCCACTAGTCTAACAAAGTTGTATATGAACATGAATTGTTTTGTTTTCTAATAAAAATAAAACATATGTATACATGTTTAAAGCGGAAATTTTGATTTGTTCGATTTTCTGACGATTTTTCGGACATGAAATGACGATTATTTTATATTTTATCCGGATTTCGGTGATTTTTCCATCATTTTATCTGGCAGCCCTCGATTGAACCATAAATAGGCATATATACATACATACATGTGTGTATACGAGTATATATAGTATATGAATATATACAAGGTATTTGCAGATCATAATTTTTCGCTATTTTTTTAATTTTACTCTAAATAAAAATTGGTGGCTATTGTTACAAACAATTTGACAGTAGAAAATCTTAAGAACGCCTTAAAACAACTTATCTTGCTACTAACTACGTACACTAATACAATTTAATACAATTTTATTAAGAATTTGTTGAAACCCTGCAGAAAGTGCGAATAGTGAAATTGTAGTGATTTACTTGTGACATTGTCAATAGTACTACTTACCAAGTTTACCCCCAGCCAATGTAATCATCTATTGACATTTAACATTAGCTTGTCATTGAAAATCCACCACTAGACTGTAACACTCTAAATAAAAATTGGTGGCTATTGTTACAAACAATTTGACAGTAGAAAATCTTAAGAACGCCTTAAAACAACTTATCTTGCTACTAACTACGTACACTAATACAATTTAATACAATTTTATTAAGAATTTGTTGAAACCCTGCAGAAAGTGCGAATAGTGAAATTGTAGTGATTTACTTGTGACATTGTCAATAGTACTACTTACCAAGTTTACCCCCAGCCAATGTAATCATCTATTGACATTTAACATTAGCTTGTCATTGAAAATCCACCACTAGACTGTAACACTACTGACTAAGTATGTAGTTCTTTTGGGACAACATGGGGACATTGACACCAAAGATTCACTAGTAAATTTTAGGGGCTCTGGTCTACAATATCGATATTTCCTCGCTCGTTGTCAATAGTAAAATTATAGTGATTTTCTAGTGACATTGTCAATAGTGCTACTGACTAGGTGTACCCCAGCCAATGTAATCGCCTATTGACATATAACATAGGGTTGTCATTGAAAATCTACCAGTAGACTTTAGCGCTATTGAGAAGGTAGTTCTTTTACGACCATATGGAGATATTTGAACCAAACATTCATTAGTAGATTTTAGTGACCCTCGTCTACATATGTATATTTATTTAATATTATTGCACAACATAATAAAAAAAGAAAAACAAACTATTGACGCGTTCATTGACAATATCACCAGATATAGACTAGAACGGTTGTCTCTAACGTATCTCTACTCGCGTATGAAAGGAAATTTGTCGACATTTTAACTAGTGCAATTGTCACTTCGCCTATGCAAACAGTTGTTTCCTTACGGAATGTGCGTTAAGTTTGGCTTTTTACTTAAGCAAATGACATTTGACGGAACTTGACGAAAAGTTTGTTAAGTACATTATAGTTTGCCACATGCGTTTTATATGTAACCGCACAGTTGCTTAAGCTAGCTTATTCATATTATAGTTGGGCCTTTACTGTTTTTCGTATTCATTTCCCGCTTGTTCGGCAAAACTGCTATTGAGGTTTTTTCTGTAATAAATTCGTCACTCACAGTTGGCAGTACTTACTTGGTGTACCAATATATTATATGAATTCGTTGATCGTATATAAGCAAGCGATCAAAATTCTTTTTCTGTCATATTCTAGTGTTTACGTTGAAAAGAAAAATGTGTACAATAGTTTTCTAGCATAAGCATGATGGTGTTCAAGGGAAGAAGAGCTTTAAAGAACACAAAAATTTTTTTTCAGTACTTTCAGGTAAAAAACTGAATGTAAATTGACAATAAATTTTTAATCATTTCAGAAGCGGTCTTAATGACTGTTCATTATTTAACTCCGGCTTCAGTGTTCTTTTCATCATAGTATTTTTGTGAATGAAAACTGTGATGAATATTCGTCACTGTTTTCGTCAACCGAATGTAAGCGAGAGGGTGGCGATTGTATACTTCCAATGACATCCCCATGTTAAATTCGTCACTCAAACGCACTGCGTAGGTATTGCCGAGCAATTATAGGTCATTGCTTTGTGCATAATGGTATAATGACTTATGGAATGTATCCGCGGACAAGCGGGTTCACATTTGCAGTTTTTTA
This sequence comes from Tachina grossa, assembly GCA_949987645.1. Taxonomy (NCBI): domain Eukaryota; kingdom Metazoa; phylum Arthropoda; class Insecta; order Diptera; family Tachinidae; genus Tachina; species Tachina grossa. Next base: position 124,760,820 of record OX465275.1, read on the forward strand.
AGTTGTGTGTGTATTGGTTTTATGCTGCTAATGCGGGGTTGTAGCTGGTTGAAAAGTTATGCCAACCGCAAAACCACTCTCTTTGCTTCTCTCACCAACAAACTGGCATGCCAGCACAATTATGCTTGTTTGTTTTTTTCTTCCAGATTATTGTTTTTTTGTTAATTGATAGTGCGTAGAAAAAATGGTCGTACCATTACGAAAATTTTTTATGATTCTTAATGCCTTCGGTAATGCTCAATGTGTTTTGTGTTATCAAACATTTAAAGCGTATTATGAACATTTTATTACAAATTTTTTAGGGTCTACAATCGACTGAAGTTTGTCCCATACAACATCAAACAACAACTTACCTGTAATATTTCCGCGAAAAGTTTCCAACGAAAATATGGTTTCTAAAACATTGTATTCTTTGTCCACACAACGAATACAAATAAGAAGCTGGCAGAGATCGTTTAATTCAGTCGTTTCATCAATAGAAAAGGAAACCAATGCTCAATTTTTTAGTTTTTCTTAATTGCCAAATCTACAGAAATTCCTAATTGCATAATACGTCGCGTAATAGTATTACGCGACGCGTAGTGACATTCCAAAAATAAAACTAAAAAATATCATAAAGTTTTAAACGCAACGAAATAGACTTTCTTTCCATTTAATTCTAAATCATCATACACGACCTCTTTGTTAAACGAAATCTTTGCAAGAACTCCAATTCATTATGCACACAAAAATGATTTGGACGTGTTTTTATCTATCTTATTTTTCTATTGTCCTATCCAAGTTATTCTGGTTTCATAATCACTAAAATCTTCGTCGTCATAACAAGCATCAATTTTATTTATGTATGAATATATTTTTATATTATACTTTTTTGTAAAAATTGTTTTCAATTGCGTAATACTTATTTCACATATTTATCATTTGACAGTTCTAACTATAGTTTAGCTGAGCAATGTTGCTCGGTTAAACCTAGATTATTAACTAGATAATCTTTATCTGAAAAACAAAATTTTAAGTTTAAACTACAGTTAACTGACAATTAGTGTTTATCTTTATGTTAAAAACTAGCTCTAAGTTTTACAAAAATTTTACTTAATAAATGGTCTGCCCTGCTTTATAATACCTAGACTAACTATGCTCGAAATGTCTTTTACAGAATTTCTATCTAATTTCATTTCTATATTTTCTTCCCTTGTAACTAGAGATGTGCACGTCAGTGTTTTCTGACTCACGACACGCACGCTCACGCAGAAAAATATTTTACTCACGCGCTATCACGCGCGAATAATTTTGAAAATGTTCACGATCACGCACGCTCACGAGTAAAATATTTTTAATCACGCACGAGTGAAAAAGTATATGTATAATATAATTTTCATGTTTTTTGGGTTGAAAAATAGGTTCTTACATATATATATATATATATATATATATACATACATATCTATGTATATATGTATGCTCGTGTTTTTGTAAAATTTACAATGTAAATTAAAATAAAGCAAAGTTAATTTAATATCTATATTTATGATTTGAATAGGCTAAAGTTCGTATCGTTTTTTAAGCCAAATTACATGTGATAGTTATTAATGAACAAATAACACCAACGTTTTTTGTAAATATTCTGACAACACATAGTTGAACGGAACAGCTAGCCGTTTTCGAAGGCCACTAAACCTTCATCATCAGCGTTCTTCTGTGTTTTGTCCATAAAGCAGAAATTTTTCGTATATCAAGCAGAAATCTACATCAACTGACAGCACACACAGTGGACCAAACACAGAAGAACGCTGATGATGAAGGTTTAGTGGCCGTTCAACTATGTGTTGTCAGAATATTTACAACTAACTTTGGTGTTATTTGTTCATTAATAATTATCACAATTAAATTAACTTAATTTAATATAGTTTTAAATATTCGTATTCGCGGATATCATTTTAAATATTCGAATTCGAATTCTCGTATATAAAAAATTGACATTCCGCACATGTATGTATGTATACATACATAATATAAATGTGAAGGTAAGACGTATGATGAATTAAATAAATGAGAAAAGCATATTAAATGCGAAAACATACAAATTACTAAAATTTTTCTGTTACGTAGCATTTTCAAAGACTCCCCTCACCCCACCATAACAAATCATAACAAAACTCGAACCCCAGTCCTCCCCCTACAGCGTTACGTAATATATGGACGGCCCCTAAAGCAAAAAACATTTTCTGCGGTACAATTCGTCAGTAGTGTTGTTGACAAAGGCACTGTTGAATCAGTAGTGTTTCTCAATTGATACTTCCTACAGAGTATCTAAGAAACATACATACATACTTACAAAGGTGTATGAACCCATCAAACAAAATGCTCCGAATTCGTAAAGAATTCGTAACGATTGGTCGACAAAATCTTCCGATTTCGGCACCGAAATATTACCGCAATCGCAACAATTTTTGTTTGAAATGGTTGACACGACGTAGGTACGATTTCTTTTGCTTTTATAGCTGAGTACCGCTTCACCGTTATGTCGCTGCTATTGTCGAAATAATTTGCACATACTCACGTTTTTTAATATTTGTTACAATCCTTTTTTATCAACACATACATATTTATTTAAAAACAAATTTTCACAGACTTTTACTTATGTACTCAAAATTAAAGTTTTAATGTTTTAAAAAAATTGTTCAGAGAAACTACCGAAATGTCTTAACGAATTCGGTACGACAAGTCTGACTTCAGAAAAAGTCGAAACATTTTGTTTGAGGGTATTCATTATGTTTGTAAGCTCATACTATCATACATATTACTATACATATATGAATTTATTATTATAAAATAATTTATTTCAAATGATTGAATACAGTTACATATGTACTTATGCAGGAATGTTATCTCGTGAGAGCGTGAGAATTCGTGCGTGAATATTAAAAAAAAGCTCACGCACGATCACGCACGAGTAAATTTTTTCAGTCTTTTCAGTTTGATCATGAATCACGCGTGACTCACGCGTGACACGATAAAATCACGACATTTGCACATCTCTACTTGTAACCATCCTTTAAATTTTTTTTATACATATATACATTTTTCATTTCTTTAAAAATCTCATTTTTTTCCTCGTCATTATATTTTTTCATATCACTATGAAAAGAATCATAATGCCTTGGAATTATAAAAAATAAATTTTGATGTAAAATTAATAATTGGATTAGTTGTTGCTTTGCAAGAACAATCCCAGTTAAAGTGCAGTACATGAAAATTATAAAAGATTTGCCAGAATTAGATGAAGATTTTTTTAAAGTTACATATATCGCACATTCAGTTCAATAGTGACATAACTCAAAAAATTCGTTTTTTGAGTTAATAATGCAGAATAATAATGCATTTCGTATTTTATCTTGCATACAAATTTCATATAAATCGCTTTTACTATCACCTCCTGAGAGAAGAATAATTTGTTCATGCCTTCATTGAGTTGTATGTAAATTGAAAACTTTAAACGTGTTTTCTGCAGAACTAGTTTTTTGAGTTATGACACTTTTGAACTGGATGTGCGATATGTACTATGTATATATGAATGTATGTCGTTTGCTCTTATTTTTTGACCAGCGTTGCCACTAGTGGAAAAAGAAATTACAAAGTCGCAAGTCTAAAATAATGCAAAACCGAATGAAATAGTGCAAAAAATCTAAGAAAACATTTTTATTTTCTTATTAGTTTTTTTAGTAAATTGAAATTTAATATTCAAACAGAAAAAATTAAATGAAAATCGGTCCAGCCGTTTGGCCTGTGCGTGGACACGGACAGACACACAGATACACAGACACACACTACAAACTTATAGCACCCATTTTTTTAGTCGGGGGTTAAAAATACACAATTGATAAGTTTTAGCCCTTATAGATATGCAAACTTTACTTTGCAAAGCCTTAATTCAGCAGGGAGAAGGACAGAAAGAGATAGTATTTATCACTCTGTCTTTCACACAGCTGAATTAAGACTGCAAAGTAAACTTTCCGTGTGTAAAAGGGGTGTTTCTAAGAATCAAAAACTATCGATAGTATCGATGGCATCAAAAAATACTATCGAAACTATCGAATTGAGCCACTATCGATAGTTTTGCAGCTCTAGTGTACAGTGTTGCCCATAGAAAAAATTCTCTTACAATGACGCCATTGTCAGATGCATAAACTTCTCACATCTGACAATATTAAAATGTCTGACAAATATCTGGCAATAATTGTAGAATGTGTTCACACGATTGTAAGATGTCTGACAATTTGTTGTCAGCTGCTAGTCTTGCAATGGACTGACAATGCTTTTTCTGGCAACGACGTCTGACAAAAATTGTTAGTTCACACGGTTGTAAGAAATTTTAAGCACATTTTAAGCTTAAATTAGACGTGACATAGCCATAACGCCATAACCATAACCAAACCAAAATTCAATTTGTTTCTATGGTGAGAGTTATGGCGTTATGGCGAGTCACGTATAATCGAATACAGTGTTGCCCATTAGTTTGGTTCGAATGGCTGATCTGTATGGCTATGGTTATGTCACGTCTGATTGAGCCTTTACTGGCAATATTGTAAGATCTGACAACCGTCTGTACATATCTTTAGTAGTTGTGGATTTTGCATTCTAGCTCACTTAAAATTGTGAAATTTGGGTAATGCAATTTCTAAAATTCTTTAAAATTTTTGTGAAATTTTAAAATTGTGTTTTCGGCAGCGCTTTCATGTACTTTTGTTTACATTAGGAGTTTTTTGTTTACATTAATTTTGCGTGAACGATTGATTTTTTTGTTTGCATTAATTGTGTGTGAACGGGTGATTTTTTATGGGGATGGATTAAGAGTTTTCATAGGTTTGAGTTTTTTATCTTTGTATATGCCGACGGAAAAACGCGAAAATTGTTTTACCTAATGCCGACGGGAAAACATAATTATTTTTTCCTAAATGTAGAAATAGAATAAAGTCTGGAACTTCAGGAAAATCGCTGACAAATTAATCAAGCCCATAATAACATCGACGGCAGTAACTTCAAATGCTCTCTAATTTTTGTTTTATTTTCTTTTGTGCTTATTTTTCTTTGCAGTTTTGTTTACAAAATGTATGAAATTTAACATTTTTGTGAGAATAAGTATTTATATGTGAGAGCATAAGAAAAAACGCTTTCAAAATAAAATAGATTCTATCTCACGACTGGTTCTGCGGCTGTTTTTTTTTTTTTGTGTCGATTTGTATGGAAAATGTGTTGAAGTCGGTATTCTGTTTAATCATCAGCGTTGTCAACTTTGAAATTTCAAAACGCACCAAGCTTAGAATTTCTTTTTTTAGTTTAATATGTTTATTATATTAGTTTTACATAAAAGTAAATTTTTTTTTTGTGTTAAAAATTTAACACTAAGACAGGTTTTTACAGTTCAGGGTTAAAAAAATAAAACCTAAAAAGACTTGGCAAATTTTTTACTATAAATTCATTTGTACTACATAGATATTCTTTTTTTTTATTTCATAAATTCTCTACAAAACTTTTTAAAGAGATCAACGATTAATATAAAGGATTTAGAATTAATAAAAGTTCATTATTTATCATTCTATTCAAATATTTTTAAAATTTTTTTATCAGAAGCTTAATATATCCATATTAATAGCAAAAATTAAAAGTTTTAAGAACCCCCGAATATTTCTAGAAAACATGTGATATCTTCTAAGCGGCTGGACCGATTTTATTAAAACATAGCTAACAACCTTATCGATCAAGTCACCTTTCAAACAGAAAAAACTAAATCAAAATCGGTCCAGCCGTTTGGCCTGTACCTGGACTCGTACAGACATACAGACACACATTACAAACTTATAACACCACTTTTTTTGGTCGGGGGTTAAAAATATAACAATAAAAACAAACAGCCTTTTACAATGTATGCACATAATTAAAAAAAAAACTTAACCAAAAAAATTTTAAAAATTCATTATTCGACATATTGTCATAGTATATTTATTAATTTGAACTTTATTTGCTGTTGGTTCAGCTTTGTCTATATGCATTTCATTGTTGCTGTAACAAATCATCAGTAGACTTCAGCCTGAATAAGAAATTATTTCTGATTAAAATTCACTGCAGTTCAACTAAATCTAAAAAAGCTAATATTTTCATTATTATTGTTATCATACAACAGATTTCATTTCAAATTGTGATATTTTGTAAACTTCATTACTATTAATACGGTAATTAACACTATCAGGAAGTTAGTAAGTTTCACAACAAAAATTTTCCAGTTTTAAAATATTGTTGTGTTAAATTTGCGTTGGTGCCACCAAAACTTAAAAAAAAAACGCACCAAAATTTAAAAAAAAGCGCACCACGCACCAACTAAAGCAGCCCATACACGATTCAATTCAATTTTCAATTGAGTCGGTTGTTGTCCAAATCAAAGCGTGTATGGCTTTGTCAATTGATTAGTTTGGCAGTTGTCGAGTTGGTTGAAGAAAAATCAAAAGATTTTGATTTTTCATGTTGACTAGTAAATCGTTCAATTCGATTGTGCTGTGTGTGCTCGAGTATCGTGATTAGGTGTCAAAATTTATGTTTTTAGCACAAAAAATTTCAAAAAGCACCCAAAATGGTGCGAAACGCACCAAGTTGACAACGCTGTTAATCATTAAAGCTATTGTAAGCAGGGCTGCCAGATGAAATTATCGAAAAATCGTCAAAATCCCGATTAACTATAAAATAATCGTCATTTTATACTCGAAAAATCGTCAAAAAATCGGATAATCAAAATGAATTTTTTCAACGTGTATACTAGGCTGGGTTGATTAGTATGGATAAATATCGTATAGTAAAAAAAATCCACATATCGCTACCTTAATATAGAAATACCCTAACTCATTATATTTTTGAAATCGTGATTTAACATTTTTCGATACATTAGATTTCTTCTATCGAAAAATACAAAAAGCTCGATTTTTAAAAAATAATTCTAAGAAAATTTTGCAAAGAAACCATGGGTGTAAAATGAAACCCTATACCGCGCATCTCGACATAAAATTTATTTCCTCTTCGTGAGCTTCTTGTTTGGCTACTGCCTACCTTATTTGAAGACATTGACTTTAAAGATGAAAAGGAACCAAATATTATTATAAGTCTAAGGTAGCTCGCGAAAAAATAAAAACCGGGAACTACGTGGAGAATGATTCGAATTTAGTAGCATTTATTTCAGTACATACATTTTTTTATTTGAAAAAATTTTAATTAACAAAAAAAAATGTTTTAAAGAAGAGGAAATATATTTTCATGACGAGAAGCGCAATATTGGGATTGATTTTAGACACGTGTTTTTTTGGGAGAATTTTCTCAAAATTTCGTGCAGATTACGTTTTTGCTATACGATTTTTGCAAAATAAAATCGCCCTAGTGTATACATATGTTTATAGCATATTTAATTTTTCCGTTCTCTTGTTGTCGAAGTCATATTTAAGGTTATTGAGATTAACACGCTTGCGTCAATTATTTATGTCTTGAATAGATTTTGACGTCAAGTTTATCTGTTTCTCTAAACTTTCGGAATTTGATAAAATTTCTACATTTTTCGAGTTTAATTCTCTTTCAATTGTTTGATTTTCTACAATAAAAAATAGTCTCTTGTAGAACTGCATATCAAAGTCCTTAGTAGTAGACTTTAACGAATATTTTATATATTCGCAATATTTCGGAAATCAAACATTATGTAAATATAAAAATTTAGGGTCATATTTTTTCTTTGGGAAATCCTCTCACATAGACAAAGTAGTAGAATTTGTATGAAACTGCTATATGATTTCCCAATTGTGTTGAAGCCAAATTTTAAAATTACTCACTGCGATATAATAACAACAGTTGATAGCAGTGAGGAACACTCAACAATAAAATAAGGAAAATTTACGATTTTTACAGATATAAAAAGCGGTTAACCGGGTAGGAAAGCCCAGTTTCCTAAAAATCGGAAACATAACCAAAACATGGTTTTCGGTTAATCGATTAACCGAAACTGAAAACACTAAGCGAGGTGCTCTTGTAATCAGGCTTGCCATTTTAGCACTTTTAGTGCTAGATTTAGCACTTATTTTCTTAGTTTAGCACTAAAGATTTTTAAAATAATGTTAAGTGCTAGTTTGGCACTTTCTTAAAACTATTTAGCATTTTTTCACTTTTTTATTTCATTAAATTTATAAAATTGCGAGCCAGTTAATATTATATTTTTATAAGATTTATTTATCTTCATTAAGTGTTTAGTATGTCAGGAGTCACATAACTGAACCGATTTGAAATACTAATGCCCATTTTTTCAGTTGGTAATCAAACCGTAATTATTTTTAAGTTCTAATTAAATACGAAATTGTGTTTTTGAGTGCTTATTTAAATAAGAATTAAATGCCCAACCTTGCGAAATTAAACACTACTTAAGTTTTATGATTGTACCATATGTTTTTATGCGTGTGTGTGTTTACTGAAGACATGCACATGAGCATCATGCGGTCGTATTAAAAAGAATTTCGTTTAAATTTCATAAATATATAACATATACAGTACAAAGTTTCATATCATGGAATAAAGTAATATAAAAAGTCATTATGATGTTCTTTTGGTCTCATAAAATGAGTTTTTATGCAATTTAATTTTCTACATGTTGATAACCTAACTTTTTTGTTTACATTAAACAGCTGCTGTTTGAAAAGCCTTCAATAATACTGGGAAATTTTGCAGTGCTACCGTACTTTCAACGTAATTTAATAAGAACTTTAAATAACCACTGAAAAAATTAAATCGTATTTAATTAAAACTTAATTTTAAATAAAAATTAGCTAATTACGTACTTAATTTTTAAGTTAAAAACTGGGGGTAAGTATATTAACAAAAGTTGTTTTAAATTTTGTTCTGTTTTGAAAACTAATAGTGTTAATAAGGTTATTCATCATCTTAACAAAAAGCACAGTCAAAGCTAAAGTGACCCCAAGACTTTAGCTGTCGGTTATACGATTATGTTTCAGTAAAACTATACAACGTGTGCAATTGGTATAGATTAAATCGATTAATCGGATGTATATATGTATAAAATATATTTTTACTTAAATGCTATTTATAACACTTAAAGATTTTTTCTTTCTTGGTATTCCATTCGCAGCTGGATTCAAAATTTATAAATTAAATATTTCAAGCTGTCTTTACATACAATACTATTGAATATGTTATTGTTTACATCGTTGCGGTTGTGAAAAGGTCAAATCTCGCACAATTTACGCAACACCGTCGATATTATTGTCGCTTTAAGCTTTACTATGGAATGATTGATACAAATCTTTCAAAAAATATTGCGAAATTTTTCTCACAGTAAAAAACTTAATATATTATTAAGTTTTTAATATAATATTAAGTTTTTATTAAAAAATTATAGAGAAAGTTTCATAAAGATCATTATTTAGTTTCATGCAGATGTCTAGAATGTATGTATTAGTATGTATGTTTAGACATCTGCATGAAACTAAATAATGATGTTTATGAAACTTTCGCTATAATTTTTTATTCGTTTCATTTCTATTTCATACTGATGAATAACTATGAAACAAGAGCAATGAATACTCAATAGTTAAGAACGCAGTAAAATGATGTTGGTTTGTTTACTTATAGTTACAAGAGCATACTAACATTTACAAATGTGAAACAGAACATGTGTTGAGTAAATCTCGATTAAGCTCATGCAAAAACAATATGCTTTTAAAGATCAGTGTTGCCAGTTGTAGGAAAAGGGAAATATTAGAATAATAGCCGAAAAGGAAGTTAAAAAATTACACATAATTATCTTTCTTTTCAATGCAATATTATTGTTGTTTAAAATTTCGTATTTTTAAATAGGGTGATGAGTTTTATTACAAATATTAATTTCAAAAATAATTGTTAGTTATATTTTTGCTTGGAAGAATATAAATAGTTATTTTCGCTTGGAAACGAGTACTTTTGTTGCGTTTTGTTTAATTTTTGTCGATTTCAATTTTTTTTATATCATATCATATCATATCACAAGCACGTGACCAAAACCGTTAGGCTGAGCTTACATCTAGCATTTCTTGCGTGTCATTTGCCGAAAAAAAACGTAACCAACTAATTACTAATAAAAAACTGTTTGATTCAGACATGTATATGTTGATTGAAACTGTTTCCAATCATGTTAGATTCTATAAAATTGGCTATTATTTATGTATGAAAGTGTCTAACTTAATAAATACGTGTCTAAATAAAACTGTTTTTCATTAGTAATTAGTGGTTACGCTTTTTTTACGCTTGTGTGGCAGATGCACACAGATGGAAACCGGGCCTTATACACCTACATAACTAATAATCAAATTTGCTTAAGAATATATTCATTTCTCATAAACCAATTCCTTTTTTTCATTTTTCATCTAAAAGTGTGTGTTTCTTTCCATAGCATTTCATTTCAGGGTTGTGTGCAGTTCATTACAAGAATATATAATATACTAAAATAGTTTAAAGATTTATATTATTTAAAAATGCAAATGACAAATTAAAATATGTATTACTACTATGTATGGTAAATACATATGTACTTAGTTATGTATGTATGTGTAAAAGTTAAAACTTTAATATAAAAGCGAAATCTATTACACATGTGCGACCCATACAAAAAATTCCATGATTTCACTATATTGGCAACATTGCTATTGCGAATTAATTTCAAAAGATGAGATGAGAGAAAGCATCATGAACAAAAGTCGTTTCAATGAACAATCTCTTTGTGTTAACAGTATGAAACGAAACCACAGAATACACAAAAGTGAAGAAAGTGACAGGTAAAAAAAGCTCCAATCAGGTTTTTGTTAAAATTCATGGAAGAAAGAGAAAAGTATAGTGTATTTGATACTATATTGTATTACTACTTACCAATTAACACAGCTAATAAAAATGTATTGCACTAGAAAGACGTAGCAAAACAAACCCGACGACAAAATTTGAGGGAAAACGAGACAAACTGAAAAATACCCGTATCTTCCGTCTCGTGACACTTCTGTATGTTTTGTGACGAAACGTTTTCACTCACAGTGTGATAAAAGCAACAGTTTGTTGAGTATTACCATATTTATTCGAAGTTGGGCTTTAGTAAACAAACATTTCAGTAGTTTCATGGATGGAATTGTTCACGCAACTCTATAGTATGTATGTGTGTCTGTGAGAATTTAAAGCTGATGGTGATTTATGAGGGGCGTTGCATTATTGTAATATGTAACCGTGGGAGTTTGTGTGTAAGTATGTTTGTAGAAGTTTAAGGCTCTCCGTGATTTAGGGTAGGTACCCTGCAGCAAATGCGAATAGTAAAATTGTAGTGATTTACTAGTGACATTGTCAATAGTACTACTGACCAAGTGTACCCCAGCTAATGTAAGCATCTATTGACATTTAACATTAGCTTGTCATTGAAAATCCACCACTAGACTGTAGCACTATTGATTAAGTATTTGTTTTGGGTCCACATGGAGACATTGGTACCAAAGATTCACTAGTAAATTCTAGTGATTTACTTATGACATTGTCAATATGACTACTGACTAGGTGTACCCCAGCCTAGGGTTGTCATTAAAAATCTACCAGTAGATCTACCAGCACTATTCTTTTACCACCATATGGAGACATTTGAATCAAAGATTCACTAGTATATTTTAGTGAACTTGGTCAACAATTTTAATAGGATTGGGGGAACAAACTGAAACATATACATACATAGGTATTTTTTAACATTATTGCACAGCATAATACAGAAGAAAAACCAACTATTGACGCGTGCATTGATAATGTCTCCAGAAATACACTTGAACAGTTGTCTCTAACGTATCTCTACTCGCGCATAAAAAGAAAGTTGTCGACATTTCAACTAGTGTAATTGTCTCTAGAGAAAAGAGTGTTGACATAGAGATACATGGTTCTAGGCTGACTAGAGGGCATGGGTGAACATCATGCAGCAAATTTTTGCAAATCGAATTCACACGTATTCTTATTCTCTTTCATTTAGTCTTATCTGAGATAAATTTTTGCTTTTTCTTTTTACTCATTTTTCTCAAACGCAATGCGAGAAATTTATTGTGTATGCTGTTTATGTTAAAAAATGCTTTTGCTTACGTGAAAATTAAAGATTATTTTCTCTTACAAATTGGTTTCTAGTAGTTTTAAACTCAGAATTTAAGTGAATAATAATGTTTATTTATTACTTTTTGTTGAAACGGTTTTCTTTCATAATTAAATCATATAAGAATTACTTTTATTAATTGTTTCTGCCTGTGTGTTTATCTTTTTCGCTCACTTACACAACCTTAAATTTATCTTGGTCACCCATGGTGTAGACATAAAAAATACTTATAACAGACTCTTGTTCTCTTTTTTTTAAACACGGAGACAATTTCATAATATTTTGATTATACAAAGTCGTAATACTTTGTATTAACATCAGTGTTGCCGGAATCGAAATTCAAATTTACACAAGGGAACCTTCCAAATTATCCAAAATGTTATAAATTACACAAAGCAAATTTTGTGTTTGATAACAGAGATGGGGGTATTGCAATAAAAATTTATTGAAATCAGGTTTGCAATAGCAATCAATAAAATTGCTAAACTTTTATTGCAATATTTTTTCTAAAAATTTATTGATAAAATATATTATTGCAATCGCAATAAAAAAATTCATTGGTATTGCCAGTTTATGCAATATCAATAAACAAATATTGCTTGAAAAAAATTTCCAATCAATGAAATTATTGAAAAATTTTAAGGTGCAATCAACATTCAAACTAGCTTTCATGAAACGATTGGAACAAAATTGGAAAAATAAGCATTTTTATAATATATCGTCAGATTATACATAATCTCATGTAACTTAATAAATATTAGGCAAAATATGAATTTTTGATGAATGATTTTTTTTAAGGTTGTGACAATTTAAAATGTATGTTTCAATGTTCCGAGTGTTAAAGAAAATATAATTTCCACATAATTTCCACTCATATTTATTAAAAAAGTATACTTTAACAGCCTTATTTATAAAAATTATTAAGGCTTAATAAGAAAAATTTTGTATTAAAATTTGTTTTAAAAACACTTTATAAAGCCTTAATAAGTTTTATAAATAAAGCTGTAAGCATTTGTTATTTTATGATTAATCCACTATATAATTTTTTTTTACTTTAAAAATTTGCAATATTCATAAAAAAATTTCATTTTATAATTGAGTTGAAATAACTACGTGCGTTTTAAACAGTCAGTGACGAATATTATTATTAAACCATATATAAACTGGAAAAAATTTAGAAATAAGTATTTGACATGAATAATTCAGATTTTGATAGCGATGATAGATTCCTGGACCCTACATACTTAAATGACGACACAGCAACGTCATCTTGCTCTTCAAAAGAAACAAGGTATAGTGATTTAAAAGCAAATACTCGTAAATCACCAACTTCGTAAGTAAATTTTGTTATCGAAAAAGATTCAGCTAATAATATGATTCATCAAATTGAAAAATTATACATGCAGTTAAAAAACATTAAAACTTATTCTAGATTTGTAAAAAAGAAGAATTCAAATAAAGCAATCAGTGGAGTGAACTGCATACTATTTAAAAACTTCTTCAGTATTATAGAAATAAATTCAGTAAAGTGCGACTCTGACTCGCGCACGAAGGGATCCGTACGAACACTAGATATGTAATTTAATACAAACTTCATCCTATATAATAAATAGTTTTGGAATTTTTTTTTTCGTTTTTGTTTTTGGGGTCTTTTCGGTTTTTTTATTTGGCATTTTTTGCATTTTTTCGGGTTTGGAGATTTTTTTAAGTTTAGGCTCTTTTTTTAGTTTTGACACTTTATTTTCTTGTTTTGGCGATTTTTTCGGTTTTTGGCTTTTTTTAATTTTGGCGATTTTTTTTTTTATTTTTGGCGATTTTTTTAATTTTTGCGATTTTTTTTTATAAAAAAATTTTTTAGTTTTGGTGTCATTTTCGCGTTTTGACGATTTTTTCGATTTTTGGCGTTTTTTTTCATTCTGGCGATTTTTTCGAATTTGGCTATTTATTTTAGTGTTAGAATTTTTTTTTTAATTTTGGCGATTTTTTTTTAATTTTTGGCGATTTTTTTTTTTTGGTTTGGCGATTTTATAATTTTCGGTTTTTTTAGTTTTACCGTTTTTGAAAATTTCAAGTGTTTACCTCTTACGGTTTCCAAGATATAGCAAATTGTCAAAATTACATAGTCAAAATTGCATTAACTGATGGACCATCCTTTTCACCTTTGGTGTACGTAACCCTAAAAAGAGAGAACACAATGAATTTAAAAGCGTTAAGTGGAATAATAGCCCAATGTAGAATATGTTTTCAAATGTAAAATGCTTGTTTTGCTAAAAGCAAATAATACTACAATGTAAACTTTAAAAAATTCTATGCTAAAATAAACTGATTGCAAGAAAAAAAATTCAAATATATTAAATATTGCGTTCTTTTACTCTAATAAAAAATTTTTATTGAAATTTTTTTAAATCAATACCAATAATGTTGATTTTTGATTGGAATTCTGTAATCACCAATCAAAATCGAAAAAATTGTTGTAATCATGTTGAAATAGCAATCAGTAAATATTACAGATTGCACAATATTGCAATACCTCCATCTATGTTTGATAATAAGTAATGCTTTTTATATAAGAATATATATCGAGTGGTTTTTTTACTATTTCTTTTTTCAGTGTGAATTTTTTAAGTCCAAAAAAAACTTCATAACTTGTGGAAATTCCATAAATGCTCAGTAAGATTTGCCACTTCACCATGAATATACCAGCAAATGAACAACACTTTCAAATCTTTCAATTTTATTATCAAAATTCTTGTGAAAATTGTGTTTCGTAAATTGTGGTTTTATGGTCGTCATAATCGATCGACCTTTTCAAACTGTTCCGCCTAAATTTCGCACCAGTTTCACCTTTTTGAACATTAATCCACCAATACGTGTGCGCACTTAGGAGAAGATTGCTGTTGTCGGCCAGTATCAATAAAGATAGTGATATGTCTATAACGAAAATTTTTCTTTTCGGTAATTGCAACGTTATATAAGAGAATGATTTATAAAAAATGAAGTGACATGAATTTCTGAAGCATTTTTAGCAACTTTTTTTTATCTGATTTGTTTTTCCGGGCTCCTGTTCATAAATGAAAAAATTTGTATGCAACTAATTTTGTGAAAAAATGTTTAATGTAAATTAGTTATAACTGTATGCGATATATTGCAATTTTTAATTACAATATTTCATTTTCAACATATTTTTGGTTGGTTCAAAACGGTCCCCTCAATATTGTCCCATACCATCATATTGCAAAAAATATTGACACGATTTTCAAATTTTTCTACTGAACAGCCAAACAAAAACATAAAAATATTATAAAAATGTTTAATAGTAAGTCCCAAATCACACTGTGCAAGTCTTATTGCTAAGCTGATTAGTTTCAGGTAGAGAGAGACGATGGAACAGCAACGTTTCTTTTCCCCCCGCCTCTCTCTCCAAATAAACTAATCAGCTTAGAAATAAGACTTGCATAGTGTAAATAGGGACTAAATAGTAATAGTACGGTGTAAAAATGAAGATCATTAATTAAATAATTTACTTGTGTATACTGTTGGAGCGAAATTACACAAAAATTACACAAAAAATGTTATGGTCCCAAAATAGTTCCAGAAAAATTTATTTGTCCCATTTTTGGATAATTATACAGAAATCGGTAACACTGATTACCATGTAAAGCAGCCCATACACGATTCAATTCAATTTTCAATTGAGTCGGTTGTTGTCCAAATCAAAGCGTGTTTGTCAATTGATTAGATTGGCAGTTGTCGAGCTGGTTGAAGAAAAATCAAAAGATTTTGATTTTTCATGTTGACTAGTAAATCTTTCAATTCGATTGTGCTGTGTGTGTTCTAATCTCTTGATTTGCTTTCAAAACTTATGTTTGTAGCTTTATTTTGTATAGAAAATATTATGTATTTTTAAAATTGTACTTAATTTCTTTGAATTCTAAATAAAAAATATTAAAATTAATGAATAAATGCAATAGAAGTTTTAAATTTTAAAATTTTTAATTGTGAAAAAAATATAAATTTGACAGTTGAATGAAATTCTTTCAATTCAGTTTATGAAGTGTGTGGACAAGAATCAATTTAATTCAAAGACTCAATTCACAATTGAATTGAAACGTGTATGGGGTGCTTAAAAACACTTTAAGTTACCCTACGTCACCACTAGCCATCGGCTTGGACATGACATGGACATGACGCCGGCAGAGCAACTGTCCATGTTCAGGCATATCAAAGTATTTTGCGGTAGTGCAATATAGATGGAATATTTACCAATTTTGTTATGTCTCTTTTCTTTCTATTGGAAATGGTTGCGGACGTCAAATCTCAAGGCGAAAATTTTTGCTCAGACATTGATGCTCGAGCATTGATGTCAGAGCATGGACGAAAGTTGGACATGAGCGGTCTCCATTAGCCATTTGCGATGTCCGACATGATGCCCATACCAAGTTCATGGCTAGTGGAGACCGGTAGTTAAGCTCTTCGGATTAATACCAACACCTGGTGGGAATTACTACACTTTATTACGAAACTCTATCACAAACTAAATCGGAAGAAAATGGATGAATTAAAAATTGGGCCTTATAAAATAACATAAAAATTGTCAAATTCAATTTACAAGATAAACCCAGGTAACACTGCAGCCACACGTTCAATAAATCACTTTCAATTCCATCACACATATTGTGTGTCAAAATTCTTTGAAATTGATAGCTGTGAAACAAATTGCTAATCAATTTCATTTTTTAAATACCACCGACGAAGAAACAACTCAACTTTGTAGCTTCAATCAATGTGTGCTGCGACCAGCCGTTCAAATTGAAAACTAAATTGCCATATAAATGGATAGGTGAATTTGATATCAATCTAGTTTTCAATTCAAAAAGTTTGATTGTGTTAGTGAAAAAAGTGTGAGTGTATTGAAAATTGAATGGAATTGAAAGTCAAAAATTGAACGTGTGGCTCCCAAGTTACAGAGTATCTGGGCCGAGTAATTTTTACATTACAAAGTTGGTCCCTGCTTCACACACTGAACGTAAATCATTTGGCTGAAAACAAAACAAATTAAAGAAATTGGTAAACTAATTAGTAAACAAATTTTTTTCCCCGAGGAAGCAGATGTAAGGAAAATTAATAAAGGCTCAGTTACCCGACTGTAATGTAATGTAAATGTAACGTAGAAAACAGCTGATCGATAATTTTATATGAAAAGCAGGTTACGTTACATTACATCTCTATAACCATTTTCATTACTTTTCACATAACAATATCGATCAGCTGTTTTTTACTGTTGCAGTTACTTTACATTACTGTCGGCTAACTGAGCCTTGAGCCTTAATTTCCTTATTTGAACGTGTGTCATGTACGGAAAACAATGCACGTATTTACGTGCATACAGTAGTTTTGATTTACATAGCTGCATTTTGTTTAAGTGCATTTTGGACTTAACTGCCTAAACTGATATATTTATGTCTCTTTTCTTTAAAATCCCATACAAATTCGTTTTTTAAGTGCACTTTCTATACTTGCACATTTAAGATAAGTGCCCTAAAATTTTGTTAATTTTAAAATATTTTCATACAAAAAATCAATGTTAGCTGCACATTAACTTATACCCTTTTCACACTTACTCACATCTTTGAGGAATGCGTGGAATATGTATGTTGAAAATTGAAAAAAACTGTTCACATTACAACATCTTTCATCTTTCATCTGTCATGTATTATAATACTATTTTTGCGAGTGTGAGCAACTAATAATTAAATAATAAAATGCAATTTAAAAATTCAGTAGAAATTGATTTAATTGCTGGCTCCTGAGGAGCAGAAACAAATAATGCTAGAAATTATGTAGAAATTATGCCAGCGGACAGTGATGATGAAGAAATATTAAAAATTTTATCCGCAAAGATTTTGCGCAGACTCTTGCAACTATTTTTATGTAATTTATTTCGATTTGGAAAAATATATAACAGATTTTATTATATGCATACATATACATACATATTTATATAATAAAATCTTAGAGTAATTACGGATCTTTTTTAGGGAAAGATATTCCAAAATGTAGCTTTGAATGAGGTAGTTTAGACGAGAACAATTTTTAAGCCGCACAATTTTTGTTCTTTTCCAAATTACACGAGACTAATTCATCTGGCACAAAATGTATTCGTATACACAGCTGTGTGTGTGTGTGTGTTAGTGTTTTTAGTATTCATTTAACATTTGCTGTTTTTTAAGTTGTATGTGTATTGGTTTTATGCTGCTAATGCGGGGTTGAAGCTGGTTGAAAAGTTATGCCAACCGCAAAACCACTCTCTTTGCCTCTCTCACCTACAAACGGGCATGTTATGCCAGCACAATTATGCCCGTGTAAATCAGCGCAATGTATGTACATATGTACATGCATATGTAGATATACATACATACAAACATCTGTATACATTTTTATAGTATGTCAGTATTGCCATATTTATTTGATCAAAAATCTTCAAGTCGAGCAAAAAAAAAACTTTTTTTATGACCAAAAATCTTTTTTGTTATTTTATTGAATGAAAATGAGTTAAAATTTATTTTGTTTCTTGTGAACTATTAAAAATAAAGCCAAATAACACAAAATATTTAATATATAGAATATGTGTAAGATCATTATGAAGCAAATCAGAAAATTTGTAAGTAGTTTGGTCAAAAAATCCCTCAATAATATATTAAAAGTAATAAAAGTAAAATTTTTAAAAATCTTATTTTAAGATAAAAAATCTTTTTTGTCGTTTTAACTTGTCTAAAAACTTCAAAAATAAGATAAATCTTCACATATGGTAACACTGTAGTATGTATGAATGCATGTATATAGTTGTATACATTTTTTCTAGTGATGACACTAAAATAATCGAAAGATGTTGAATGCAACAAGGTAAGATAGGAACATCTTTTGAAGATGTTGAAAGATGTTAAACGTTCAGCCCTGTATAATTCTTATGGGAAGATGTTATCATCTTGCCAAATTGATGAAAGATGAAAGATGTGAGTAAGTGTGAAAAGGCTATTATCTGCACAAAAAGTCGAGCAAAGTTGATTGTGCAGCTAACAGGCTGTTTGTAGAACACGACTCGTCAATAAAAAGCGCTAAAATGTTAGCATTATTTATTTTTTGGGGGTTTAGAACAAGAGTGTTGACGATTTTTGTTAAAAAACGTAGGATATGTCAGTTTATTTGGGTTTGTACAAAGCGATTTGACTCACAATAAACGTCAAGGAGGACGATTAAAAATTGTAGTCGCTTTAAACAAAAAAATTTTTAAAAATAAACAAAGCAATAGCAAAATTAAAATAATTAATAAAAGTAACTAAAAAAAATAAAAAAAATGGAGCTTTTAACAAGGAAAAGGTAAGTAAGCTTTCATATTAAGATTGTTTTGTTTTATTGCTTAAATTTTTAGCATGACAACAAAGCTGCAGTTTAGCCAATTGGTGGCATGTATGGATTAATTTCCGCACTTGGCCACGGGAACTCCGTAGTTCGGTAGCAGCAAGTCTGCCATGGAATGTACTTGGGACACGGTGGCCCATAAGGTTAATGCAAAATAAAAGACGTAAACTAGAAGCTAATGGAATCGCACTACAGTAAAAGATGATAAATCCGAGAAAATCGTACCACCTGCTGTAGCAAAAGCAACTGGTGGAGAGGGTGAACTCAAAACGAAGTACGAAAACAAAATAATGAATAATTGATGTGCTAAATTGAAATAGCTATTAACGCGTTCTTACATACAATTCGCCTTTAAAAATCGGCGTATAATGTAGTTTTAACCTAATATTAAATCCTAGCGTGATTTTTACTGTAAAATTGTGTGGCGAAACTCGTTAAGAACATACATATGTTCAATTTTGCCAATTATGCTAACTTCATACCAGTCTTTGCTTATATATACTAGACTGCTAGATTTAAGTTTGTATATCCCACATTTATCACGTTATTGTTAAAATAATAATATTTGCATAAAACTTTTAATTGGCTTTGTTTTATATATATACAATTAAGAAATAATTACGAAGACGAGAGAGCTGTTCTTCAGCCCAGAGCTGCTTAATGAGCCTGATTAAGACACGCTAAAAATTGATTAGATATATATGTACATATTCTTATTTAAAAATGGCAAAGTACTATCGTAAAAGTTTGTCATGCTTTGGTATAGCTTTATTGCTGTACACAATATTCTAACGGCTGTGCAAACATCTGAAATAACACTTATGTAGGGTAAATAGACTTGTGCCATTTAGTTCATTTCAGTGACCGGTCATTTTAGTTCATTATTTATAAATGAACTAGTTCGTTCATTTAGTTCAATCGCTCCTTTTAGTTCAATGAACTATTTAGGTCTTTTTAGTTCAATGATTTTGCATCTACATGCATATGTATGTATGTTGTGGTTTTTGACAGTATTAAAAACACAGATCTGTGATTAACAAACTTTACGAAAACTAAAATTAATTAATTAATTAATTAATAAATTTGCTTTATAAAGGGTTTATAAAACAAATTTAATGTGAAAATCTTTTTTAAAAATCTCAAATCCAAAATGTTTTTGTGAATAGGTTAGAGGCCGTTTATATGAAGGGAGGCCTCGCTGCGACACGTCGCCTGCGAGTCTTGTTTTTAGTCGGTAAGTGAGGAGAAGCTTGCGGGGTAGAAAAAGTCGCACAATTGAAGCGACAATTTTATCTCTTTTCTCTCACAAATTTTTTCTCTCGTATTTTTTGTGTGCTATGTACAGACAGTGTTGCCAGTTAGACCAATTTTTTGTAACATGCATCAAAGAAACAGTTATAAAATAAAAATTATAAACAAATAAAGTAAGGAGAGAAAAGAAATTATTGTATTTTGGTGGTAAATTAAAAAAAAAAATAAAATATGTGGACATATTCAATTCTACATTTCTCAAACTAACAATTAGTTCCTTTACGGCACACTGCTACGAATAAAAAGCATTGAACAAATTAATATCAAAAAGTCGCCTGACTATTGCGACAAAAAAGTCTTCATGTAAACGCGCGTGGATTTAAGAAGGGACTCCAAAAGAGAACGTAAGCGTTGTCGCAGCGAGGCCACCCTTCATCTAAATGGGCTCTTAAAATAAGTGTTTGCTTGTTTATTGCGTTTGCGGTAGTAGCAAGACATGAACAAGAACTAAATACACACGTAATTCACAAGTTGATTTTTCAATGATTTTTTGAAACACGATTTTTAGAGTTTGTTGGCGAAGGGTATAGAAAAGCAAAAGGGGTAGAAAAAAATCACATTTTCCGTTCTACGAGTTTTTTTTTTAAATTTTCTTTACACATATTTAAATTTTTTTATGTTGCTTTATTTTATTTTTTCATTGAATGCGACAACAGCTTTCTTTTAATACAAAACGGTGTTACCTGTAGGCATTTTTGTCACTAATATATGACTATAGTTAGGGAATATCGGAAAAATATTTTATTTTGGACAAAATGTAGGTATTTTTTATTCTCATATTGCAGTTTTGTGCATAAATATAAAAATAACTATATTAAAAATATTTTTGCTCATAAACCGTTTCAACATTTGTTTTTGCTCAAAATTACAAGACTCCTATCTAATTATTTTGGTGTCACAGTGTCTGCCTTTGGTAGCATTGCTGAGAGAATATTTATTTATATATGAGAGAATAAGAAAAAAACACTGTCAAAATAAAATAGATTCTATCTCTCGACTGTCTTCTGGACCTACTTTTTGTGTCAATTTGTATGGAAAATGTGTTTATCCCGCAATTCTGTTTGATCATTCAGCCCTTAATGTTTTTAATTTATCTTTCTTTAAATTAAATTGCTAAAATTTGTAGATTTTCGAATGGGGTAAATTTTTTAACATGTAGGGAAAGAAAAAAACGGATTTTTTAAAAATCTACTGGCAACACTGATACAATTTTTGGAAGAAAAAATAAATAAAAACTAGACACATGAAAAAATCATCATATGAATGGAAAATGTTTCTGGAAGCAACTTTTAAAGTGAATCAAAAATAAAACAAGATTTTTAAATCTTCGTATGAATTGGGCCATACATACATACATATGAATGAGTATAGAAGTAAAGCACAGAAATTGAAAGAAGTGAAGCAAAACGTTGAAAACATTTAGTCGATATCCTACGTGTTAGTTCATTTTGTGTCTTAGTTCTTAGTTCAAAAAATTAACTTGTTCGAAAATTTAACTAGTGAGCGCAAAACAATTGAACTAGTTCACTTAGTTCAATGTACTGAATCGTTCATTTGAACTAGTTCGTTCATGAACTACGCAAGACTAAAGGTAAACGCAATATCTAAAGTATACAGCGCAATATCGTTAAAAGGTGTTTCGCAGTCATCACCTTGCAAGCCAGTGCCAGCTCCTTCAAACCCTTCATTTCTCGTTTGTGTCTAAATAGAACAAAATGCCATAAGAAAAAAAAACAGTTATTAAATCCTCTTTATGGAGTAGCCTTTTGCAGAAATGTAACTTCGCTTCGTAATGCATATTTCTGAAAGACCATAATTTTATTTGTTTATTTATTTGACTTAGGGCCATTATTACAACTTAAAGATAGTTAAAAGTAGGATTTTATCGGACGTATAAGAACTTTATCATTTGCAAAATTTTACTTTAACCTTAAGTGAGCGATAAATTGCAGGCAATTTTATCCTACCTGGTAAGTTAAATCCAATTTGCAATAATGGAAAGCTTTTTGTACGTTCTATAAAATCCTACTGTTAACTATTTTTAAGTTCTAATAATGGCCCTTAGTCTTACGAATTAATTCTAAGACTAAAGGTTTAAGGAGCGCTAGCTGCCAGGGCCATCGGCTCTCTGAAAGACCATATATGACCCAAATCTAAAGGAATATAGAATTTTTTTAATGTAATCGCATAATTACATACATATGTACATGTGTACATCTAGGCGCACCCCCAGGGGAGTCTCTTTTGACTACGGGTGTGGCAATCCCGGGGCCCCAGCTAGGGTAATGTGGCTATTTCCACTGACGGACCTTTGGCTCATTACCCGTAAAACTTATGTGTTACTACCCGATCTCTGAAAATAAACAGAGCAAAGGATGTGCACATATTTATAAAAGGAAAACAAATATTGTACGCCCGTTGTTGTCAGTTAGGTGCAGCGTCACCTAGAACTGCCCCTGAGTTCAAAAGACGATAGAGGTGAAGCCCTTGTGATGGAACTTCGAGGTCTCACCAGAGGCTACTTCTGGTGCCACGGGTGCCGGTCGCCCGACAGCTGAGCTGCTTAGTGATAAATGCATTGCGGTTGTCAGGATCCTGTGCTGAAACGGTTGTTCGTCCCAGGGGACGTTGCACATGTGTGTCATATCTTAGTAGGCAGAGGATTTTGGCGGCGAGCTTGCGTTATTTTCGTGTGGGTGGTTCTCGCTGCTCTGAAATTTTGAGTGCATGTAGCGGTCGTCAGTTTCCTTTGCTAAAATGCCGAGTTCGTCCCACCCCACGGGGTTAAAGGGATGATTTTGGTATGTGTGGAGTAGGCACTGGTTATTTGGCGACACAGGCATGCGTTCATTTCGGATGAGTGGTTAGCTGTGCCGGCAATGGTTGAGGAATTCTACTGGGAACCTCGCTATTGGTGTATACACAACACTATAGCGTGGAAGCCGGAGAATTATCGTGGTGGCTGTGGTTGCTACCAAAATCGCTGGGAGAATAGTATTGGCTTCAAAGTGAAATCAATGCTAGTGGTCGGTCTGACGCGGTCAGCCAGACACTATTCTAGGTGCTGTTGCCATTCAACAGAGCTGCTATGGGCACGGACATAGCAGCAGAGTTTAGATACTTCAAAGTACCTCAGCAAGGTACTTGAATATAGAACAGGGATAACTATATTCAAAGATTGCAACCTATGTGTCTTATGGAGTGGGCCATAGGTTCATTCTAAAAGGGTGCATGGGGGCGTTGGTCTGGCGTCTAACCCACACCGGGTGCTTTGGCACCCGTGAGATTAGGCCGTAATGGCAGGTACTCACGTAAAGCTATTGCACACTTGTACATCTAGACGCACGGCAGTGTGCCAGGCCAAGTTCCGGCCAATGCACACAGTGTGTATATTTACAGGAAGCCATTCGAGCTAGAATAAATTCATGCAACCTCATATGCGAAGTTTGAAGAAAAAAAAACAATGAAAGGTTCCGGATATATAGAGGTGCAAAAAGTACATATTTTAAGACATACTCACTGATCACTCATCAAATTGATGAAGCACTTCCGCTATAGGTAGAGAGTTAAGATTTGGTACACGAGTAGATCCAGGTGAGCAATGAACTAGAAAAATCTTAAAACCAGAAAATTTTAACCAAGGGGGCGGGGCTACGCCCATAAAAATTAAAATCTGTGCTAGTGAGCTGAAATTTACTACAGAACTAGGTCTAGGTGAGCAATAAACTAAACAAATTTTAAAACTCAAAAATTTTGCCCAGGAGGGCGGTGCTACGCCCATAAAGGCTAGAATTAAAAAATCATATCTAAGGCGCTTAATGGAAGCTATTTTATTGAAATTCGGCATACATACTGCGATAATGCAAGCCTAAAAAATTTTCATTAAATAAGTGGGTGTTGACACGCCCATACAATTTCAACCTCATTTTCGTGTACTACGGCTCAGCATATTTATATATAAATTTTCTGTATGTATTATTATCCGTTTGCATGAGAAATAACTTTTATTTCTGCCTTACAAAATAAAAGTTAAAAATAACTTTTTTTCTTGACTTTTTCGATAAAAGTCATAACAGTTACGGTCCCTGCTTTCATACCATTCACTGGAGTATTCGTTGATCTTTTGTATAATACATACATACATATAAATACATACATTTCAAAGTTACACTCTAATACATTAGCCCAAATTTAGGATCATATTTTGTCTAAATTGTTGTTGAAATATTCTTATTGTCTAAATTTATATCGATTGTGTAGTTATTTGTATCAAAAAAACAATATTTGTCTCATTTTACACAAAAATATAAATCTGCTTTTAGATGTGTTTATTTTTAAACAAAGTGTGCTTAAAAAACAGCTACATATGCCTTAATAACGTCAAAATGTTGAAAACTAAACATATGTGCGTAAAGCAGCAGAAATATGTTTAACAAGAAGAAAGAAGAAAGAAGAAGCTCAAAAGTACACATGTTCTAACAGAAGCACGCCATATTAATATAAAATTAATTAAAATTAAAACAAAGCTATTTCTAAATAATAGTTGTATGTGTTTTATATAAATAGTGATAAGTTAATATTGTAAATAATGCACAAATTGAGTAAAAAAATTATTAAATTAAAGCTCTGAGTTAAGACAGTATTGTTACTGCCAGTTTATAGAAGCCATGTAAAAATTCTCGGCTGTCTATTTATAATGAAAACAAAAACAAATTTTGAGTGCTTTGCTTTTGTTTTCAATATAAATAGCCAGACGAGAATTTTCACATGGCTTCTATGAACTGGCAGTTAAACAAGTGCGATTTGATATGTATATATACTTATGTAAGAAACAAAATTACTCAAATTTTAGAAATTTACTTTTAATTTTTATTCAAATTCTAAAAATTATATGTAAAATTTAAAGCAAAACGTGAATTTTTTATGTTAATCAGTAAACCTTTTTATTAGAGTTGTGTCGTTCCGGAACGAACTAGTTCCATGGAACGATTCCCTAATTGGATCGGTGCGGAACGATTCCTAAAAAGGAACAGTGCGGACTTTTTAAATGTTCTTTTTTATCGTTCCTCGTTCTGTAATTGCAAATCGTCTTGAGGTGCAATTAATATGTTTTGACAAACGTCAAAGACAAACGTTTAAGAACGCGTATTACATTTGTTTCGTTCACTTATTTGTAATGTTTATGATAAATTTTGCTAATTTCAAAAGTTTATTGCTTATTCTGGGCTATTACTTTTTTTACAAATATTTTATGAAAACAAAGAATTATTTTTTTTAGTTTGTAAGAAAATTAAAATAAAACATAAAAAAATTCTGTTGACGTTTTTACGAGCAATAGGCACTTTCTCTCGTTCCTCGTTCATTCACTGTTAAAAGTATAAGACCGGAACGATGAACGAAAGGAACGACCTAGTTCCTTGAGTCTTTTGGATCGGTCGGAACGATTCCACAAAAGGAACGATTTTGCCCAACTCTACTTTTTATGAATAAATTTAATTAAAAATATAGTAAAGTCTGTAAAGTGTTACCTACTATTATCAACGTAATTTTCAACAAAAGTGTTTTTGAGTGTATATCGTGTTTTATGAATACCAATATAAGAGCATACATATGTACATACATATGTACGTTTTATACAAGATTACGTTGTGTTCAATGAGGTAGTTTAGACGAGAACAATTTTTAAGCCGCACAATTTTTGTTCCTTTTCCTAATTACACGAGACTAATTCATCTGGCACAAAATGTATACGTATACACAGCTTTGTGTGTGTTAGTGTTTTTCATATTCATTAAACATTTGCTGTTTTTTAAGTTGTGTGTGTATTGGTTTTATGCTGCTAATGCGGGGTTGTAGCTGGTTGAAAAGTTATGCCAACCGCAAAACCACTTTCTTTGCCTCTCTCACCAACAAACTGGCATGTTATGCCAGCACTATTATGCCCGTGTAAATCAGCGCAATCACAATAAAAAGTATTCGCACCATTCACTGAGTATTCGCTGCTTTTGACAAGACCAGTTAACATTTATATAAAACAAGCAATGCAGGCAATAAAATTCGCCACACTCATCTCTTTTGATTGTGCCATGCGTTGTTTTTTTTTTAATGTTGTGGATTGACAACAATATGCAGGTTTTTTGTGATTGCATTCAAAACAGCAAAATTACGCATTCAATCTGATCTCTGGTATGTATGTATGTATACATACATAATATAAATGTGAAGATAAGACGTATGATCAATTAAATAAATGATAATCAAATAAATGAGAAAAGCATATTATATGAGAAAACATAAAAATTTTCTAAAATTTGTCTGTTACGCAACATTTTCAAAGACTCCCCTCACCCCCACCATAACAAATCATAACAAAACTCGAACCCCACCCCTCCCCCCTACAGCGTTACGTAGTATATGGACGGCCCCTAAAGCAAAAAACATTTTCTGCGGTACAATTCGTCAGTAGTATTGTTGACAAAGGCACTGTTGAATCAGTAGTGTTTCTCAATTGATACTTCCTACAGGGTATCTAAGAAACATACATACATACATACATACTTACAAAGCTGTATGTACCCATCAAACAAAATGCTCTGAATTCGTAACGATTGGTCGACAAAATCTTCCGATTTCGGCACCGAAATATTACCGAAATCGTAACAATTTTTGTATGAAATGGTTGACTCGACTTCGTAACGATATGTCGGTACGAATTCATTGCGTAAGTCAGTACGAATTCGTAACGACATGTAGGTACGATTTTCTTTTTGCTTTTATAGCAGAGTACCGCTTCACCGTTATGTTGATGCTATTGTCGAAATAATTTGCACATACTCACGTTTTTTAATATTTGTTACAATAAATTTTTTTATCAACATATACACATTTATTTAAAAAAAATGTTCACAGACTTTTACTTATGTACTCACAAATCAAAGTTTTAATGTTTAAAGCAGCCCATACACGATTCAATTCAATTTTCAATTGAGTCGGTTGTTGTCCAAATCAAAGCTTGTATGGCTTTGTCAATTGATTACTTTGGCAGTTGTCGAGTTGGTTGAAGAAAAATCAATCTGTTTGCAACAGATTACGCCAGGAGCTCGGACGATAAAGAGAAGCAAAAGTTGAAGACACAGCCTGGAAAAAAACTCCAATTACTTTAAACGGCAGGGTTTCGATAGAGAACGCCAATACGAACAGATTTCAGCAGAACCTGTAGGATGTTGACAGCTCATCCCGACTTAGGCAGCCTACCGGCTTCCAATATGAAAGCACCATAGATGACAAATATCCCATTCCATTGATGATGTATTGCGAGAGCAAATAGGGAAGTCCTGCTACGTTTACGTCGACGACGTTATGATTTTCTCAGAAAATGAGGATCATGTAAGACACATTGCATGGGTCCTGGAAAAACTTTACGAGGCCAACATGAGAATTTCACGGGAGAAGTCACACTTATCAGGCCAATCATGAATATTCCCTCGGAATTCATTTCTCACGGAAAATTATTTTCTCGAGAAAAAATTCCTCCAACCATAAATTCTTTGGGAACAAAAAAGAGTAATACGTGGCATCACTGCAGTGTGAAACTCGTTGTTTTGCTTGTTTCTTGAAATTTTCTTTCTCCCTTTTTTTTAGTGAGAGAGTAAACAAAATTATTAACATTCACCAACTTGTAAACATATGTAAAAATAAGTTTATAAATGATTTATTTGGGCATTATTTGTATTTTTCCATATACAAGAACTATAAAATACAAGTTTAAATTCTTGCTTAATGGAGTATTAAGTAAATTTTTATGTAGACTTCCTTCGGTTTTGCAAGTGAAAGATTTTTAGTGAAAAAAAGCGAGTTCAACTGCGTTCATGATACCTACTTTTTTCCCGGGGAGTTTTTTATTCCCGCATTTGGTAAACAAAGGGAAAAAACAAATTCATAAGAGGGGAAAAGTGAAAAAACGCGCGCGGGATTTTTGTTCATGATTGGGCTGTATAACTCGGATTCGTTGTGTCTAGAGTCCTGATAAGGTGCATGCGATCCCGAACTATGAACGGCCCTTTACGATGTTTAATGCCCAACTCCCCTGGTACTGGCAAGCTACTATAGGTGTTTCATTAAGGATTTTGCCTCAATAGCTAAACCTCTTTAAACATTCTAAAAGGGGAAAATGGTAGGGTAGGTGCAACCCAGTCGAAAAAGATAAAAATTACTTTCAATGAAAATCAGGTATTGGCGTCCGAGATATTAAAGGAGATATTGTCATCAGAAGATGTCATGCTGCTTTATCCAGATTTCAAAAAACCATTTGATTTAACAACAGATGCTGCTGTTTTGTCGTAAGGCGGAAGGCCAATTACAATGATTTCTAGGACCCTAAAAGATAGAAAGCTAAATTTCGCAACTAATGAACGAGAATTATAAAACGATGAAAATCATTTATAGACGAACACAATGCAAAAATATTCCATAAACCTGGTAAGGAAAATTATGTCGCGGACGCTCTTTCGTCTCAGAATATTCATATTTTGGAAGAGCAGGCATTTTCGGATGCTGCTACCGTCCATAGCTAGGATTCTTGGACATACGCAATCGAATCAACCGATAAGCCCCTTGTTATAAAAATCAAATTATTCTAGGCCAAGCAGATTTCCCCAATAGACGGGATTTCATCCTTCTTTTTAAAAAAAAAATGCGACGCATAATTGGTTTTGCCAATAGAAATGCCCTTATTGATGAAATAAAACGAACTGTTAACCAGCAAGTTGTGAATGCAATTAATTGTGATTTACCAAAATGAATTGGTGAAATATTTCCCGTGAACGAAATTCTGATACTGCAAGAATGTGGTATTAGCTGTTGTTGATTTGAATGAACAAAAAGAAATCGTCTTTGCTGAACATAATTGTGCTCATAGAGCTGCCCAAGTGAATGTTAAACAAATTCTTAGAGATTACTACTTCCCAAATATGACGAAACTGGCAAACGAAGCGGTAATAAATTTCAAAATTTGCTCCAAGGGAAAATATGATAGACACCCACAGGTAGGCAGGATCACCATTATATGTGGGGGAAATGCTTCATATCGATATTTTTTCTACCGATCATAAATATTTTCTTACATGGATTGACAAGCTTTCGAAGGTTTTCGTTGTTCAACCAGTTTCCTCGCGCACAATTGTTGATTTAAGGTCAGCAATTTTGCAGCTCATGAACTATTTTCCAAATGTAAAAAGTATTTATTGTGATAATGAACCATTGTTAAATTCTGAGACTATTGTATCACTGTTAAAAAATGAGTTTGGTGTTGAAATCTCAAATGTGCCCCCTCTGCATAGCACATCGAACGGGAAAGTCAAACGCTTTCATAGCACTCTTATGGAAATTCCGAGATGCATTAAGTTGGATAGAGAATTAACGACATAGTTGAACTAATTTTGTTAGCGAACATCAAATATAACGGTTCAATTCACTCCGTTACCAATGAGAGACCAATTGATATAAGTCACAACCTGTCGCCCGAACTCGGGAAGAAGATATCAGAAAAAATGCGAAAACCGAATGATCGCAGTTGGAACGAAATAACGCCACTAGACAGAATAGGGTCTTTAAGGTAGGAGAAAAGGTATTGGTTAGAAATAATAAAATACTAGGAAATAAAATAACAACTCTTTATACAGAAAAGGATATTGAAGCAGACTTAGGGACCACAGTTCTTATTGAGGTGAGGGTGGTCCACAAGGACAATTTAAGTTAGCCCGTAACCATTTGAATGATTTTTTTATGATTGTTCTTTTCATGAATTCTAATGGCGTTGTTAGGGTGTTGACTGTGACAATTCTCATCTCGACGACGGCTGCCAGAGTGATGGACTACTCTGAGTCGGACTATATTCCGATCGAGGACGGAAGTGCAACTATTTCATAGGATTTTACATACTTACAACACACCACAAACCTGATAATATATTTTGAAATAATTAATGAAACAAATCGACTTAAATCCCATTTTCCTTTATCTCACATGATTAAGTTACTAGAGTCTGATATAGCGCATATGAGAACACTGTTGGAATCAATAGACACTCCTTACAGGAACGCGAGAAGCATCAACTTCTTGCGGGTACACCAGACTTCGACGATTTTGAAAAATTTGGACAACAGCGCCCCATAGACTCAGATATCGAGCAGATAAGGATAAATACCAAGACACAGGAACAAATAAATAAATTGACGGAGACTGTGAACGTTATTATTAAGGATTCAAAAATTAAGCAAATTGACACGGGTCACTTATATGAAACGCTACTCGCTAGAAACAGAAAAATTATTTTCGAAATTGAAAATTTGATCTTGGCCATACCTCTTGCAAAGATAGGAATCGTTAATCCTGTAATTTTAGATTTAAATGTCATAGTTAGTAGGCACTCTACAAATGTAACCGTAACCGACCTTAAGGAAGTAGCTTATGTAAGGGTTTTGTTGGGTAATGATATTTTAAGTTTTTTAATTAAGTATCCTAATCCTAATTTGAATGCAGAAAGATTATGCTATTTCCTATCCAACATAATGGGACAATCATACATTTCAAAGATGACAGTAATGTGGCTGACTGGAAATAAAGTAATTGCAATCCTAAACTACAGCGTAGCACTCACATCATCATTTTGTAAAGAATCAGCTGTATCTACCTGCGCTCAGCAACTTTACTCTGGTAACGTACCTCATTGTACTACTAGACCAAGCCTCCTTAAACCAGTGATGGTGGTAGACGATAGCATCATTATTATTAATGACGATTTCGTGGAAATAAAACTTCACCTTCGAAGAAGAAATTCAAATAAATGGTTCTGTCTAGAAAAATCAAAAGGGTATGATCAAAAAAATACCAAGCTTGGCAACTTCTGGAGGCCTTAATATCAGAGGACATCAAGAAAATCGGTACATTGTGCCGATAGTGGGATCTAGGCTTTAGATTAGACTCTAAATATTTTAACTATGGTGCAAACGCTAAGTCAGCACATTTAGATTAAGTAAAATTGTACTTGTTAAATAATGAAATAAAGAAAAGATTCATTCTTAACAGAGTCACTAAAGAAAAAAGTTGGTAACTTATTATTTTGTATACTGTTGAATTAAATTAAAATGTTTCCTAATATATAACTTTATAAAACATTTTTTTTATTTGCAAAAATTGTTAGAAAAATTTGAAATTTTTTAGAAAATCTCCCCTCCTGCCTACATTTATGTGTAGGGTGTCAAGATTTTCTTACAGCTTACTAACAACAAGTTTTTTTATAATAAAAGATCAAAAAGTTTACAAAAAAGAGCATGCAATTTTTTTGCCACATCCAAAAATTAATTTTTTTTCAAAAAAATATTAATTTTCGGTCAACGCTGGATGTAGGGTGCACCAGGAAAAATCTCTTAAATTTATTTCACAGTCTTTCTCTCTTCTTTCAAAAACAATCAAAGTTTTTATGAAAGACTTAATAATTTTTTACAATATTCAAAAATATTAAGAGTACTTTTTTCACAAAATATATAAAATTTTCACATATTTTTCGAAAATCCAAATTGCAAAATTATTCCTTGCTACAATTTTTTATATATGAATCTGAATGTAGTTCTCTTTAAAAAACAAGAAATCCAAACGATTTTTGCTAAGTCCTAGTTTACACTATGCAAGTCTTATTGCTAAGCTGATTAGTTTGTAAAGAGACGAGGGGAAAAGAAAAGTTACTATCCCCTTCGTCTCTCTCTCCCATAAAATAATCAGCTTAGCAATAAGACTTGCATAGTGTAAAGTAGGAATAAGTCAGCGCATAGACACGAAAACAATTGTAAAAATTTGAGTTTGATAGCAATTTGCGGGTGGGGAAGAAGAATAATTTTTGTGTTCGGTACTCTCCGACACGATTTTTTTTTATTATTATCCAATAATATTGGAATGTCGCCGGAAAAATTTTCGTCTGTGTGAACGCGAAGGAAATAATAAAAGAGAATTCCAGATGGTTTCTATCCAAATATTCGCCCGTCTAAACTCAGACTAAGTAATAAAAAAGTTATGTACTAAAGATTAAAAGAAGTCATAGTCAAAAATTAAAAAAAAATCAAGTCAAATAACTTGGAAACTGTAAGAGATAAAATAGTTCTCTAAATATGTTTTATTTTTGTTCCTTAACGTTGATTGTCCCGCTAAAAAAAAATTATTAAGATCAGTCGATATTTACAAAACTTACAAGCTCCGAAAGAATTTCGACAACCGAAATTTTCGACTTTGACTTTCTTTGGAGCTAACATATCTTACAACAGGATGCCTTCAAATAAATTACCTGAAAATATCAACACTTCTTTTTTTCTAAACAGTTTTTTTTTACCGAATTCGGTTTTTTATTTCACTCCACTCTGCATCCGTGGATACATGTACGTACTAGTGATGCACGCATATTCGTATTTGAATTCTCGAATATTCGTCCATTTCTTGATATTCGCATACGTATTCGTATTCGCATTCGCCTAAACGAAGTCTAAGCGAATGGCATAAAAATATTTGCATATATATTAGTTTGTAATTAACATTAAAAAAGTTGAAGTACTTTTCTTCAACTAAAGATATGAGTGTTTTACTTCAAAAATAAAATTTAAGAAGCTTTTTCTTCGTCAAGCCTATTGCGATAAGGCGTATAAAAAAACCAACACCAACACTGACGAAAAATCCTGCTCTTTATTCAACTTACTTTGAACTATGTAAGCACAAAGGAGTAGCGAAATATTGAAAAGAAATAAACATACAATTTTTAATTGTTATTTATATAAAAAAGACAAAAAACATAGAATACATAAGATGATCGACATCATTTGCTATCTATTTTTCCGCCAAACAGTCTGCTATAGTTTTCCGTATGAATGAATTTACAGAATTTTAAAAACTAAATAAATATTATTTAATGACGACCATTAAAATTTTGGATAGTTTTTATTTACTTAACTCGATTTAATGTCTAAAAATTTCACATATAATATTCGTATTCGCGAATATCTCTTTAAATTTTCGTGTTCAATTTGACATTCGTTACATCACTAGTACATATGTAAGTGTTATTGTAGTGAATATTATGTTACATTGTTTTGCTTTCTACAGTTGGTTGTACTTTCAGTATATTAATTGATCTCATTTTTCTGACCGAAAAAATAAAAATCAGAAAATAACAATTATTTCTGCTAAAAAAAATAAAAATCATAAAATAACAATTATTTCTGTTTAAAAAGATAAAAATCGCAAAATCTAGTTGAAAACAACTAAAATGGTGTGATTGGCCACTTTGACCGATATTGATACTTGATTTTTTTCTTAAAAAATTCAAGAATAATTATTATTTTCGGTCTCTGATAAAATTTTATTTTCAGTGATAATTGTCATTGTATATGTGGATGAATTACATGTTTTTCAACACCTTCTAGTTTGTGTATACAATTTAACACAGAAAAAATGATTTGTAAATACAATTAATTTTAATTAATTAAATAATTAATTGATTTTGAACCTACAACGATTTTTGTAAATATAATTAACGATATTATAAGTTAAAGGAATATCTGAGAAACATTTTCCATTAAATATTTCAACAAATAGTTTTAGAAATTTATTATTCGGCATATTGTCAGAAGTTTATCTTAATTTTAAATTTATTTGCGAGTTGTCAAATAGTTTTTGAAAGTCTTTGCATAAGATAAGAGGTTTGTGAATGTTCAAAATGTGTTGTAGAAGTCTACTGTTAATATATTACAGCAACAATAGAATGCATATAGACAATGCTGAACCACCAGCAAATAAATTTAAAATTAAAATAAATAGTTTGTTGAAAATTATGTATTATTTCAACGTTTATTTTTGTTAGATTTTGAAGTTATTGCAATTAAAGTTATTGTCATATTAACAATGCGAATTGTTGAATTTGCTTAAAAATTTTGATTATCATAATTGCGATATTAACAATGTTTTTTATACACAGTCACAATCCTCGAAAAGATTTTTTGCTTGTCTGCGAGAAAAAAAACTAAATGCCTTTGGGCGGAGTTGAACCGGCAACCTAAGGACTAATAAACTAACTTACTTAGCTCTCAGCTAAAGGGCAACACTTTATAACATACGCAAATAATGAATACAAACAAAACATGATTTCTTGTTTTTTCCACATGTGCGCATTCCGTTGTGATATAATTTAACAAATAATTTTTTTGAGTAATTTAATTTACTACAAAAATTTAAATTTGTTATATCAACAATAATGATTGTTATTTTTTAAATTAAATATTAGCAATTTGTTTTGTTGGTTGCATTTCGATGATATTTTTATCTATCAATGCTTCCCTGCAATTTTGATAAGCAATGTGCTTGAATCAAATGCAGAATTTTGTAGACTCTTTTCCATATTCAACAATACAGGTTTAAGAAATTTTTTTGGAATATTTTTTTCATTGTATATTGTGTACACTATTTAATTACATATGTATTTATTTTATAATAAATTTCAGACAAAAGGATTATTTGGCACAAAAAGACAGATCATATTCACATCAGAAGATTCTCATTATTCAATTGAAAAGTTGGCCATGTTTATGGGATTTGGCAGTGAAAATGTGTGGAAAATAAAAACAGATAAAGTTGGAAAAGTAGACATCAAAGATTTGGAGAGTAATATAGAACGAAGTATAAGTGAAGATTGTGAACCAATGATGATATCTGCAACCTCTGGAACCACGGTTCTTGGAGCATTTGATGATTTAAATAGTATAGCTGATTTATGTGCAAAGTACGGAATGTGGATGCATGTAGATGCTGCTTGGGGTGGTGGCGCATTAATGAGTCCAAAATACAGACATCTTTTGAAGGGAATCGAAAGGTAAGCAAGTAGATATACATATATAATACAGCAGAATCTTGAAAAATACAACCAAAATGTCTAAAGCGTAATTAACTTTTCCGAACTACATTAACTTTTCTAAACGGTTTTTAAAGTTGAAAAAAATAATAAACTTGGATTTTTCGGAAATAACTAACTAAATTTGTTTAAATAACTCAGTTTTTATCATTACAAATTATAATTATGTATTTCTTCACAATTTTTTTTTTACTTTCAGAGCTGATTCCGTCACATGGAACCCCCACAAAATGTTAACAGCCTCTCAACAGTGTTCAACATTCTTAACACGACACAAAGATATTCTAAGCCAATGTCACTCGACTAATGCCACTTATCTCTTTCAAAAAGATAAGTTTTATGATACCTCTTATGATACTGGCGATAAACACATCCAATGTGGCAGAAGAGCAGATGTCTTTAAGTTTTGGTTTATGTGGAAAGCCAAAGGTACAAAAGGACTTGAAGAGCATGTTAATCAGGTGTTCAAAATGTCAGAGTTTATAACTAACCAGATACGAGAAAGACCCGGGTTTGAGCTCGTTTTGGAGAAACCTGAATGTACAAATGTAAGCTTCTGGTATGTGCCTTCCAGTTTACGAAGCTTGGAAAGAAATAAAAAATTCTACAGTGAGTTGCATAAAGTAGCCCCAAAAATAAAGGAAGGCATGATTAAAAAAGGCTCAATGATGGTAACATATCAGCCCTTGCATAATTTGCCCAACTTTTTCCGAATAGTCTTGCAGAATTCTTGTTTAACCGAATCAGATATGACATACTTTTTAGATCAAATTGAAATGTTAGGCAATAAGTTGTGAAACGTATTGGGAAATTTCAAAATATAAATAAATGAATATGTATGTATATATCCTTTTTACATATTTACATACATACTCGTACATATGTATAAAAGTATTCAAATATAATAAAAATTTCTTAGAAATATATGTTAAATGAACTAAAAATTAAAGGCGTATTATGGCAATGGTGTGACTAATAGTGTTTTCACACTGAAAGTTAAAACCAGGGTTTGAATTGCTGACTTCAAAATAGCATCAGCACACAAATTTTGCTATGCTTCGGCTTCTGCTAATCACATTGTATAAGCAGCAGCAATCAGCATCAGCACTCAATGTAAAAAAAAAACTATTTGCTAAATGCTGTGCTGTGAAATGTTTGAAGCACAAGCAATCAGCAAAATTAAATTACTGAAAGAAATTGCTGATGCTTACAGAAGCAATGGTATTTTTTTTGAAAAAGTGCTGATGCTGACCATGAGCAATTTTGTTTTTTCGTTTTTTTTTTGCTGATGCTTCGGTGCTTTGCTGTGAAGGTTTGTCAGCATCAGTAATAGCAAATTTTAAAAACTACTGTTTTTGCTGACTTCAGCATTGCTTCAAGATGCTTAGGCATTACTAAAAAATTTATATTGTGTACAATATTGAAAAGGAAAGAAAGTGAATATGTATGGGTGGGAATATACACATACTACATGTATGTTTGTATACTTATATTTGTGTTGTTTGGTTGAAAATTTATTTTTTATATCGTTTTTTATGAGGTGATGTGTACCTGTGTATACATATATTTATGTATGTATATTTATTTCTTATAATTATTACATTTAAATTTTTTAAGTTTAACATTTTATTGTTTTTCATCTAGCGCACGCTAAATTTTTTTGTTATTTAGGTATTTCAAAATTTAAAATAATAAAACCAAAATTTCGTTTTTAAAAAAACTTTCCAGCAAATGAAAATCTCAGGAAAACGACGAATTGCTAAGAACAATAATTTTAAAATCATACACATTCATGTACATACTAAAGGGTTGCATTTGTATACTCGTTTGTATAGCCAAAACAAATATACCATGGTATGTACTATATAATTGTAGTGTGAGCGACAGAACTAGTATAAGAGTTATTGTGTGTGCGTGCTTTTCCAAATTAAAATACAATTGAAAACAAATAACAATTGCTTATTGTATTGTTTGATCTGTTTTTGCTCAAAAAATACATATTGTAATACAAATATATGAAAAAACCACTATTGAAACAAATACATGATGTGCAGATGTATGTGCGGACGTTCGTTATGTTATTTTGTGGCGCAGCCAAAGTATAGAGAGAGAAAGAGACAATTTTGCTCTGAGAGTAATTACAAATGCATGTATTTCATGTACATTAGTGTCCTGCACAAGAGTATTTATAAGACTTTTCAAGACATGAGAGATTTTTTCCAATGCTTTACTACAGCGAAATATTCTAAAAGAATCGCTAAGCAACACTGTTGGCAAGTAATTTTTTTCGGTGGTTTGTCTTGCCAACAGTGTTGTTTAGCGATTCTTTTAGAATATTTCGCTGTAGTAAAGCATTGGAAAAAATCTCTTATGTCTTGAAAAGTCTTATAAATACTCTTGTGCAGGACACTAATGTACATGTATCATTTACTGACATATGTATGTGCAATTTAGCTTTCATTCATTCATTCATCAGCCAATTACATTTTTTCTCAACACATCATAAGGCACTTATGGTAAAAGCAGTTTTATGTATCTTATTTGCCTTAGAAAAACAAAAGAAATAAATGTGTTGTTTT
Organism: Tachina grossa; assembly: GCA_949987645.1. NCBI lineage: Eukaryota > Metazoa > Arthropoda > Insecta > Diptera > Tachinidae > Tachina > Tachina grossa. Next base: position 124,799,248 of record OX465275.1, read on the forward strand.
CATTTGCTCATTGCCCAACCATACAATAATTGCTTAAAATATCAACATTTACAACTAGTAACAGAAAACGATATATAACATATTTGTTCATACCAGAACCAAAAAACAGGCAAAACTAGTGCAAACAGATGTATCTGTGCAATGCTATAGTACATACATAGATACAAAAAACTAGTTATGTATGTTTTGAACTTTTTCTTCTTCTAAAATGGATGCAAGAATGACATTTAGCCTTTCAACTATTTTTAATTAATCAACAAAAATTCCAAAGGACTTGATTCAAAGAAGAGTTAAAACCAAAAATCAAACAAAAAAACTATATGCATATATTGCTAAATATGAAATCCACAATTAACATACGGCATTCTTGTGTTATTTATCTGCGATTCAGGAAAACTTCCAAATGACTTGATTTCAATAAAAGCAGGTAAAACCAAAAATCAAATAAAAAATTTAACGATTTTATATTATTTTGCTTATAGCACCCCATACACGTTTCAATTCAATTGTGAATTGAGTCTTTCAATTGAATTGGTTCTTGGCCACACACTTCATAAACTGAATTGCAAGATTTTCATTCAACTGCCAAATTTATATTTTTTTCGCAATTACAAATTTAAAAATTTAAAACTTCTATTGCATTCATTCATCACTTTTTAAATTTTTTATCTAAAATTCAATGAAATTAAATACAATTTTAAAAATACATAACTTTCTCTATACAAAATAAAGCTAAAAACATACATTTTGACACCTAATCACGAAACTCGAGCACACACAGCACAATCGAATTGAAAGCTTTACTAGTCAACATGAAAAATCAAAATCTTTTGATTTTTCTTCAACCAACTCGACAACTGCCAAACTAATCAATTGACAAAGCCATACACGCTTTGAGTTGGACATCAACCGACTCAATTGAAAATTGAATTGAATCGTGTATGGGGTGCTATAGAATTCAAATTATCCTTTTCAGCGGGATTTGTTTGTTGTTGTAAAATATGCACACATTGTGTGTAATAAAACCACCCCTTAAAATACATACATATTATGTACATACATACACACATACATGCATATATACCTGCCTCAATGTGAATTCCCAATGAAATGCTTTGCTAAAAAATTGGTATAATTACATTCCATAAAGCAAAATTATGTAAAATTGTGTAAGGAAAACAGAATGAATATGACATTTTCGCACACAATGAACTTTAACACAGTTAATCTTATCGGTCTAATTCATAAAAAATATTTTAAGTTTATTACAGGTTTATTTGACAAATTTCCCATAGAGATATGTCAATTAAGCGCTTAATAAACCTGAAATATTTTTTATGAATAAGGCAGTATAACTTTAATTATGCAAGTGGTCTAAGTCAGTAATGAAGTCATCATGCGTCCCTACATACATATGTATTTATGTATTTATATATGCATGTTTACGTTGATATCCATTTCTACAATAACAAAATACAAAAGAAAAACATATTACTTTTCAACCAAAATACATTCATTTCTACTATGCAATGCATTCATTTCTACATATGTACATAAATATGTATGTACATATGTATGTATGTAGCACATACATATACATCTATTTATACACAGGTACACATCACCTCATAAAAAACGATTTGATTTGTACCGCTATTAACTCTTCGTTTCATAAAAAAAATTTCAAACAAACAACAAAAATATAAATATACAAACATACATACATGTATGTATGTAAGTATATAGTATCTGTATATTACCACTCATACATATTCACTTCCTTTCCTTTTGAATATTGTACACAATATAAATTTTTTAGTATTTAGATAGATATTTCGTTTTTCTTATTTCAATATAAATTTTTTCCCGATGCCACATTTCTAACCGCCATTGAAGTCGAATATTTAAAACGGTGTTAGCCGCCGTGGCTACGCTCGCCACACATTTATTTCATTAAAACCGAAATAACTCCAAATGGAATAAGTCCCAAAAAAATTTAATATTTCCCAAAAAATGAAATAAGCTCCAATAGAACTAGAAACAATAAAAATTAAATAGCCTTTAATGAAATAAGTCCTAAGAAAAATGAAATAACTCCTATAGGTTAGTAGTGTGTTTATGGGGTTCTGCACAATTGCACATTATGCTAGGTGTTACCGTAGTGCTATTTTTCTTCATGCTATTTTATGTGTGTATCAAAGTGCAATGTAAAAGTGCACATCATGCTAGGTATGGCCGTTGTGTTATTTTCCTTCATCACTATTATTTTTAAGGGAAGATAATTTGAAATGAAAATTTTGTTGAGGGGAATTTTTTAAATATTTCGTATCTTTATTTTATTTTTTCCATTTTATTCACTTACAAGTAATACATTTCTATTTGTTATTGTGTTTGTGTGCGTTAGGAAATTGTATTATATTACGATGAAAATTTTGTTGAAGGGAATTTTTTAAATATTTCATATCTTTATTTTATTTTTTCTATTTAATGCACTTACAAGTGATACATTTCCATTGGTTATTGTGTTTGTGTGCGTTAGGATATTTCATCATGTTATGTATGTATGTGTGTGTGTGTGGGTTGTGTTTGCATTGAATAATTTTCTAACTGTGTTTTTATATCGCATATCTTGTTGTTGTCTCTTTTTATTACATATATTTTATAGCTTTCCCCAGGAAAAAGGATCAGTAATTAAAAAAAGGATGAAAGAAAAGTATCGTCATACATTTGCAGCACGAAAATGTATGCCGTATATGGGAAAATCTCAACACAGGTTAAACATATGTCTAGTATTTAGAACACTTGATATGTAAATCTTTTCTTAGTGCACATTTTGGGTTTGAATTTTTATTTTTTTGTTTAAAATGAAATTTTTGTGTTCGTTTGTCTCTTCTGTCTACCTGTTTATTTTTATTACACATATTTTATAGCTTTCCCCAGGAAAAAGGATCAGTAATTAAAAAAAGGATGAAAGAAAAGTAACGTCATACATTTGTAGCACGAAAATGTTTGCCGTATATGGGAAAATCTCAACACAGGTTAAACATATGTCTAGTATTTAGAACACTTGATACGTAAATGTTTTCTTAGTGCACGTTTTGGGTTTAAAATGAAATTTTTATATTCGTTTGTCTCCTCTGTCTATCTGGCTACTTTTATTACACATATTTTATAGCTTTCCCCAGGAAAAAGGATCAGTAATTAAAAAAGGATTTTCCGGACATACAGATATATAGAAAATGTATTTTTAAATACAATTCATAGGATTTTTCTTTTAAAAATACAGTTTTGTTTTTCAATTAGTTATCAGTGGTATTAAAAACATCAGTCAATTCAAATGAATGCAGCAATTTTCCACCCGGATGATGAGGAGACAATGCTTCTCGCACCTCTTACAAACCAACGAATGGAAAGAGAACAAGAAGAAGAAGTAGAAGACGAAGAATCCGAAGAAGAAGAAGAAACCGAAGAAGAAGAAGAAGACGATTTTATTTCATTACTTTTAAGTAATGAAAAAAAATCAAGACGATTGTCGAAAAAAGGAGTAGCTATAATGAAAAAAATAAAATATTAAAATAAAATTAAAGACGTCGAAAAAACAAACAAAAAACATATAATGTTAAAATAAAAAAAGAAAAGGGGGAAGTTAATCCCCTTAAAATATTGCAAAACCAATACCATTCCTGCCCAATATGTCTTAGATCAAATATATTGGGTAGGAATATAAAATTAATTAATTGTAATCATAAGTTTTGTTCAAAATGTTTTAAGCACTACAATTCTAACAAATGCCCTGTGTGCAGGGCATATTTTAGTTATATTAACACGGTGAACAAAAAGGGTGAAGTATATATTATACGCACACAGCCGATGTCAACCTTTTTACCAATCGAATAAATAAAAACAAATTTTGCATTTAAATCATAATATAAATTTTACTTAAAAGTTTTCTTTTACTTTTGAGATGTACTTAGGTTTATAGTAAAAAATTCTTTTATATAAATTAAAAAGTATTTGAGTTAATAAATATTCATTGTAATGTAATTTACATGCACATATGTTTACATCCTGAATATGGTAATCCTTTGTTATTATATCACAATCATATTTATGCAAGTTATAACGATAATATGTGAAGGGAGTGTAGACATTACTATACATTATTAATTCGTTTATCATTCTCAGGAATAATTTCTTGTGGTCCTAATCAATATGACAATTATAACCATTTAATAGTTCGTGCAATTCAGCTGATGAAACCATTTCAGATCAAAACCAATGTAGCTCGCAACAGGATGAATGAATAACTAATTGAAATTTATCAGTTAAATACTATTTATTATTAAAAAAATGTTAAATGAGCAACAGTTTTCAGATGTTTTCAATGTTATCTTTATTAAGAGATATATGTACATAAGTATATAAAATTTGTAGCTTGTTTATTTTTATTTTTTCAAAAAATAAAAAACATTTAGCTACATTGTATATCTTCTAAATTTTATTGACATTACAATTTTTGCATTTAGTTACATTGTATATGTTGTAATAAGTTTGTATTAGCTGTTTTGCTTCTTCTTCTGCTTCCATATGATGTCTTCTATAGTACGAGCAGGAGCATGTGTCTGGTCCACATGTTTCATTTTCGTTAGACCAACAACAATTGTCATAATGCTCTCCATATTTATTTTTCATTGTTTCCAAGCTGCTTGAAATCTCCAAATGTGTTTGAATATTGATGAGTTTATATTTGTCTTCATCAGAAACAATATGAGAACATCTTTTTAAGAAATTATATATATCTTTTAATATCATTCTAACTACTGAGTATGACTACATGAGTGTTCTAAATGATTATGAATAACCATTAGAGTTGAAAGTTTCGTTATTTATTCTCTAATAATTACTTACTTAATCATTCTTTTCTACTTTTTTTCAACAAAAAGATAAATATTTTAATTTTTTATTTTATTTTATTTTATTTTAATTATCTGTCTTAAACTAACTACAAAATACAGAAAATTAGTATGGTTACAATAGTTTTCTTAATTCGTTTGTAAGAGGAATATATTCAAACATTTTATCATGTATAATTAAACAATATGCGTATGTATTAGGTGGAATATTTTTCAAGGTTTTTAATTCAATACGAATATCGATAGGTCCAGTTTTAACTGATTCATTTTGATGAGTAACATCTAAAACTATTATTGGCATCATAGTTTTGAAATTTTCTGGGGTTAATAATGGTTGGGAATCACGTGAATAATAACTTTGTTGAAATTTTAAGTACATATCGGATAGAATTGCAAAAGGATTTCTGTCGAATTTAAGATTTAAATCATCATAAGGATATGTAACAGAGTTAAGATGCACTTTAATATCACTTAAATCGCTATGTTGAAACTTCTTGTCATCATTTCGAAGACCTAAAAGAAGAAATAAAACTTGTATACTTTCTGGAAGTAAAGGTTTAATATATATCCCAACTTCTAAAACATATATTTAATGGGTGACGATTGTTTATTGTTTTAAACATCTGCAATTTGTACGCATCAGCAAGTTGAATATGTGGTATTTTCCAAGTTATATTTAAAATTGATAACTTAATTTTTTCAGCTGTCGTTTGAGATTTAAGAACTTGTCTATCATCTTTAGATCGTGCAAGTACCAATTCATGCTTAGAATTAACTATAATTTTATTAAAGTCTTCACCAAATCCGAGTAAATATTTTAGTGGTACACAAAAGTTAAAATAACCTTTTTCAAGCGTAAGATCATCAATTTTAAAAGGAGACCATCCAGCATTTAGTAGACTGTCACTTTCAGATTTATTCAGCGAGACATAGGTTATTAATTCTGCTGCAATACCCAAATGCCGTGTGCGATCAATTTCTACACCATTAATTTCATAACGAATTTCATCAAATAGATGTGCCATGCAATTGTTTAAGAGACGTACGGATGCAGAAACTGTTGAATCTTCATTTGTAGCAAGCCCTTCTATGTATATAAGACTTTCACTTGGTAAAACCATAGCTGTAATAAGTGAATGGAATGATAAATTAAAATATTTTTATTTCAGTTATAGTTTTTATTTTAAATTTTAAATAATAAAAATTCAAACAATTATTTGTTATGTGAAAATTCAATACAATTTATTTATTTTAAAACAATTGAAATTTTTTAAATTTATGCATTGCTCAAATCAAATTTTTAGAGTATTAAATCAATTTACAATATTCGAAATACAATTTTGTTCGTATTTTAAAAACAAAAGAAAATTTATTGAATTAAATATTCAAAATTTGAATAAAATTCATTTCAATATTATTTGACTACGAAAAAATCAAATATTTTTTCTCAGAATTTAATTTGAAAAACAAATAATAAATTATTTCTTGAATAGAAACTATTTCTGAAAAATAAAAAGAAATATTTATTAGACTTAAAAATATATAACAACCATTTATGATATATTTAGGTCAGAGAGTTCTATAGTTCAACTTTTTTTTTAATACGGTATCAGCAATGAAAATTAGCACTTTTTGTGCGAACGCGTTTTTCTTATCTCTTTTCTTACCTCTGGTATTCATTATATTTTTTACTATGAAATTTCCTTAGGTGTACAATAAAATTTGAATTTCATTTAGAGCTAGCATACAATAATTTCGCGCAAGTTTTGCAAAAACCCAATATCTTATTATTTTTATTGAGCTAAATATTTTGTTATATGAAAATAACGTTAAAAGTAGACAAAACACGGATGTGGCGCTAACTGTATTTCTCAATTATCCAAGGTGATAGATAATTAAGGCAATAGGTGGGTTCCTCTAGAGGTCGCCGTAGGAAAAGTCTTCATTACTAGAAATCATCTTACAAGGAGTATTATCAATAATAAAAGATTTTTTTTTATTTGTGTATCTTTTTACAATTTAAAAGTATTCGAAACTATTTTTAACCCCCGACTAAAAAAGGGGTGTTATAAGTTTGTAGTGTGTGTCTGTGTATCTGTGTGTCTGTCTGTGTCCGCGTACAGGCCAAACGGCTGGACCGATTTTCATTTAGTTTTTTCTGTTTGAAAGATGACTTGATCGAGAGGGTTCTTAGCCCAGCCGTTTAGAAGATATAACATCTTTTCTGAAAAAAGTCGGGGGTTTTTAAAATTTTTAATTTTTGTTATTTATGAATTTGAAATAATCAATAAGTTTTTGTTGAATAATTTAAATTTGACTTATTAACAAAAAATTATTTGAATTTTAAAAACTCAAATGAAATAAAATAAAATTCATTTAAACTATAAAAATATAATTTAAAAACATTTCAGTCGCTGAATTCAAATAAAGCATTAATTTGATACATTTATTTGAATTTCTGAAGGCGTGATTTTTTTTTTTTGAATGACAAAAAAAAATAAATTTACATTTGAAAAATTTTATTTCAAATCAATAACAACAAATTTTAATTCATTTCATTAGAAATGTCAATGATTTCAATGAAATTCTATTTCTTAAACAGAAATAAAATTTGTTTAATTTAATTTTATGAAAAAATTCAAATAAAAAAAAATCATATTGAACAGCTATGGGTAAAACATACAAATCTTGATTTTGAATCGTTATACGAATCTCATCATTATTTTTAAATGATTGTAAATCTGATGTGTAGCTGTGGTACTCTTTCTTGACAATTGAGTTATCAAATTGCAGTTTTTGTAAAATGTTAATAGTACTACTCATTGTTCCTGTGTCTGTACGCTTTTACTTTTAGATGAAACCCCAAATTTTTTAAAAACTCCTTATTAGCCTCACGAAGAATAATATTTTGTTTTTGTTGTATTATTTCTTTAATTTGTCGTTTTTTTTTTGTTTCTTTGATTTATTGCAATTCGATAGCTTTCCAGTTTCGTGTTCCGTTGATAAGGTTAGAATGAATGGTGAATGCTCTTGCAACTCATTTTTATTATATACTAGCGAACCCCTGCACACTTCGTAGTGCAAAAAGAAAATAAAAATAGCGACATCATCCATTGTGGGAGCATTAAATCGTCTGACATGTTGCCCAGGAGGCGTTTTATCAGCTCGAATCACAATTGCATATTCATCAGATCGCATTTAATCGAGAGCAGTTTGAAAAAGTCGCACTAATTCATTTTCAGCATGCAACATATTCTACAAACGCTCAATATCCCTCCGCAAATTTGATGAAATATCACAACGACAATCAATTTCCACATTTGAGTTACCCACAAAGTATACTTGCAAAAATTGATAGCTTTGATCAGGAAAGGGTAACAAAGAACCAAGTCGATGGTAAACTTGGCCTTGAATCTATTGAAGATTGAAATTTTCACAATAGTACTTTTCGCGATTATCTATATAAACACAAAACAAACAAAATTAGCTTTAACGTTGGCAAAAAATTTCCGAATAATATTGTCCCTCCAAATGAAGTCATTTGAAATGCGGAGTTATAAGCTTGTATGTTTGCCAGAAAATGCTTTGAAATTGCTGTGCCACCAGTTATCAAATTATGCAAGGGCTACGGTGGTGGATTCAATTCTGGTTATTTAACTTGTCCGTTCGAACAACACAATCCAGATACCTCATGTTTAAACTTAAATGTCTTGCAATGACTGCAAACAGTAGTCATTGGTCCAATTGAAACCTTGCCATGAGAAAAGTATTCATAATTGAATACAGCACGCTCCGAAGTACGTCGCACTTACGGACGTGGAACTGGATTTCGCAGAGCCCTACCACGCGCCATGGCATTTCGAGCAGCCAAAGTATTATTTACACGCTGTTCGTCACTTTGAGTTGCTCTATATGCAGCAACATTTCTAGCATTACGTGATTGACGCCCCAAACTACTGCGCGTACGTACCATATTGTATTAAAAAATGTAGCTACACCAATTAAATATGAAGTAATTGAAATTTTATTTATTCGCGAAATTCAAAAATTGAAATACATACATATGTTAGTTGAATAATGCAATTATTAAGAATATAAATAGATCAGCTGATCGTTAAATGTCAGTCATAGCATGTACTCAAAAGCTAGCGACCTTGGAGAAAAATTTATTAAGTTGCCGTCTTGATCGGACGACATTCAAAATAAGACTATTTATTATTCTTGAACTTATAGGTAAATATATTACATTAGTTGGAGCCTCAGTTATTTTATATCCTGGACTGACGTTAAGTGAAAACTGATGCAAAATATGTGCAGACATGTTATTTATATATGATCCACGTACAATGTTACATTCAACGATTATTGTATTAATTTTGGTTATATCTATTGTTTTATCAGAGTAATGTTCCACGCCAGGCTCTAATACTTTTGTACTAAAACCTAATAAGGATCCGATTGATTTCTTCTTATTAAAATAAATTGAATCTGTAGTACTTTTTATGCATGTTTGCAGAGTATTGTAATTTGCTCGTACATCAAGCGATCCTTTTGCATTTATATTGTGATATTTATTTGTTAATACTTCAGCTATATCTGATAATTCATATGAGCCAACTGGAACTTCTATTTCATGATTCCCAATATGAAATAAATTGTTTTCGACATAAACATTTGGGATTAAGTGATACGTATCGAAACTTATTAAGCCGCAAACATAGTTTTCATTCAGTTCGATTGGTGGAAAATAGTTTGCAACAAGATATGAAGAGTCTCCGTTCAATGTTAATGTAATTGACATTTTAACGGTTGATGAGTGAATAAATTATTAATAAATTTTGCAATGATTTTTATGATGATGTATTGTCGATATTAATCCAAGAGTTATATTCTGACGAGAATCCCAACCAATCTCATTTCTTCTTTTTAAAATTTTTTCAACTAAATATGTTTCTGGAAATTTAGTTTTCATTAGCTCATGTTCGTAAAAACCACCTTTAATTTCATGAACTTGATAGTCTTGTAATATATAAGTATTAGGGTTAGTATTTTTTATAGTTTTGATTTTAAATATTTCTCTTGTCCAGTTTGGTGTGTAACCTTTTTCAAATGTATGCTTATATTTACTTATTCGAACATTATCATTTACTTTAAACTAGGGTTTTTGGAATACTTTTAAATTGTTGTAGACTTATTCAACAATAAATTTTCATTTGACGAATTTACTTAATTTGGGGTCATCTGTATTGTTCTATGAAATGTATCATTATATTTATCAACAAGTTCTTGATATTTGTTTATCCCTTTGTATGTTCCTTGGTAACTAAACTCTTTCCACATCATTCCTTTTAAGGTTCTGTTAAATCGTTCTACTATGGATGCCTTTAGAACACTATTACTGTTAGATGATATCGATATCTGTTATTATGTTCTGCATAATTTCCCATTTCCACCAAATCTGCTTGCCATAAATCATCAATTCCTTTCATTATAACTCGTCTTCTTTTAAAATTTTTTCGCGCTAGTTTCTGCAGTTCATTAACTATTTCTCTCTTATCTGAATTCATTTCCTTTATAATAGTGGTTCCTTATTAATATCTAAACGGAAATTTCATATGCTTATATATAATTTTTATCCTTTGATTTTAGGAAACTCGAGTTTTTGTTTTTTAACAACATCTACGACAGCATTTTTATTAATTAAATATACATTTTTCAATATTATCAAATCTTTCCTCGATATTCTTTAAGAAGTTTTCATTTGCAAAATGAACTTGGTCAATCACTACTTTTTCAATAGCTTTAACATCGTCATCGATCCCTTTTGTAATCAACTCTCGTAATACTTTTACATCTCGTCTGATAACGTTTAATTGTGAATTATAATCGTTTTTAAATTCCTAGCTTTGGTCCTTAATGGTTTTGCTGATAACATGCATTTTCTGGATATCTTTTGCAATGACATCCATTTGGAAATTATATTTGTACGTACTTAACTTTAAATTATTTATATTAGTCTTAATGGAACTTTCTCCAAACTTATTTATGTAACTCATTTTTAATATATTATGTCAGCTTCTCTTAATTCTTCAACAATGGAAATTATTTCGTTTTTATGATTATTATGACCAGCACTTTCCAATGAAAGAAGTAAACGTAATATGTCAACTAGTTCATTTGGATCATCCCAATATATATAAATTAGATTTACGATTATCTGCAGTTTTTAATAATGATCCATTACCTTTTTTTAAAACATTTGGTTTCGTAGTAAATAAATTTTTTTTAAATTAACATATTTATATGCTCGTGTACCTTTAATTTGACCATTGGTTGATATTGTCATTTGTATGCATTTGTACTCGTTAAAAGTTCTTTGTAAGTTTTCAAATCATTTTTAGTGTAATGTAGAGATTTTGAATGAAAAACTAGTTGGAATAATCCTGAAGTCATTTTCCACTTTGTATTTCCTATTCGAATAGAATTATCTGCATTAAAATTTAGTTCATTATTTACATATCGCTAGTTTCCGCTTTCATCTATGTTTAACCCATAAACCATATATATTTTTTATTAAGCAAGAGCAGTTCTATATTTTTGACTAGTGAGGACTTATTATTATCATTTTCGGTTACCTTGTAGTTGTTCTTATCATCGTCATTATCCTCGCTAACTATTTGTAAATCTAGTTTTCTTTTTTTGTTGGTATGTTATTAATCATATTATCATCGTAACCCTCAGCATCAACAAAGTTATCAGAACTATCATCGGATGGTAATGATGGAAGTTCTGAATCTGATATATCATTATTTGATTGATAAGCATCTGATTTGTAATCAGGTTTTTTTTTAATTATCTTTTTTAAAGGTTTTTCTGTAGGTGTATATGTATCTTTCAATAAATCACCGGATTGATAATCATCAATTTTTTTAATTATCTTATACAGGGGTTTCGTTACAGGCTTAAGGGCCATTATTACAACTTACAGTTAGTTAAAAGTAGGACTTTATCGGACGTATAAAAACTTTATCATTTGCAAAATCTTACTTTAACCTAAAGTGAGCGATAAATTACAGGCAAGTTTATCCTACATGGCAAGTTAAATCCAATTTTCACTAATGGAAAGCTTTTTATACGTCCGATAAAATCCTACTTTTAACTAACTTTAAGTTGTAATAATGGCCCTAAATGTATCTTCCGATAAATTTAGTCTATCTACTTCGTTTAATTTTATATCTTTTAGTTTTTCTTTTAATATCGTTCTTGATTTAACAATATCTTTTAATAATTTGTTATTATTCATTTCGAACTAATTTGTATCTGGTTGTTACCTTCTTTGCATCTGATATTGATTTGGTTTGTATCTGCTTTATATCTGCTTTTTATCTGCTTTGTGTCTGCTCTGTATCAGCTTTTTATATGCTCAATATCTGCTTTGTATTTGCTTTTCTCTGCTCTGTATATGCTTTTATCTGCTTTGTATCAGTTGTGTACCTGCTTTTATCTACTCTGTATCTGCTTTTATCTGCTCTTTATCTGCTCTGTATCAGCTTTTTATCTGCTCTATATCTGCTTTGTATCTGCTTTTATCTGCTCTATATCTGCTTTGTATCTGCTCTGTATCTGCTTTTATCTGCTCTGTATCTGCTCTTATCTGCTCTGTATCTGCTTTTTATCTGCTTCGGGACAAAACCACTTACAGTTGTATGAATTTATCAAAACCTTTTCTATATCGTCCCTTATTTACAGTATCATCCTTACTAATAACAACGAATCCATATTTATCTTTCCAGCACTCACTACATATATCAGTAAATTCTCTAAACGACATATCTCCAATAACGTGGTCATTATATATATATATATATATATATATATATATATATATATATATATATATATATATATATATATATATATATATATATATATATATATATGTCGTAAATTCATTTCATCTTGTTTAAATATTATGATCATATTCGCATTATCACGTATTAGATATTTGGAAATTTTTGTATATGTTTGACATAAATAAAAGCAGTCAATATGCTTATGTCTACCCATGCAAAAGTAATCTCTTATATTATCTTGTTTACCACAAATAACGTCATCAAATATTATATTATTATGGAATTAGAATTTGCTTCAGCGGGACTTAAAACTTTTTCATTTTCCGAAAATATATATAAATATATATATTCGAAGTCTTTATATCAACCAAAATACTGTAACCTTAAGAAACTGATCGATCCGATAAAAGGAATTAATCTTTTTACATTATATATATATATATATATATATATATATATATATATATATATATATATATATATATATATATATGATAGGTGAGAAGCAATACTAGTGCGTTCAATTATGCTACTAGTAGAATAAATATGCAACTATCTAAAATAGTTTAATCAAAAATAAAAAAATGTGTTCCAAAAAAAATTGCCGAATGTGGAGAAGCTGAACTGGCGATCAGGCCGGCTTACGCGGCGTGCGCAGGAGTCAAAGTCTTCGTAGGGAAACAAATTTTTCAGGCCACGTGCGGTCAAGGTGACTTATAAATAATGGCGCGTTGCCAACAGGTCTTGAACTTTTGACTAATGGCTGCCAGTACGGCTTATATATATGACGCTTACCTTATACCCGTTATACTCAACGGTTACACGTCGTTTCTGCCTTCCGTCATGTGTTGCGGACTGGCTGGATGTTGCCTATCCCCGCGTCTCCCGTCACGTGTGGGAATTGTTACCAGCCTGCTGTGCCTGCCGACAACTCTCCTGTAAACGGGCTCCGGCCTACTCACGCTACAGCACGTGGCGACCGGTCGTTAAAGCGTTGCGGGTAGTCCTCCCGTTCCAATGTGGCTATCAGATGCTTTTAAAAATTGCTTCAGTTCGCCTGTAACACCTTTCAGTACGCCTATGACGTCAAAAAAAATTAAGTGACCCTTCTCTAGCCTGTACATGGAAATACGATCACACTTACCTTATTGTTTCTCCAAAAAACTTAAGTTACCTTCCCTAGTACTGGTAAAGTTCCTACTCCAAACGATAACCCTTGCGCGTGTTGCTTATTCTCCACTCGCCTAATTTGAACTTTTCGCCAGCCAAGTATATTCGTAAATGTCGAAGAAAATATATATCTGCACGCTATCACAAAAAGAGTTACCGTGGTGTACCGATCAAGGTTGTACAACGACTCTAGGGTTGCAATTGAAATTCATCGTCAATATCCTATTTAGATGCAACTCTGTAATAAGCAGTGCAACTTATGTCTCAGGGTGGGGAAGCGATAATATTTATGTCACATAACAAACTCGAACAGGCACGGAAGTCCTGACGAAGGCGGCTGATTCGAGAAATCCAATTACTATATACCCACGTGGGGAAGAACTACGACCCTGAGATTAAGAGTCTCATGCTCTACCGACTGAGCTAGCTGGGCGGTACTATCAGCAAATCATTTTGTAGGTGTCATATGTTGTAAATCTTTCGCATGAAATACTCCCACATGCTTCCCATTCAGATTCTCAATTTCGTATAAACTCTTACCTATCTGTTTGACCACTCTGCATTTAACAAATTTCTTGCAAAGCTTTGCATTTACGTTCTTAGCAGCGTCACTCAACACAAAGTTCCTTCGCAAAATTTCCTGTCCTGGCGAAAACTTAACTACACGCGCTCTCGTGTTGTACCTGGTTGCCGTTTTTCGTACGCTGAATGCAAATTTCTCCTAATCTCGTCCCTTACTAACTCCAGAGTATTTTTCTTGGGTATAATCTCAATATCTCCTTCCTCTAGAACGTCTAGCTTCCTCGCAATGTTGTACGCTCCGTCGTGCGTAATCATATTTAAACCGAATAGTGCAAAATATGGAGAGAATCGGGTTGAACTATGGAAGGGTCGAACGTAGTGGGCATTCGATAGACGAATGATGGCGGTCCCAATTACGTTGATCGTTGGACACATACGCACGAATAGATGCTAAGACTGATCGGTTCACGCGTTCTGAAGCATTAGCTTGCGGCGAGTACACCGCGTTACGGATATGCTCGCAACCGTACTTAGACAAAAACGATGAAAATTCGGCGGCGACGAATTGCTTACCATTATCTGAGTGGATTAGTTGTGGAACCCCGAATTTGTGGAAGACCTCGCTTTCCATAAATTTTACTACACTTGCTGAGGTGGCCTTTCTCATAGCTTTAAGAAGGACAAACTTTGTTAGGTGATCCAATACAACGAAAATGTACGCGTGCCCTAGCTTCGATCGAGGAAACTTTTCTATAAAATCTATAAAAATCTTTTGCCATGGTCGGAACGTGATCGTTTCGGATCCCATTTCAGGTCTTAGAACTTTATTCGGCGCTTTTATCTGCTTGCATAGAATACATTGGTTGACGTAGTTTCGGACTTGTACTGCCATTCTAGGCCAAAAGAAATACTGCTTAAGCAACGCTAAAGTTTTACTGGTACCGCAATGTGATTTCACAGTTGGTTGGTGCGTCTTAGCTATCAGACTTTCTGTTAGCGCCTTCGGAACCCACAACTTCCAAATAAAACTCTCACTTACTACGCTCCCATCCGTAGGTGTTGTTTTCTTGTACTCGAAATCCTCCTGGACCTTCAGATCTGGCAGCTGGCCTTTATTTTTTTCTACATGGTCAATCAGTTCTTTGTACTCCTTACTCTGGAATTCCGGTGAATCCAAATCTATCAATGGTTTCTCCTTCACTAACATATTGATTTCATCGGCTTGCAACCGCCACAACGTATCCGCTACCACATTTTGCGAACCCTTACGATGCTGTATGTCGAACTGGTAAGCCTGCAGTTTGAGACTACATCTCGCGAGTCGGCCACTAAGTTCTTTTTGTCCCATTAGCCATTATAACGCGTTATGGTCCGTCAAAACCGTAAATGGCATTAACTCAATGTATGGTCTAAACTTTTTGATTGCGCTAATAACCGCTAAACATTCGCGCTCTGTTACGCTGTAGTTGCAGGGCGTTCTAAACCCTCAGCGTCTAGCTGGAATAAAATGGCTCCCACTCCCAGATTCGAAGCATCACATTGGATATAGAATCGCTTATCGAACAGCGGGTGAGTTAATATTGGGCTAGTGGTTAAGGCGACCTTAAGCTTCTCGAATGCGTCTAGTGCTTCGTCGTCGAATTCGAAACCTTTTGATTTGCATAGGGTACGCGTGATGGGTGCTGTTATCGATGCGTAGTCCTTTATAAAACGCCTAAACCAGGAGATCAGGTCAAGAAAACGCCGTACATCGCGTGTACATTTCGGGATAGGTATTTTTATAGTTCCCTCAATTTTCCTGGGATCCGCTTTCAATTTGCCCTCTCCCACTATATAGCCTAAGTACTTCAATTCTTTTCTACAGAACCTGGATTTTTGTATGTTTATGGTCAAGTAAGCCTGGGACAGTAAGTCTCCTACCTGTCTTAGTAGAGCTAAGTGCGAATCAAAATCTGGCGATACCACCAATAAGTCGTCTAGGTACACGAAAACTTTCTGTCTCAGCTCCGGCGTGATCACTCTATCCATTAACCGACATAGCCGCTGAGCTGCATTGCACAACCCGAACGGCATGACGGTGAATTGATAGTGTGGCCTCCCCGGAACTGTAAACGCTGTTTTCGGCCGGCTTTCCTCGGTGAGCGGAATCTGCCAGAAGGCATCTTTCAAATCTATGCTGGAAATAAAATATGTATCCTGAAGGCGTCCTAAAAACGCGTCAATATATGGGAGTGGATACGCGTCTTTCAAATCTATGCTGGAAATAAAATATGTATCCTGAAGGCGTCCTAAAAACGCGTCAATATATGGGAGTGGATACGCGTCTTTTACAGTACACGCGTTAAGCGCGTTTCTTAACGAATTCGGTACAGTTTCTACCGAGGCATGTGACTGTTGCTCCGCTGTCAAATAACGCTTTAATTTTCACATTCTCAATAGCAATTTCCTTAAATGGCCTAGGATCCGTTGTCGATATGCTTGTAATACGAGCCGATGCTAAATTTTTCCTATGTAAACGTCGGGTTCTATATCTCATACGAGTCTTGACGATTCTCCTTGAAATAGCTGTAGTTGGTGTTTCAAAGCGTACTTCACTGTTAAAAATTCTCTTCCTTACTTCTATGTAGTTTCTCAGTCGCTCATGAAAAGGTTTATGCAAAGGATGATTACTCTGTAGCTTATTACTTGTATTGGGTCTCGTCTGTGTGGGGTCTAAGCTGGATAAATTACTAAACGAGGTACTAGTGGCTTTATTAATTTTATCTGACGGAAAAATGTTAATTAACTCATTTGTTAATTAGATGCTTGTTTTAATCTCAGCACATAAACTGGATTAAAGTGTTAAAGTGTTAAGGTTTATTCAACAACAAACAGTACTTGAACCGAGTTGTTTGAAGAAATGATTTGATGTAGACTCTTTAATGTTCAATAACAAAAAGGTTTTCTTTATTTAAATTTTTCTTCATTTTATACAGAAATATTGATTACTATTAATTTAGTATAAAATGTTATTTACTGTTAATTTTACATACTTAGCATTTATGGTAAATATTATGTATCATATTTTAAGTTCATTGGCTGTGTGACCATGAACATGAGGCGAACAAAATACTTAGCATGCAATTTAATGTCTAAAAGGTGATCGTACTACAAAAAACAAACAAATTAACAAAAAATGCATAATAGACAAGAGTGACTTACAAACAGACTATATAATTGTAATAAAATACTTAAGAGTGCAACGAAACTAAAAATGCATAATAAGCAAGAGTTAATCAGAATTATAAAGACAAAAGAATAAAACCATAATAATAAATTTATAAATAAAAAACTATGTTAATTATAAACATGCTCCCCCCGTTGAGCGCAGCTCAAAATCGGTGTTGAATTGCGGTTTGTTGAAGATGCTGGACTGACATTTCTTATCTTCTGGAGTTGAAGTGCTGGGTAAACATCTTTTGGTCTAAACATGGACAGTGAAATCTGGTGTGGGTTGCAAGTTACGAGGAGCTGGATTTGGTGTGACGTTGGTATTCCTTTTAATGATAAGATAAACAATGATGACACCAGTAATGAATAAGGTGGAGTAGCCGATCGTTATGTGGTGGTAGTTTTGGGCTTCAATTTGGTTTGGAAGCTGGAAAATATTTTGTTCTGCTAATGAGGTTTGTAGTTCTGTTAAGTTTTGGATTTGTGAGATGTACTCGCTTTTATGTATTTCATGTAGAAGGGGTTTGACAAGTTTTGTATGTGCTTCATCCGAGATCTCCCAAAACTTGGTGTATGATGTTTTTATTGAGCTAGATATTTTCTGCCGCGCTTGTATGGTTGTGGAATTGTATTGGAGCACGCATTCTGGTTCTAAACCAAGTAAGCCTGATCCTGTGAGAGGTAAATGCGTGATCTCTTTTCTTGCATGAGATGAAGACGGTGTTGCATAGATCCATTTGTTCTGAAGTCGTAGTGGAATCCAAGCAGAATTTGCTGTTAACTGCTGTAATGTACAGTCAGATTTTGTTTTGTTTATAAATAAATTGAATTCGCAAGCACATGCTGCTCCACCTGGCCTGTATTGAATCTGACCCTTTGAACATATATATATATATTTCTTCTTTGAGGCTAATGCATACGTCGAGTTCTGAGTTACTTATGGTGAAATATGTGGCTTGAACCTTATTGATTGCCAAGAGCGGAGAACATGGTTTTATTGATACCAGCGTGTTGTTAGTCCACCTTGGGATTGGTATGAGATTGAAGAGATCGAACGGTTCACTAAAAATTGCTGTGGTCCTTGCGAGTACTCCTGTGACCTTCATGAGTTTGTATAATTGTAATAAATCTTTTCTTTTTGCAGGTAACTGAAGTGATTCGGGCAGATGAAGTGTATTTTGTCTATTTCATGTTGCAGTTGTATCGGAGTAAGTAATGACGGGCTTATAATGCCATGATGTGTATTTGTTAGGATATCAACAATTAAGGATTGAGTTTGGTCTAAAGTGGCTGCCATGATTGTGAGTTGTATGCATAATGACGAAAAAATACGATAGGTTCTGTCTTCTTCACCGTAGCTATTTATCCTATTGCATATTTCTGCTATTTGGGCATCCATTTTATCAAACTTTTTCTTTACCGCTTCTTGATCCAATTTAATTATGTTAATGGTAGAATCTATAACTGATGTTTGATTCTTTAATAGATTGAGTAAGTGGGCTTCATTTTGGTTAACTTGCGCTATTGTGTGTTCCATTGTTTTTGCATATTCGGAGTCTAGCACTCCAAATAATGTATGCGCAATGTTTCCCACAAGATCGATTGCAGCTCTTTTATGTCTTTTCCCGGAAAGTAATGTACTGTCCATGAGTAGCCTAGCATCAGCATGTTCAAAATAATTGACTAGGTTTGTGCATGTTGCCTTTTGTTGCATTTCTTTGCACAAATGACTAAGTGCCTTGGTTCCATTTGAGAATAGCGCTAGTTCAGACCAGAACCCCTCCAAATCATAATAAATTAAAAATTGCCATTCTGTGGGTGAAATAAATGCTTTTCCGATTCCCTCATAATAAATTCCAGGTTGTGTTCCTTGGTAACAAAACAGCAAAACACTGCGATGTAAACCTTTTGAGGCCTTTTCCCTCTGACTTTATAATGGACATAAAATGGTCCACAAAAATCAACTCCAGCGTTGATGAATGGTCGAGCTGGTATGACACGCGCCGCTGGTAAGTTGCCCATAATCTGATTGAGCAGCCTTGGCTTGGCCTTGGAGCATCGTATACAATGTTGTACAGTAGATCTTGCTGCGGATTTTCCCTTGATTGGCCAATATCTTTGTCTAATGTATGACAGGAGTGCTTGTGGACCGCAATGTCTGTTTTGTTCATGCACCATTTGCATGAGTAACTTTGCGATTGGGTCATTGTAGGGAAGCAGCATCGGATGTTTGGCGTCATATGAAAGGGAAGATGTGCTTAATCGTCCCCCCACTCTAATTATACCATTTGACTCTAAGAATGGGGTAAGGTTGCTGAAAGGACTTGCCTTACTAACTACATTACTTCTTTTTAAATGTTTTAAGTCGTCTTCGAAATCTGACTGCATTGCTCGTACAATAACTACAAGGGCTTGTTCGAGTTCCATTACTGTCAAGGCGAGTTCTGGACGTGTGTTTATTTTTCTTGTCTTGTTAATAAATCGTAGCATATAGGCTACAATTCTTTGCAATGTTCGAAATGATCCCTTGTGATCAACGTTGTAGATTATTGGTGTTGTATTCTCAATTGCTACCACGGTAGCTGTTTTCTTTCGCTCCATGTTACCTTCCAGTATTTCTGTGGCCTTCGAGTATCTTTGTGGCCAAACTGCTTCATGCCCATGTAGGAAGATTGGGCCATAGAACCATAAGTTGCATGATGGTAATGCCTTTGGAGACAGTCCTCGCGATATGATGTCAGCAGGATTTTCTTTTGAAGTTACATGTCGCCATTGTTCGGCCATTGTTAACTCCTGAATCGCGGCTATTCGATTGGCCACAAACGTTTGATGAGATGATGACTGCGAGTTAATCCAGGCCAAAACAATCATTGAGTCTGTCCAGAGGAAGGTAGGCTTATCCTCAAGTTTTAAGTCCTCTTTCACTCGAGCCGTTAGTTGAGCACCTAAGCGTGCTGCACAGAGTTCAAGACGGGGAAGGCTTTGTTGTTTTAAAGGTGCTATTCGTGATTTTGAGCATAGTAGCCTTACTATTATTTGGCCATTTTTTATAATTGACCTTATGTATATTGCTGCCCCATATGCTCTCTCTGAAGCGTCTACAAATGTATGAATTTGCATTTTTGATGCAATCTGCCCTTGGAAGATATGTCTCGAAAACTTGAGGTTGTCTATGTGTGTTAAGTCGTTTCGAAAGTTCATCCATTTTGTATGTAGTTCTGCTGGTAGGGCTTCATCCCATTCAAGTTTTAATTGCCACAATTCCTGAATGAACATTTTTGCCGTGACTACAATTGGAGATACAATTCCCAGCGGGTCGAATAATCGAGCCAAATCTGAGACAACTGTTCGTTTAGTAACACGTTTGGTATCACCCAAACATACCTTTATACAAAACTCATCGACTTTTGGTATCCATGTCAATCCCAGGGTTTTGACTGTTTGATGATTTTCGTTGTTAAAATCAATGTTTACTTCTTCGTTCGTTGAGATGTTTTGGAGTAGTTGGTGATGATTTGCACTCCACTTTTGCAAAGTTAGGCCATGCTGTTTTAATATGTGCTTCAATTCTTGCTGAATGGTGATTGTTGTACTCAAACTATCATCTCCTCCCATCCCATCATCGACGTAAAAATTATTGAGTAGAAAGTTGGCTCCAAGAGGGTATCGTGCTATATTCTTTTTTGCGATTTTTTCCAGGCATTTAGTTGCTAAATACGGTGCAGCTCGGGTGCCATAGGTTATTGTGTTCAATTGGTAATGCTTGATTGCTGCAGTTGGACTCTCTCTCCAAATGATGGTTTGAAATTTCCTGTCTTCCGGATGTATAAGCATTTGTCGATACATTTTTTCCACGTCTGTGGTAAACACAAAGCGTGGTATTCGAAAACGGAGTATAATGGAAAAGAGTTCGCTTTGAACTGTTGGCCCAGTGTACATTAAGTCATTTAATGATACACCAGTAGAAGTCTTCGCAGAGGCATCAAAGACTACTCTTAATTTAGTTGTCGAACTTTCAGGCTTGAGTATGCAGTGGTGAGGAATGAAGTAGTTAGGTTTATCTATGGAATTGGTGTCTATTTCGGTCATATGTCCTAACGACTTATACTCTTCCATGAATCGTATGTATTGCATTTTAATTTCTGGTGTCTTTGCAAGTCGACACTCTAAAGCAAGAAACCTGTTGAATGCTATTCCCTGAGACTCCCCTAGTTCCTCGGGATTACTGCAAAATGGCAGTCTCACGACAAATCTTCCATTCTGATCGACTGTATAAGTATTTGCGAAATGATTTTCACAAAGCCTTTCTGAAGTAGAAAGTGTTTTATCTGCTGCTTCCACCTTTTCTAGCTCCCATAGTTGCGTAATTGTTTCTTCCAGCTTGATTTCCTCCTCAGTGCACATTCCACAGTTTGTCGATGATAGCTGAATTTCACCAACCCTTCCTGAAATAACCCATCCCAATACCGTATTTTGCAAAGTCGGCAGCTCCTTGCCCAATTTTATTTGTCCGATTGAAAATAACTGATGATAAAACTCTGCACCTAGAAGCACATCTATTTTATCAGGACGATTGAATTCCGGGTCTGCAAGTTTGATGTTTTTGGGAATTGGCCAATTGTTAATGTTAATTGTTTGTGACGGTTGTGAAGATATTATCTGAGGAAGAACAGCTGCTTCGAGTTGCGTCGTGAAGTTGTTTAGTCTAGAATGTAACGTGATATTGACTCTGTGCCGAACCTTAGCGTTGCTTGCTCCGATTCCATTTATATAGATAGAAGCTGGTTTTGTTGAAAGTCCTAAGCGCTTAACTAGTCGCTCACTGACGAAATTAAGTTGAGATCCGGAGTCAAGAATTGCTCGGCATTGTATTTCTTTTCCGTTTGCCTTGACGATGATTAATGCTGTGCTAAGAAGCACGTAATTGCTTGAACTTGAATTTTTAGCTGTGGTTAATGTGGCAGCTTCTTGTGCATTACGAGTTAAGCTTCCTTTAGATGTCTGGTTCTTTGAAGCCGTGTTGCTTCTGGTTTGTTCTGATGTTTCTAGGTGAAGAAGTGTGTTGTGTTTTTCGTTACACTTCATGCAGCTTCTAGAAATGCAATTCTTTACGTTATGGCCTGTTTTTAAGCAATTGAAACAATATTTTTTCTTTTGAACGAATTGAAGCCGAGCTACCGGTGATGATTGAAGGAAAATCTTGCAAGCAAATAAGGGGTGTTTACCGTTTCTGCACATGACACAGGAATCGTTTTGAGTTACCACTGAAGTGCAAACCTTCGAAATTGGGTGTTTCTTTTTGACCCCCATTGCTTCAATGGACTGGAAGTGTTTTTCCAAAAACATCAAAAATTCTTTAACTGTTGGAACTTCTCGTGGTTGTAATAGAGACTGTTCAAAGCGCAATCGTGTGTTTCGATCTAGCCTTTTTAGTAATAAGTGCAGCAGAAGCGGGTCCCAAGATGATGTATCAATTGAAGGTTCTGTAGTGCTAAAAGGCACTCTTGAGTCTTGTCATGAAGCTCTTTAAAGTTGTCACTTATTCTATCATCTGCATCTTCGACCAATTCATGAACTAATCTGCTGACTAGTAATCTCTTGTTGTTGTAGCGGTCTATGACCATCGTCCATGCGGCTTCAAAATTTTCTTCTGTTGCAGCAAAATGTTTTATCAAGTTTGCTGCCTCTCCTACTAAGTGTGTTTTTAAGTACCAAAATCTTTGGACTGTTGTCATTGGTTGATTGACAACCAGTGATAAAAATAGATCATGAAATTCCTGCCATTTCATCTGGTTTCCATCAAATTTGGGTATAGTGATTTTCGGAATAGGTACTGTCAATGTGTCTGAATGCCCAATGTTTTGCCCATGATTACTCTGAACTGTGTTGTCTCTAAGTCTTCTGGAGGCTGCTCGGACCTGCCCTTCAAGCTGGATAAACCTCTCCATATTGTATACATTCTGAATTCCTTCATCACATATTTCTGAGATTTTGTAGTGCAGCTCCTCAATGTCTTGCCATAACCTGGTGGCGGCCATGGCATCGTCATGACTAACGTCATCTGTTAATAGTCGATTGACCGATGCCATCATGGCTGCCTGCCTTCGCATAAGTTTTACCAGCTCACCAACTGGTGCCGTGGCTTTCTTAGCGAGTTCTACCTGTATTTGATCATCTGTATTCGTGGCTTCAGGCATAGGTAGTTTCAGCATTGATACTTCAAACTCCCTCCTGTATTGCTGCACGATATTTAGGATTGATGTGTAATAATCCTTTTGGAAGTAGTCATGGTCGAGTTGAATCTTCTCCAGCTCGCGAATTTGGCTGTCATTGACTTCAAAGGCTGTCCATTCCTCGTCCAGTCTTCTTAATCGCTCTTGGAAGTAGCTTGTTGATGTCTTCCTCGATGCTGCATCCTTTTTATAGTTGCGGATGATGGTTTCGATCCGCTGACCAATTTGCTGCTGAGAAGTAACCAGTTCCGTAAATGAGCTCATGTTGAATTATTTTTTCTTGATGAAAAGATGATATTAACCAATCAATAAACTGACGATCACGTCGGGGTCACCAAAATGTTAATTAACTCGTTTGTTAATTAGATGCTTGTTTTAATCTCAGCACATAAACTGGATTAAAGTGTTAAAGTGTTAAGGTTTATTCAACAACAAACAGTACTTGAACCGAGTTGTTTGAAGAAATGATTTGATATAGACTCTTTAATGTTCAATAACAAAAAGGTTTTCTTTATTTAAATTTTTCTTCATTTTATACAGAAATATTGATTACTATTAATTTAATATAAAATGTTATTTACTGTTAATTTTACATACTTAGCATTTATGGTATTATGTATCATATTTTAAGTTCATTGGCTGTGTGACCATGAACATGAGGCGAACAAAATACTTAGCATGCAATTTAATGTCTAAAAGGTGATCGTACTACAAAAAACAAACAAATTAACAAAAAATGCATAATAGACAAGAGTGACTTACAAACAGACTATATAATTGTAATAAAATACTTAAGAGTGCAACGAAACTAAAAATGCATAATAAGCAAGAGTTAATCAGAATTATAAAGACAAAAGAATAAAACCATAATAATAAATTTATAAATAAAAAACTATGTTAATTATAAACAGGTGGGTTAATCTATTGTCTGGCTCGAACACGATTCCTCACTGGTCACGTTCGACGACCTGTTTCCCTGGTTACACTTACTACACTGGGGCGTTATCATGCCTGGCGTACCACACTTGAAGCAAAATAATGATCGCTGTGAAGAAGGACACTGCTTGAAAGTATGACCACTGGCCCTGCAATTCCAACATTCTCATTTCTACTTACGGCTTGCCTGTGTACATACCTCTGATGAAGCTCTAGGCGACTCATAATCTTCCCACTGCAATTCGTTTATTGCGCGATTAGGATAGTTTTGCCTAGCTCTACGCTGTAGCTCATAAACTAGGAGGTCTTCTGCTTTTCTACATTCCGCCCTAAGATGTTCAATGGAATAGATTTGCGTGGGAAATATTAATGCGGCTATTCTATGCTTTAGGTTTTTCTTAATTATGTCAACTATCTGCGAATCCGGTAACGGTTCTCGTAACTGGTTTCTCAAGCTTAAAATTTCATCAATATAGCTACAACAACTCTCCTCCCGTTATTGAGTTCTGTTCATTATACGGCAAATTACATCGATGTTTGAGTGATACATCTGAAATTTCCGCACAATGTCTAATCTCATGTTGTCCCAGTTCATGTTAGGTTTATCTTTAATATGCAACCAATACCATTTGGAAGCCTGGCCGTCTTAAAGATGATGGAAACCCTTCATGACCTCCTCCCATGGGCAATGGTAACTTCGCTGTAGTTTTTCTACTCGGAATATAAAATCTTCCACTAACATGGTCTTTTCGGTGCCATCGAAAACTATACCCCATTTAGAAAGTTCTGGATACCTAGGCGAGCTTCTGTAAAAATTTGGCAAGTCGTGCATACTACGAGGAACGTGTGGTGTCGGAACTGCTTGCGTGCTGTTGCCAGTATTTCCTTCTCTCCCGGCCCGCTGCGAGGTACTAGGTAGATCATGAGGCCAGTTGGCCCTTTGTCGACTATCCTCTCCATTTTCCGCTGGTGTAGGGGTACGTGAAATAGCTTCTCTAACCGCATCGGCTATGGCGACTCTCATCTCCGATCGGACCAACTGCATCATTTCCGCACGTGCTGCTCCTACTGCTGCCGTTACCACGTCCACTGCTCCCGCAGGGTTAGTCCTACCATCGCTACCTAAGCCTGTCAGAGGACTGTACGAGGGTGGTGTCACCGAACTGCTCCTAGGACCGCTAATAATACCTCCGGAATTTTCGGATACTTGGGGCTGCTCTCTATCATCACCTACGGCGTCCGTTACATCTGACATATCCGGTGGGGCGAGCATTGTTTTCACCTATATGCGCTACACCCGACGATCTTAAAATTTTAATTGCAACAACCTAATCTAACCTGTCTCGATAGAATCCGTAAATTGTATTCCCTGATAATTTCAAAATTCCTACACTAGACCAACGTCCGGTCACAAGCTATATCACCCAAATTATATCCCGTAGCTTTATAAAAATAATATTCGCAAAAAAAAATCTGTAAAAAAACCTATATGTGTATGTAGATGTGTCCTTATACGAGAGATAAACTAACGTATATGTACATATAAGTACTAATACAAATAAAAATAAATAAAAAAAATATAACTGAAGTAAAAAAAAAAAAAAGGTAGGTAAACCAATATTCCAAAATCCTCCGATATACTCTACTCCTAAAAGGGGTGATAATATAAGAATGTAGAGGACATAAAGTTAAAACTAAAAATTATTAAGATAAAGTATTAAATCAAAATTATATTCCAAATTGTATTTCTATTTTAAGATTTAAGAATCTTAAAAAAAAATATTGCTAACTCTTATAAAAAAAATGTAATAAAAATATCGAATTATATATCAAAACACCCAAAAACTACTAAACGTGGACTGAAATCAACTAGTAATTTCTGGTCCCCAAAACTCAAAAAAATTTAAACAAGATAAGAATAAAAAATTAATGTAAACGTAAGATGCAAACTAAAGTGTGTTATATGTGCGTACTAATCGCCAAAATATAGCAAAAGTATTTTCCTTTAATAGAAACCAAAGTCTCATATCAAAGGTAAGATAAACAGTGTGATCGAGCCCTCTCCCACATTCGTTCCAAATATCCACTAGTTCCGAAAACCAACGCAAATTATTATATAACAGTATTTCTGTATCGTCGCTATTGGGCTGTCCATAAAAAAAAACATTTCCCCGAGACTCACGATACTCTTCTGCTGGACAGGTATAACGTCGCGAATTATTCTTGACCATATAAAATCAATTGAAAATGACTTACGTCGTCCTGTACCAGTAATAACTACACTAAGACCCCGTTCAGTCGCATTTAAACTTTGCCTCTCCCTGGCAATAGTCTAAGTCTTACTAAACAGTACGGTGCCTAGTGCAAAATCACAAAAATTAAAATAAAAATTTTTCGCTATATTCGTCAACTGCCCATAGTGCTCCAAGTTTGACTTAACCCAGCGATCTTTACCTACACTGTGTTGTCCAAACTTGGAAGTCACCTACGGCCTTAAACGCCTATAACGTTGGGCGCCATTTCTTTTGTTATAGTTTTCTTTTTATGTTGTTGTTGTTGTTGCTTGCTTTGGGCTTTATCGTCAACGCTTGCGTGATATTGATTAGCCTTTTTTCTTCCGGTCTAGCTGCAGCGAGGTGGATTGCGTTTGCGATGCGATAGGCCCACGGTGCTATGTGTTCGTACGCTTTTCGCCTGACACATAAATGAACGTAACAAAAAAAAAATTTATTTCAACTACATACATTACAATATCACGACTTATCTACGTTGGACCCGACTAGTGGACAACAATGGCATCCCAGTTGGTATGGAATACCCCAATGCCCTCCCTGTGGATTACTCAAAGTATAATCCCCTTCTGGCAACTCTGTCGGAATTTGTAGAGCGCCCCTAAAACGAACATGGCTCACACAACTGTTACCTTACCTCACTTTTATTCTCTCGCCATAGAAATATGATTCACATACGATGATAAAGTACTATCCATTTACTTTTATTTACATCTAATTACACTGTATTATATTTCATGTACTTACTTAAAAAATATATATATTCATATCCATATTAAACATTTTTATTAGGTGGTAATTGAAATTCTAAATTTAAGGGTAACAATCGCCGTACTACTAAATTGGGTTACGCCCCTAACAATGAACGACAAATGTGCGCTCGCTCGCGGGATTATGTGACGATAGCAAACCGCGGTCCAACCTGCGAAACCTAGTGCTTGAGCTCAAGAACGGGTCAAGGGGCCAGACAAAACTTTAACAATTGAAATATTCGAATACATACAAACCGGTACGTTTATAACGCGGCGTGGTAATTAAAGGACGTAAACCAAATCGGCTTGTCGGTCCATACACTAATACACAGGCTTATTATCTAGCATACTAAAACTGAGACCTTATTAAATCTATGATACAATTATGCCCACTGGTGTGGGTATACTTATATACGTGTAAAGGTATATATATATACATATATATATATATATATATATGATAGGTGAGAAGCAATACTAGTGCGTTCAATTATGCTACTAGTAGAATAAATATACAACTATCTAAAATAGTTTAATAAAAAATAAAAAAATGTGTTCCAAAAAAAATTGCCGAATGTGGAGAAGCTGAACTGACGATCAGGCCGGCTTACGCGGCGTGCGCAGGAGTCAAAGTCTTCGTAGGGAAACAAATTTTTCAGCCCACGTGCGGTCAAGGTGACTTATAAATAATGGCGCGTTGCCAACAGGTCTTGAACTTTTGACTAATGGCTGCCAGTACGGCTTATATATATGACGCTTACCTTATACCCGTTATACTCAACGGTTACACGTCGTTTCTGCCTTCCGTCACGTGTTGCGGACTGGCTGGATGTTGCCTATCCCCGCGTCTCCCGTCACGTGTGGGAATTGTTACCAGCCTGCTGTGCCTGCCGACAACTCTCCCGTAAACGGGCTCCGGCCGACTCACGCTACAGCACGTGGCGACCGGTCGTTAAAGCGTTGCGGGTAGTCCTCCCGTTCCAATGTGGCTATCAGATGCTTTTAAAAATTACTTCAGTTCGCCTGTAACACCTTTCAGTACCCCTATGACTTCAAAAAAAATTAAGTCACCCTTCTCTAGCCTGTACATTGAAATACGATCACACTTACCTTATTGTTTCTCCAAAAAACTTAAGTTACCTTCCCTAGTACTGGTAAAGTTCCTACTCCAAACGATAACCCCTGCGCGTGTTGCTTATTCTCCACTCGCCTAATTTGAACTTTTCGCCAGCCAAGTATATTCGTAAATGTCGAAGAAAATATATATCTGCACGCTATCACAAAAAGAGTTACCGTGGTGTGCCGATCAAGGTTGTACAACGACTCTAGGGTTGCAATTGAAATTCATCGTCAATATCCTATTTAGATGCAACTCTGTAATAAGCAGTGCAACTTATGTCTCAGGGTGGGGAAGCGATAATATTTATGTCACATAACAAATAATTACATTAATGACTTGTAAATTGACGAATAATATATAAAAATCGACATTTTTGGGATGACGTGAGAAAAGAAATATTTAAAGTATTTTTTATAAAACGCACAATGTCTCTGAAACTAGAAAAATTCTAAAGCTATTTTCGTAACGAACTAAAATACGTAAGGATAAGTTATTTTGATTTTCAAACATTTTTAATAAAAGAAAGTTTTAAAGACTAAACCTAAAATATGTACATGATTTTTGACATTTTTGTAATAACAGTAAGGTATCCTGATATTCATCAATATGGCTCTACTCAAGTGAAAGAAGATATTATGTAGATGAATAAACCAAAAAGAATTTTTAAGCTTGGGGGACCAATCGTGAAAGAGAATAATTCA
This sequence comes from Tachina grossa, assembly GCA_949987645.1. Classification (NCBI taxonomy): domain Eukaryota; kingdom Metazoa; phylum Arthropoda; class Insecta; order Diptera; family Tachinidae; genus Tachina; species Tachina grossa. Next base: position 124,828,949 of record OX465275.1, read on the forward strand.
AAAAGTTGTGTAAATTATACAAATGCTAAGACATTATGCCTTTAAAACTAGACCTGTTGCACGAAGTATACAGAGGTGAAGAAAGTGAGTGATGAAAAAAGATAAAATCAGCTATTTCACGGGTTCGGCGACAAAGGGACAACTGTAGTATATTTGTTATTTAGTTGTTAACAATATAATCAAAACAAACAAGACAAAATGTGTACTTTGTGAAATGGACAAAATAACATTTTTACAAATTTAAATGAAAGATTTTGAAGTGTTCAACTAAAAAACAATGTGTAAAAGGTTATTAGTGGTAAAAAAGTGATTAAAATTATTTGCCAAATAATTATAGACTTCATTTTAAGCATTTTCATTAAAAAATATTAATTTTTACCATTTACTTCCAAAAAGTAAATGGCGAATGAGACCACAAAGAATAAACATTTGTACAAAATTAAATCAAGGAATTTGTTTGTTGAATTAAAAAACAGAGTGTGAAAATGATCATTAGTATTAAAAAAGTGATTAAGATTTGTTTTCAGATAATTCCTGATTTAACTTTAAGCTTTTTCATTCATAAATGTTAATTTTAACCTTTTAATTGCAATAATCTCATAGCGAATGAGGACACAAACTACGAAAGCATTAAAGAAGACACGGGTACTGTGTGAGCGAGACATCCAGAATTCGCAATTATCTTTCGTCTCGTGACATATCTGTGTACTTTCTGCCTGCTCGAGAATAACTATGTAGTTTAAGCGCGCAGTCGTGGTGGTTTAATCATACATTAATATTGACAACATACACTTGTGAAACATACAACTTTTTCTAAAAAAATTACATGATGAAATAATTTAAAAACATATAAATAAATATATATATTTTATATTATTTATCTATTTCCTTTAACACGCGCAATATTTTACTTGAAAATAATAAAACATGGCAGTTTCTTCTTTTTCCCACAAAAAATCAAAGTGTGTTGATAACATGTAAGACTTTTACACAGAAAATGTTGCCACTATTTTGTTCCTCAGTATGGTAATACTACAAATAATAAGTTTAAACTACCACTCAAAAATATCAAACTGAATTAATTTGAGATTAAGTTAATTTTCGGATTAGCTAATTGGAGAAATAAACTAATGTTAATCTCGAAATCAAAAAGTCGCCCTAAAACAAATAAATAAATATTGTGAAAATTTTTATTAAATAAATTCTTGCAAATTAAAGTACAGAGCGTTAAGAAAATAGGAGGCTTATTCTGAATTGCGATGCTAAAATCAATGCGATGCGAAAATACATAAATGCGAACAATTGCTATTCTGTATTGCGATATTCGCAGTTCTTTTTTAATCGCATTTCAAATGCGAAAAGGTGGCAAGTCGGTATTCTACATTGCGAAAACAAATGTCAAACACATGTCAAATTCGCAAAATTTATTCGACAACAAAATAGCATTCGCAAAATACAAACATGTAAGGGAAAGATAATATTTTATTTATTTGTTCATCATATGTGACAGCGCATAGAGAAAGTGACCGAAGGGTTAAAAAAAAACAATGTTCACTTTTTTTATGTGGACAACATCTGATCATCGAATGAGATCGATCCCATGCCCCAAAAGTGCTCCCTCCCAGAGATATGCGCGTTTTATGATGTGATTGTACACCAAAGATACACGTATTTAAATATTTAAAATTACTCTCCTGAACAAAACCGGTTTTTACCCTTAGGTCCCTTTCTATTTTGCGCGTCACATATATTTATTATTTAATTCAGGGAAGGAAGCAATAAGACCACCAAACCGCGTCAATTTGAAATAATGATAGAATTTATGAATAAGCACAGCCAATTGGCAAGAGGCCATTTGAAAACACCAAATGCACGTCAGTCGGCAAATACTTTGTGGCAAACGTCAACTGAAGAACTAAATATCAATGGACCACCTATGCTATGCACACTTCCGCCAAACATCGCGACATAGCTGGCTGAGACATTCCGAGGAAATGATCTTGACCAATTGACCAAGAAATTTTAACGCAGCCGGTAATTTGATAATTGGCGGAATCGCACTTGATTTCATAGTGTATGCATAGTATTGCATTCCGAGCTATCATTATTTAACACATATACAAATGCTCCTTTATGTAAAATTTTTTATAAAGCTGAAAAAAGATATATTCTGCATAAGTAAACGTTTATTTTTCGCAAGCATAAAAATAAATTACCTTTTTCATTCAAGCCTAGAATATCGGATTTCCTCCTAAAGCTATGTACAGACGATTGTTAGATCTTACAATATTGTCAGATCTGGCAATGTGCTGACAATGTACTGGCAATCGAAAATTGCCAGCACAATATTTCTTGTCAGTTCACACGGATGTCAGAAAATCTTACAATTTATTGCTGGACGGTTGTATGACAATAAATTCATCTGACAAAATCGTCAGTAGAAAAATTGTCAGTTCACACGGTTGTCATATGCACAAATTGTTCGATCTGTTGTTATGCGTTGCCAGTCTTAAACCATTTGTTGGAAATTGTTAAATATTTATCTTTATCGTTTGTGTTTGTGTTAAATGTAAAAAGTGAAAGTATAAATTATTATGGACCATAAAGAAGCAATTGCAATGATTTTGTCTGCATATATTTTATTATAAACTTTTTCCTTAAAATCAAGCGTGTGCAGTGTTGCCCATAGAAAGAATTATCTTACAATGACGCCATTGTCAGATGCATGAACTTCGCACATCTGACAATATTAAAATGTCTGACAAATATCTGGCAATAATTTTACAATGTGTTCACACGATTGTAAGATGTCTGACAATATGTTGTCAGTTGCTAGTCTTGCAATGGACTGACAATGCTTTTTCTGGCAACGTCGTCTAACAAAAATTGCCAGTTCACACTGTTGTAAGAAATTTTTAGCATATTTTACTGGCAATATTGTAAGATCTGACAACCGTCTGTACATAGCTTAAGCAATCTTCTCTGCATCTTTTCATTTTGCTCATGCCCTTCTTCGTCGTAGAACCACAGTGCCACAGAATCTATTTTTATTATTTTTTTTCTTACAGAATTTCCTAAATAAATTTTATAAACAATTTCCACAGCCAAACACAAACAATTTATTTCATTTTAATTTGACGTTTGTTGACACTGACGTTTATTTGAGCAGCGTTGCGACGATTTGAAATAAATTGCGAATGCGATTGCGAAAATCTAACAGAATACCAATTTTCTTTCGCATCGCACTTCATTTGCAGATCGTATTGATTTTCGCATCGCAATTCAGAATAAGCCTCCAGGATAACCAAGAGGTATTTGTGGCCAAACTTATCCAGTGTGAAGAATCCTGTCGCGCCGGAGGTGATATTAAAGGTGACGTGAGCAGCCCATTTTGTTTAATTGTCTATAAAGCAACACAATATGTGCATAGATATATTGTACTTGTATGGTTGTTTAAATGCTGAAACGAAGTGTTGAAACTTCGCTGATTAATTTTGTAATAAATTCACTAATAAAAATATCAATATTAATAATATTGGTATTATTTAACAAAATTGTAATAACTATTTGAGCCACAGGTCTTTTGAAAATAGCAAAATTATGTATGTACACATTTGTTAACTGAAAATCGAATTTGAAGATTTCTTTATAATTTCTAGCTAAGAATTTTTAAATATTTTTTTAATTTTATAATTTTTTAATTAATTTATTTGTATCGAAAATACCTTCAACGACTTGTTTTTTCATTTAAAAGAAAAACATTTAGTCCCAATTTACACTATGCAAGTCTTATTGTTAAGCTGATTAGTTTGTTAGGAGAGTGACGGGGAGAAAAGAAACGTTGCTGTTCCCCTCGTCTCTCTCTCCCTGAAACGAATCAGCTTAGCAATAAGACTTGCATAGTGTGATTTGGGACTTAGGAATTTCTGCGCTGTAATTTGGTGTAAGGTTGATTTTATAAGTACTTTTTGTCCATTTTTTTTGGATTGGCAATGCCATAAAAAGTTAAACAACTTTGCAAAATTTACCCTGATAATCTTGCACTTACTCAGAACCTGCTGGAGTTGGGCAAAATCGTTCCTTTTGTGGAATCGTTCCGACCGATCCAAAAGACACAAGGAACTAGGTCGTTCATTTCGTTCAACGTTCCGGTCTTATACTTTTAACAGTGAATGAACGAGGATCGATAGAACGTGCCTGTTGCTCGTAAAAACGTCAACAGAAATTTGTCATGGTTTTTTTTTAATTTTCTTACCAACTAAGAAAAAATAATTTTATATTTGTGATTTGAACGGGCTAAAGTTCGTATCGCTTTTTAAGCCAATTTACATGTGATAATTATTAATGAACAAATAACACCAAAGTCTGTTGTAAATATTCTGACTAACAACACATAGTTGAACAAAACAGCCAGCCGTTTTCGAAGGCCACTAAACCTTCATCATCAGCGTTCTTTTGTGTTTGGTCCACTGTGTGTTATACTTAGCATTTTATTGCATATGGAATATGTGAATTGTTTTGATTGCGCTGATTTACACGGGCATAATTGTGCTGGCATAACATGCCAGTTTGTAGGTGAGAGAGGCAAAGAGAGTGGTTTTGCGGTTGGCATAACTTTTCAACCAGCTACAACCCCGCATTAGCAGCATGAAACCAATACACACACAAATTAAAAAACAGCAAGTGTTAAATGATTACGAAAAACACTAACACACACAAAGCTGTTTATACGTACACATTTTGTGCCAGATGAATTAGTCTCGTGTAATTTAGAAAAGAACAAAAATTGTGCGGCTTAAAAATTGTTCTCGTCTAAACTAACTCATATTCATTGTATTTCAATTTGCTGAAAGCTTTTTTGTATTGTAAGCTCAATTTTACCATCACTATATTTACAACAGTCTTACCATTGTCGTTTTGTTCTTTTTACTAATTATACACATGTTACTTAATTTGCTTATTTTTTGTTCTACTTAAGACAAACTTTTTTGGTTTGTTACTATTAAGTATATTTTTATTTTTTAATTTTTGCCACAGGCCCATGGCTATTAATTTTTAGTTAATTTTAATTATTATTCGAACTCCATTTGTTTCTATATTTGTGATTTGAACGGGCTAAAGTTCGTATCGCTTTTTAAGCCAAATTACATGTGATAATTATTAATGAACAAATAACACCAAAGTCTGTTGTAAATATTCTGACTAACAACACATAGTTGAACGGAACAGCCAGCCGTTTTCGAAGGCCACTAAACCTTCATCATCAGCGTTCTTTTGTGTTTGGTCCACTGTGTGTGGTGTCAGTTGATGTAGATTTCTGCTTTATATACTTAGCATTTTATTGCAAATGGAATATGTGAATTGTTTTGATTCATCGTATTTCAATTTGCTGAAAGCTTTTTTGTATTGTAAGCTCAATTTTACCATCATTATATTTACAACAGTCTTACCATTGTCGTTTTGTTCTTTTTACTAATTATACACATGTTACTTAATTTGCTTATTTTTGTTCTACTTAAGACAAACTTTTTTGGTTTGTTACTATTAAGTATATTTTTATTTTTTAATTTTTGCCACAGGCCCATGGCTATTAATTTTTAGTTAATTTTAATTATTATTCGAACTCCATTTGTTTCTATATTTGTGATTTGAACGGGCTAAAGTTCGTATCGCTTTTTTTTAAGCCAAATTACATGTGATAATTATTAATGAACAAATAACACCAAAGTCTGTTGTAAATATTCTGACTAACAACACATAGTTGAACGGAACAGCCAGCCGTTTTCGAAGGCCACTAAACCTTCATCATCAGCGTTCTTTTGTGTTTGGTCCACTGTGTGTGGTGTCAGTTGATGTAGATTTCTGCTTTATATACTTAGCATTTTATTGCAAATGGAATATGTGAATTGTTTTGATTCATCGTATTTCAATTTGCTGAAAGCTTTTTTGTATTGTAAGCTCAATTTTACCATCACTATATTTACAACAGTCTTACCATTGTCGTTTTGTTCTTTTTACTAATTATACACATGTTACTTAATTTGCTTATTTTTTGTTCTACTTAAGACAAACTTTTTTGGTTTGTTACTATTAAGTATATTTTTATTTTTTAATTTTTGCCACAGGCCCATGGCTATTAATTTTTAGTTAATTTTAATTATTATTCGAACTCCATTTGTTTCTATATTTGTGATTTGAACGGGCTAAAGTTCGTATCGCTTTTTAAGCCAAATTACATGTGATAATTATTAATGAACAAATAACACCAAAGTCTGTTGTAAATATTCTGACTAACAACACATAGTTGAACGGAACAGCCAGCCGTTTTCGAAGGCCACTAAACCTTCATCATCAGCGTTCTTTTGTGTTTGGTCCACTGTGTGTGGTGTCAGTTGATGTAGATTTCTGCTTTATATACTTAGCATTTTATTGCAAATGGAATATGTGAATTGTTTTGATTCATCGTATTTCAATTTGCTGAAAGCTTTTTTGTATTGTAAGCTCAATTTTACCATCATTATATTTACAACAGTCTTACCATTGTCGTTTTGTTCTTTTTACTAATTATACACATGTTACTTAATTTGCTAATTTTTTGTTCTACTTAAGACAAACTTTTTTGGTTTGTTACTATTAAGTATATTTTTATTTTTTAATTTTTGCCACAGGCCCATGGCTATTAATTTTTAGTTAATTTTAATTATTATTCGAACTCCATTTGTTTCTATATTTGTGATTTGAACGGGCTAAAGTTCGTATCGCTTTTTTTTAAGCCAAATTACATGTGATAATTATTAATGAACAAATAACACCAAAGTCTGTTGTAAATATTCTGACTAACAACACATAGTTGAACGGAACAGCCAGCCGTTTTCGAAGGCCACTAAACCTTCATCATCAGCGTTCTTTTGTGTTTGGTCCACTGTGTGTGGTGTCAGTTGATGTAGATTTCTGCTATATACTTAGCATTTTATTGCAAATGGAATATGTGAATTGTTTTGATTCATCGTATTTCAATTTGCTGAAAGCTTTTTTGTATTGTAAGCTCAATTTTACCATCACTATATTTACAACAGTCTTACCATTGTCGTTTTGTTCTTTTTACTAATTATACACATGTTACTTAATTTGCTTATTTTTTGTTCTACTTAAGACAAACTTTTTTGGTTGGTTACTATTAAGTATATTTTTATTTTTTAATTTTTGCCACAGGCCCATGGCTATTAATTTTTAGTTAATTTTAATTATTATTCGAACTCCATTTGTTTCTATATTTGTGATTTGAACGGGCTAAAGTTCGTATCGCTTTTTAAGCCAAATTACATGTGATAATTATTAATGAACAAATAACACCAAAGTCTGTTGTAAATATTCTGACTAACAACACATAGTTGAACGGAACAGCCAGCCGTTTTCGAAGGCCACTAAACCTTCATCATCAGCGTTCTTTTGTGTTTGGTCCACTGTGTGTGGTGTCAGTTGATGTAGATTTCTGCTTTATATACTTAGCATTTTATTGCAAATGGAATATGTGAATTGTTTTGATTCATCGTATTTCAATTTGCTGAAAGCTTTTTTGTATTGTAAGCTCAATTTTACCATCACTATATTTACAACAGTCTTACCATTGTCGTTTTGTTCTTTTTACTAATTATACACATGTTACTTAATTTGCTAATTTTTTGTTCTACTTAAGACAAACTTTTTGGTTTGTTACTATTAAGTATATTTTTCTTTAATTTTTGACACAGGCCCATGGCTATTAATTTTTAGTTAAAATTATCATAAACATTAGGTGCGTTTGAGTACGCTTCCAGTAAAATCCAGTAACTGAGTAAATACTGAGTAATTTAAAGAAATTACTCTCATTAAAAAGTTTTGCTTCTAAAAGTACGCGAACGGAAAAATTGTAAAATCCAGTAAAATATATACAACAGCAGATTATCATTTTTGGCGCTAAAAAAATTATTCATATGAAATACATGATAGAATATTTTGTTTAATAACAAAAGTAATAGATATGGACATATGTTTTTATTTAAACTTATTTGGCTGGTCCGCGATGTCGTCAAGAAACTTTCTGTAGCTTACTTATATTGAAAACAAAAATAAACTTTCTTATTTTGATTTTGTTTTAAAAATAATATATAGTTAAAGTTTCTAAGCTTTTAACCCTAAATGTGAGAAGTTATTAGGATGATATATTCAAGACAACAAAAAACTGGGAAATAATTTAAAAAAAGTACACAAAGTAAATTTTTTTAATTATTCCATGCGGCAAACCAGGAACCGTCCGCCAGACGATATGTATAAACAAAAATTTCAATATAGTAATCTATTAACTTTATTCACGTTAAAAAACAATCTGTTATGTTCTGAATTCCACGTGAAATTAAATCGTTCGGAAATGCCATAGCATTGTTATTATACATACATATGTACAAACATACATATTTCCAACAATTCCATGGAAATTCCGCACGTTTTAATTTCATGTGGAATACATAACATACCCGAACATTTTCATAGCATCAAACTTAAATAAATGTTATAATGCTTATTTATAACTTAATACATTTGTTTTTTTGTTATTTTAAAAATTTCATCAAAAACTAAAAAAATTTGTTTCCCTTTGCTTTTGTTTGTTTATATTTAAAAACATATGGTTTCGTTTTACTGGATTTTACTGGCAAAAATTTGTTTAGTAAAAACTTGCATTTACTCAGTAAATGAACTGTCATTTTTTCTCTCAATTCGCCCTCTCATTTACTGGATTTTGTGTACGCGAACGCAATCCAGTAAAAAATAGTACAAATTTTGGAGATCTCGAACGCACTTATTACAAATAAGTGAACGAAACAAATGTATAGGCTTCATTAGTCTTTACTTTCTGTTGCTGTGCCGTTCCTTTCTGTATAAAATATTTTGCAATTACTTTGTCTGTGAAAAAAAATCAGCTGGCAACCTATAGAATTGATTGCACTTGTACACAAAATATCACAACACACTAATACATACACACTTTTGGCTGTCACTTAACGTTGAATTCTATTTTCTACAGATTTGTCCGCAACAGAACCGAACGAAAAAGTAAAAACTAACCACACATACAGATTTTCAAATCAACAGAAACAAAACAGCTGATTCAAAACAGAACAGCACGTACAAACTAATTCTGCCTTAATACACGTTCTTAAACGTTTGTCTTTGACGTTTGTCAAAACAAATTAATTGCACCTCAAGACGATTTGTAATTACAAAACGAGGAACGATAAAAAAGAACCTTTAAAAAGTCCGCACTGTTCCTTTTTAGGAATCGTTCCGCACCGATCCAATTAGGGAATCGTTCCATGTAACTAGTTCGTTCCGGAACGACACAACTCTAGACCCTGCCAATTTTGCATCATTTGTGCAAAATAATTTTCTATGTGGTTGTTGTTAAATTTTTTGAAAATTTTGCACTTTTGCTTTTCTGCAACAGTGCAACTTTTGACGTGAATACCTTTATTTTAATTTTTTTACACATTATTGTAACATAAAAATAAAGTTTATTTGTTTGAATTTAATTAAATCCGTAGACAATATCGTTTTTCGTTGCCATCAAATAGGTATGTCAACTGTTCTACCTGCAATAAACTAAATAAAAATTGCATTTCAGTGCAGAAAAACAAAACAAACCGTGTAGTTCATTTATTAGACCTTTTTTTCGTTTCTATTCTGTTGCTCCCGCTAATGCTAAGGAGAATTATTTGGCCAGTTCGTAGAACTATTACGCTACCACCAATTCACACGATTTTGTCGTGCTACAATTTAGGAGCCTCCTCCAAGAATAACACGCCGATCTGCACCGTTGTGCAGAAAGCCGGAATCCTCAAAATCCTCTCCTGTTTCAATGAGTTTTATTTGGTACTCCACCACGATTTCAAAGTACGCTTTCTTAGAAACACAGAGGATACTTTGTCTACTTTGTGCTTAGAAAGCTAGGTTAATAAATAAGTTTTTGCATGCGGCTAGCAACCGACGCCACGAAACAGTAACTCGGTACCGTTAACTGACACCAACTACTAATCACATGCGGGGGGTGAGACGCAAAACCCTCGAAGACCAGTTAACGAACAGTGGCCTGGTTGCATTTACGAAGTAATTGCCAACGACGCGTGATGTTAACTCGCCCAGAGCTGCTTTACGAATGTAGACCTTTTGCATTTAATGCTTCCCAGCAAAAAATTACACATTACCATTAGAACTACTTGCCATATAATACTCACTTTTCTGATTGCCAAATTTCATTACTCGCTTACAAATTACATTACCTAAAATTTAAAAAAAAATGACGTACAAGTTCCTAAATGAAGAGAACGATTATTTTAGATTTAATAGATTATGTGTATATGTTGACAAATAAAAAAAGTAAGTACTTCTGAAGAATCGATTATTTTAGTCTCACGCCTTGTTAAAATCTTTAAGTTGGTAATCCAGTAGGGAAGAACTTCCACCAAAAATGCTTAATTCCACACTCGATTACCCTTTTTGAAATTTATTGCTAGGTGGCATTATTTTTTTAATTAATCACTTTTTGAAGCTAAACAAACAAAAATTGAAAACGCTCCGCCACTAAAATAACAACTTACAAAAACGTAGTTACGGTCGAAATGCAGAACACATAGAATCGAAAGAGAAATCGAAGAACGGAACGAATAATACCAAAGTTGCCAAACGGAGAAACTTTCGATTCGAATCGAAACGCTGAATAGGAGCGATTATCTTTCATGAAATGGTAAAATGCAGGCTTGGTCGGCCATGCAGGAATACTTCATAAGGCAAGAAAATCTTTATTAGGCTGCGCTGTTTCGCCCGGCCCAAGGCCGTCAGTGAAAGAAGACGTTAAGCTGGAAACTTCGCAAGGCAGAAAATCTTTATTACGCTGCACCGCTTGGTAAATACCATGGTGGCGAAAATTCTTGACCCCGGCCGAAATTCTGTTTTATTAAATTTTTTTTATGTATATTTCAATCTTATCAGATAGCATCTATTTTTCTAATAGGTACCCCGTAACTTGAGCCCATAAATTATAATGTAGAACTTTTTATTGAGCATTTTTTATAAAATAATTCTGAAGTTTTCAGATTAGTAAATATTTTTAAATTTTAAGATTTCTCATTGAATTAGCTACAGTTTCAATGTCCCATATAACCAACTGCCCATCCACTCCGGAAGTACTGATCCGAGCACAATTCAGTTTTTCTCCTGTGTATAAACGAATACATGTGATTGCATTTTGATGTATAGTATCAACAAACGTATCAGAGTTCTCTGTACGTAAATTTCTGTCCAAAGATTGAAAAATGCGCATTGCTGATATACCACTAGACTCTTTTTTCTGAGTTTTATCCAATTTACTAATAAGCCGAAGTTTATCATCTTTCAACCCGTATACCAAAGGTATGCAGCTATGACCAGCTACAACGATTGAAGCCGGGGATATCCATTCGCAAGCCAAAAATGGCAAATATTCAGTTTTGCACCGTATAACAGTGTTGACGTTGGAAGCATCTGCCACGTTAATGCAACTATCATGGCCAACCCAACAAATTTTAATTCCATCACTTGAAAAACTGACACTATTAATCCAACCGCCTCCAGAAGTTGCAGAGTTTTTAAATTCAGCCATTAAGTTACCCAATGGCATGCGATTGCCCCATGGAGTTGGGGTAGGCTGATCCTCAATATCCTTAATATATGCCGAGAACACACGCACCTATATTACTCACTGTTATATATATTTTCAATAACAAAAAAAAAAAAACAAAAATTTTATACCTTATAGTCGGTGGAACCCGCTACTAAAAGGACATTATTGGGATGCCAATCCAAAGATGTTATTGTTGATCTGATAGGCTTCTTTATGTGCTTCGATACCCACCAATCATTTTCCGATTCAAAGTAGCAAACCGATATAAGACGCGCTCCAGATCCCACTGCGAATTTGTTTTCAGCAGGAGACCATTTCACGCATGTTGCCGCTCTATTAATACGCAATAATACTAATGTAGGTTTCCACCTTCCGTCATCGCCTTGCTGCCAAACATAGGCATTGCGATCAGCTGCGCAACTAACTATACGGTTAGTATTCTTTGCCCAGTCAATGCCCATTACTCTTAAATCATGTTGATTTAAGATATCCATTAATTTCCAGTCATTAGCATCCTTCCGATAAATGTGAATTTCGTTGTTATTTGGCGACAGAGCAATTTCTAAATTTCATCTTTAACAAAATAATTCATGACATCCACATTTTTAGTAAATACTTACGCGTCTTGTCCTTATTCCAAGCATGACATGTTATCGGTGCAACCGATCCACCGAATGTAAACCTTTCGGTCATTTTATTTCTTATCGGAATATTTTTTTCTCAATCGCGGACTCTGGGCAGTCTACGCGATTATTTTAATTAGATTATTGAAATAATTTTCCTGAAATATGAAAAGTTGCAAATTGCAATAGAAAAAACCCAGGCCGCTCCCGTTTACAATGGATGAATCAATTTTGCTTTATCAATTATTGATATAAGAATGTGAGTAACTGACACCGGGTATATTAGATAATCGTTTAGCTTACGCTGCACCACACGTTTCACACCATAGACTTTCACACGTTCGTAAACAACTTTGCCCATACTGCCAGTCAATGCGCTTTACACTGCAATTACACATGCCACTAGTGGCATGCCAGAGTTGTGTACGTATTATCGACGAAAAATTGTTCGAAAAAGTCGAATCTCTTGACATTTGCTTTGCTGTTTACACATGCCATTGCCACTCCATTTTAAAAATGTCGTCGAAGCGAGCTGGCTCAGTCTCGCTTCCATTTTTACTTTTCCTTTTGTTTATAGAATAGAGTTACGTAGTACGTCACAAAGGCACATTCTTGAGGAAACTATTAACACTTATTATTATTATTATTAATTTAATAATATTAGTTCTTTATAATTAACAAACTCCAGTTTTTCACACACAAATCAAGTTATAAATCATAATAACACATTTAACAAGCTAAAATATTAATTTAATTTTCACAGTAATCCAATAAATTTGCATCAAATGTATAACAGGGTAACACTTTTCTTCGTTTTGACATTCAATGGCATGCAACTGCCAAATTTTCACTCGCATGCAAATTTTGCTGCCACTGGGGCTGCCATTGCGAAAAACTATAGTGGCATGTGTAAATGGTATGTTAATAACGGGTGACCCTATCGGTACAACAAAACTAAATACCACAAAGTACACAGAGATGACACGAGACGGAAGATAAAATCGTATTCTGGACGTCTCGTTCACACAGTACCCGTGTCTTCTTTAAGCTTCTTTCGTAGTTGCGTTGATATAATGTTTTTGCAATTTATACTTTGTGTCCTTATTCGCCATGCAATTTTTGAAATTAAAAGGTTAAAATTAATATTTATAATTGAAAAAGCTTAAAGTTAAATCAGAAATTATCTGAAAACAAATCGTAATCACTTTTTTAATACTAAAAATCATTTTCACACTCTGTTTTTTAGTTCAACACAACAAATTCCTTTATTTAATTTTGTACAAATGTTCACTTGTTGAAATGTATTTTCATTTTATTCTTTGTGGTCTCTTTCGCTATGTACTTTTTGGAAGTAAATGGTAAAAATTAGTATTTTTTCAATGAAAGTCCTTAAAATGAAGTCTGTAATTATTTGGAAACTAATTTTAACCACTTTTTTTAATATTAATAACCTTTTACACATTGTGTTTTTTAGTTAAACACTTCAAAAATTTTCATTTAAATTTGTAAAAATGTTCTTTTGTTCATTTCACAAAGTACACATTTTCTCTTGTTTATTTTGATTATATTGCTAACAACTTAATAACAAATATACAACTGTTGCCCCATTCTCGCCGAACCCGTGTCATAGCTGATTTTAGCATTTTTCATCACTCATTCATTCTTCACCTCTGTATACTTTGTGCTAAATACAACATGCAATTCTTCTGGCTTTAAAATACCCCATCTATCAAAAACAGTTGAGTAAAATAACTACCATTACTTACACATTTGTAAAACACATATTTTACTATATATGAACATCTATCCAATCAACTATCAACGACATTTGTAAAATTAATGCAATTGTGGAATTATTGATCCTGTTGTTTAGAAAGTGTTGGTGTTTCTTTGCTGAAAATTTGTCATAATTGGTATAATAAATGTTGCACATGGAATGTAAAAATTAAAATTTAGAGCTCAAGTTTGGTGAAATGGGAAAGATGGTTCTGGTTAGATGATCCTGATATTTTCGAGCAATGTCACAGAATATTGTTAGTCTATGGCAATTTAAAAAAACCTTGCTGCTTTATTGCATCCTCTCCGACACTTTGTTTAAAAGCGAAATCAATGGTGCAAAATATGTGTTACTGGTTCATCATGGCCGTGAAGAAACGAAATTCGGATAATTCAACATCAAACTATTTCCTTTCCAACTTCATTTGTGAATTGACAGAGTAGTGCAATTTTAATTTTTAAGATTTATATGTGGGTATAAATGAAAAATACTAACCATGCTCTACAGCATTTGCCTCCCTTAAAGTTGATTCAAAGATGGACAGTATTCAAAGTTCATATTAGTACACCCTCAACTTAAAAAAAAGAAAAACTCTTGCAATTAATTAAAAAACTATATTTTTATTTTTCTTACACGAATTTATAAAAAGAGGCTGTGTTTAACAAATCAAATATCAAAATGACATTTCGAACAATAATTTTGGGCCTGTGCCAAACGGTAGCAAAGTACTACTGTAAGTAAATTTTTGACACTTCTGAGGTGAATAAAATTTCACTAGCCCTGGGGGCAGTGAAAAAGGCGAAGTTTAACGTATGACGGATTCATTGTGCCCCGGCCTTAAAACAGTTAAACTAGTCTTCGAACACCTGATAATCATCTGGATCAGAGAAACAATCCGTCTAAAAAACTCGTCGGCAATGGCTAAGGAAAAATAGGCGGCGGCTCACGTTGACATGCATCGGCGGCGGCTTGAAGTTGTATTAAAAGTCGGCGGAGGCTCTTGAACCGGCTATGAGCCGATCTGCTTGTTTCTCTGATCTGGAGGTTGATTCTAGAGCTGTGCCAAATCGTTCTTTTCAGTGACCGGTCATTTTCGTTCAATTAGCAAAAAATTGACCCGTTCGTTCAATCGTTCACTTTTGAACGACAGTATGAAACAATGCTATTTTGTAAGAATAATAAAATCGGTTGTATATACGAATATTTAAATAATGCGAATTAATTAATTGAAGAATTTATTAAAAAAAGTTGAATTATTTATTTAAAAAATTATATTTAAATTCATTTTATACAGAAATAATTTCTTGTTCTTTTGACTAGAATATTGTAAATTTTATTTTGGTTTAATATTTAGTTTAATATTAAGATTAAGAAAGGTACTTTTGTTTGGTTTTACTATTTTTTTCTTCCGATAATTAATAAAGGCATTGTAACTCTTTTATCGTTATTTATATATCAAAAGTGCATCAATGTTTGAATGTTACTTCTTAAAGTTTAAGTTAAAATTTTGTCCTCAAAAATATTTAACCGGAAACAAAAAAAAAATATCTCAAGCACTACAAATTCATTTTAGACTGAGGTAATGAAATGTATGTATAAACATATGTATATACAGTTAAGGTCTAACATCTTTACTTTGTAAAAAAAACTTTATAAAAAACACCAGTAAAAATACTTCTTGTGAAAATACTATTAAATCAAATTATAAAAAGAATGATGGCAGTGCCACAGCGATGCTAAATAGAATTTAGTATACACGTACCTAAACCTTCTAAAACACAAAAACTCAACTCAAACAGAAAGACATAACATAAATAGGAAACATAAACGTAATCAAATTTGACATAAACGACTTGAAACACAAACTGAATGAACGAAAACATCGAGCGGTACACTACTGATCCAAAAGCGTTCAGTAAAATCACCGGATCAGTTCGTTCAATTAAGTGATTCGTTCAATTTAACCCGTTCGTTCATGAGCTACACAGCTCTAGTCGATTCTGGTTCTGTGATAATGTGAAATGAAAACTTTTTTCATCTTTTCATAGTATTTCTGATTCTAGTTCAGTGAAAAAATGAAAACAAAATTTAAATGATTTCATATGAAAAAAACAATTGGAATGAAACAAAACGTTTTCACAGTTACACATCATTACTGATTCTCGTTTTATGAAAAAGTGTAAACAAATGTCAAAATGTTTTCATATGAAAAGTTTTTTTACACACACAATTCATTAGTGAAAAAGCATGGAAAACCATTAAAAACCCATACTAATACTACTATAACACTTTTAAAATATTTAATTTACTTATCCTTATCCCTAATTTCGTCTGATAGTTCCATTAAAACATTTTATCCAGACATTTTCTATTTTTATTCATGTTCATATTTGCATAATTTGGCAATTGATCAGAAGCCGAGGGAGGCGTAAGTTAAAATAATTTTGCGACGAGTGGAAGTTAACTTGAAATGTTATTTATAATAGTAGGTTCATAAATGGAACCACTTCATTGGACAAACTTATTTTAAATTGTATTTCTCGTAAAATATTGTATTGTAATGTGAAATATTTTCTTTATTGAGTGAAACTTAAAGCTAGAAAAAGGCTGAAAAAATATGAAATACATACATATATACATATTTACATACATACCTATATACATACATATATAAATTGTGTTATTAACATACATAAAAACGTTGAAACATATACATATATGTATGTACATATGTATGTATATAAATTCAACAAGAACTTAATCCCTGCCACGTTTATCCCATTAAAATTATATACATGGAATAAAAAACAATAAATTTCCTAAAAACGAACCAAAAAACTACATATTTACGAACATATGTACATATGTATTTAAGCATGTACATAAGTATGCATGAAAAAAAGGAAAGCAACTGTTTGTATTGTTTGAACTTAACTTTTCCTCATTTATATTCTTATTTAAATTACATATATATGTACAATGTACATTGTACATACTTATGTATGTAGTTGCAAAAACAATTACTATTTCTGTTTTTATTTATATATTTGTTTTTTAATAAATAAATCAGGCTCAAATATAAGCCAGATTATATGCTTCAATCATAAATATAAGTAGCGGCAGCGGCTCAAGCAATAATAAAAAATTGCATGCGGCTTAACGCCGCATTTTGACAATTAAAGTTAAATAACATGAATAGAAACAGACAGCTACACTGGAATGAAACATTTGTTCACTGGTTGTGTTCATGTTCATATGAACAAGTGTTTTATTTTTTATGACGAAAGTTCGCACCGAAAAATTCGTCGTTCGTCCCAATTGTGTTCCTAGCATAAAGAGTGCATGGCGTCCAGTTTTGCTAGAAAATGATGATGAGAGAATGCTAAAGGTGCCTATACACTACATGTTTTTTACATTTCACCTGTCAAATTTTAGATAATTCGGTAAAAACATGTAGTTGGTGACCTCAAAAACTATATATATATATAATAAATTTTCAATTAGAGCATGTTCTATTTTCTTATGTTCACACATGTGTTTTCATATTTCTATGCCATGTAAAAACATTTATCGACGGTTGAATGTCTCCGATATCATTAGCGGTCCGTTTAAAGTATTTGCATTAGTGATAAATAAATTATTTTTTATCTCATTTTAAAATTTTAATAACAATGATATAAAGTATATAACAAGTGTTGATACAAGCTCCATATTTTGCAGATTAAAAAGAAAAAACTTAAATAAATATTTGTGACGCCGGCACTTCAGCAACGCTACTAAAGAAATTTCCAGCGGCTTTAATGTTATAATAAAAGCTGTTGTAAACAATCATGGCCGATGTCACGTGTAATTGTACATACAAGTTGGTGACCAAAAATTAAAAACCGTATGTAAATTAATCAAGTTTGACAGACACAAAAAAAGCATGTGAATTGTAAACTTGAAAAAAACATAAGCAAAAACATGTAGTGTATTGGTACCTTTAGATCTCTGCATTTGACAATTAAAGTTAAATAACATGAATCATAAGGTTCTAGTAGGGTTGCCAGTTTTGAAATCGTAGAAATCAGTACATGAAAGAAAAAAAATCAGTAAAATTGAAAAAAGATCAGTACATTAATTTTTTCAATATAAAAGGCTTTGACTAGGGATGTGACTAATACCAGTTTAGCGCATGCGAATGCGAATACTACATTTTAATTTTTGCGAAAGCGAATGCAAATATTACAATACGTTAACAAATCACATGAAAATAAATTTATATAAGAACATGAAGTTGTATTACATACATGGATGTACTACATATAGCATTTTATTTAAACTGAGTCTTGCATTGAGCAAATATGTATTAATTTATTAAAAACATGAATTCATAAAACAGAAAGATACATACATATGTATGTTTGTATATGAAATTAATGAGTGACACTTGTTTCGCGTGGAATTTACTACAACAATGACTAGTTAATATTGTTTGCGATTCAAATTTGTTTGTAGGAAGTAATGAATGGTGCTCAAAACATTTTTTAAACGTTTTAACAGGCTAGTCTTAAGTAGAAAATACTGCTGCCGAAAATACAAATGAAATAGGTATATTTCCAAACACCGCTGGACTTTAGTTTAATTTTGATGCTTATGAGAACTTTTTTATAGAAACTCTTTCTGATAATGCTTTGAAGAATGCCTTACTTATAAGTCAGCTACGTCCAAGCCATGTGCACAATGTGCAAACTTTTATAAGGAGTTTTTTGTGCTTTCACATCGACGAGATGGCAACTTTCTTAAATAAAATTACTTGCCGGGTTAAAAATTGTTTGCAGTTCGTTTAAAAATGCCAACTATGCACAGATATTGAGCAGTTGCAAAGCATGTGCAACAGTTAATCACGCATACGCAGGAAAAATTCGCAGGACTTCTGCATAAATTTGCTGAATTTACGAACATACCCTATATGTATATTTTTCATGCTGGCTTAAAATAATTTTCGTGTTTTTGACGTTTGTTAATGGCAATTTTTTTCGTAAAAGAAGTACAAAATTTTGTTGTCTTAAATATTCGCATACATTTTAATGCAAATGCAAATAGCAAAAATAAGCGAAAAATTTGCAAATGAGAACATTCGTTACATTCCTAGCTTTAACCATTCTTAAAACAAAACATGAATTCAATGTGTACTTTGTACCAAGGCATATGTAATTAATAAAAATAATATTATCAAAAAAATTTTCGGAAAAAAAACTTTAAATTCATTATTTGCATGTATCAGAAATCACTTATAGCAAATCTTTCTTGCAAATTTAAATTAAAAAAATCAATAAAATTAACATTAACATTAACTTAAACTAAAATTTATATGATCTCTGACAGTTTTGGCAGAATTTGCTTGAGCATTATATGGATACCACTTTGAAAATAAATTCGCCTCAAAGCGAACGTAAAGTAAAGATCCTGGTGATTCAAAAAAAAAAAAAAAACACTATGACAGGCTTTCTTATACATTGATCATAATTAATATATAAAAACAGTACATACATGAAAAAATCAGTACATTTGCGTACTGATTTGCTAGTTATGCATAAATCAGTGCTTTAAACAAAAATCAGTACATGTACTGGGAAAATCAGTACGACTGGCAACCCTAGGTTCTAGTTATGGTTCTTGATGTAACAAATGCCTACAATTGTGTTAAAACTAATGCTATAAGCACAATCAAAGGCTACCGACCATCGACTACTGACTACAAAAGTAGCTGGCTACAAAAATAGCCAAGTCGCCAGCTACTTAATTCTTTTAACGACTACCGACCACTAACTACAAAAAATAAACATCTGTTTTGACATATGTATTAAAGTTAACCAAAACAAAACAAACTTGATTTTTTTAAGTGAATTTGTGTGAAAAAAAAATTTTAAATGTCTCAAGAAAATTTAATTAACTTTATAAGTACTATTGCTATTATTGCTTGATTATTATTTTTCAATGGTGCCACTATAATAGTTTTTCGCGTTTTTAATAGCGATATTTAATGTATTGTGTTTTTAAAACCACCATTTCATGCATTTATTGTATTGGCAGCACTAATCTGTTTTTTGTAGCCAAGAAAAATAGAAATTAGCCTAAGTTGGCTACGGGCTACAAAAGTAGCCGTGTAGTCGGTAGTCGTGTAGCGGCTAAAAGAATTATTCTCATAAGCACGCATGTATTCTATTTTTGACATCTTGTAGTCGATGGTCGGTGGACTTGATTGTGTTTATAGCATAATACTCTGATTAACTTACTACTTAAAATTGGTTAAATAAGCTTTATTGCAACTGGATCTGCAACTTCTTGTCCAATAGGACTCTTAAACTAGGCTCTCATGAAGAATCAATATATGATGGACTTCCTCAGGGTAGTTGCTTATCTCCACTACTTTTCAACATATATACCAGTCAATTACACTCTTTGGAGGATGATAATACCAAAATATTTCAATACGCTGTCGACTTGATGATTGATTGTTTCGCACAATAAGTTTTTTGATCTTGCAGAGGAAAATTTAAAAGCCAAAACTTTGAAATTTAAACGTGTATGCAAAAGCCTCAATCTAAGTTTTAATCTTGAAAATACTAATGTCATGTATCTTGCTAAGGGCAATATAATGAAGATAAATATAGAAATTGATGGTATACAGATTAGTCAAGTTAATAGCTTAAAATATTTGGGAAGATTCATAAACTCCTCCATGTCTGTTTCGGAACATTACAAGAGCATCAATTCTGATATTATTAAAGGGACAAATCTTTTGAAATGCCGCACTTCTGTTAAAACTGGATTATTCCCCACGGTTGCTGTGAATCTGTATAAGAGTCTAGTGAGATCGAAACTTGAATATGCAAGAACCACTATGGCAAATACGCCAGTTACTGTCAATAAAAAAATTTCAACTATCCAAAATGCGGCGCTGCGAAGATGTCTTGGGTTGGCCCCATCTACCCCCGTGCAGATTATTTATGTTTTGGCTAATGAACTTCCCCCTAAACAACGGGCTCTATTTTTGACTATGAGAGAATTGATCACACTAAAGTTTTATAACCTAAATTTGTATAATTTAATTGTTTTTACCCTGAAGTGAAATCCAGCTACAGCTTTGTATATTATAAATTTAAACAACTCTTCGATTAATTGAATTCAGACACTACTTTTGAAAATAAAGGCGTTATTGTAAGAACGAATCTCTTAAGTGACACCAAGCCTAATATTTCAAAAGAGGAAATTAGGGTTATATACAATCAAGAGATTAATGAGTACAAATGTGATGATTTTGTTGTTCTTGCTACTGATGCATCCATTGGAACTCATACTACAGGTGTTGCAGTTTACAATGTGTCTCATAATGAAAAGTTTTATTTTAGTATAGCCTTTAGATCGTCCAGCATGTTTGGTGAATTATGGGCCATTAAAAAGGCGTTGGATATTGCTATCGAGTCTCGGTTTGAAAAAATTGCCATCCTTACCGACAGTTTATCAGCTTGCAGATCACTTGGTAAGAATAATTCGTACGACTATTGTGTAGCTAGTATTTTCAGAAATGTACAAAAATCAAACATGATAAAATGCCACATAATTTGGACCCCAGCTCACTCCGGTATTTCTTTCAATGAGACAGTTGACGTTATGGCTAAAATTGCCACTGATGTTGGCGCACCCCTAATTGCCCCGCTCACACCTAAGGAAATGATTAATGGTGTTAAGAATCTGCTTTTTAACGAATTTCAAAATGAATATGCTGAAGCCTCCCTATCGAAGGGTAAACATTTTGCCACTATTTTTCCTAACATTCCGTCTAAGCCTTGGTACAAAAATGTCAATATGTCTGCTAAAAACGCGAAGATTGTCAATAGACTCATGTCAGGCCATACTTATGATAACGTGTACCTAAAAAGAATTGGTGCGAAGAAAACGGCCCAATGTGGCATCTGCAAAACTGAAGTTTCCGCCCAGCACATGATTTTTACTTGCTATAAAAACAGGAGTGTAAGAAGTAAATACAAAATTTTTGAGAAATTTCATAACATTATTGACCTGCTTAAAACAAATAATCTAAAATATATATTGGAACTTATTGACTTCATAAAAGTAACCAAAATTGATATTTAATGCTTTCTATCACATTCGATTTTGATTTCATCTATAGTATGCTGATTACATATATTGTTTGGTTTTTTAACCTATCGTTTTACCCATCATTTTTACAACGTTATTTGAATTGATATCTAATCATCTACGAATAATCTTTTCTGTTGTTTGGATATTAATATACACTCGTCTTTGTCCTTGGAACTTGTGGGAAACTTATCTCACCCACCACTTTAACACTTATTTGAATTTGGAAAAAAGAAATTTATGTAGATATAACATTTTTTAAATAAGAAAATAAATTTAAAAAAAAGGAAAAGATATAACACTTTTGTTGGAGAACCTGGCAATTTGCTCCTGGTAGCCTGCCATATACTACAAAACCCCAAAAAAAAAAAAATAACATGAATAGAAACTTTTCACAGCTACACTGGAATGAAACATTTTTTCATTACTTGAACCAGAATCGCAATCTGTGAAACTATGAAAATACGGTGTGAAAAGTTGCTATGAAAACGAAAATGAAACGTTTTTTTTTCACTTCACATTATCACAGAACCAGAATCGACCCCCTGGACTGTTAAGGTCACCTGTTGTGAAATCGCCTCGACAACAGAATACAAAAACGTGAAAAAAGTAACAGATAAAAAAGCTCCAATCAGGTTATTTGTAAATTCGTAGAAAAAAGAGAAAAGTATAGTGAATTTGATACTGTAATGTATTACTACTTACCAATTAACACAGCTAATAAAAATTTATTGCACTAGAAAAACGTATCAAAACAAAAACGACGACAAAATTTGAAGGAAAACGAGACAAAAAAAAATACCAAGGTAGGAAGAGTGCTCGAATTGATTTCTTTCCCAAACGAATTTAATTCGAACGAATTTTATTTTCAATATTGTAAGAATTATTCTTTTTAATTCGCAAATTTTATATATAGAAAAGGATAAAATCGGTATCATCATATCTCAGAAACTACGGTGGATAGACTAAAAATTCTAAAAGTATACGAATGCTTATAAAAAATAAGCCGACACGTGCTAGTACTTTTTCAATATGTGTACTTTCAGGCTTTGAAAGGGGATAAAAACTGAATTTTGGTACCTTTTTTGCAGACGAAATATCTTCTAAATTAGTGAATGTAGCAGAAAGCTTTTTAGGCGTTTTTTTCTTCTGTACAGAATCTCGAATAAGTTTTGACACTTTCTGAACATTTGCAGCTATAAGGGGTAAAATTTTACCCGTTTTCGGTACTTTTATGTTCATTATAATGTACAAATATACATACATGTAAAAATACTTTGCTTTTGCTTCAAACCGCTCAGTAGATAAGAAAAGAATATTAATGTTTTTTCGAAGGGCCCAAAATAGCTACTAAAAAGGGTAAATGCGGGAAAAGGTCTTAAAAGTTTAAAATTCCGGATAATTCATATAATTGAAACATTTTAAATCTGAGTTCATTATCATTTAGTG
Organism: Tachina grossa; assembly: GCA_949987645.1. Classification (NCBI taxonomy): domain Eukaryota; kingdom Metazoa; phylum Arthropoda; class Insecta; order Diptera; family Tachinidae; genus Tachina; species Tachina grossa. The sequence goes on from OX465275.1 coordinate 124,852,635, forward strand.
TGTTGCTAATCATTGGCATTAAAGGCTTAAAAAGTCCTTTTTTGAAAAAGCTACATTTTGGGAAAAGTACTTTTTTGAAAAATATACTTTTTGAATAAAGAACATACTTTCTGGAAAAGGTACTTTTTAGAAAATTTTTCTTTTTGAAGAGAATACTTTCTTAAGAAGGTACTTTTTAGAAAAAGGTACTTTGGAAAATCCCTTTTTAGCAAAAAAGTACTTCTAGGAAAAAGTACTTTTTAGAAGATACTACTTTTTAAAGGAAATACTTTCTGGTGAAAGTACTTTTAATAAAAAGTACTTTTAAGAAAATGCTACTTTTGAAGAAAGTACTTTCTGGTGAAGGTACATTTTAGAAAGTAGTACTTTTTGCAGAAAATAATTTCAGGAGAAGGTACTTTTTAGGAAATAGTACTTGATGAATAAAGCTCTATTTCGAAAAGGTACTTTAAAAAAACACCTTTTCTAAAAAGTACTTTCTTAAAAAAGAACTTTTTTCAAAATAGTACCTTTTCGAAATAGAGCTTTTTCCATCAAGTACTATTTTCTAAAAAGAAAGTACTTTCTGCAAGAAGTAATATTTTCTAAAAAGTACCTTCCCAGAAAGTACTTTCTTCAAAAAGTATTTTTTTCAAATAGTACCTTCTCCAGAAAGTACTTTCTGCAAAAAGTACTATTTTCTAAAAAGTACCTTCACCAGAAAGTACTTTCGTCAAAAGTACCTTTTTCTAAAAAGTATTTTTTATTAAAAGTACTGTCTCCAGAAAGTATTTTCTTTAAAAATTACTATTTTCTGAAAAGTACTTTTTCCTAGAAGTACCATTTTGCTAAAAAGGGATTTTCCAAAAAAGTACATTTTAAAAAAGTATTCTCTTCAAAAAGTACTTTTTTCTAAAAAGTACCTTTTCCAGAAAGTATTCTCTTCAAAAAGTTCATTTTTCAAAAAAGTACTTTCCCCAAGAAGTACTTTTTTTCTAAAAAGTACTTTCACCTAAATGTACCTTTTTAAAAAAGGACTTTTTAAGCCTTTAATGCCAATGATTAGCAACACACTATATGATAATGAACTCAGATTTAAAATGTTTCAATTATATGAATTATCCGGAATTTTAAACTTTTAAGACCTTTTCCCGCATTTACTTTTTAAGTAGCCCTTTTGGGCCCTTCGAAAAACATTAATATTCTTACCTCAGCTTCTACTGAGCGGTTTGAAGCAAAAGCAAAGTATTTTTACATGTATATTTGTACATTATAATTAACATAAAAGTAGCGAAAACAAATAAAATTTTACCCCTTATAGCGGCAAATGTTCCGAAAGTGTCAAAACTTATTTGAGATTCTGTACAGCTTTCTGCTACATTCACTAATTTAGAAGATATTTCGTGTGCAAAAAATGTACCAAAATTTAGTTTTTACCCCCTTTTAATCACTAACAGTACACATATTGAAAAAGTACTACACACGTGTCGGCTTATTTTTTATAGGCATTCGTATGCTTTTAGAATTTTTAGTCTATCCAACGTAGTTTCTGAGATATAGTGATATCGATTTTACCCTTTTTTGCCCTCTTTTACCCCTCTTCGAGTTCGAATTTCCGAAAATTCCTTCTAAGTGGTTCTATACATCGGAACAGGAATCTACGCACCGAATATCAGCTCTGTAGCTGTAGTAGTTTGCGCTTGGCGATGATATGTCAAAAAGAACTCAATTTGCCGCCTAACTTAAATATTTATACGAATAATTCTTTTGCATTCGTTCGTAAGAATTATAAAATAAAATTCGGAAAAGAATTCTATTTTGAATTCTAGGTTTTTTTCGTTCTTCTCGCAAACGAATTAAATCAACTTTTGTTTATTTTTTTCAATTGCGAGGAGAACGAAAAAAACAAAGAATTTAAAATAGAATTCTTTTCCGAATTTTATTTTTAAAATTTATAAAAATTGAATACATATGTATGTATATGTGAGAGCGCATAGAGAAAGGGACCTAAGGGTAAAAAAAAATCAATTTTCACTTTTTTTTATGTGGACAACATCTGAGCATCGAATGAGACCGATCCCATGCCCCAAAATGTTCCCTCCCAGAGATATGCGCGTTTTATGATGTGATGGTACACCAAAGATACACGTATTTAAATCTTTAAAATTGCTCTCCTGAACAAAACCGGTTTTTACCCTTAGGTCCCTTTCTGTTTTGCGCGTCACATATGGAAGTAATGATTTGAATAATGTTTTTCTCGTTTAGTAATAATGCATGAATGTAAGAACTTGTTTACAATTTTCGTACGCCATTTTGTTTTGTTTTTCTTTGTTAAGGCCGTGATACACTATCATACACAACCGTGCGTTTCATTGCCCATGATACAATTATACAAGGTACCATGGTAAAATTATACTAGGTACATGCACGACTACAACAAAATTACAACACCAAAAAACACATTCATTTTGTTGGTATAAACAAACGAATAATTGTCAGAAACAGATGCCTTTTGTTTTTAAAAATAACAATTACAGTGTAACTAAAGTACAATTGCAGACGCGGCATTCCTGCATGATTATAGTAATTCAGTGTTGCCAATCTTTGTGTAGTTAGACAGTGTGTAATTTCTACTCACATGTGTAGGCCATGTAATTAAATTCTTGTATAATCTGTGTGTAATTCTACTTTGGGTTCTATGTTTTATTTATTTTTGTTTTAATTTTAACCTACACAAAAGATGTGTAGTGTAATTTTCTTCGATGTGTAATTGGAGACACAGCGATGTGTAAATTCATTGGCAACACTGTAATCATTTTATTCACAAACATACACTAACATTTACGCGTGTGAAGAAATCGCACCGGAATCAAATCGATTGCTTCCACCTTTTACCCACAGTTGAAAAAAAAATGTAGTAGGAAAAAAAATATTGAATTTTGCAAAAAATGTAGCCAAAACCAATTTATTTCAACCCTGCTGAAATAATTCGTGGTGGATAAGAGAAATTCTGTTCCATTCCACATAATTTTTCCATACAGTGTTGCATTTAAACTGCGGTGAGAAACTACTAACTATCATATATGTCAAACAATTGTGTAAACAATTGAAGAAAAATATTTTGATTCTGAAAAAGTACGCTAATTAAATAAAATCAGTAAATTTCATGGTGTGAAAAAAATAAGACCAGTTTTGAATAGGTGAAAGAGCCCTCTAAACGGCTATAGGAATGTCATTCCTGGCATTTTAGCCATTTAGAGGGTATACCACCCTTAAGTAAAATTTCATACTAGGCCAAAATCAAAAGTGCGCCATTGAATAAAATCTGCAAATTTAATGGTGTGAAAAAAAGAAGACCAGTTTTGAATAGGTGAAAGAGCCTTCTAAACGGCTATAGGAATGTCATTCCTGGCATTTTAGCAATTTAGAGGGTATACCACCCTTAAGTAAAATTTCATACTAGGCCAAAATCAAAAGTGCGCCATTGAATAAAATCTGCAAATTTAATGGTGTGAAAAAAATAAGACCAGTTTTGAATAGGTGAAAGAGCCCTCTAAACGGCTATAGGAATGTCATTCCTGGCATTTTAGCCATTTAGAGGGTATACCACCCTTAAGTAAAATTTCATACTAGGCCAAAATCAAAAGTGCGCCATTGAATAAAATCTGTAAATTTAATGGTGTGAAAAAAAGAAGACCAATTTTGAATAGGTGAAAGAGTCCTCTAAACGGCTATAGGAATGTCATTCCTGGCATTTTAACCATTTAGAGGGTATACCACCCTTAAGTAAAATTTCATACTAGGCCAAAATCAAAAGTGCGCCATTGAATAAAATCTGCAAATTAAATGGTGTGAAAAAAAGAAGACCAGTTTTGAATAGGTGAAAGAGCCCTCTAAACGGCTATAGGAATGTCATTCCTGGCATTTTAGCCATTTAGAGGGTATACCACCCTTAAGTAAAATTTCATACTAGGCCAAAATCAAAAGTGCGCCATTGAATAAAATCTGCAAATTTAATGGTGTGAAAAAAAGAAGACCAGTTTTGAATACGTGAAAGAGCCCTCTAAACGGCTATAGGAATGTCATTCCTGGCATTTTAGCCATTTAGAGGGTATACCACCCTTAAGTAAAATTTCATACTAGGCCAAAATCAAAAGTGCGCCATTGAATAAAATCTGCAAATTTAATGGTATGAAAAAAAGAAGACCAGTTTTGAATAGGTGAAAGAGCCCTCTAAACGGCTATAGGAATGTCATTCCTGGCATTTTAGCCATTTAGAGGGTATACCACCCTTAAGTAAAATTTCATACTAGGCCAAAATCAAAAGTGCGCCATTGAATAAAATCTGTAAATTTAATGGTGTGAAAAAAAGAAGACCAGTTTTGAATAGGTGAAAGAGCCCTCTAAACGGCTATAGGCTGTTAAATTGAAAGCAATTTCAAAGCAAGCTGATTTGTTATGGTATATATTGCAAATTGAAAAAAAGCTGGATAGAGAATTTGAAATCGACCATACAAGAATATTATCAGTCAATTGACCGGTCATTTGATTAGAAGTCACGCAGGATATATTCATTATTACGTAGAACAAAGTTTCTCTCACGTTATTAAGGGCAAAATGTGATGGAAACTTTTGAATATTCATCATTGCGTAGGATTGAGTCACGCGTTTCACTCACATGCAAACTTCATATGTATGTATTTATACAACTTATTTTATAATTAGAAAATTATTTAGACACACATGTAACATAGTGTCTATACCTGATAAAAATTTATCAAAACAAATTACAGAAAAATAAAATAATATTTTATGCTGAAATTGAATCACGCGTTTCACTCACATGCGAAATTCATATGTATGTATTTATACAACTTATTTTATACATAGTGTGTCTATACCTGATAAAAATTTATCATAACAAATTGTCAAATTTTTGTTAATGCAAGCATACATGCGAAGACGTTGTGGTTTTTTTATTATGATAAATCATAATTTCTTCGTCGTCGTGCAATATTTCACTTCATATTTATTAAAAAGGGTTTATTTAGTAAAAACATCAATATTTTTCTTTATTTTAATATTTTTTCTTGAAAATTGTGTAAATATTTTATTTTTTACAAATAAATTAAAACGTCGCACAATTTGTTTACGTTTTTTATCAAAACAAAGTTGTCTGAGCTGAAGCTCTTGACAAAACCAACTATAAAAATCTTATAATGAAAAAAATGATTACAAGAGTGAAAACAAAAATTTATTTAATTAAAATAATTACATTTTTTTTTTCAATTAAATCAAAAGCAAAAATTTGTTAAATTAAAAAAACTATTCTGGTTGCTGTGGCTGCAGCTGTAGTTGTTGTGCCTGCAGCTGTTGTTACTGTTGCTGTGGCTGCAGCTGTTGTTGTTCTGGCTGCAGCTGTTGTTGTTCTGGCTGCAGCTGTTGTTGTTCTGGTTGCAGCTGTTGTTGCTGTGGCTGCAGCTGTTGTTTCTGTGGCTGCAGCTGTTGTTGCTGTGGTAGCAGCTGTTGCTGTGGTATCGGATGTTGTGACTGCTGCTGTTGTTGCTGTGGTATCAGCTGTTGTTGCAGCTGTTGTTGCGACTGTTGCTGTGGTAGCAGCTGTTGCTGTGGCTGCAGCTGTTGTTGCTGTGGCTGCAGCTGTTGTTGCAGTGGGTGCTGGTGTTGTAGCAGCTGTTGTTGTGGTTGCAGCTGTGGTAGCAGCTGTTGTTGCAGCTGTGGTAGCAGCTGTTGTTGCAGCTGTGGTAGCAGCTGTTGTTGCAGCTGTTGCTGTGGTAACAGCTGTTGTTGCTGTGGTAACAGCTGTTGTTGCAGCTGTTGCTGTTGCTGCAGCTGTTGTTGTTGCTGTTGCAGCTGTTGTTGTAGTTGTTGCAGCTGTTGTTGTTGGTTTTCAAACAACAATTTCAAATTTGCAATGTCTTGCGACACGTTAGAATGGTAGGGCATCTGAAATAATAAAAATTGTATGTTAATATGTTTTGTAACACAAATTTTTTTTGATTACCTGGTATGGGAGGGTATGTCCTTCAGCGTATCTTCCACGTCCGCGTCCACGTCCACGGCTACGTGTGCCGCCATCATGCCGTCCTCGGCTGCCTCTGCTCAAAACGTAGTCTATTAATTCCTGTAAATAGTTAATAAAATAAAATAGTAAATAATATGAATTAAAAAATAATTCAATTTTATGAATATAGGGGTTAGAACTTGGAAGTATAATAATTGAAATTTATTTGCTGGTGGTCAAGCATGTCTATATACTTACATATGTATTAGATTGGCGCTTCAACCAAATCATCAATCAGTAGAATTCAACCTGAAATTTTCTTCCTAATTTTGCACCAATGAAATATGTATATAGACATGCTTGACCACAAGCACTTCTGAAAATATTTCAAGAATTTGTTTGTTATACCTATAGTGTATTTTTGTATGAAAAACTTTGCAATAATGAGGTTTTCTCAAGGAACTCAATAAAACATACATTATATTAAGTTTTTCGTTGTAATGAAGTTTCAATGTGTTATGAAACACGTTAATTTGAAACTCTCGATAATTTGAACTCTCCCAGGACCCTTGAAAATAATTCAATAAACTGAAATAATAGATGAAATTGTGTCCCCTCGGTAATACAGGTGACCTTATCACTACAAAAGTACTGAATATTGGCCTACCAGAAACTTTTCGAGCGATATGAAAATTTGTTAACATAAATAAAGAGACATTTTTCATTATTTTCAAATGCACATACCAATACTTTTGTTAGCATAATATACATACATATCGCACTTAATCAACAAGAGGGTATTAACTCAAAATTTTCAATATTTCACTTTTTGCATGAAATCAACTAACAACATCAAAATCTATCTACTGTAAAAATTTCAACGTATTCCGATTACTCTTTCATCTCTGAAACCGCATTTGAGACCATTTTTGTGATTGTCTAATGACTACCTTTATGTCAAAAAAAGTTATTATTTTGAGTTAATACAGAAGTGGACATGGAAATGTATCTTATATTTTCCTAAGAAAATTTATTATTTTGATTTGAGCCTTTATTCAAGGTAAAAATAATAAATTCTCTACTGAAAATTTCGAGTTAATACCCTCTTGTTGATTGTGTGCGATATATACTCGTACATATGCTCGAATGGAACCTAGTACAACGCACACCTTTTCAAATTATTCGATTTGTATCATATGCATGATTATCTTTTAAAGAATGCAAGCTTTATTTTTTATTATAAAAATGCATTAAAAATTCCACAAAAAAATAAAAATAGTATATACGAACGTAAATTTATAAATATAACAGGAAATTTAATTCAATATGTTGTATAGGTATAACATTTCATAATAAATAACACACATAGTTATGTAAATGCCCCATCAAAAATTAGTTTATTTATTGGCCATAATTTCAAATTTAATGCCATGTTCGTATTTCTCCAATTCACTTATTAAACTGGTCTTGGAAAAAGCAGCACCAGGAGAAAGTACTCCACCGATACCAGGCATTTTGTTACTTTGTTTAAGTATTGTTGACGCGCAACAAAGCAAAGCAACACAAGTGGAACCATAGCCAGGATTAGGCCCACTTACTTTAACCATTAATGATTTCGTTGGTGGATCAGTGTATTGATCTGTAGGCTCTGCCAAACGTTCCGACTGCGGCCAACCCAAAGCTTTCATGACAATTGAGAAGGATGTTCTTTCCATGGCAGCTTCTGTCGGCCCGGAGAGAAAATTTTTTAGATACTTAAGTAGCAATCGACGACCAATGGAGAATTTGGTGAGAATGCCAAATAAAACCGCAAAGAATGCCACCAAAGAAGCCGTAAAATATGATCCAAGCGCTACGTAAGCATGCATTTGTATGGGTCGTTTACGCTCTTGTTCATAAAGGAAACGTTGGGAACGCATCACTACCGAACGATCAGAACCGGGAAATGGCAAACAAACACTGTTGACAATTTCAGAACGAAAGATGAGGGGGCGACGCTTGAGAACAGGTCGAAACTTGGGAAGTCTTTCACTGTATAATTGACTGCGTATTCCACGTAACACGCCGGAATGAGCCAAACCGTAAACAGCACTTTCCCAAGTACCATAATGAATACCAGAACCTCCCGTCGGGCCACCCTTAACGTGCGTTTTCAAGTAGGTTTCAACCGAATTTACTACACCATCAAAATTATTTTCGAAATATTGCCACAATAAATTCCAGCGGCTTTCAATTGTAGCGTTTTATAATTTTTCTTCACACTTCATTTTCTGGAATGGATAGAATAAATACTGACGCCATGATGAATTCCAGTGCTGCCACACGATCTACTAAGAACGAATGGAATAGAACCGATTTTCCCCACACATACACTGTAACAATAATAATATACTATAATTATTTTGCATATATATTGAAAATCCATGTGCAAATATAAAATAATTTAATTAATTTCATTATTTAAAGCTAATATATTCAAAAACTTGCATGTGCTGCAAACATTTTGTTTTCTGCATAATTTTTCACCTAATTGGTTGCAAATGTGCGTACTTGCTACTTTTTACACCATAATAGCAAAAAAAAAATATGTAGTACTAAGTACCAACATATGCAACCCTGAGTCCCGGTACGCTGTAAAAGTACGATTTCTTCACATCGATTGCAAATAGTGCGCTAGGTGTAAAATGTTGCCAATTATTTTTGTTTTGTAAGAAATGTAATACATATTTAACAATGTGTGGCAATATCATTCACAGATAGTAATGTATTCTATCTACGTATAAACGGTGAGTTCAGTATTTGCAAATAGTTGTATTTGCAAATAAGATTTGCGTATAAACGAGGTAATACATACATAAGTATGTACAAATAAAGTATTTCATGAAATATAAAAATGTAAATGTGTATATGTAATTATATGTATGCATATACTTAGATAGATTCAATATGCATAAGAAAATAGATCTAAATTGGTTTGCTAAGCTATGTAGATATAGTAATATATAGAAATACATACATATGTACTATGTAAGTAAATAAGCGCTTTTAAAGAGCATGGATTTGGTATAAATATGTATTTATGTATACCGAAACGGATTGTTTAATTTGATTTCTTATTATTGTTTTCTCAGTACATTTTGTAAAAATGTTAGAAAAGTAAGGAAGAAAACATGGCTCGTTGATAAGCACTCGGCATGTTAAGGTTCTCCGTCTGAGTTCGAGGGATGTCAATTTAAACTTTTTTTCTCAATATATAAACTCATGTTTTTGAAAAAGAAATTAATCAATGCATAAAATATTGAGTTTTTAAAGAAAAATAGCAACTATGTACATACAAGGAAACACCAAAAAACGTACATACACAGAGCTAATCATCAATCAAATCTTACCATTTTGATTGTTCTGAACTAGATTTTTCTAAACTCCAATAATTTTAAAATTTTTATTTTTATTTTTAGGTAACTGTAAATAATAATTTACAATTAACTTTGGTGGTATTGTTTCTTAAATATTAAATATTATAATATGTAATTTGGTATACAGAACGATACGAACTTTAGCCTAATCAAATAATTAATATAGAAATAACACTGTGTGACAAAAATTATTTAAATCGAAATATGTGCCTGGGACGTGTTACTGTTTTTCTGTTACACAGAAAAAACTAAATTTCGTTTTTAGTAAGCAAGTTCATTGAATCAGTAAATATTTTGTATGAATGTGTAATTATTGTTTGCTACCGGATTGCTTATGCGGTTGATTTAGACATTTCGGTCTGGGCATCATTTTGTACGGTTGCCAGATTTGTCGGCCTCGCTGGCATGCTGGCGTTCTGCTCCGACTTAGCTCGCCGTCTTGGGGGGTGTTCTTGCCGACATTCGGGCAATAAGCAACAATAAACAAAAAAAAATAATCATGCCAGCTGTGCTTGGTACGATGTAAAACCAAGAAAATGAAAGATGTGTTTGTAAATATATAAAATTTGGAGCCCGAAAGTGGAAGTTTTACTTGAAAAACAAACTGTTGATTAAAAAAAAAACGAAAAGATTTATACCACAAACCACGCATACTTACAAGTCTGCTCTCTCTCTCTCAACATAAAAGTTGAGTTAGCCGGTCTTTTTGGCCAACCGTGGCCTCCCTCCCTCTGAAATCCTACTGGATTTCACCATGGTAACCTGGCCTAAATTTTCATATAGGTTACCCCAAACCTTTATGATGGTTACTTACCACTAGTCCCTACAGCCTGAAAAAAAATTTACCTTAACCCATCATTTTGGGCAATGAAAAAATTCAATTCAGATTATACGAAATTTACATAACATTTTCTATTTATTTATACAAAGAAAACAAAATGTAATAAAGAAAACTGTTCAATACAAAATTATTTAAGATTTAAAATATTTTTTTTTCTTTGATTTAATAAAAAAAGGAAAATTTTCAAAAATCATAGAAAATGTAAAGTAAATTTTTCTAACAAAATGGTTTAAAAATGGTTTTCTTTCAATTTTCAAAATTCATAGAAAAAGGTAAAGTAAATTTTTCTAACAAATTGGTTTAAACATGGTTTTCTTTCAAAAATAATTAAGATTTCTATATAAACAAAAATTTTGATATTTCTAGCTTATAGGGTAAACACCTATCATTTTAAGCCAAAGGGCTTATTAAGGGGACTTGGGGGCAGGTTTGAGCTCGAATCTGCTCCTAACAAAGTGCAAAAAAAACTGGCACAAAACAAAACATATAAGTGTTTTCCCTATCATTCAAAAAGTTAAGAGGTTTATAAAAATTACAGCTAAAAATTGTTACAATTAAACTTTTATGCATATATATAAACAGAAAAACAATTAATCAAATTAATAAAAAAAAACTTAACTTGCTTTTGTCCTTCGTCCGTCCGTCCGTGTCTGATGACAGGTACCTGGCTCCTCCAGAAATGTTACGGCTTACTTTATGGTGAGTGCGGGTTTTTGGCCAGTTCCCTCGTTGAATGTGGCGTGTTGAAGGCGAGTTATGTTCTCTTAGGGCTTTTTCTTTAATTTACGCTTTAGAAAATTTTAACTTTTAACTTTTTTGATAAGTTTTAAGCTTTCTTTATTTAGTTTTAAGCTTTCGGCAATTTTTGTTTTGTATTTGTTGATTAGTTTTAAGAAAATATTTAATTTTTGTTGAACAATTTTCAGGTTTTATAAACTTTTTTTTTTGTTGTCTAGTTTTAGTTTATTTAATGTTAGCTTTCAATTTTAGGCATTTTTTATTTTTCCTCGAACCAGTTTTGAAGTGATTTAAAGTCTTGTTGCTTAGTTTTAAGTTTTATGCACCTTTTACTTCATTGATTAGTTTTAAGTGATTTTTTTTTATTTTTGTTATTTTGTAGTTTCAGAAAATTTCAGTTTAGTTGACTTGTTTTAAGTCGTAAAATTTTAATTTTTTGGTCTTAACCTTTTCTTCACTCCTTTTGCCATCTTTTTCTTTTAGGTTCTGTACAATTTTGCTTATTTTCTTCACCAACACTCGTAAAAATTTTCTTTTGTTTCAAATTGTTTTATTTATAACATATTTTAATTAAATTTCCTTTTTTTTTTTGTTAAATTATTTCACTGGGACTAAATCTTTTTGCTTTATACCACTCAAATGCCTTTTTCTTTAATATCTCTCCTCGCCAGCCACATCATCCTTCCTTCTTCGAGCCCAAATCGTAATTGAATTCCTCTTCTAATTTCTTCTTCGACCGTACCTACTATATCGTGCCCGCCAAAAATCGTCCGATCTCGTCCATCTTTTTTTCCCCTTCAAAGCTGTCTTTTCCCGAACTTTCCTGGCCATTTTCTTCTATTATTTTTTTTTATAAATAATTTTTTGTTTTTGTCCTTAAATTTGTTATTTTATTCAGCTGTTGCTATCAGCTGTTACCAAAGCCCGGTGACCAGCTGTTACCTCTGAGGTTGCCACTATCATGACCGCATTACCGACCCCAGAGTGCTGCCACAAATTCGGACCTACAAAGAAATTTGTAGATTCTGATAACAATTTTGTAAAAATGTAACTGGAAGATCATAACATTTAGCTGATTTTTTTCAAGAGTTAGTTTTCAAAATATGGCACCAAGTTGGCACTGCCAGCTGATACTATCTGCCACCACAGCTGATACTATCGGTTTACGTACAGAATTTTAAGCTTCAGAGGCCCATTCAATATCAATAATAAACATGCTGGTGTTGTGTGTTTGACGATACAAAATATTAAATTTGTTCTCTACTGTAAATTCATTCATACATATATTACAGGATGGGCCAAAAGAAACCAAGGGGTGTAAAAGTTTAATAACTTTTTTGTTTATTAACTTTTTTTATTTTTTCTTTCAGATTATATAACATACAAAATGGAAATTTTTTTACACTAAGTATGAAAAATGATGTCTCTTAAATGACCACCGTTTTCAGCTTCGCACTGATGGGCTCTTTTTAGAGCATTTTCCATAACATCTTTCAAAACTTGTGGCTGTAGCGTTCGAATTTCTGCAACAATGTTTGCCTTGAGTTCAAGGATTGTCTCTGGCTTGTTAACATACACTCGCTCCTTCAAAAAACCCCAAAGAAAATAGTCGGGTGCTGTCAAATCTGGCGATCGCGCTGGCCACATAATTTCCGAATTTCGAGAAATTATTCGCTCTCCAAAAATTTGACTTAAAAGTGCCATTGTGTCTCGGGCAGTATGGGCAGTGGCTCCGTCCTGCTGAAACCACATACCAGGTCTGTTTTCAAGAGCAGGCGTAAAAAATTTTCTATCATAAACCGATACCGTTCTCCATTTACGGTTACAGCACTTCCATCTTCATTCTCGAAGAAGTAGGGCCCAATGACATTTTCAGATGTGATCCCACACCATACTGTACACCTGATGGGGTGCAATTGGCGTTGATGAATGGCTCTTGGATTTTGAGAACCCCAGAACCTACAGTTCTGCTTATTAACAAAGCCATTCAAATGAAAATGAGCTTCATCACTCATAATCAAATTTTCATCTCTGGTTTAAATAATAAAATTCTATTGTTCTGGTTCTCTGTTCAGTTGTGAACCTCTCCATTATAAATTCTCCAAGTGTTGTCTATATAATCTGAAAGAAAAAATAAAAAAAATTAATAAACAAAAAAGTTATTAAACTTTTACACCCCTTGGTTTCTTTTGGCCCACCCTGTACATCTAAAATAAGGTCGTGTTTTTCGTGTCAATTTTGCTCAATACGAAACGAACCGAACACGCACGAAATTAGATTTTTTTTTGTCACGAACACTTTGTGTTGAGTTCGTCGCATTCGAAGTATCAAACTATTACAAACGCTTGTTGTTGCTGTGTTTAGAATTTATCTATTTTTTTTAAAGAAATGTTGATACATACATACATATATGTATGTATAGGTATATAAATATCTATAAGTAAATATAAATTCCTTTGCTATTGTATGGTATGTATTATGTATGTATATTAAAAAAATAAGCAAACCCTTGCTAAAGATCATGGATTTCTTATGAATATTTTAAAGTGGACAGACAAGATTATTTGTTTGAGGGTGTTTGATTGAGTGTTTGTCATTGCTGCGAGTATTTTCTTTCATTCATGTGGTTTTTGTTTTTTTTTCAACAACTAAGTAAAACGTACTTTTGCTTAATTAAAAGCAGAATTAGTTTGTACGTGCTGTTCTGTTCTGAATCAGCTGTTTTGTTTCTGTTGAATTAAAAATCTGTATGTGTGGTTAGTTTTTACTTTTTCGTTCTGTTCTGTTGCGGACGAATCTGTAGAAAATAGAATTCAACGTTAAGTGACAGCCAAAAGTGTGTATGTATTTGTGTGTTGTGATATTTTGTGTACAGGTGTAATCAATGCTACAGGTTGCCAGCTGATTTTTTTCACAGACAAAGTAATTGCAAAATATTTTATACAGAAAGGAACGGCACAGAACAGCAACAGAAAGTAAAGACTAATGAAGCCTTAAGCTGGTGTGGATTGCAGATGGGCAATCGGCAGGGATTAATCCCCTGGCTGAACGTACACACATACATATGTATGAAGGCACTGGGTAAAGTATTGAAATAAATATCCAGCGAAACAGGAATGCAAAAACGGAATTAAAACATTCTCATCACTGCATTTTTTTTTTTTTCATAAAACGAGTTGTATCTCCCAAGAACAATAACGATGCAGTAGTTCAGTGTTAGAGAGTACGCATGGACAATCGGAAGAGCATAGTTCGTATCCTAACCAAATTATAGTATTTTTTTGTATTTACGGAAAAACGTAATCGAATCTGCGAAATTGCATGGGTTCTAAGTAGGGTGATCGATTATTCGACTTTTTCCAGAAACCGGTTTTCGAATAGTTCGAATATTTGAAATTATAAAAAACCCGGTTTCGGTTTTTACAACTCAGGAAAACCGGTAAACCGGTTTTTTTAAAGTAAGAAAATTATTATACAAAAGTTTTGATTTTAAATTGCTTTATAAAAAAAGGGTTAACAGTTCATGTAAATACTATCAAACAATACAGAAATTAAAGGTAAAACATTAAAATTTACTTCATATATACTACGTTTATACGCACGGCTTATTCGCAAATAAAACTGTAAACTGTTGCCATATTATTCTGTTTATTGCGACTTACTAATTCAGAAAACTATTCACGATTAACTCACTATTTGCAAATAAAATGCTTAAGGTTGCCACACTTACAAATGTTTGCTAATAAAAAACAATAAATTGATAGAATATTGCAAAAAAAACGTTGATAAAAGAAAATAATGATAATAAAAACAAATAATTATTTGTTATTTTATACATTTACACATGTTTTTTGCAAATATAAGTAACATTTCTATAGAAGTGCTATCAAGTTTTTATGCATTTAAAATGCCGTATAAACAGTGAGTTATTTTATTTGCAAATATTTTTATTTGCAAATACTGCGCGCATAAACGTAGTATATCTCTATATAAAATATGAAGCAAAATGGCAACAAAACTAATAAACACTTTTTGCAACTGTATTTTGACATCCATTGCACACCATAAGGCCAATTAAATTCGCCTCTGCTATTACCTCATAAAATAATTTATCTTAAATTTCATGTTTCAGTAAATGTTGCCATGCTCTAAAAAAGCTTAGAGCTTTACACTAAAAATATACTTATGAAAATCAACAAAACATGCAAAATGTACAAATCGAAAAGTATTCGACTCAGCCGGTTTTTAGATTGTAAAAAAACCGGACTATTCGACATTCGAAAAATCAACCTTTTGAAAAAACCGACAACCGTATTTTGAAAAAACCAGATTTTAAGACCGGTTGAAAAACCGAGTCGATCACCCTAGTTCTAAGCACTCATTTCAATAATTAGGAGTTTTGTTAAATGTGAACCCATGCTCATCAATGACACGCCTGCGTTAAAATCTAACGTTCTGCACCTAAATTGAACCAATTCATTTTCAGAAGAACCCATGCATTAACTATTTCTTTTGCAAGTCTTTTTTGCTGGGTCCGAAAATAACTTAATTATTCGATTGCTAAATAAACTTATCTAAGGAGAAGTGTTGGTTTAAAAAAAAATTGGTAAATTTTATATCTAAAGCCATTTTGTGTTCCTGCATTTTATTGGTTTTTGTGCCAACTCATTGGTAGATCTGCAACCGTAATGTTTAAAAAGTTTTTATTAGATAATATCAAGTATTATAAGAACTTTCAACGGCACATAGTAGGCTAGTAGGTTATTTGCAACTTGACAAGCTACATAAGTACATATCGCTCATTTTTTAAAATAACGTCATATATCAAAAATGGGATTTTTGAGTTAATGATGCTAAATTAATCCTCATATTGATATTAGTATTGTGTAAAAATTTCATACAAATATCTTGTATACTTAACTATCGAGAGAAAAAAAATTATCGTTTTCCGTTAAGTTTTGTGTAAATTGAAAACTTTAAAGTTTAAAATAAACTTGTTTTTTTAATAAACGAGCGATTAGTATGACATTATATCTGTGGCAATAAGGAAAAAGTGTTTAAGTCGTATTTTACTGTTTTTCAGGAGAGCACTTTTAAGCGTTCAAGTCGATTTCCAGATTTTTTTCTTTTACAGTTAAATTGGGAAATTCTTTGTTCAACTTTATCTTTTTAAGCAACCATCGTTCTACACACTATAAGTAATATGTACATTTAAGTTGAAATATACCAAAGTATAATCTGAATTAAGCCATTATTCCAAATTAGATTAGAAGTCTAAAAATGATAAGTCGCGCTATAACTTGCTGAAAAATTACACAAATTTATTGAGATTTTGACCAGAGGTACTTTCGAATATTCAGATTACGGAAACACCATTAACTCAAAAGTTAAAGGGGCGGGGCTGCGCCCATAAACACTAAAAATTAAAAGTTGAGCTAAGGAGCTGAAATTTGATACACAAATAGGTCTAGATGAGAAACCAACTAGAAAAATCTGAAAACCAAAAAAGTTTATCGGGATGGGCGGGGCCACGCTAATATTGTTTGGTACTAAAACCTTAATATACAGCTTTTAACTCAAACTAATTTAGTGAAACCTTGCATACGCGTTGCACGTATACAATACTTTAAACTATCACCTTAAAAAGTGGGCGTGATCACTCTTATAAAATGTTAGCCTTGTGTTTAATCTACTTCAGTCTAGCATATTTTACTAGAAAATTAGCATGAGTTGTATGCGCTGCTCACAAAAAAATTGTGAGTTGAAAATAGTGGGAGAGATAGTGCTCATAAAATTTAATTCTCGCTAGAAATTTTATACATAAGTAAGTGCAGAGTAACCCAATAGGAAAATCTTAAAACCAAGAAGTTTTTTCCGGTATGCGGGGCTACGCCTTTAAAACTCCAATTCGCACTAGAGAGCTGAAATTAGATACACAAATAAATCTAGATCAGAGATCACTAAGTTAAATCTAAGAAACCTGAAGTTTCAACCAGAAGTCGGCAACAAGCACTTTAAATTCAAAATTAATATAAATTTTGTTGAATGAAGCCTTTCATACACATTGCATTTATCCAAAATAAAAATTTCCTATTTTGAAAAGTAGCTGTGACTTCACCCATAAATCTTAGCTTTTTCTTTCAGGTACTTTGGCTTAGCAGTTTTTAATTTAATACTCAGGTATTTCTTATTAACTTTTTAATACCAAACTTTGCATGAACCATAAGCAGTAGAAGATATAAAAGTCAGCGAGGCCAGGCCCATAAAAATTTTACGTAATATTATACTATAGAGAGCTGACATTTTGTAGACAAATAGTAATTGATTTACTCAATCAGAAAATCCAAAAATTAAAGCACCAGCTACCCTATTGAAACTTTGCATGCACATTGGGCATATCCTTTTGAATTGTGGGAGAATAATGCGTATTTGGTATTTTCTTTGTATTGAAAAAAATGTTGTCAAGTAAGCAGACTATCTAGAAATTGTATGACACCCGTACGATTACAAATTTATATAACGCATAGCATATTTCTGTGTTAGGTATTGTGCCAAACAAGAACTTGGTCAAAAGTTATATCTCACTACTTTTAATCGCCGAAATTTTTTATAGGAACTTGGCCTTTTTTCACATTTATGTTTTTGTGAGGATTTTCTCTACATTTTATGATTTGTGAAGGGTATATAAGATTCGGCACAGCCGAATATATCACTCTTACTTGTTTTTATTTGTATTAGAAAATAACAAACATTCAAACATTCAGTTTGAATTGGCTCAATATTTAACTTTGGCATTTCAATTAAATAAATTTATATACATATGTACGTATGTAAGTTAAGAACGATAGGTAGAATACCCTCACAGACAAACGATAACTATGTAGGTATAAGCAACGATTCATAACACAAACACTTTCTCTAAATTGTAAGATAATAAACCATGTTCAATCATAAGAAACAAAGACACTTTACCTAAATGTACTTGTAAATTGTAAACACATTATCTAAATGTTCTTTTGTAAACACCCTCAGAATAAAACATGATCAATCTTGTTTAAGAAAACAAAGAAAGAAGGTTTATCATGTTAAAATGTAGGTAACTGCCTACAATTATTTAGTTGATAAGATAGTATGTATTTTCTAGTATTTAAGCAACATATTTCAGAATTATAAGTTCAGTTAAGTATTAACATATGTATTAAGATTAACTCACTAGAGTTAAGAAAAAAAATAAATTAAATAAAAAAGACGCATAGACGTCTAAAAAATTTATTTTTTTAATTAACCAAAAAGTAAAAACTTTAATTGGCGATCCTGCCAGGAGTAGCATATACTTTGTTACTCTAAGAGAGCGGACCAAACCTCCTTGTCAAAAAAGGATTAAGTCACATAGTGAAAACAAAAAAGAAATTTTTTTAAATCCTCATAAAAAGGATTAAGTGAAAAGCAGTTACATAGTGAAGAAAATCTTTAAAACAATACTTTTAATGAAAAGATTCAGACAAAATATATTCGACAGCAATAGAGATTTGGAAAAGATGGCACAAACAGATTTGAGTCAAATCATCCAGCAAATGGCTAATTTGCAAGCAACACTAGAAAAAGTAATGGAAGAAAACGCGGCACTAAGAAGTAGACTCGACCAAATACCAACGAATCCGGCAGTAAATTATCCCCAAGCCGAAGCATTAGAACCAAGGACTGCCATCTACAATAATCCAAACGAAATAAATTTGGAAATCTTTAAAGCCCTATCCACATTTGACGGCACGCAAAACAAGTACCGTCTATGGCGAGAAGACGCAATGAGACTAATGGATAGCATCAGCCAACACTGTCATTCAAATCGATACGTAGAGGCCCTTTCAATAATTAAATCGAAAATAACCGGCCCTGCTGCCGACATTTTATTGAACCACAACACCATTTTTAATTTTGAGGCCATAATAAACAGATTGGACTACACATATTGTGACCAACGTCCACTGTATGTACTCAAAGATGAGTTAACTAAACTAACTCAAGGGAGAAAAACCTTATCCGAATTTCACGACGACGTAAGTAAAGCCCTAACTGTCGTCACAGCAAAAATATCCATGTCTGGAGACCCACCTGAATCCATAAAATGCATGACTGCACACGCTATGGAAGACGCAGTAAGGACATTTAAGAATGGAATTCATAATGAATTCATACGATCAACACTATATGGAAATCCCATTAGAGATTTGGAGCACGCCTATGCCATAGCACAGACAATTGAGCATGACAACACCCATAGGGACTTTCAACTAGGAAAGACATCTAATGCAAGCAGATTACAACCTCCAAAACATCACCAGAAAGACCAACTACAGTTCAACAAGCAAAATAACAACTTTAGACGTCCGTCGTACAAACCATTCAACTTACAACGACCGAATTGGCAACATCAGAATGTACCTAGACCAGAGCCAATGGATACATCTTCGGGCAACACCAAACAACTACCACAACAAGGTTTCCATAGTCAACCCTGGAAAAGAATGAGAGACCAAAGCGGTAATTTTCAACAACAATATAAAATACAGAGGAACAACCGAATACAAACAAATCATCAAGAAGACGATAATACCAGCACTACAGCACAAAAAGGTAGCAATTCATTTTCTAATAACAATATATATAAGAATTTAAGCTAATAGACGGGTTGTACTATATTTTTTTGAAAGATGAGGGTAACAAAGAATATAAAATTTTCATTGATTGCGGTGCAACCCATAACTATATTAATAAAAATTTAGTTTTAGGTAATAGAATTAAGACTAAACCATTTAGAATGATTACCATGCACGGTGAATCGATATTAAATTACAAACAAAAAATAAGTGTATTAAAGAAGGAATTAGAATTTTTTGAATTACAAACTAATGACGACTACGACTTAATGTTAGGAGTTGAGGGCATAACACAATTAGAAGCAGTCATAGACATTGGAAAAAAATTGTTTATAGTCCCCGAAAAAATACAAAAAATAAACTACTCCATAGGAGATAAAAAATACGAATTAGAGATTAACGAACTTATGAAACAAAATAATAAAATAGGACCTTTACCATTCACAACAGCCATAGAAGCTAGCATTAGAACAACAACTAAAGAACCAATCTGGACTAAACAATATCCAGGCAATTTAAATGATACCGAATTCGTGAATGAAGAAATAAAGAACCTACTAGAGCAAGGGATTATACAAAAAAGCTATAGCCCTTATAATTCACCAATGTTGACCGTACACAAGAAAGGATTAGACAAAAACGGGAAACCAAAACGACGAATGGTCATAGATTTTAGAAAACTTAATGAACATACTGTAACAGATAGATACATCATACCTGATGTCAATGTTACATTACAAAACTTAGGAAATGCCAAATACTTCACCACGCTAGATTTAGAATCTGGTTTTCACCAGATAAAAATAAAAAAGGAGGATAGAGAAAAAACAGCTTTTTGCGTTAGTGGAGGTAAATACGAATTTGTACGCATGCCTTTCGGTTTAAAAAACGCTCCATCTATTTTCCAACGTTGTGTAGATGACATACTTAGAGAATTCATAGGGAAATTCGTGTACGTCTACATCGACGATGTTTTAATTTTTTCATCTTCTTTAGAAGAACATATGAAACACATACACATGGTGTTTAATGCCTTAAATCAAGCCACTCTTAAAATTTCGGACGAAAAATCTAAATTTTTTATGACTGAAGTAGAATATCTAGGTCATATTATTAAACATAATAAAATAACAACAGACCCAGAGAAAATAAAAGCTATTGAGAAATTTCCCATTCCCACTACACTTAAGGATTTACGAGGTTTTCTAGGATTAACTGGATATTATAGGAGATTTGTACAAAATTATGCACAAATTACGAAACCATTAACGGTTCATTTAAAAGGAGAAAATGCCCATATAGGCAAGAATAAAAGTAATAACACAAAAATTTACTTAGATCAAGCAGCCATTGATGCTGTAGATACGTTAAAATCAAAACTGAAAGAACAGGTCGAATTATTTCAACCTGATTACGAAAAACCTTTTGAGCTTACTACAGATGCATCCAACATAGCTATTGGAGCAGTATTAAGCCAAAATAAGAACCCAATATATTTTTTATCTCGCACATTGAGTAGTACAGAACAAAACTATAGTACTAATGAGAAAGAATTATTGGCAATTATATGGTCATTACAGAAATTAAGAAATTACATTTATGGCATAGCCGATTTAACTATTTTTACTGACCACCAGTCACTCACCTACGCAATCTCCGAAAAAAATCCAAATCACAAACTAAAACGCTGGAAGTCTATCATAGAAGACTATGGCGCGAAAATCAAATATAAGCCAGGAACACAAAATGTTGTAGCTGACGCCTTGTCTCGACAAATAATCAATACTTCATCCATCGACACTACACATTCCGCCGAAAGTTCCGCTAGTGAGATAATAAAAACTGTTTCACAACCCTTTAATACATACGGCATACAACTAGAACTCGTACCAACACCAAACCTTACTGAAACAAGAACACGAACTATTTTTTCTAATAAAATACGTCATACTATCAATTTTATGAATAACGACGATCTTATAATCGAATTAAAGAAAATACTGCAGCCCAACAGAGTCATAGCTATACATATGAATACAGAAGACTTATACAAATGCGCAGAAATAATAAAACAAACATTTGTCGGTAATCATTTCATACATACGCCAAAGAAACTGAAAGATATAATAGACAGAAATGAACAACTTCATATAATAGAAGAAACCCACAATAGAGCCCATAGGAGCTTTAATAATATAACAAAAGAAATACTTGAAAAATATTATTGGCCAAGCATAAAGAAAGATGCCAAGCAATTTAATAACCATTGTTCCGCTTGTTTATTTGGACGTTATGAAAGAAATCCAACTAAAGAACCACTTCGCGATTCAGACATACCAACACAACCTAGGGAATACATACATGCAGATATTTACTACAATGATAAAGTCACTTATTTAGTAACCATAGATAAGTTTTCCAAATATATAGTCGCTCACGAACTTAGCACTAAAGCTAATATAGAGAATAAGATGGAAGAAATAATTACTAATAACTTTCCTGAATGCAAACGACTCATGACCGATAACGAAGCAAGTTTTATCACGCCAGCATTCAAACAGATGTGTATAAAGCATAATGTGCGAAAAATAGAGACACCAGTTCATCGCTCATCAGCAAACGGACAAGTAGAAAGAGCTCATAACTCTATAAGTGAGCTAACGCGTATCTTCAAAATAAAGAATTCATCTACAACAAAAGACGAAATATTCAAAGCCATCAAGGAGCTTAACAATTCAATACACTCCGTAACAGGATATAGGCCTAGGGAAGTATATTTTGGAACAATAAAATTTAACAAGGAAGAAATCATAAGAAAATTACGACAAGCATCAAATAAAGTATTAGAAAGACTGAATAAGAAAGCAAAACACCGAATATTTGAAGAAGGTACACAAATCCTGGTAAAAATCACAGGAATCAGAAACAAGAATTTGCCCAGATACAAAAAAGAAATTGTTAAGGAAGACCGTGGGGACATGATTTTAACTCAAGGAGGAAAAATTATACATAAAAATAATATAAAAAAGCAATAACTGAAATCGAAGACGTAACAAATAAAAAGTTTATTTTAACAAGAACAGATGACGTATTCCTATTTGACAAGTTCGCGTATTTATTCCATGTAACCAACTTAACAAGAATCTATACGACATATGAAGGAATACGTAACAAATATTCTTACTTTACCATAGAAGAACACATCTGGATAAAAAAAATAGATATATTAATTGACCAACTTAATCAACATAGAATTGAGAAACGAGGACTAAATTTCTTAGGATCCACACTGAAGTTTATCACTGGTATACCAGACCATGATGACGTAATTCAAATAGAAACGAAAATAAATGCCTTAATTGAAAATAATGAAAAACAAAAATTCATTAACTCCAGATTTGAAAAGTTACTGGATTCCATGCAAGGCCAAATGACAGAAAGCCACATCCTGCTCGAACAAATTCATGAACAACTATTAACATTAGTAAGAACTATAAACGCTGCTAAAAGTAACGAATATCTAGCAGAATCACTAAGCTTGGACGATGTAAAGGAAGTATCAGAACAGAAATTATCGTTCATACCAATTATAAATATATTGGAATATTCTGACATTTATATTGCAAGAAGTAATGACACCTTCATCAATATCTATAAGTATCCACTTATAAATAACTACTGCCAATTGTTTAAATTTACACCAATAAGTATTAAACATGGGAAAGTATCCACCGACAAAGAAATTGCTCTCTGCAATAATATTTATACGAGAGTAAATAACTGTAAAAATTACTTGAGCAAAAATATTTGTAAAATCAACAAAATAAATGATGACTGTATTAAACCATTAATAGAAAATAGGAAAGCTAAATGCATAATAATACAAGAATATAATTATCCGTTACTAGAAATAGACGAGGGATTCATTCTTTTGGACGGTACAAATACCGTAAACAACAAACTCGTAAAAGGAACTATATTAGTAAAATATACGGACAAAGTGATAATTAATAATATAACTTACATAAACATTCATAAAAGCATAATAGAAGCTGTACACGACAAACATAACGATGACTTAGAGATTATCAAAATAATGACATCCTCTTCAGAATTCGCATTCAGTAACATTGATTCATTAAAGAAATTTTTAATCCCAATAGAAAGACACCCTATCAAATATTTCTTATATATAACATTAATAATTATCACCATATTAATATCTATACATATTATACTGAAGGTAACAAGTATTATATAACCCTCAGGCAAATTAAAACACAAAAAATCTTCAGGCTTTATATAATAGAGAACTAGAAAAAATCAGACAAGAAATAAACATTAAATAAATATAAATCGGGACGATTCATTTTAAGTAAGGGGAGAGTTAAGAACGATAGGTAGAATACCCTCACAGACAAACGATAACTATGTAGGTATAAGCAACGATTCATAACACAAACACTTTCTCTAAATTGTAAGATAATAAACCATGTTCAATCATAAGAAACAAAGACACTTTACCTAAATGTACTTGTAAATTGTAAACACATTATCTAAATGTTCTTTTGTAAACACCCTCAGAATAAAACATGATCAATCTTGTTTAAGAAAACAAAGAAAGAAGGTTTATCATGTTAAAATGTAGGTAACTGCCTACAATTATTTAGTTGATAAGATAGTATGTATTTTCTAGTATTTAAGCAACATATTTCAGAATTATAAGTTCAGTTAAGTATTAACATATGTATTAAGATTAACTCACTAGAGTTAAGAAAAAAAATAAATTAAATAAAAAAGACGCATAGACGTCTAAAAAATTTATTTTTTTAATTAACCAAAAAGTAAAAACTTTAATTTGTATGTACTTAAAATCATGTATTATTAAGCCTAGTTTTTATTTATTTTAAATTTATTACAAATTTCGTACATGTGACACTGAGCTCCAATCTGTAATACGAGTATATATTTTACCACTTAATTGTAAATATTTATAATAATATTTTCTTTTTTAATTAATTTGTGTGTAAATTGAAAACTTTAAACTCGTTTTCTGGCAAACTGGTTTTTTTGAGTTATGACGTTGTTTGAATAAATGAACGATATTTATTGTTGAGTGGAACATACCACTTGTTTGCAAATAAAACAAGAAATGTTGTAAAATAATGTTAACGATCCAATGAAAAACTATAGATTTTTCGATTTCTTGGATTTTATTGAACTGCATTTCGAATTACATGAGGTTATTAAAAACAATTATGCAATTTATAAGCAGTTAAAAGGGGAGTTTTACGGTATTTATTACTAACTATGGAAACTGAAATAAAACCTATTCACTGACGCACTCACCTATTCACAGATGGAGCAACATAATAAAAAGTTTCTGCCTTGCAAAGTTTTCTTGCCTGATAATGTTTACGTGCACTTGCGGCCTTCGGCCGGGCTTAAGAATTTTCTAAACCATAATATTTCCCGACACGGCGCATCCTAATAAAGATTTTCTACCTTGCAAAGTTTTACTGCCTAATAACATTTATCTGCACTGCCGGCCTTCAGTCGCGCTTCTGCACTAAACTGCATTTAAACCCAAAATAAATTATTACCGAAGTTACCCTTTCAGTGTGTGGATGTTTTCACTTAATTGTTCATAAGCGGGCATTATTACAGTTGTCAACATGAACGTCACGTCAATGAAGTGGGCCTGTCTATCCGTTGTCGAAAACAACTGACTGCTATTGATGGTCTCATACAATTTTCTGGACCTTAGGGGACAGAAATAAACTGTCAATAGCACAAAATTTTTCTCGAGATCGAGTAGACAATCCCGAATTAGTAGACAATCCGCAACGTTTTGCTGTTCGCTAGCATCAATAACAAAGTCTTTGTTAGTTTCATCTTTTTGGACCTTTGTGTTTTGAATTTGTAAACCGCTAGTGGTCTTCTACGTTTCTACGATTTTTTGGCGTTGAATTTGTAATATGTAAATCACATTAATGACACTTGAAAAATCAATAGAAAACAAGATTAATACTCACTGTTTCTTCATCTGACAATGTTGTTATGCCTCCATTTGGTTTCTCATATTTTTGCAGGAATTTGCAATAATCAAACCACCATACTCTTGGCTGATATACATTATCAATACCAGCAGCAGAAGATTCTGATTGTTTTATCTTTTTTAATTCTCTTCTGTAGGACGATCGAATTGTATTTATTTTTTTCTTTACTTCTTCAAAAGTAGAATTTTTCTTATATTTTTTATATATATTTTTTATTTTTATAATATTTAATAGCTCCTCGTATGATTTTGTTTTGACATCGCGCATCATGTACTCTGGACTTGTTATATCCCAGAGACAACGTTGCATTTCATAGCAACATATAAATTCTTTCATGAAATCACTTTCTGCGTGCATGCTTAAAATAATTTGTGAATTCTACTAGATGTCTATGCTATAAAAAATTATCTTGACTGACGCTTTTTGGTATACACTATCAGTCAAAAACAAATATGGCCGCTGACTGTCACTCAACCACAAAAATTTCTGTGGTTGACTGTTGACTGACGAAATTCGTGTTCACACTATCGATCAAGCACAAATTTGAGCAAAACTGTCACTCATGCTCGATAGTGTGTACCCCACTTTACTATTCCTGAACAGCGCTTTAGAGATCTCTATCGGTTAAGCAAGGACGCAGCTCTTGCTCTACTAACACACATGTCCAAGGGGAGAAGAAATACATTTATCCCACAACCTGTAAGAATGTGTTCAGCCTTACATTTCTTTTCGAATGGCTCATTTTATAGGGATATTGGACAGGACTTCACTGCATCAGTAAGCAAAACTGTCGTTTGCCGCTGTGTAAATGAAATAGCCGAAATATTGGAAAAGAAGTTGATGCCAAAATGGATTAAGTTTCCAACACCTTCTCAATACGAATCCATAAAACAAAAGTAAATAATGTGTTTTAATAAATTTATGAAAAACATATGTACATTGGATGTACATAAATACATACATATGTATATAGTTATTCATGCATATAATTTTGCAGATTTTATGAAGAAACTGGATTTCCAGGTGTAATTGGTGCAATAGACTGTACACATGTACGTATTAGAAGACCGAAGCCCGACGTTGAAAGCTGCTACCTAAATAGAAAAGGCTTTCATTCGAAAAATGTTCAGCTCGTAGGTTAAGTGCAAATGTGTTTATACATATACATATGTATATAATAAGTGACATTTTTAACATCTTTAGATATGCGATTATAATTTGAAAATCCTTGGAGGATTTGCCAAATTTGGGGGAGCTACACACGATGCCTATATTTGGGAAGCCTCCCAAATCAATGTAATGTTACGACAGAGGTATGAAGCAGACAGGAACAATCATTCATGGCTATTGGGTATGTACAAATGCTAATTATATCTACATATGTATGTATGTATTTATCTATTTATCAATACAATTAATTTATTCAGGTTACCCTTATTCCGGATACCCTTTACGACCATGGCTTATAACACCGTATCGATCTACAAGTGAAGATGAAAGGTGTTTCAACAGAGTGCATGCTCAAGCCAGAAATTGTGTTGAGCGCTTAAATGGCGTATTAAAGTGTGTTTTCAGATGCCTACAGATTGGTTTAAATACCACCCCTCAAACTTCTGGCAAAATTATTAATGCCTGTACAGTGCTACACAATTTCAGGCTGGAGCACGGCATGCGTTCTGAAGAATACATAGTAGACTTAGGTAGTGAAAACAATATTTCTGCTCTTGAAGAATACGAGCAACCATTAAGGGAAGCCTCTCGCATTCGTGATATATTAAAATCTAGATTTTGCAACTCAAATTAAAATTTTGATTTTTATTATTTAAGTTATTATTACTATTATTTATTTTAGTTATTTCTATTACTAGTAGTTTTCAGTGAATCCAATACATATCACCCAAATACTCCTCGTCACAAAAAAGGTCCAAAAAAGTATCAAAATTTAAATCAAACACAAATTTCAAAACGAAATTATGGATAACCACTGTGAACAATACAACAACAATTTGTAATTTGAGCAGTTGTAATCTAAAACTAAAATAATAGCGGAATTCACGGTTGGCCTTGTAGATCTTTTACATCTTGTAGCTTTGGCAAATTGTTGTTGCTTTGCTTTAAATTTAACAAAACTTAAAAAAGCTACAATATGTAAAAGATCTACAAGGCCAACCGTGAATTTTGCTAATATAAGCAAATATAACAAACTAATTATTTAAACTTATTTTCTAATATATTTTCAATTTTATCTAGTTTTCCTAAAATAGTAATGTTCTGCTTTTCAACATAAGCTAGTTTTGCCATAAGCTGTTTATGTAACACCCTAGCTTCATCCAAGGCTTCCTTATATTTTGGTATGTTTGATGATGATGAGGATGGTGGTTCTTTATTCTTATTTTGGGCAGATTTGGATATTGATGGCACTGAAATCCGGGGAGTTGTTTTTGGTTTTTTAGCTGGCGACATATATATTTCTTCACCATCTAAAAATTCTAACGACAAGAATTCCTAAAAATGTTTTTAATCAATATAAAATTACTACACTTAAGTATGTGTGTTTTAATATTTCATTTTTATTTAACTTGTATCAAAATGAATTATATATTTTTAATATGCTTGAAATCTAATGATGTTTTGCCTTAGCAGCAACAAAAAGCATCTAGGTGTGATTAAGCACAACAAATAAATTTTTTAAATGTATAGTAGGATACTTACATACATATGTTCAATTTTAACAAAGTAAATTTACCTCAACAGATTCTTCTAATACGACATCAGTGGTATCATGTAATTCGACACCGGATTCTGGTGTATTTGCATCCCCGTCAACAGCATCTATTGTTATTATTTGTAGTATTTTCTCCTCTAGTGGGTTGAGATCACGGGGTACGTCTGCTCAGCTACCTCCTCCAGTTTGGTTCATAAATTTTCTCCTGCTGTTCACGCTTTTCTTAACACCGCATTTCAAATCTATCCAACACTAGCAAAAAAATAATACATTTCAAATACATTTATAGAGACATACATATGTACATACGTAAAACAAAATAAACTTACTTTTTTCCATTGATCCACTGTTTTTCCACTACCACCCAAAGAGTTTAAGGATGTTTTAAGTACTTCACATTTTTCTTTGTAATTGTGTTAGTGCCACTAAATTTTCCTTTGGCAAATTCTAAATTTGTGGCCATATACTCCACCAGCTTTTGCTTCTGTAATTTAGAAACTTTCCATTTTCTAAAATAAGTAATAATATGAGTATATAAATACATAAAAATATCAAATAAAATAAATAAATTAAGTAATAAAAAAATAAGCTTACCTTTTCCATTTTAAATTATTTTTTGAAACGTTTACTTTCCACATCAATTTAAATTGTGAGTCGTTTTGACAGCTCATGTGTAAAACTTCTCACATAATTTTCTTACAGAAACACTTTTATTCCCAAATTTCCAATAACTTACATCAAAAACGCTCAAATGACAGATAGTTCTCACAAAAATTAATTGCAGAAACACTTGCATGTTATAAACGGTTTTTTGTTTCAATTCACATAGTTTTTTCTTCATTTCCATCGTTTTATGTGAAAAATTTTTCGATGAGAGTTATAGAAACGAGCTACAGAACTGCGAAGAAATATTACAAAGATTTCGCGTAGACATTTGCAACTACGTTTATGTAATTTATTTCGATTAGAAAAAATATATACAAGATTTTATTATATACATAAATACACATATGTATATAATAAAATCTTGGAGTAATTATAGATCTTTTTTTGGGAAGGATATTCCAAAATGTAGCCCTGAATGTATGTAAATATGTCCATGCATATGGAAATATACATACATACAAACATACATGCATATGTATGTATGCATGTATGTATATAGTTGTATACATTTTTTCTAGTGATGACACTAAAATAATCGAAAGATGTTGAATGGAACAAAGTGAGATAGGAACATCTTTTGAAGATGTTGAAAGATGTTTAACATTCAGCCACAGAATACACAAAAGTGAAGAAAGTGACAGGTAAAAAAAGCTCCAATCAGGTTTTTGTTAATATTCGTGGAAAAAAGAGAAAAGCATAGTGTATTTGATACTGTTGTGGAGATGGCAACCCAGTGAAGAATTTGTGCTAATACCCTTTTCACACTCACTCACATCTTTGAGGAATGCGTGGAATATGTTGAAAATTGAAAAAACCTGTTCACATTACAACATCTTTCATCTGTCATGTATTATAATACTATTTTTACTAGTGTGAGCAACTAAAAATTAAATAATGAAATGCAAAAAATTCAGCAGAAATTGATGTAATTGCTGCTCCTGATGAGCAGTAACAAATAATGCTACAATGTGAAGAATTAGTTGAAATTATGCCAGCGGACAATGATAATGAAAAAATATTACAAACTTTATCCGCAAAGATTTCGCGTAGACATTTGCAACTACTTTTATGTAATTTATTTCGATTTGGAAAATATATAACAGATTTTATTATATGCATACATGTACATACATATGTATGTATATAATAAAATCTTAGAGTAATTACGGATCTTTTTTAAAGAGAAGGATATTCCAAAATGTAGCCTTGAATGTATGTAAATATGTCCATGCATATGGAAATATACATACATACAAACATACATGCATATGTATATATTTTTATAGTATGTATGCCTGTATGTATATAGTTGCATACATTTTTTCTAGTGATGACACTAAAATAATCGAAAGATGTTGAACGGAACAAAGTGAGATAGGAACATCTTTTAAAGATGTTGAACATTCAGCCCTGTATAATTCTTATGGGAAAATGTTATCATCTTGCCAAATTGATGAAAGATGTGAGTAAGTGTGAAAAGGCTATAAAACTGTTTTATATTTTGCCATTGTCATATTTATTTGTATACTTGTGTTATTAATTTTGCCTATTAAGTTGTGTTTGTGCAAATGTACATATATAAAATTTTTTGTCGTAGAATTTTCAAGAATGTTAACGGTTCAACTTTGTAAATAATTTTTTAGTAAGATTACATAGGATCGATACTTTTAAAATCATTCTGTGTCTAGACCCCGAGCAAAACACTAAAGAATAAACGCACGAATCGTGCCTACAACATATTTTGATAATAAATGCAATTAATAATAAAATAAAAGATCGTGGTTGTTTATTCCGGTTTTTTGACACAGGATCAGATCGTGGCAGACAGCCATCTTATTAACAAACTTTATTCTTTATTGCTGGGAATAGCCATTTGTGTGTTTCATCGTGTTTCATGGCTCAGTGTTCTGTGAAATTAATGTGAAAGTCAAGTAAATGACTGACAGTACAACTTTAAGGAAAGTCAGTCAGAGAATTAATAAAGGAGTTCCGCCAGTCAAGCTAAGTATATTTGAATTAAATATGAAACGCACACCACCGCCGCCAAAGCAAGGTCCAGTCCTAGAACAAAACATTGAAGTGTTGCCCGATAAGTCGCAAGAGACGCAGCGTCCTAACAAGGAGCTTGATGTTCTGTCAAGGGAATTCGGTAAGAAAATGGACGACATGCGTAATGAATTCAACAGACAACTACAAGCAATACAAGCTCTGATGATATCAAGTAATGAGCGTGTGCATAATAATATGAAGGAGTTAAAGAACCAAT
The DNA here is from genome assembly GCA_949987645.1 of Tachina grossa. Classification (NCBI taxonomy): domain Eukaryota; kingdom Metazoa; phylum Arthropoda; class Insecta; order Diptera; family Tachinidae; genus Tachina; species Tachina grossa. The sequence continues at coordinate 124,884,004 of OX465275.1, forward strand.
TAAAGTGTCAGCCTACTCCATCGCCGTCATCTTTGCCGACACAAACCCTACCGGTGTCATCTTTGCCGACACAAAATTTAGCGCCAACCTTACCGCCGTCATCTTTGCCGACATCAACTTTACCGCCGTCATCTTTGCCGACATCAACTTTACCGCCGTCATCTATGCCGACATCAACTTTTCCGCCGTCATCTTTGCCGACATCAACTTTACCGCCGTCATCTTTGCCGGCACAAACCCTACCGGTGTCATCTTTGCCGACACAAAATTTAGCGCCAACTTTTCCGCTGTCATATTTGCCGACAGCAGCCTTACCGCCATCAACATCGTTCCATGCTAATAGTTCTGCCGGTACGCAGAGTTCTTGTTCACGAAGTTCCACCATAACGCCAATTTTCGACTCTTCTGCACGCCTGCCGCCTCGCAATATTCTGCCAACATTGGATATTCAGCCGCCACGCAGATGCCAATGAATAATTTAGTGCCAACTAACGCAACTTTCGCCAGTGTCAATAGTGGAATTCAAGGTTTGCAAAATAAGAAAATTTACCCACTTCCTTCATTTTCAGGTCAGCCAGAAGAGTGGCAAACATTTATTGAAGCATAAAGGGTGTTTTTTATTGAGGTATAGAACTTTAAGTTGGCATCACTTTTTTAACTGGCGGCCATTTTGTCAGCTGTCAAGTGATTAATATTTAGTTTGGTTTGCCATTTCATCATGAACAGGTTGACAAAAGAACAACGCTTGCAAATCGTGCAAATTTATTTCGAAAATAATGGTTCAGTTCGCGAAGTTTACCGCAAGCTCCGTCCATTTTATGGTCGACATAATCGTCCATCAGAGCAATTAATTCGGTTAACCATGGATCGTTTTCGCACTACGCTTACTCTATGTGATAATACGCATCCGCAGAGACGTCGAACAGTGCGCACCGAAGAAACAATTGCCGCTGTAGAGCAAAGTGTTGAAGAGGACCCGAATGAATCGATTCGCCACCGTGCACAGCAATTGGAGCTTTGTCCATCAACTTTATGGAAGATTTTGCGCAAAAATCTTGGCTTGCGACCTTACAAGATCCAGCTTGTGCAAGAATTAAAGCCGCGAGACCATGCAATGCGTCGTGATTTTGGTGTATGGGCCGAAAATGAGATTGATCTCGATGCTGATTTTCATCGCAAAATTTTGTTCAGTGATGAGGCTCATTTTTGGTTGAATGGCTACGTCAACAAGCAAAATTGCCGCATTTGGAGTGAATAGAATCCACATGAGACCCTGGAGACGCCATTACATCCACAAAACCTGACTGTTTGGTGTGCTCTATGGGGTGGTGGAGTCATTGGGCCATACTTCTTCCGAAATAATGCTGGAGAGTCAGTTACCGTTAATGGAGACCAGTATAGAGCCATGATAACCGACTATTTTGTTCCCGAATTGGATGGCATGAATGTGGATGAGTTGTTGTTCCAACAAGACGGCGCTACATGCCACACAGCACACGTCACAATCGATTTATTGAAGGAAACATTCGATGAGCGCATAATTTCGCGGAATGGACCTGTCAATTGGCCACCAAGATCGTGTGATTTGACACCATTGGATTATTTTCTTTGGGGATATGTGAAGTCGCTCGTCTACGCCAACAAACCAAAAACGTTAGGGGACTTGGAAGCCAACATTCGTGGCGTTATTGCCAACATACGGCCCCATATGCTCGAAAAAGTGGTTGAAAATTGGACCTGTAGAGTTGGCCTTATTCGAGCCAGCCGCGGCGGCCACATGCCCGAAATCATATTTAAACATTAATGGCATAAAATTATCCTTCCAATAAAGCCAAATTGATGGACATTAAAACGATTTTCTTGTGTTTTATTTCAATTCGAAGTTCTATACCTCTAAAAAAACACCCGTTATAAGAGTAAAACAAGAGAATTTCAATATTCAAATCTACATAACATAATGAGAATACGAGATGCTTTGAGTGGTCGCGCCAAAGCAACCGTAGAAGCCTTATTAACAAATTCTGCCAATGTCAATGCCGTGCTAGAAATTTTAGAGCAAAACTATGGGAGACGAGAACAACTCATCAAAAGTCAAATAGAAAAGGTACGTGCAATTGCGCCTGTAGCAGAAGGTGATTTAGAAGGGCTTATTGTGTTTGCAAATAAAATAACCAACATGTCGACGTTTCTGCAAAATGCCAAAGGAGCCCATCATCTGTCAAACCCAATGCTTCTAAATGAGTTAGTAATAAAGCTGCCGATATGTCGTCAAATGCAATGGGCTGAAACTTGTCTAACTCTAGGTAGTGCTCCTACAATTGTACATTTCAGCCAGTGGTTAAATGCCCTTCGCAAAATTGCTAGCGCCGTTACAGACACAATGTCAAGCAGCAGTGTAAGTACAAGCATGCTAAAGAAGCAACAATATACAACTGCAACAACTGGGGGACGAAGACGCGTAAATTTGTGTGTGTTATTTGTGAAAACCAGTGTGCATCGCTTGAACATTGTCGTGCATTTAATAATATGTCATGTAATGAACTCTGGCACAAAGTCAAAGAGCTTAAAATCTGTTTTTCATGTCTTAAAAAGGGACACAGAGTATCTACATGTTTTACCAAGAATAAGTGTGGTTTAAATAATTGCAACAAACTTCATCATCGTCTTTTGCATGATAAACGTATGAGAAATGAAACGAATGAAAATTCCGGTCCAACAGTTTCCACTGAAAATATATGCAATACGGTCGGACGAAATTGTCACCTGAACGAAACTCACGTCAAGGTAGTGTACTTTTTAAAATTATACCCGTAAAACGGTATGGACACTCTACAGAGATTTCAACGTACGCTTTTATTGATGATGGATCAGACACCACTATACCAGATGAAGAAATTGCCCACCAACTTGGAGCTTCCGGCAGAAAGACCAACTTAGAAGTTCAGTGGTTTACTCAATTTGCAATCTCTGAGCCCACTGAAGTCATTGATGTTACCATTAGTGGGGTTCATGAGGGTGCTGAAAAATATAATATCTCCAAGGTTTTTACGTCTAAAAACATGTCCCTACCTAGCCAAAGCTATTGCCGCAGTAAGTACGAAAATACACATCTAAAAAATTTGCCAATCATGGAGTATAAGAATATTCAGCCAAAAATGATAATAAGTCTGGCTCATGCCTTTTTAATAGCGCCAATAGAAGTGCCAAACGCGCCAGTAAGTGAAGGTCTTACTACGGTAAGAGCAAGATTAGGTTGGATGGTTTATGGGCTAATTAGAAATTACGAAAATAGAAATGTCTGTCATTTGTTACACGTCAAGAGAATAGAAAATGAAGATATAGAAAAATTGCTAACTTCATATTTTGGAATGGAAACGTTTGGGGTGAAACCGACTAATGAAGTCGTAATTACTAAAGAAGATGCTAGAGCCTTATCCGTTATGAAAACATCAACCGTAAGGTCTGGAGGTCGTTTTGTTACGTCGTTATTATGGAAAGAAAATTTCAGTGGTTTTCCCGAAAGTTTTGATATGGCATATAAACGTCTTCAAGGTGTAGAAAGAAAGATGCAGCGTGACAACAAGTATGCTCACGAATATAAAGAAAAAATTGATAGCTATATAACCAAAGGTTATGCTCGCCGTTTAACGCCAAGTGAAAGAAATGTCTTATCAACAAAATCGTTTTATTTGCCGCATTTTGCAGTGCATAACCCTAACAAAGATGGTTTACGACTTGTGTTTGATGCAGCAGCAGAAGTAGATAGCATGTCGCTCAACAAAGCTTTGATCGCTGGTCCAGATCTCAACCAAGCGCTTATCGCCATTTTATTTAAATTTCGCCAAGCTCCAATTGCCGTATGTGGTGACATCGCCGAAATGTTTCACCAAATTGGTATAATTAAAGAAGATCAAGCCAGTCTAAAATTTCTTTGGAGAAACGGTGCTCCAAGTAAGCCAGTTGAAGTATTTGTTATGCAAAGGTTAATATTCGGCGCAACATGCTCACCGAGCATAGCTCAATTCGTTAAAAATATGAACGCCAAGCTGTTTGAGTCAAGTTATCCCCGAGCTGTGCAAGGTATTGTAGAACGTCATTATGTCGACGACTATGTCGACTGCTTTAATACTGAAATTGAAGCCCCTAAAGTCCTAAAAGAGGTTATTGAGATACACAAACACGCCGGATTTAAATTACGAAATATTTCATCTAATTCAGACTTTGTAAGTAAACAGTGTGGCAGCTCCAGTAGCGGTGAAAAGTCATTAAAACTGGAAGGTGACAGTGATCGCGTCCTCGGAATGCATTGGCTTACAAAACAAGATGTATTTACCTTCAGCCTTAGATTACATCGTGTTCCACAAACGATATTAAACATGGAAAAAGTTCCCACGAAACGTGAAATGCTAAGCGTCACTATGTCAGTATTCGATCCATTTGGTTCTTTAGGAAATTTTATGATCTCAATTAAATTATTGATGCAGTCAACGTGGAAATTAGGACTAAATTGGGATCAAGAGATACCAGACAGTTTATATGGCAGATGGAAAAAGTGGATGAAGGAATTGCCCAAAGTGCAACAATTAAAAGTGCCTCTTTGTTACATAAATTCCTTCGAGACAACAGAAGTACAATTACATGTGTTCGCCGACGCAAGTGAAGAAGCTTTAGCAGTGGTGGCATACTGGTGAGAAGAAATCAAAGGTAGGGTACAGATGTCATTCGTTTGCGCTAAAACTAGTTGCGCTCCAACACGTTATCATACTGTACCAAAACTTGAACTTCAAGCAGCAACAATGGCCGTGCGGCTGAAAAACAGTATTATCAAATGTCACACTATTCAAGTCAAAGAATGTTTCTTTTGGAGTGACTCAACAACCGAAATAAGGTGGATTCGAGGCGATCACACAAAATATAAGCAGTATGTGGCTAATCGAGTTGCAGAAATTGTTGAGAGCAGTGAGATTACACAATGGCGATGGTGTCCAAGAAAACTGAATCCTGCCGACGATGGTACTAGAGCATAACCCTATATAACCCTAACTCTACATGGATAGCCGGTCCATCATTTTTATTAAATCCCGAGTCGCAGTGGCCAGACCAAAATGAAATGACTAATAGTCCTGATACATGCCTTGATGAGCTGAAAGCTAAACGCAACGTTTTTCTTGTTATACAAGTGAGTATATTTGAGAATGCTATTAACCGTTTTTCAAATTACCGTAGGCTTAAACGCGCTATAAGTTGGATTTTGCGCTATGTGAAAAATCTCTTGAGAAAGTCGAAACGTATGGAATTATTTAGAGGAGAACTTTCAGCCGAAGAAGAAAAGTGTGCAGAAATATTTATTTGCCGATACGCTCAAAAATCTAGTTTCGCCAACGATTACGCTATACTTAAACAACAAGGCCGCATTTCAAAATCGAGTGCGTTGTCGCAACTGAACCCTTATATGGATGATGAAGGTATCATACGAGTCAGTGGTCGAATACAGAATGCCGTATTCAAATCAGTTGAATCGTGTCGCCCCATAATTTTGCCCAAACAACACAAAATTACACGATTAATCACCAGTTGGTATCATAGCCGATTTTGCCACATAAACAGAGGTGTGGTAATAAATGAAATACGCCGTCGTTTTTGGATACCGTCCATTCGTGAAGTTCTAAGTAGTGTGGAGTCAAGCTGTCAGGCTTGTAAATTGAGAAAAGCCAAGCCGTTTCAGCCGCAAATAAGACTGTTACCAATGGATCGAACTACTCCATTTGTACGTCCTTTCTCGTATACAGGTGTCGATTTCTTTGGCCCTTTGGTGGTAACCATCCGAAGAAGAAAAGAAAAACGTTGGGTCGCCCTGTTCACCTGCCTTTCTGTTCGTGCTGTTCATCTAGAATTGGCAGCCGACTTGTCCAGCGACGCATTTATTTTATGCTTACGAAATTTTATTAATAGACGTGGAGTGCCTGTTCAAATTCGCAGCGACAACGGTACAAACTTTGTGGGTGTTGCCAAAGAGCTAGGAAATGCAACGGATTTTCTTGATCACAATAAAATAACAGAGCATTTAGCGCCACTTGGAGTCAAATGGATATTTAATACGCCAGCCAATCCCAGTAAAGGAGGTGCATGGGAACGTCTTGTCCAAAGCATCAAAAGAGCCCTCTATGCCATGTTAAAGGAAAGTGCTCCACGCGTTGAAACGCTATATAGTTTGCTTCTGGAGGCAGAAAATATCGTGAATTCTCGCCCACTTACTCATTTGCCAATATCTCCTGACGAACCAGAACCATTAACGCCAAACCATTTCCTGCTCGGATGTACGAACTCAACGCAAACACCGGCACAATATGAGCCCAAACTGAATTGTCTTCGTAAGCAATGGCGGGTGGCCCAGAACTTAAAAAATGGTTGGTGGCGACAGTGGCTCCGAGAGTATCTACCTGAGCTCACCCGACGTACGAAATGGTGTCTGCCAATAAAACCAATGTGTATAGGAAGTCTCGTTTTTATATGTGATCCTAACTCGCCCAGGTCTTCATGGCGTCGTGGCAAAGTTATTGAATTGTTTAAAGGAAAAGATGGTACAGTGCGGTCAGCCAACGTCCAAACGACTACTAGTATACTAAAAAGACCAGTCTCAAAATTAGCGGTTTTAGATGTCGATGAAGCAGGTGGTGAGTCCTCCTCCACTGTATCGGCTCACGGGGGTGGGGATGTTGTGGAGATGGCAACCCAGTGAAGAATTTGTGCTAAAACTGTTTTATATTTTGCCATTGTCATATTTATTTGTATACTTGTGTTATTAATTTTGCCTATTAAGTTGTGTTTGTGCAAATGTACATATATAAAATTTTTTGTCGTAGAATTTTCAAGAATGTTAACGGTTCAACTTTGTAAATAATTTTTTAGTAAGATTACATAGGATCGATACTTTTAAAATCATTCTGTGTCTAGACCCCGAGCAAAACACTAAAGAATAAACGCACGAATCGTGCCTACAACATATTTTGATAATAAATGCAATTAATAATAAAATAAAAGATCGTGGTTGTTTATTCCGGCTTTTTGACACAGGATCAGATCGTGGCAGACAGCCATCTTATTAACAGATACTGTAATGTATTACTACTTACCAATTAACACAGCTAATAAAAATTTATTGCACTAGAAAGACGTAGCAAAACAAAAACGAAGTCAAAATTTGAGGGAAAACGAGACAAACAGAAAAATACCCGTATCTTCCGTCTCGTGACACTTCTGATGTTTTGTGATTCAGCCCTGTATAATTCTTATGGGAAGATGTTATCATCTTGCCAAATTGATGAAAGATGTGAGTAAGTGTGAAAAGGCTATTAAAGCAGCTCTGGGTTGAGGGACATCTCTCTCGTCATCGTAATTATTTCTTAAGCGGGTGCTAGACACATCAATATTCAGCTTCAATATGTGTAGTTGTGTGCGTTTTTTTTTATAAAAAATATTCACACTAATAGTATATGTGTGACTATTTTTGGTAAACAAACGCACACGACCACATATATTGAAGCTGAATATTGATGTGTCTGGCACTCGCTGTAAGCGAGAGTTTTTCGTCTCGCTCGCACTGGTTGACTGATCTGCCACGGATAACCGTATAGTCTTGCGGTTTTTTGTGGAATTTCCTTAACAACCACGTTGCCTACTTCCTATGTGAAGGCATAGGTCGTGTAAAGTCAGTCACAAAACCTTTTAAAATACGGTTAATACCATCTTGGGAATATGGTCTAGTTACTGGTGTTGCACACACCATATACAAATTTACTTTGTATAATATGTATAAATAAATAAATAATTTTTTTTAAAAAAGGCTATATTTAAAAATGTTCGTTTAGCGCAAAATAAAGTCAAATTTTTCGAATAAGCGCGAAAAGGGGTTAGTTTTAAAATGTTTCTGTTGTAAATCAAAACATCAAAATTATTTTTTAAAAGTAACTTATTAAAAATAAATAACTATCATGAGATCAACAAATACATAGCTTGAGATTTTATATTACATATTACATTTCAATTAGGTACGGTCGTTTTTTTTTGAGATCTCTGTCCTCTGAAAAAATATGCGTCCGGGAAAGTCCTACTTTTAAGGATATTTTTCCTTTCACATTGCTTGAAAAATGGTATTTATTAAAAACCAAGCTATGTTATAAATAACACTATCCATGAGGCTTGTGCTTTGATATGAGTATTTTAAGACGTAGAATTATTAAGATGTATACATCTTAATAATTCTATATATTCTAATAATTCTATAATATATTTAACCCTTAAATGCACACGGTCTTGTATCTTTATGAAAAAAATATATTGTATTTAAATAAGCACAAAACTAAAAACTGTATTTTTATTTTTTTAATTTTTTGTTTTTTTTTGTAATTTTATTAAAGAAAAACTGGTTGTATCTTAAAAGATACACTGCGCACTCCACACAGAAAGAGAAACGTACAAAAAATTAATGATTTTTTTAAGTGAAGTTTATCTTTAATAGGAAAAAAATTAAAAATGATTGTAATTGTAAAAAATGTAATTCAAATTCATTTAATTAAACTAAAATTAATAGAATTGGGGGTCTTTATTATTTTTTTTATTTTTTTTCTTATTTTTTTTTTAATTAAATTTTCTATTTTTAATTATAATTAAATCTCATATATTTATTTAATACTATGATATAAAAAAAATTAATGTACATTTCCTTCAAATATTATATTTATTGGTTATGATATTGAAGAAAACAGTTTCTTTCAAATGTCAAACATAAATTTAGCTCACACTTGCTGCAAAACATATTTGTCCTGTGCAACCTGGCATTTTACATCTTCCTTTTTTACTGACCACGGTCCAGTGTTGGGTGCCATCTAATCTCACATCTTTCGGAGGAGGAGTCTGTGAATTTGGCTTATGCGTTTTCTGCTGTATTTTTTGTATCAAGGTTCGGACGCCCACGTAACAAGGTCTCTCTGGATTTATTTTTATAGCCGAAAAGTGAGTCAGCAACTTCGAGCTTAAAATCTATCAGCCTTTGGTTTTTTATGTCTGGAGAGTCCTTGTTAATTCTTTTGAATAGAGCCCAGGCATTGATACAAGTCATATATAATAAGTGATAAAATAGTCTATTTGTCCATTTTCTACTCTTCATGGTAATTTTGTGGCGACTTAGAGAACTGTCCATTAGATCAACACCTCCCATATTGGCATTATAGTCCTTCACAATCTGTGGGCAAGCAACGGTTTTAATTTTGTTCTGCGTTTTATCATATCTTCGAACAGATATGTATTCATCTGTTTCATTTCAGTTTAATACTGTCTTTGTTCCTACGTACGTTGATACCAGATTTACAACTCTGGTGTCTTTCCAAGAAATAGAGGTTATATCAATTCCGTACACACTGGCTATAAATCCCTGGCTTGTTCCACGCTCAAATTTCATCATAGCTTTTTCTTCAGGAAGCTTACAGTTTTTAATTCTATTTCGGCGAATTGTACCAACAGATAGAATTCCCTGGGCTCTAAGATATATAAGTAAGGGAATAGTAGTGTAATAATTATCGAAGTATATAATATAATTTTTAAATTTAGGGGCTTCCCGAACTAACCTGACTACAATATTTGCAGAAGCTTGAAGACTGGGTTCTTCTGGACGAATGTTCTCACTAGCTCCCGTATAAATTTCAAATTTATACGCAAAACCTTTAGTATCGCATAAAACCAAAAATTTTAACCCCCACTTTTTAGGTTTGTTTGGCAAATATTGTCTCATATATGCATGCATTTTAGTCGAACACATTTGCTCATCGACAGACAATCTTTCCATTTTAGGTATAGTACCAAATGTGGTATTAAGTGTGTCTTCAACGGGCCTAATAAGATAAAGTCTGTCACGATTCGGATCGCCGCGTAATGGCTGTTTTTCTTTGTCGTTAAAGTGTAGATATTGTCTAATTTTTTCAAATCGATTTTGGGACATTTATTTCGTGATAACATCTACTGATCGATCATTATTATTTGACCATTAGTCTCTCGAGTTTGGTAGGTTGAAATATGTCATATAATATAAAATACCAATAAATTTTCGCAATTCTAAAACATTGAAGGAAAATCTTTCATCTATTCCACCATATCGCAAAGTTTCCTCAACTATAAAATTTTCCAATATCTCAGGAAATAAGTAACGCCAAACTTGATAAGGAGTAACTAATGATTTGATATCATCAGGCAGAGAGCTATCGCCTTTAAACTCTACTTCCTGATTGACGAATTGCATATTACCCTGTTTCCGTATAATTTTTTTAAATGCAGCAGATTTTGGATCGAAAGACACATTTTGAAATTTTGAGGAAAGTAAATCAAATGACTTGATGGTAAGTCCCGTGAGTGAGGGAACTGATTAGCTGGCGACTCTTGTAAAATCGCAGTTGGGGTACTGGAAGTAGTAGGGTTAGGTAATGAACCACTGTTGGAAACAGGGGATTGGTGCTGGGGAGTCAGAAGTACAAAATTGTACTAGACCAGAAGACAGAATGGTACTAGACTTAGCAAGATCTGAGCGCGCAGCCACAGGAGATTGCATAGGGCTTGAGGACACATTATCGTCTTTCATCAATGCAATAAACGAGTCATGAACTGAAGCATTTATATCAACGCTAATTTCAGATTCTTCGTCCGGATCAGTATCATTATCAATAAGGACAATATTTTTAGTGAACACTATTTTTGGAATGTCAATTTCATCATCACTACTTCCATCAGTGCTGTCATATGGAAATTCTTCGCTATTGCAAAGAATTTTATGTATTTCATCTTTTGTCATTTTGGATCTACCAGTACGTCTAAATGCATTCATATTTATATTTGCAATTATTATTAGAATAAAATAAAATTTTACGTAGCGAGCGAAAAGAACTTGTCGTGTCAAATGACTAAAGGCCCAACTATAATATGAATAAGCTAGCTTAAGCAACTGTGCGGTTACATATAAAACGCATGTGGCAAACTATAATGTACTTAACAAACTTTTCGTCAAGTTTCGTCAAATGTCATTTGCTTAAGTAAAGTGCCAAACTGAACGCACATTCCGTAAGGAAACACTGTTTGTGCATTTTTTTAACTGAAGCAGCAGCAGAAAATATTCATTGATTTTAAATATTTTTTATTGTTGCTTATTTTAAACTCGGAAAATAAAGCAAAACTTTTGTTTGTTTTACAATACACATATACACACATACACATGTATATTCACTATTGTACTTTTTAGTAGGCAAAACAAATAAAACAAGTAATAAGGTGATGGATATATTTATATGTGAATTTCTAATAGATTAGGACATTCTTTCAAGTTATTTTGATTAAATTGCATTCATTTAGGAGTTATGAGAAGAAACAAAATTACTACAAAATTATTGACAATACCTAGATGTGCAGCTGTGGCTAAAGAATACTTAAGTGCATGTAAGTACATTGTGGCCACCTAAAAGTCAAATCTGAATTGTTTAAGCATTTGACAGACTTATCGTTCAATTCTGACATTAGCTTAAGCCAGCTTATTCATATTATAGTTGGGCCTTAAACAAGAATAAAACACACAAGCAGCTTGTGCACCAGCAACACGTTTCTCTTTTCAATACAAACAGCGTTCAATACAAACAGCGTACATGAAACAACAACAGCCTAGATTCCTAATTGGTGTGGAATGCGCAATGTATCTTATAAGATACAACCACTATATACGATTTTCTGACGAAAATATAAATCAGACCGTATTGAAAATTTTTTTATAGTTAGAAAACACTATTTTAGTTGACATATATTTTTGTGGAGTAAATTCGTGAAAAAAAAGCAAATTAAAGTGGGTACGCCTTAGCTTCATTTCTAAAAGTGCATATTTTAAAATTTTGAATCCGCGGCTCTATATTTTTTAAAAATGTTCAATCTTTTATATAAAATTAATACAGGATAATAGAATAAAGTGTTTTAAGAAGTAATCATTAAACATTTTTTAGTTTTTTTAATAAGTGTGGAAGTAGCACCAGTTTTATTGGTTGTATCCTTAAAGATACACTGCGCATTTAAGGGTTAAAATATCGATGGAGTTGCATAAAAAGGGTCAACATAGAGCTGCCAGAGTTATGAAGAACGCATTGAACATGCTCCATTTACGTGTTTATCAAAGGGTTTAAATTTAAAACATCGTTTTTGATATGTTTAACAAAACAAGTAAATGTATGGCAAAACATCTAAAAATCATCGTGTTTAAGCTCTTCAACACGAATGAAGCGCTAAACACGTAAGTGTGAACTTAGTATTAGTCGAAAAATTGCAATAGACGAAAATATAAACTAAATCATTTTTAGATTTTAATTGAACTATAGTGAATTTTTAATCAGAAATAATTTTTAGTCAGGCTTAAGTTCAGTAATTTCAATTCTTTTTATTGAATGAAATATTTTTTTATTAATTAATATGAGTTTCTAAAGAAGAGAAAAAAATTGAATTAGACTTTTAAGCTGGGGGAAATACCGATATATTTCTGTGCAGCAACGCACTTCATCAGCACCCTAGTCTATCTACTTGGGTAGAGATTGTTATTAACATCAGCTATTTAACGTAAATTCTAATGAAACGGAATGTGAGAAATGATTGTTGTGTACAATTATTGATTTACCTTTGGTAAATACATATGTAAGTATCACTATTTATTTCCCCTGTTTTTCCATATTTTCATTTTTCTGTTTAGGTTAGCACGAAGTTATATTACTCTACTCACGTATGTTTAACTATTCTTTCTTATCTTTTACGATCATCACATTAATTATTTTTACTTATTCGATGTACCGTCGGTACATACATATAAGTATTATAGTAGTGGATATTATGTTACTTTGTTGTTGCATTCTCCGTTTATTTGGTTTTCGAACATTAGTGATTGCCAAAAAACTAAAAAACTATTTGTCTTATATAAAACAAATATGTAAGTATGTATGTAATATTGTATGTATGCATATAATTCATACGACATCAGTGAAGGGTATATAATATTCGGCTAATCTGAATATGGCACTCTTACTTGCTTTATTTTCAAAAGCTTAAGTTACAAGTTGCTGTTACAAAAACTGTAAACAAAAAATAATGTGTACTTAATCTTAAATTGTTTTTGGTATAAAATTTAAACGGTATATCTTACGGTTATGAAATTTTGACAGTTAATGATAATGATAACAAGTTAATGATTCTTATAAATTTCAAAAATCATGTTGGTTAAGCTTCTGTGGATGTAATGGCTCGATATGTACATACATTTTCTCAAAGCAGCATAAAAAATAAAAAATATATCTGTATTTGCAAAAGATATATGTACATATATAATTGTAACGTTCTAAGCCAGGACATCCTTTCAAGCAAACGTGAAAATACAGCCCCTTTTTAAACGTTGCAACCGTTGTATATATTGAAATTATGTAGGATTTAATAAGGTGCCTTATCCATAGTCCTTGTATGTAAGGGCACTTCTACACGTTAAAAATTTATTGTGATATTTGGATCGCGATCCATATTCATGGATCACGAACGTATGCTACACGTTCAATATGTATCGCCTCAGTATTAACGTTATTTTTGTGCTGTGCGGATCGTTTATTAAAAAAGTTATTTTGTCGACGAGTCCCACAACTCCGGCAATGCCTCCAAATTAAAAATAACGTCTTTCAAAACAATTTTTAGGTCCTTAATTTCGATTCCACCGGCAGAACCCACTCGCTTTCACTATACTCTGTCATTACCCTTCAATAAAACGCAAATGTAATAAACTTTTTTACTCTTTATTTATTAAATTTTTTGCCTGCGTCTTTTATTTATTTCACTTCTTATTAACGTATCGCGATCTAATATCATGAAAATGCTACACGTTCAATATTTATCACGTGATCCGCGATCTGGATTCCATAATTTAGGCCATTCTGCGATATAGATCGCGATTCATCAATACTGTGTGCTACACGTTCAATAATAATCACGATACTGGATCGCATTCAATATATGTATATTGAACGTGTAGCAGTGCCCTGAGCAATCAAAACAAAATTATTGTGTTAGCCTCGGCGGTTGCGACCTAAGGTGCATTTATTAGGTGGCAGCACTACACCAGTATAGCTCGTTTCTGTATTACTCGCATCGTAAAATTTCCCGCATGAAACGAGGGAATCGTAACAAAAACAGTGTAAATTTAAACACAAAATGGCTTTTCTCAATTACGTGTTTCTGTATCAAGGCGAATTCATAACAGGTGACCTTATCGCTACAACAATACTAACAACAACGTGAATTTGTCTGGCTTCAAAAAACCCCATCTGTCAAAAACAGTTGACTAAAATACCAATACATACATATTTATAGAAACACATTTAACTATCCATGTGCATCTACTATCAACATCACAGAAAATAATATTTGTAAAATAAATGTAATTAAAATGATGAAAGACGGTTCTGGTTAAATGATCCTGATATTTTGGGACAACGTAAAGAAACCTTACATGCTGCCTTATTGCAGTCTCTCCGATGGTTTGTTCAATGCGAATTCAGTGGTGTAAAATGTGTTTCACTGGCTCATCAAGGCCGTAAACAAAATGTTATGCTTAAATGCATGAAATTGTTCACAAAAATGGACAATGAGATACTTGAAAGTGTACAACAAATAAACGTGAATCTTATTTATACATACATATATATATAACAAGTCAGCTAGTACTAGCCCGGAAAAGTTTTACCCCCCACATTTAAGAACTTGCGTTGTGTTGAGTTGATACATGAGGAAATGCAGCGCATTGTTGCAATGAAGTGGAACAGGAAATGTTAAGGTATGCTTGAATATTTATTTCTATGTATAAACTTAATTTATAGTATTTATATGTATGTATACATACATATGTATATATCTATTTAAGGTTTCCCAAAATTGCACGGAAAAATTGTTGATGTGTGCGTCGTCGTTTACCAGTCACCAATGTCATGGTTGAGAATTTTGGAGCCATTGAATTGGCCTATATAAATATCCAATTTTCATAAACATGCCTAGTCTACTAAAAGCTGACACAATGGAACCATATGGACATCAGCAACCACAACGACGTGCAAATGCGTCGAAAAGTATTAATTCTTTGCATCAAGGAATGAAGAACGTTTGATAAAATCCTATTTCTATATTGTGCAAAAATCCATACAAGATTCTGTAGCAAAGGCTATCATGCCTTTAGGCGACACATGTGGTAGAAATATTTTGTATTCGATACAATTTTTTAAAAATCATCAATAAACTAATGGATTGAATCATTTTGCAAGAGTTAATTTAGAATGCATAGATTGGGAAGGGTCGTGCTATACCGTACCTCCACTCGGAGACCCAATTGGGTCCATTGTGATAAGTATTCATACATTATAATCCTTTTTACTTTAAAATATCTTTTTTTTACATAAAGAACGATATAGTAATTTTTTTCACTTTAACATGCCGACCACGCGAGCAATAATTTTGGCAATTATTGCCGTGGCAACTGTCAAATTCGATTGCCGACACAAGATATTAGCGTGTGGACCGTATGAATATGTGTTCAAATATATATTCAGCAACAAATGTTAAAATACATTGCTGAGCAACAATCTCTTAACACATGCTGTCAAATACAAATTATATCAAATTTTTTTCAATGTAAAAATAGAAAACAAATGTTTTAACTACATAAAACCAATAAAAGTTCAATTTAAAATTAGAAAAGGATAAAATTATTTACAATTTAAGTTTTTATGTGAATAAAAAGCAAATATATTTGAATATACGTGTTCACCACCTCCAAATACATTGTTGAACACAAGCAATCTGACGTCATCATTCTGCCGGCGTTACTGCTTGTGCTATGACACATCAAATTGCTGGTGTGGTCGTAGTGTAAATGTAAACAAACATCAGATAAAAGAAGAGATTTTGACAGTTGGGGTCTAAGCAGTCTTCGAACACCTGATAATCATCAGGACTGTTAAGGTCACCTGTTATGAATTCGCCTTGTTTCTGTAACTTTACTTTGCGAGGACTATCTGTCATCAGGGCTGTCAGATGTGGCGATATCTCGCCAAACGTGGCAACTTTAAAGCTAGTTTGGCGTCCTAATTTTCTATTTGGTTTTTTTTTTTTGGCTATTTTTGATGAGCCATGAATTAGTTTGAAAATCGTTAAATATTATTTTTATTATGGTATTTGTCTCGTGTAGACCAGGGCGAATTCATTCGAATTTTTTATAGAAATATTCAAATTAGCCTTGGTGTAGACGGTGTGCTAAGAACCAAGGCACATTTATTTCCAAGTAATATCAGGATTACAAGAACAATGAAAAATACAACAATGAAAAAAACAACATGGCTTTTAGTTAATCCAAAATATCAAAAATAGAATTTGTTGTAAAATAATAATAATGAAAATTATTCATATAAATGTGAAAAAATTTCTTCACGGCAGCTACCACTAACAAAATTTGCAACGTTTAGGCACTTTTCACAATTTTTAATAGTTTTTTCATATTTTTAAATTTGTTTCAAAAGAATTTTTTTAATAAAATATTTTTCACATTGAAAATTTTTTAAATTTTTTTTTAATTTCTCTTTCGTAAACAATTTTTGAAGCTTCGAATGAACTATAATTTAAATATAAAAAAATAGCTCAGCTGCGTTTCCGCTACTACCTGGTGAATGTGCCTTGCTAAGAACATTTAAAACTGGTCACTGGTTAGTCTATGATACTGGTATTGACAGCAACCGTTTTAGAAAGGTTGTGCAAATTTCTGTAACTCGTTGGTTGTCTTATGGAGCGGCTATAAGATGAATTTTGGAGCAATGGGTGGAGCTTAAACATAATTTTTCACTTATTTCAACAGCCGAAAATGATAAGACTGCCCAAAATATATACAAAGAATTATGTGACGAAAAGACAAGACTTTTTTTTAGATATTGTTACGAAAATAGCCGTCAACAATGTTAAGCAACATTACACAAAAATATTCCAACAGGGTTAATGTAAATGCTACGCGAAAATATTCCTACAGAGTCAAAGCAAAGAATAGTCTAGAAAGTAGCCAACAACTAAATAAGCATGCCTAGCTTGATTAAACAAGCAAAAGCAACAACAACAAAAAAAAGCGTCTGCTTATTATGAAGATTCACATATTTGTACACATACATACATGCCAATTCAAACGAAAAGCAAAAGATAAACAACCACCGTGTGTTGCTTAGTTAATGATGTACACACGTACGCATATACACATGTATGTACATAGTTACCACATGAACTTAATTAGGCAGCATATAAGATGATAATGATCGTCTAGACATTGCTTGAAACTTCTAGTGGAATTTCTGTGAAATATAAATAGAGGTGACGCATCCAATGAGTTAGTTAGTTGCAGTTGTAAGTCAGTCGCGAACAGTTATAGTTAGTGCTAATCAGAAAGTAGTGAAGTTAATGACTCGTTAGTCAGTTGATAATTAAGTTGTGAATTAATAATAGTCTGTCGTGGAATTGAGATTATTGTGGAGTCTA
The DNA here is from genome assembly GCA_949987645.1 of Tachina grossa. NCBI lineage: Eukaryota > Metazoa > Arthropoda > Insecta > Diptera > Tachinidae > Tachina > Tachina grossa. Next base: position 124,901,611 of record OX465275.1, read on the forward strand.
TCGTGTCGACTGGAGTAAAGGGAACAGCGCAGCGAATAGACGTGTATAAAGGTGTAAGTAAAGCCAGTGAGTCTTCATTGGTGTATCAACTGTGAGTGTCGGCAGAGTGAGTGCCGTGTGTGACAAGCAGCAGACAAAGAGGTATTGGTGTATCAACTGTGAGTGACGGGAGAGAGAGTCTCGTAAGTGACAGCAGCAGACAGAGAGGTGTCACGTGAATACTTGCGCAGCCAGATAAGAGACGTGTGTAAACAACAGCTAGGAAGGCGTAGTGGTAACCAGTTGTGAATATCTGTGTGTAATTTATTAGTTTAAGTTGTATTAGGTATTTAAGCTCTTGAGTAATTTAGTAAAGTCTATTTGTAAATAAAACTTGTATCATTCTTAACCCTAATTACTACACTCGGCTCTTGTATTCATTTGCAAATCTTCGGATCTACGGAAAAGCGTTTTTATAGAGAGAAAAACGTAACAATATTTATAAATCCAATAGTAAATGAAATGAACCATTTAAATCTTAAATTTCAGTCAGATAATATGCACGCAGGCAGTATGCATCAGACGCTTTATTCTACTCTTCTTTCATTTTCTTCAAAAATTTTCAAGCCAACAATTTTGAATGAAACTCATAATAGCGAAAAATTGATAACCAATGTTATTATAGCTATTAATATATCAAACACTTTTCTCCCACTAAATGCAATCGATTTTGGGTCAGCATTTAAAACTGGGGGCAATCGAAATCGAGTACTTTGTCATCGAAATGTTGATAACGTGGATCACGGCAATCGTTTTCGAAACGTATCTACTCGAAGTTGCACTCGATTGGTAATCTACTATCGAAAACAAGTAAACTCTAGCTTTTTGCCCCGAAACAAACCAAAGGAAAAAAATAAAGAAGTAATAATAATATAAGTATTTTTCTGATATTTTCGCACAATTAGTTTAGAAAATATAATTTTAATTGTTTTTAGGGAAAGTGAATATGAATACAAGGATTGCCCAATAGACAGTGCAAAAATAAATAAGGGAAAATCGCTTCCAGAACAAATACAAATAAAGTAAATGGGAAACAAGAAGAATTATTGAAGCTATTTATGATGGAACATCATGTTTCGTTTTGTTTTCCTTATTTTCATGTGCTAACAGCAATGTAAAAAATAGTAGTAGGTAACTTACAATACGATCGAATACCGTGATCCAAAAAATTGCAGCCATCGAAATATTTCTCTACACGAACGTGCACTCGATTTCGAATGCCGTGATTTGCCCCCTGATTGAAGCAATTTTGAAATGGCTGATGAAGATATTGAAATACGTCGAGAAAACTGTTTTTCATATATAAAGTTGCTTTATACCTTCGCAAGATATGTTGAAAAAGTTCAATTCCCATACGATGTATTCAAAAGAAGACAATGTGATATGTAATAGAACTGCAACTGCATACAAATGTACATACATATATCTAATATTTGATTAATACTAACCGCAAAATCTTCTTTATATCAAACATTATACCTTTTTATGTTAATAATCATTTTTAAAATTGTTCTAAATAAAAATAAACAAAATATATATGATGGCAATTTTTTTCTAATTTTTGGCGAATTTTAGCGATACGGAACAATTTTTTTTTAAGACGTTTTTTATTTATTGTATCTTCAATTATGAACTAACAATAAGTATTCAAATCTTAATCTAAAGTATAATTATTAGGCCCAACCAATGTCAGACATAAACTAAGTGATAGTTATTAGTAATCATAAGTAGTGATAAACTCAAAAAAAAATATTTTTAAGCAGCTGAATCTGGAGCGTTGCTTATTAGAGCCCTTGTATCTCTCTTTTTTAAGCGGATGTGTCCAGTAAAGTTCATTATATTACCAGCAAGCGGATTAGGATGTGACTCGAGTTTTGTTAGGTATTTGCCTGCGTATTTTGCAATTTCTTCAGTCACTAGTGTCATATTTAAATCACGATGTATTATTGAATTTTTGATGTACCATGGAGCCGACATTATCAAGCGTAAAATTTTGTTTTGCCTTCGTTGGATTTTCTCAACATTTAAAGCTGAAGCAGTGCCCCATAGCTGAATTCCGTAGCACCATATTGGCTTTAAAACAGTGGTGTCAAAAATAAAACTATGGTTGCATGTGTGAGAAAAATTGTCTTATTCGTCTCTGAAGTACATCGAAAAAAAATAAATATTTGCAACAAATGCAGTTTAGTGAAGCAGGTCATAACATATAAAAAGGAGTCTATATGATAGAAAACTAAGAAATAAAGAATAAAAATTAAATAAAAAATTTTGGGGCGGCCCATATTTTCTGAGTTACGGGGCTGTGACCTTTTCATTTGAAACTATGAAGAATTTTTAAAAATAAATTTTTAAATATCTTATCTGATAGAAACGTGAAAAATAAGATGAAAAAATTTAACAAAAAAATTGACTGCAACCAATATTTCCCGAGTTAATGGTCTTTTAAGTTTTGATTTAAAATGCTGTTTACTGAATATGCTACAAAAAAAACCAAAACGTTTTTTTAATATATATTCATTTATTTCCTTAAAAGTTTTGTAACATAAAATACATTGAATGTCGCAAAAAGCATTACTGATCATAAAATATTTTTCGCATACCACTTTTTTCTTTCATTGTATCTATAAAGAATTTAATACACCCGCTGCGCATGTGTTTTCGTCGCTGTTTCATTGACGACTAAATGGAAGAGAATAAGAATGTGTGTGGTTTCAGTTTGCACAATTGTGCCATGAAACTGACATCATTGCTTTAAAAGCGACTTGTATATCAAAAGTTTGCAGTCTAGGCTGAGTGTTGAATTTCTACCAATCAGCCAATGTACCTGAGTTAATTTAAGTTTCATTTGTGATAACTTAGAATCAATGTGGTGTTTCCATGTAAGTCGTCGATCAAGGTGTATACCAAGATATTTCACATGTGAATGTTGAGGAACAACTTGATTGTTAATCCGAATTGGGGAACAAGTAGCTCTTCGTAAGGTTAATGTTACTTGAACACACTTTTGTTCATTTAACTTAATTTTCCATAAGTTTAACCATAGCTCCATCTGGCTGATGTGTTCCTGGAGTTTGCGGGATGCCTCATCAGAGTTTTCGTGCATACTAAGGCAGTCTGTATCGTCGGCAAATGTGGGAGTATGGATACTACTGCTCACAGGCATATCACAAGTATAAATCAAATATAAAACTGGCCCCAGTATACTCCCCTGTGGCACACCGGATGAGATAGTTTCAGGCCTACTCGTAAAGTCTCGTTCGACAACTGTGAACTTACGGGAAATAATGTAACTTTCCAAAAGATTTAAAATGTTTATTGGTAAGTGTCTGCAGTTTTAAAATTAGGCCTTCATGCCACACTCTATCAAATGCCTGGGAAATGTCAATAAACAGCGCAGAACAATACTGTTTTTCTTCAAAAGTTCTTATAAATTGAACTAATCTGTTAGTTTGTTCAATGGTGCTATGCTGACTTCTAAAACCAAATTGATGGTCTGGTATGCACCCACTACTAATTAGAATTGGGTACAATTTTGTTTTGTGCAGTTTTTCGAAAAGCTTTGACATTGTTGATAGTAGACTTATTGGCGTATATGACTCAGCCTTGGTTAGATCTTTGCCCGGCTTTGGAATCATTTTAACCTTGGCAAGTTTCCAGCTGTGTGGATAATACTCCAGTCGTAAAATGGCATTAAAAATGAATAACAGGATTCTCACTGCAATACGAGGAAACTTCATCAGCATCTGGTTACTGATTCCATCAATACCCGGAGATTTCTTCGGGTTGAGTTCGGCAATTAATTTTTGTAAATCACGGGTCTTAAACTTAATGTGTTGAGGGGGTAGAGCGAGTACAATCGGCAAATCAGCAACACCAGTACATATGTTTGGCGTAAAAACGGATTTTAAGTGCTCAGCAAATATGTTACCTTTTTCAGTAACGCTTCTTGCCCAACCTCCGGTAGATGTGCGTAGAGGTGGCTTATACTCAACGGGTGTTTTAAGCTTTCTAGCAGCGCGCCACAAGGAGTAATTAGATGCTGGTGTGACATCAAGACCTTCCAGATAATTTTTAAGAGATGCAGTTTTTTCAGATGCAAGCAACTCTTGGAGTCGTTTAGTGCACTCTTTAAATCTAATTTTATTTAGGGGTGATCTGTGCTATTGCCATTCCCTTTTAGCTCTTCTTTTTTCACGTACGAGACGTTCAATGTCTGAAGAATAAATTGTATTAAAACCAGTCTGTGGATAGGAGGTTGTGGCATGTTCAGCAGCCTGTTTAATATTTTTGTTAAGATTGGCAATTCTAGATTCAATATCATTGGATGTTCTTAGCGTAATATTTTCCGTGCAATGACTACTGAGATATTTTTTGAAACCCAGCCAATTAACACGATTGATCATCTTCACATATGGGTCAGGTAAGTTACTTCTTAATGGGCTACAAATTGTAATGATCGTTGGCGAGTGATCGGACGAAAGATCAAGAGAAGCTTGAATCTGAATTAAATCCCTAGAGATATTTTTTATGACGCCAAAATCTATAACATCCAATGACATCCAAGCCCATTTTTGAAATTGTGTTGAACAATGCTCGACCTCTGGGTGTAATAAAACGTGAACCCCAAAACGTATGTTTTGCATTATAGTCGCCAGCTGCTACAAAACGAGGTCCAAGAGATTTGTAGAAATTTTCGTATTGATCTTCAGTGATTCAAAATCTGGGAGGGGAGAAAATTGATGATATCACGAATTTTGTACCAAAACTTCCAATGCCAATATATGTTGCTTGTAGGTGTTGTTCACAAATGTTGTCAAGAATATAGTGCTTAAGTGCTTGCTGATCCACCGCATGCTATTCCTCTAGGGTCCTTTGAATCATAAGGGGTTTAGACACTATCAAAATGCTTGCTGAGATTGGCTATAGTATGAGTGAAAATTTGTTTGTATGTGTGACACCAACGATGCTTGATGGAAAATTAAAAAATTTTGATTCTCGGCATGCTTGCTGTCACTTGTTAATGCGTGTATATTGTTACGCCTTCAAGCGCGTACAAATTTTCATTATAATTATATTTCCATTGTGAACGGTTGCTCGAAATATCGAAATTAAAAGAACAAAAATATAAATTTGACTGGCGAAGAAAAAAGAAGTGTTAGAACTTTCTTATTTTGCTTTGTTCTTTTTTTCTGTAAGCAATGCTAATCCTTTTTATATATTTTTTTCAACCAAACTAACAGCACAAAATCAAAATAAAAATGAATGCTTGGTGGGGCATTAAGCATGGTAACATCAAGCCGACAAGCATACGTACTCGAACTTGACAGCAAGCATTTTGATCGTGTCCAAAGCCCTTTAGACAAGGAAAGTGTACTTCGCAAACTCGTACTTCAGCTGGGAGAAAGACAGAAAGAGATAGCATTCCTTCCTCTGTCTTCCACACAGCTGAATTAAGACTTTGCAAAGTAAACTTTCAGTGCTTAAAAGGGGTATTGTTTTGTAAAATAAGAAGGTAATTTATAACAACAAAGTACATATGGTTATTGCTGTTATATTTGTTGTAGAAATCCGAATAACTGATTGATGTGCCTTGACAATACGACCACATCAGCAATTTGATGTGTCTAAACACAAGCAATAACGCCGGCAGAATTATGACGTCAGATTGCTTGTGTTCAAGAATGTATCTAGAGGTGGTGAACACGTATATTCAAATATATTTGCTTTTTATTCACATTAATACTTAAATTATCAATAATTTTATCCTTTTCTAATTTTAAATTGAACTTTTCTTGGTTTTATGTAGTTAAAACTTTTCTTTTCTATTTTTGTCTTGCAAAAAACATTTAATATAAATTGTATTTGACAGCATGTGTAAAGAGATTGTTGCTCAGGAATGTATTTTAACATTTGTTGCTGAATATATATTTGAACACATATTCATACGGTCCACACTCTAATATCTTGTGTCGGCAATCGAATTTGACAGTTGCCACGACAATTATTATCAAGATTATTGCTCGTCTGTTCGGCATGTGAGCCGACCCATTTGCTTATCCGCCGGTGGTAAAAATTTGTCGGCTCTTAGCCGCCGCCAATGATATTTGCTCTTCTCCGCCATCGGCTTCGTGCTATGGTAGCATCGTGATTTTGTTGAGAAAAAGGCGGGATGTTGTTTTAACCACAGATTTTAACCAAGTTAAATGAAAAATTTAGAGGATTTAAGCTAAGAAGTTATTCGTTTGAAGTAAAAATGTTTAAAAATGCATTAGATAAAAAATATCCTTGCCGAGCCGGCTTCATTAAAAACTTGTATGATATGATTTCGAGTACAGAAGAATGCTATCCTCCAGCAATTTTTGTTTACGGTCATGCTGGAACTGGAAAAACGGCGATTATTAAAGATTTTTTACGGGTTGCTATAAAAGAAAAACAAATTCATGGAGTATATGTTAATTGCGTTGAGTGCTACAGCATAAGAGTTCTGTTGGAGAATTCCCTGGGTGAGTTACCTTCAAGTAAGGACCAAAATTTACGATGTGACAGTCTCAAAGAATTTGTGGAATTTTTGAGTAGTGATAATGTGGATATTAGAGGAGGATATGTCTTAGCTTTGGATAATTCAGAACGATTGCGGGATATGGACGCGAATATTTTGCCAACATTTTTAAGACTGCAGGAAATAACTGGATTTAACATATGTGTAGTGCTTATATCGCAAATACCTTTTGAGAAATTTTACTCCAAGACTGGGTTGACTGAGGTTATAACATTGCATTGTCCACAGTATTCGAAAGCAGAGACATTAAAAATATTGAGTACACAATTCGAAATGGCTAAGCAAATGTTGAAGAGTCACATAAAAGAATTTCAGATCACACAAACTAATGAACATAATTTTGATTTATTACGACGAATGGATATCATAAATGCGTTGACTCTTGAGTTTTTTAATAATTATTTAAATGTTTTTTTAAGCGTTTTTTATAAGGCATGCCGAGATGTTCCCGAACTTAAAATTACGGCTTGCAAATGTTTTGTTACATACATGGAACCAGTTTTTAATGGATCCATTGATATTACTGATGTATCTAAACTTTGGCGTAATATAGCTGCACCATTGCGTGTTGCATTATCTAGAGTCTATATGCGATATGGAAAAGCTGAGAAAAATGTAAGTTCTCTGAAATTTATCTTTATATTACAAAAAAAAAACATGATAGCATAATTAAGCAATAGAATGAAAATTAAATATATTGTACATCGAATTATTAGATTTGTTTATAGGTTGAGGCTGAGGGCACATGTGTCTGACCACGTAAAAAGTTTTTTGAATTTATCTTTTGAAAATTACCTAAAGTTTCGCTTATTCTATCTTTTTAACATTATAAATGCACAAAGACCCTTAAGCATTGTACAATATATCTATTAGAAACCCCGAAATTTTAATATCTCGAATATATAACTTTACATATGAGCAATCGAATTCCTTGCTAAAAACTTACGTTCTTTTGCCATGTCTTCGACAATCTTTAAGCGAAACCTTTGTGTATTTCTCAATTTACCCAGCTAATATTGTTACACGGATAATTTGGGTTTTTCATTCTTTTTTTATACTTTGCAATATACATACTGAGGTACATATGTGGGAGTAGTTAGTGATGCTATGATATTGGTATTTTGTATTTTTTTTTTTGTATTTTTTTTTATATAGATATTGGTGCATGTTTTTTTTATTGTTTTTATTGATAAAATTGTAATATACATATACATATTTGATTTAGATTTGAAATAATTTGTATTCTATTATTTTATTTTTTATTAGTATGCAGGCATACTACTATCTTTATCTCATCGAAAATTGTAATTTACCTATAATATATATTTATAGGCCGTATGGCTATTTTGTATTACAACGAAATAAATAAATTGAAATTGAAATAATTATTAATATACATACATACATACCTACTAAATAAAGTTCCATTTTTGTTTCCAAATTTTATCAAGAAGTGCATAATAAAATATATAAACACATTTTTTGGCTGTTGGAAATAACCGGATTCAGTCTAATACGGTTAAAGAATTGAGAATAATTTTAGAACAACACACCATTTATAACGCAATTTGAAAATTGTTTTATTTGCTTAAAAAATATACAAATTTATTGATTTTAGAGTTCAGCAGCTCTAACCGAAGCTAACTATTCCGTTCAAAATATTAGGAAACTGGCGGAATGTCTGGAGTTACCGTTTTATGGGAAATATTTATTAATTGCTTCATTCTTAGCCAGCCATAACTCTGCCAAGGAAGACAAACGGTTATTCGTAAAGCATCATGGAAAGCAACGAAAACGTATGCAGACCGTTAATGCTAAGGCAAAGGTAACATTTATACACATAATTTTTACCATTTATTTATTCAAGTCGTTTCAAATTTTCAAGGTAACGGAAAAAATGTCAACATCATTGGGTCCTAAATCGTTTAGCATTGACCGACTGCTGGCTATTTTTTACGCTATAATTGATGAAAAAGTCGGCCTCACATGTAATCTGCTCTCGCAAATTTCAACCTTAGTTCACTTAAAATTGCTTGGATTTGTCAGTGGCGAAAATAACATTATGGATGGATCAGCTCGCCTTCAATGTACAGTTAGTTTAGAGTTTGTACTATATATTGGAAAAGTTGTTGGTTTCAACGTCTGCCAATATTTGTGCGACTTTAATTAGTGCTTTAATACGAAAAATGAAAAATAAAAGGTTCAACACTGAATGACTCACACAGGGTACCTCTTTCTATACTATAGGGTGCGGTTCTAGAATGTTCGCTAGATGGCGTAGTAACATTTGTATACTTAGCCAAGCCAAATGGCAGAAAACGGGTATTATTATGTAATCCGATTCGTACGGAAATGTGTTCGAATTGTAATGTTAATAACGTACAAATTCGAACAGTTTCCGTTTCGAATCGAATTACATAATAACCCCCATGTATTACTGAATAACGATGTTGCCGAATGAAATATTCCAAAAAATCCAATATTTTTTCTATTAGTTTTTTAGTTAATTGAAATTTAAAACGAGATAATTTTTAATATATAAATAACGTACAACGAAGTTAAAAATATAACATAAACTTTACTAATTCACAAATATTTACTTTAACGAAGAATACATTACCACTTTTTGTCAAAATTTCACAAAATATTCTTTAAACAAGGCGTTTGAGAAGAAGGTTCTCAACCTTTTTGTTTTCTTAATTTCAACTCATTTAACTAGAATTACTGAGCGATACTTATATATTATTTAGTTTCTTTAGTCATAAGTATATATTTACAATAAACTATTTTTTCCAATTTCTTTTTATAATTTTAGGCTAAAAATTTGCATCACAATTTTAAAACCGATGCTACTATATTAGCTGATAACTCATTTTTGGGGTATCAGTTTTAATTAAGTTCGGTTTACTAAAAAAACTCAAGAAAAGCGTTTAAGAATGGTAATAGAACTTTTAAACTTATACCTGATTTACATTAAGCATTTTTTCATGAAATTTCATGAATTTTGTTGCACGAAACTTTTTCGATTTGTTAATTGCAGCGCTATAAAAGAGAATGTTATATAAAAAAGGACGTAGAATGAATCTCTGATGCATTTTTGGCAACTTTTTTGATTTAAGTTGCTTCCCAGGTCTCCTATTGGCAAATAAAAAATTTTCGTGCAACTAATTTCATGAAAAAAATGCTTAATGTAAATCAGGTATTAGAAAGATAATATCGCCAGCGTAGTTTTTACTTTGAAAATTTTTAGACCAGTAAATTTCAAAACATACAATTTATCGCATAGATTAAGGTCTTAATGGTCTAAAAGTGGATGTTCACGCCACTCATTGTCTAATTTTTGATAATCTAGCTTAACAAATATAAATCGATTTTTATTTCAATGGTTGTGCAAATTTTGGTTCTACTACATTAATAAACTTATTAAAGCTCATCATGAAAGTTGATTTTTTTTTTAATTTGTGTAGTTATTTCAATATTAAAGGTTTTAAAATCTTTATATACTACATTTTGATGTGCCTCGGAACAGTATTCTAAGAGCCATTTCACACTATGCCTTTTTAGCCTGCCTTGTATTGACAATTTTCTTTTAAACCCCCCTACGAAAAGTCACACACATTTACATTAAGCCTTTTTTATTCATGCCTTTTTGGCATTTATATACACGTTTAATGTTGAGAGTACGAAAAAGGCAAAGAGAAATGTATGACAATCCCCTCGAATTTTCATTTTGTGCCTTTCTACCCCGCAAGCCTCTCACCCCCTCTCACTGATAAACTAAAAAAGCCTGCCTGCACAGGCAAGCAGAAAAGGCATAGTGTAAATTGCGTCTAAGCGGCTAAATCAATATAAATTCTACTTTGCTGTATAACAATTTGCTCGTTTTTATTGGTAAACCAAACTTTGTTATTTGTTGTTGAACTTCTCATTTGTTTAAATGAAAGTTTATAACATAAGGTGCGTTTGAGTACTTTTCCAGTAAAATCCAGTAACTGAGTAAATACTGAGTAATTTAAAGAAATTTCAATAAAAAAGTTTGCAGCTAAAAGTACGTGAACGGAAAAATTGTAAAATCCAGTAAAACATACACAACAGCTGATAGACAATTTGGCGCTAAAAAAATTATTCATAAGAATGTACATATGTATATGCAAAAAAACCTGAATATAATATTGTACTACGTGTTTCAATCGAGATGAAACAGACTAGTTACATTATGGTCCATGTAATGTAGTCATGGATCATGTCGTTTTCACACAAGCATTCAATGCAATATGGAGTAGTTTTGGGGTTAGGCCGATGTAATGCGAATTTGGACCATTTAGTCCAACCCTAGGACATAAACCTCCTTTTTTCACATATTTGGAGTTTTGGCGTATTCCTACTCTTTGGAGTATTTACATACATACATGTATGGAATAGTCGCATTATCTGCAAACAATATACAAAACTATACATACATATATTATTGCTTCTGTGAAGCACTTTGGTAAGGCAAAAAATTATGGCTTTTTGGAAGCTGAATAAATTGCTTCTAGCTGGCTCATCTCGCACAAAAAAAATCTCCTTATTCTCCCTTACTCGCGGTCTCCACCTGACATAAAATAGCTAACTTTAACATTAACTTCTAAGAATTGTTAAGTGGTGAGTATCAATATACTATACAATCTTGTGCAAGACCATTTGCACAAGATTGTGAATTGGGCTATAGTTTTTATGTACTCAGATGCAAGAGTTACTAGCTTGCAAATTTTTTTTTTACTTTTTCCTCTATTTTGTTAAAGAGCCTGCCTTCTGTTAGGGCTTTTCAGAAACAGTTTTCTAAGCTTTTGTGATCAAGTAAACAGTACATTGCTTCCCTCAGTTGTTAGTGCTTACAAATCAGACTTTTTTGCTGGGTAGTTACTGTCTAGCCGCATGGAAAAATTATATGGTTTTGAGAAAATCGATGAAAAATGTTTTTTTCATTTGTTTTATAAAAATACACCATAGTATATTTTCTTTAATAATAAAAGTAATAGATACATCTGTTTTTATTTGAACTTACGGGCCTGGCCCACGATGTCGACAAGAAACTTTCTATAGCTTACTTGCCGACATCGCGCGTCAGGCTGTTAAAGTTTCTAAACTTTTTACCCTCGACGTGAATAATTAGGATGTACAGAAAAAGACAAAAATGTTTGTTGCCGCTTATACTAATCATCACAACAATATTGTTCACTTCCTTTCAAGTAGTTCCAATGAGTGCATTTATTAAGAGAAATATACAATGGGAAAAGAACTTTATATATCCTACTATATTCAAGATATCGAAAAACTGAAAACAAATTTATTTAATAATATTTAATCGATCAATAACTAAAGTTTTTGAATATTCCATACGGGAAACCAGTAACCGTCCGACTATATGTATAAACAAAAATTTAACTATACAAATCTATTAACTTTATTCACGTTTAAAAACAATCGGTTATGTTCTGCATTTCACGTGAAATTACATCGTTGGGAAATTGTTGTTATAAATACATATTTCCAACAATTCTATGAAAATTCCACACGTTTTAATTTCCCGTGGAATACATAAAACATACCCTTATATTTTTCTGGCATCAAACTTAAATAAATGCAATATTGTTCATAACTTAATACATTTGTTTTTTATTATTTTTAAAATTTCATCAAAAACCAAAAACTTTTGTTTCCCTTTGCTATTGTTTGTTTATATTTAAAAACATATGGTTTCATTTTACTGGATTTTACTGGCAAAAATTTGTCCAGTAAAAACTTGCATTTACTCAGTAAAAGAACTGTCATTTTTCTCTCTCAATCGCCCTCTCATTTACTGGATTTTGTGTACTCGAACGCAATCCAGTAAAAAATAGTAAAAATTTAAAATCAGTTTTGAAGGCATCGTTTGCGTGGCTGTCCGCTTCGCGCAGGTATTCCAGTAGAATTCAAGTCAGCATATAAGCCGCTAACATAAACAATTTATTATGCTTATCACACATTGCATGATGATTACAAAATGTACAAACTTACTTATTTTAATTAAAATAAATATTAATAGCACATCACTTGTCAACAATTTTAATCTATCCCAGCTTAAAAAAATATGTATGGAGCATATATGATATCCCATATATGGTTCGGATCCGAAAAATGAGGGTATATGGACATATATGATAATATATATTCATACATTTTCATACATGAATGTGTATTCCCTATATAGTATGCAAAGTTCATATTGATTCAACAAGCGCACTGCTGTGCAATAAATTAAATTATTAAAATTATTTTTTTGTAAAATTTTTTACAGAAAGGTTGTGTTTAATGAAACATTTGTTCAAACAAAATAATACAAAACGAACTAAAAGACATTTCATTCGACATTTTAATAGAAAATGTGAATCGATTATTAAAAAAAAAACACAAAACACACATTTGCACACAACGTATAATCAGATTAAAAACTTATGCAATTATAAAAGAAAAATTAATCCGTTTTTATACTAACACTAGTTTTTAATATTATTTTTTTGCAGTTATATGAATTTTGTTTCTTAAATATATCTTAGAATTCTGATACTTTTTATAAAATTAATGACTGAATTATCTTTTTGATTATTTGATTTATTAAATAGGCCCACAATATATAAAATCCTACGATTTTTTGGTTGCAAGAGTTTTTATTTTTTAAACCTTGAGGCTCTACGCATATTAACTTTGCATCCGCTTATGTATTTTTTAACAGACTTCCAATTCACCAGTGATTAAAAAGAGGGAAAAAGATCGAATTAATAAAATTTAATCTTTTTTGATTGCAAATGCGATCTTATGTGATATATCATGTATGCATACATTTTTATATGTCACCATATATAACATCTTATTTCTATATATGAATCACATATGAAGAGCTTCATAATTAAAATTTCCATATATGAGTTCATATATTATAATACATTTCATATATTAGTCCATATATCAATTCATATATAATGGTTTTGCCATCTATAATCCCATACATTTCCATACAGGAATTCATACATATTCATATATATTTATATACATTATTATATTAAAAATATATGGACCATATATAATTTTTTTAGCTGGGTACTTTCTTTTTCTGTAGCAACTTATTAGCTGTTTCTGACCAGAAGGGTCGCAGTTTTACACTAACGCAATAAGTTATGCATAGTCCATTAAGTTTCAATATAGTTTTGTTTTTCTTTTAAAAATTAATTTTTTTCAATTCTAGAAGCAGAATCACAATTTATTTCAAAATATTTTTATTTAATTTATGCTGTCACTTACAATTACTTAATAATTTTTTGATTTTCACAGGTTAAGCCGAAACAGAACAGAACGAAACAGAAAAACCAATTACTTGTATTAGATTTCTATAAAGAAAAAAGAGTCAGCTGTTTCTTAACAGAACAGAAAATAAAAACTAATTCTGCCTTTATACATAACGAGAAACAGGCATAAGCAACAAAACTGAACATGGTCCTAACAAGTTTTGCCATACAATTTTACATTTAAATTCAAGCTAGGATTTAATAGTGGGTTAAATCTACATTATGTACCGATTTCTAATGTCAAATAGTTTGAAACTTGTTAAGACATATAGTAAATTTTGCCACTTATGCTAGCTGTCATGAAGGTTTTTGTTATGTATAAGGCTTTAAGTATATACACAAAAATAACTGTTAGATTACAAAAAAAAAAAAAAAAAAAAATGCATAATTAAGTTGATGAATTTGTTTCTTTCATTAACTGTGTTTTTATTCAAATTTTTTGCGCCGGGGGAGAAAATACAAAAAAGGGTGTTGATGAAAAATTTAATAACTTACAATTTTTATCCGATTTGAAAATTTAAAACTATATTGTGTTAAGAACTAAATTTGCTTTATACATTAGTATAAACTTTTATAAGCTTTTATATCAAAATAAGCAATTAAAAGGTACTAACATCAAAAAACTTGATAAATTTTATTATTATTTTTTGGATATTAACAAAAAACAATACTCAAAATTTACAAATGTATCAAGATATGCACATCGTTGTAAACCGTAGTCAGTTTTCTTTCTAAAAACATTTAAAAAATTTAAATATAACAAAAACTGACTTACAGCCAGTTTGTAGAACACGACTCGTCAATAAAAAGCGCCAAAATGTTAGCATTATTTATTTTTTTGGGGTTTTAGAACCCGAGTGTTGACGATTTTTGTTAAAAAACGTAACTGATGTCAGTTTATTTGTGTTTGTACAAAGCGATTTGACTCAAGAAGGACGACTAAAAAATTGTAGTGGTTTCAAACAAAAAAATCAAAAAAATAAACAAAACACTAAAAAAATAATTTAAAAAAATAAAAAAATGGAACTTTCAACAAGGAAAAGGTAAGTAAGCTTTCATATGAAGATTATGCTTGTTTTTATTACTTAAATTTTTAGCATCAAAATGACAACAGGACTGAATTTTAGCAAACTGCGTTTGGCAATGTTGAGAATTTGGAAAAAGTGGCAAAGGAATGCGAAAAAAGTAAGAAAACAAAAACCACAGCTAGTAGTGTTAGATATCTCCAAAGAGTCTGATGTAGCGAAATTATGGCAAGAGACTCTTAAACATCAAAACAAATTAGATGTTTTAGTGAACAATGCCGGTATTGTTGAGACTACGAATCTACGGTACATGTATCATTTAACTGTGCCGGCTACCCCGGAACTAATAAAATCTAAAGGCAACATTGTAAATGGCAATCGCTCTTTTCCAGGAGTTTTGGCCTATAACATTTCCAAAATGGGTGTAGACTAATTTGCTCGTTGAGTAGCATTGGAACTGGCGGCTTAAGGCATGCGATCCAACAACACATACGTGATGGCATGGATGTTGCAACACGCAAAATACTTCCAATGTAAGATAGGAATGTTATTTTAAAGAACAACAAACGGATAAAAAACAGTTTACAAAAAAGCTGCGGTGAATTTTATTTAAATATTTATTGTACGCGAATTTTGATCTTGTCTCATTAAAACTTTCATATTGAATTCTCTATATTTAAATATACCTGTAAAGTTTAATGTAATTAATTAATTAATAAATGCAAACATTTTGTTATTATTTTAAAAGTGGATTATGATACCCATTTATAAGAATCCTAAATTTATTGATAAATCTCTTGCAAATACAATTGTCATCTTTGGGCTAAGCCTGGATTTATTCAAAATAAACTCTCTTTTTTTCTCCGTCTCTATAACATTATAAAAATAGTAGCATTTATTTCTTTTGTTTACAGTTAATACTTAATTAGTATAAAGCATTCAAACCCTACCCACGCCTCCTCATTTATCTACCCAAGTGAGTACTTGATTCCTTTCACGTTCCAGCCCGCACCGCATTCCAAGCATTCGTAAGGCTTCTTATCGCTGTGCACGAAATGATGGGCATTGCGATTATTACGACTATTAAATTGTTGGCCACAAACTTCACAGACGTATGGATTTTTACCGCTGTGCATTAACATATTTTTCTTGTAGTGCTCTGGATAGACAAATCCTGATTCACATATTTCGCACTCATGCGGTCGTTCGCACGTATGAATGGCCTGCATATGATAATCTAGAAAACGTTTACGCTTAAAAGATCACAAACATATTTCGCCTTTGTGAATTTTTCATTCAAATGTGTCGATTTTCTGTGAGTGGCCAAATTGGTACGCTGAGCAAATGCCAGGGGCTTTTCGCCGGTGTGAGTCCGTTCATGATCTTGAATTTCTGGTCGGCGAGCAAATGATTTGTCACAACTGCGACAAAGGAAAGACCTCTGTCCCGGATGCACCACTTTGTGAGTTTGCAAGCTATGCTGTGTGGCAAAGGTCTTGTGGCACACAACGCACTCGAAGGCTCTCTCCGAGATATGCAGTTTTTTGTGTTGATTAAGGTTTTGCTGAATCCAGAAACATATCTGGCACTGATCTCATTTGTATGGGCGAGATCTGTTAATGGATTTTTATATCTGCATACAGTGTATATTTATTAATATAAATCGCACAACTTTAACACAGATATAAGACTTTATTCACTTTTTTTTAAACAAAACAAAAAATTTTTGCACAAAATTTTTTTACCTTTTTTATTTATGTATGTAGATGTAGCTGTACACAAGAATAGGGTTGCCGTTTTTTTGAAGGTGAAAAAAAATTTTCATATGAAAAAATGTAAACTAAAACTATTTTTGAACATGATGGCAACAGTACGATTTAGTACATATTTGACATAAGGGCGAATTAACGTAAGCTGCACGATAAAGTCGACTCGCGTTATACAAACGCTTTTTATTACGTAGTCGTTCATGAATTGACTCGTCCTGAGTCGTCCTTGTCGCGTTCTACAAACAGGCTGTTAGTTACATTTCGATAAGTTGACGAACATCACCGAAAACGGTATTTTCAGAATAACTTCTGAATTTGAGGGTGTTTCTGAAATTTTTTGACACAATTTGTAATGTGCTCAACATGACCTAAACTCACGCTAGGTCGTTTGCAAGTTTTTTTTTCACTGTAACACCGAGTAATTAACTAATTTTGCTTTGAAAATAGTGATTTTTGCTATAAACGATTTGATATCACTGAAAAATAAAGCTACCAGATGTTATTGAAAAATGAAGGAGGACTGCCAGATGTGGCGATGTATCGCCAACTGGCGATTGGTTTGCTGCGACCATAAGGTATTTTGAATATTCTGTGCCGCAAACCAATAATCAACCGACGATATATATCTCAACCGTTGCTCAAAACAATTTTTCTATTATTTTTCCTATGTAAAACTACATATTTTATTCAAAACCGGTCCTGTAGAAACATACTATAATATTAACTATAAATGTTGGCAATACACAGAATTAATGGCGCTACTGTAAATAATGTGTAGAATGTGTAGTAGAAATAAACATATATAATTGTTAACTTAGAAAGCCTTGCTTTAGATTGTCTGTCGAGTCAATAATTTTCATATATTAAATACTTATAATTTTAGACTAAACTCTTTGTTTTATTTAAATCTTCCTTTTTTACATAAATAAAAAAGAAGAACATAACAATTGGCGACGAGGTAAACGGAAAAGAGCAGAAGTATTGTTTTTATTAAAAAAAAAAACAATGGCACAAAGATCTATGGAAAATGTTGTGAGCGAAATTTTTGCTCGCCAACAGGAGTCTATGGAAAGACAGCAGAGGTTGATGGAGATGCTCACCACTATGGCACAACAGAATTCAACTGTGCAATCATCCAGCTCGTCTACACCAGCTTCAAACAAATCTACGGCACCAGAAGCTTTAATGGATATAATTTCAAAAAACATACGCGAGTTTGTATACGAGCCAGATGAAGGCAACATATTCTCATCGTGGTACGACAGATACGAGGATATTTTCCTAACAGAGGCACAAGATTTGAATGACGCATCGAAGGTCAGGTTGTTGTTGAGAAAAGTAAGTACTGAAGTTTTCAATAAATATAGGGATTATCTCCTTCCTAAGAAACCTAGGGACGTAAACTTCGTAGACACACTCGAAATATTGAATAAGCTATATGGCAGAAAAGAAAGTTTATTCAGCAAAAGGGTGAAATGCATGCAGAATGTTCGAGGTGAAATGGATGACATTATCAGTTATGCCGCGATTGTTAATAGATATTGCGAAAATTTTCTTCTAACGAAATGCACTGCTGACAATTTTAAGTGTTTAATTTTTGTTAATGGCTTAAAAATGGAAAAAGATCAAGAATTAAAGGCGCGACTTTTGACCTTACTTGAAGGTGAGACTGAAACAACACCAATTAAAATAGACAATTTAGTAGCTGAAGTTCAGCGTATCGAAAGTTTAAAGCGTGACGTCACCATGCAAGGGAACGAACAAACAAACGTGGTTAAACTTAAAACAAATTTTACAGAAAAAGCAAATATACCATCTGAATTGCCTAAAAGACCTTG
Organism: Tachina grossa; assembly: GCA_949987645.1. Lineage (NCBI taxonomy): Eukaryota > Metazoa > Arthropoda > Insecta > Diptera > Tachinidae > Tachina > Tachina grossa. The sequence continues at coordinate 124,920,205 of OX465275.1, forward strand.
CTGGCAATGTGGCCAAATGCATTTTGCTAAACATTGCAGATACACTAATCACAAATGTAATCTATGTAACAGAACTGGGCACAAAGAGGGATTTTGTTCTTGTTTCCCTGAAAAAAACAATTATCAAAATAAATCAAAATATCAAACATTTAAAAATAATCATAAAAACAAGAATGATTATGTAAAAAGTGTGCACACCTCTAACAAAAACAGAAGATACGTGATGTTAGTTATCAATAATATAAATGTTAAACTACAACATGACACTGGATCGGATGTTACAATAATTTCCAAGCCAACATGGGAAAAAATCGGTAAGCCAACATTACACGAATCAGGTTTACAACCTCGAGACGCTTCAACTAACAATATACATATTGTTGGAGAATTTGAGGCCAAAGTTTCCATAAACAACACTGACATCGTTTGCAAGATTCTAGTTTCATCTTTATCAGATTTAAATCTTTTTGGGTCTGACTTAATTGACAAGTTTGAATTGTGGAATAAGCCACTAAACTCATACACATCCTGTCAAAATGTAAATATAAATGGCATACTGACACCAATGGATTTATGTGAACAATTTCCAGAAGTTTTCAGGAAAGATATTGGACATGTCAAACAGTTTAAAATAAACTTGCCATTAAAACCAAACGCTGTTCCGATATTTCGACCTAAACGTCAGGTAGTATATGCAATAAAAGAATCGTTAGATGCAACACTAGACACATTGGAACGGGAAGGAATAATTAGCGCAATAAATTACTCAGATTGGGCTGCTCCAATTGTGGTAGTAAAGAAAGCATCTGGTAAACTCAGAATCTGTGGTGATTATTCAACAGGACTCAATGCACAACTTGAAGCAAACAACTTCCCACTGCCAATTCCAGATGATATTTTTGTTCATTTTAATAATTGCGCCTCATTTTCAGTCATAGACCTTAATAACGCTTATATGCAATTAGAAGTTGACGATGAAACAAAAAAATTACTGGTAATAAATACTCATCGTGGTCTTTATACTTTCAACCGCTTAGCTCAAGGAGTCAAATCAGCACCAGGTGCTTTTCAACAAGCCATACAAAAAATACTTTCTGGGATTGAAGGTGTGTATCCATATTTAGATGACTTGGTTATTGCTACAAAAACACGTGAACAAAACGAAAATGTAGTAAAAGACGTTCTGCAACGATTAAAAATGTTTAATATGACTGTTAATTTTGAAAAATGTCAATTTTTTAAATCGTCATGCACCTATCTGGGATATTACATCGATAGCAAGGGCATATCCCCAGATAAAAACAAGATTACTCAAATTCTTCAACTACCATCTCCCACAAACATAAGTCAGTTACGATCATATTTAGGTGCAGTAAATTATTATGGAAAATTTTTGCCAGAAATGAGGAAATTAAGAGACCCATTGGACAATCTTTTAAAGATAAATTCAAAATGGAATTGGTCGAAACAATGTCAACAAAGTTTTCAACGATTTAAACCTCTTGTCATCTGATTTATTGCTTACACATTATGACCCGCGACTTCCAATTAAAGTGGCCGCAGATGCATCAAACGTTGGTTTAGGAGCATACATATGCCATGTGTTTTCAAATGGCACAGAAAAAGCTATTTATCACTGCTCAAGAGCACTCACACCTGCAGAGAAATATTATTCTCAAATTGAAAAGGAAGCCCTGGCTTTGGTATTTGCTGTTGTTAGGTTTCACAAATACTTGTACGGAAGAAAATTCATCATGCAAACCGATCACAAACCATTGTTGGCCATATTTGGAAATAAAAAGGGAATTCCTGCACATACTGCAAATCGCCTTCAACGTTGGGCGTTAACACTGATGTCTTATGACTTCGAACTACAATACGTATCAACAAACAATTTCGGCGCTGCTGATATTTTATCAAGGCTAATTCACAACATTCCGGCATCAAACGAAGAGACAGTGGTTGCTTGCATTCAGTTAGAAAACGATATAAAACTTGTTATTGATGATACAACAAAATCGTTACCTGTTACTTATAATATGATTAAAGCTGCAACCATGAGGGACGATGAAATGCAAACAATTATAAAATATCTTCAAACTGGTAAATGGCCCAATACTATTGATAAAAATCTACAATGTTACTTTTCTAGAAAAGACAATTTAAGTTTTGCAAGTGGGTGTCTTCTGTACGGTGATAGAATCATTATACCGAATTGCTTTAGAAAAAAAGTGCTAAAAGAATTGCACAAGGGTCATGATGGCATTGAACGCACAAAAATGCTTGCCCGAAGTTATGTATATTGGCCCCGAATTGATGAGGATATAAAACAACATGTACGAGATTGTTCCAAATGCTCGTCAGCAGCTAAGACATTACCAAAAACCACTTTACAATCTTGGCCAATTACAAATCGCCCTATGCAACGTTTGCACATCGATATAGCTGGTCCAATAGAAAACTTTTATTATTTTATAATTGTAGACGCGTTTTCTAAATGGCCTCACATTTACCAAATAAAATCTATATCATCTTTAAATATAATTGATTGTCTGAAAGAATTTACTACAACTTTTGGTAATCCAGAACTGATTGTCAGTGACAATGGAAACCAGTTTTCCAGCGACAGTTTTCAAAAATTTTGTTTAGAAAATGGAATAAATCATATGTTTACAGCTCCATATCACCCACAATCAAATGGCCAAGCGGAGAGGTTCGTGGACACCCTGAAAAGAGCGTTACAAAAGCTAGAAGGATCTGGAACTACAAAACAAAGCTTATATACATTTCTTCAATGCTATCGATCCTCTCCTAATATATCAACGGGAAAAACACCATCTGAATTATTTCTGGGAAGGAAACTAAGAATAAATCTAGACTTGTTAAAAAAACCAAATGTAGAAGAACCAGTTCGTAAAACACAAATGGAAATACAATATAATAAGCAGCATGGTGCTAGAGAAAGAACCTACAATATAGGACAACACGTCTTTGTAAAAATATATAAATCAAATAAATATACATGGAATTCTGCTGTAATAGTGGAAAAACTTGGTGCAGTTATGTATAAAGTAAAAATTACAAATGTTTCTGGATATCGTATTGTTAGATGTCATGTGAATCAACTGAGATCAGATTTGTCGAACTCAAACAATACGCAATCAAATTCATCGTGCTTAACATCATTAATTGATTGCTTTAATTTACAACCAATGTCGTTCGATCCATTAGAAAAGGAAAGTTATTTACCTGATAATCAACAACAACCTGAATATCAACAACAACCTGAGTATCAACAACAACGTGAGTGTCAGCCACATCCGGAGTATCAACAATTTGATTATCATCAACCGCCTCAACATCAATGTTATTCTAGTCACCCACAAACTGTAGAACAGCCAACGACTAGTCAATCTCCACCCAATGCTGCCAGTGATATGGTTTTAAGAAGATCCAGCAGAACTCGCAAGCCTCCGTTCTGGGCACCGTATTATATCACTAAAACAAGGGGAGATGTTGGCAATACACAGAATTAATGGCGCTACTGTAAATAATGTGTAGAATGTGTAGTAGAAATAAACATATATAATTGTTAACTTAGAAAGCCTTGCTTTAGATTGTCTGTCGAGTCAATAATTTTCATATATTAAATACTTATAATTTTAGACTAAACTCTTTGTTTTATTTAAATCTTCCTTTTTTACATAAATAAAAAAGAAGAACATAACAATAAAAATTCTCTTTTATTGCTTTACTTAATCTATTAACTATTTTATAAAAAAGTTTTGCCTTTTTTATTTACCAACCATTTGTGCTTTGTTTTAAATAATTAATAAATAAAATATATATTTTGGAAAATTTTAATGATTCTGATCAAATTTACTTTTAATTATTTCTCTTTAGGTGGGAGCTAAACTACGTCCTGATCCAGACTTGCAATTTTTGTTGCAGTATCTTTCTATTTTTTAGTGAAAAAGAGTGAGAGAGGAATACAAAATGTATATATTTCTATTTCAACACCCCCACTTATTCAAAAATTGCAAGTCTGGACCGGGACTACACCATCTTGAAAATTTTACAGGACATTTGTAAAATGCCTAAAGCGGCCTATCCATTATACAATTTTATTGCATATGCTATTGTACATATAATTTTTGTTTTGACCTATAATATGCAATTAATGGCACAGTATTTTCAAAGAAAATTTTGCCCAATTTTCCTTTCAATGAATAAAGGCGGTGTCAGATACAACTTCAACTGCGTGAAGTTTCTAAAGGTGGAAGTACATACAAAGCGTTTCGCGGCAACGCTTTTCTGGCTTGTTAAACGTTTAACGCTATACAAATGGAAAGTTACACAACACGCTTTTGAGGTTTTTTTAGTTGTAAAATTTAAAGCCTTTGACGGCTATTTTTGTGGTCTTGCATTTACGACGTATTTTTCTTTAAACATTTAATGCATTTTTTATCCATTGTTTAATAAAAAACTTAATTTCTGATCATTTTTGTGTATGTTAGCTTATGAATCTGGCAACACTAGCTGTCATTTTGTATACAACGCGTGAAAGTTGAAGAATGTTAAACTTTTTGCGAGGTACGCGCGTCGTGAGCTTCTCTATGTAACTTGCCTTATGAAAACACACAATTTCAACTTGTTTGACAGCCGCGTGTATAGCATTAGTGCATTGAACGCGTGTTATGTACTTCCACCTTAACTTTGGGGAAAAAGCGAGAAGCAAAGTGTACATGACACAATAAAAACTTTGACAACACTCACAGTTTATTTCGCTATTCTGTTTTATGTATAAAACACAGCACAGTTTGATATCTCTGATGCCACGAACTCGTTTTTTATGTAAATTTACCAATATTTTAATAAAAATTTCATATTTATATGCGAGCTTGGTCAAACAAATTAAATAAAGTAAACCAACTGATTGTCAAAACACAAAAAAAGTTTAGAGTTGCCTAACTTTTCGCTTCGCTTTGTGCTAAAAGTTTTTTATGTGACATGTTTCATATAAGCACGTACATTTCATCTTAGATGTCAAAGTGAAAAAAGTTTTATCTGACATGGGCTTAAGCAAACAACACTGAACAATGCTGCCACCTTATTGAATAATTCTATTGATTCTATAATAAAAATCAGGTCTTTTGATATTTACCAGTATATTGCGATATTATTGTACAACACGGAAAATTGCACAATTATATTGCAAGTGGTTGGGCCGCTTTACAAAATATTTTCCAAAAATTTCTTAATATTGTATTACTACGTGTTGTAAATACTTAACTCACCATTTATACGTATATAGCATACCAAAGCACATTTACTACAGGTACAGGCATTAGGCACAACCCTGTGGAAACTCTGTGCTTCTTACATAGTTTTACAAAGTAATTGTCAAAAAATTTTATGCATCAAAGAAGGCACAAAAGTAATTGTCAAACGAATTCTTCGTTATAAAGTTGTAAAGAAAAAATCAGGGGATGAGCAATATGCCTGATACGTGTACCTTTTGGATATGCCTTGTGGCATACATTACTATCTGTGAATTATATTGCCACATATTGTTTAATGTGTATTACATTTCTTACAAAACAAAAATAATTGGCCTTATTTGCAAATAGTGCATTATTTGCAAATAGTTTTCGTGAGTTATTAACTTACAATAAAAAAGTTATACTGCAACGCTTTCCGTTATATTTAAAAAATAAGAAGTGCGTATAAACGGGATAATATACCTCGTTTATACGAAAATCTTATTTGCAAATAAAACTTATTGCAAATACTGAACTCACCGTTTATACGTAGATACAAGGCACATCAATCAGGTACCCGTAATTAACAACAAATATTGCAACAGCAACAACCACATGTACTTTGTTGGTATAAATTACCTTCTTAATTTTCAAAACAGGGTAGCATCGTCAGATTGTATGTTTCTTATTGGAAATGACAAACACCATACAAAGCTGAATATTCGAAAGATGTTTATGGATACCCAAATCAAAACATGCTTTTAGGCTCACACCTACACAATCCAAATTCGACATTTAGATTGGTATAATGACATTAGTCACCTGGTGTAGTGCTGCCACCTAATAAATGCGCCACACATTGTTAAATATGTATTACATTCCTTACAAAACAAAAATAACTGGCAACATTTCACACCTTATTTGCAAATAGTGCGTTATTTGCAAAAACTTTTCGTGAGTTATTACCCTGCAAGAAATGAATGACCGAAACTAACACAAAAGGCTAGACCACCTACATTATTTTGTGCTTTTATTTGTTTTTAAATATTTTAATTATACATATCTTTAGTTTGCTAAAATAAAAAACAATTAAATCAACATGAAAATCATGTTTATTCATGTAATTATGTAGGTTTGAAAAGTATGCTATGATGGTTATATACATCAAGTGTGATCAGTCAGACGCCACATGCATCACCAATGACAAGTAAAATACGGCAGAGTAAGCAGGTCAGATATATATGTTCCATAGTAGACATTTTTAATTAGTTAGATAAAGATGCAAAATCACACCTACACAAAAGTTTACATAAATTTTTCCACATTGGCCTTAACAAACTGATAAAAACTTAGATAGATAAAGCCATCACCACTCCCATTCAAATGCCCGGTCATTTGACTGGGAGTGTTCTTGCTGGGTAACTTACAATAAAAAAGTTATACGGCAACGCTTTCCAGTTTTATTTGTAAATAAAAAGAGCTTATAAACGGGATAATAGAACAGAGAAACAAGCCGACCAGCTCGAATTCGGCGGCTAGCAGCCGCCTGTGAATTTCTAATAAATCGCGCCGCCGCCGACCAAAATCAGCTCACCGGTCTTGATCAGAGCCGCCGTTTTATCAGCTCAGCCGATAATTTTTGAATGCGAATGGCATAAATGTTTGTACATACTAATTTTTGCATCTCTATTACTACGTTTATACTCGCACTATTTGCAAATAAAACTATTCGCAAATAAATTAACTCACTGTTTATACGGCATAGCAAATTACACAAACTTGGTAGCACTTCTATAGAAAACTTACTTATGTTTGCAAAAAAACTGCGTAAATGTATAAAAAAAACAAACAATAATTTGTTTTTATTGTCATTATTTTCTTCTATCAGTGTTTTTTGTGCAATATTCTATCAATTTATTGCTTTTTATTAGCAAACATTTGTAAGTGTGGCAACCACACGCATTTTATTTGCAAATAGTGCGTTATATGTGAATAGATTTCTGAATTAGTAAGTCGCAATAAAAACAATAATATGGCAACAATTTACAGTTTTATTTGCAAATAAGCCCTGCGTATAAACGTAGTATATATATTATATGTAAAAATAAAGCCAACTATGAAAGTGCCGTTAGTTTTTATTCCATTTTTCAAGAAGCCATTTTAATAAGTGAAAGAAAGTGTGATTAAAAAATGCAAAGAGGTTTAAATTTTTATATTAATAAAAAAGAAAAAGAACTCCCTGAATCAGATTCATCCAGTTCTGACGAGGAATTTGCTGATGTGCAAAAAGATATGAAATATTACTAGCAACTTATTAAAAAATAGAAAAGGTGAAAGAAGTGTCCCAAGTCAAGACATCAAATGGAATTGCAGATTATAGTCGAGTTGCAGAAATACAGTCGAGTTCTTTTCTATGCCATTTAAATTTTTATACGTTTTGCTATAAAATTCGGCTTAAATCTAGTTTAGGGACACCTCCCAAAAATGAAAAAAAAGTATCCTATCCTATAGTAAATTGAAAAAGAAGAAAAAAAATTAAGCTTTTGAGAATACATTTCATGAAATGGTAAAAATAGACTCTTGGTCGGTCATGCAGGAAAACGCTATTAAGCAGGAAAACTTTGCAAGGCAGTAAATCTTTATTAGGCTGTGCCGTCTCGAGGAACACCATGGTGGAGAAAATCCTTAAGCCCGGCCAAAGGCTGGCAATTCAAGAAATCGTTATTAGGCAAGAAAACTTTGCAAGACTGAAAATTTTTACTAGGCTGCGCCGTCTCGGGAAACACCATGGTGGAGAAAATCCTTAAGCCCGGCCGAAGGCCAGCAATGCAAGAAAACGTTATTAGGCAAGAAAACTTTGCAAGACAGATAATCTTTACTAGGCTGCGCCGTCTCGGGAAACACCATGGTGGAGAAAATCCTTAAGCCCGGCCAAAGGCCGCAATGCAAGAAAACGATATTAGACAAGAAAACTTTGCAAGGCAGAAACTCTTTACTAGGCTGTGCCGTCTCGGGAAACACCATGATGAAGAAAATACTTAAGCCCGGCCAAAGGCCGGCAATGCAGAAAAACGTTATTAGGCAAGAAAACTTTGCAAGGCAGAAAATTTTTACTAGACTGTGCCGCCTAGGGAAACACCATAATTATATATTAAATTGTAATTAAGCCTCACCGCCAGTCTTTTTGTTTAATTTTTTCTTCTTATTTTTCAATTTTCTATAAGATACGATACTTTTTTAAAATTTTTGTGACACCAATATTGGTCATATTCGTTGAAAAACACCTTATAATCAAAATATTGTAATATAATTTCAGAGGCCCATAACTCGGAAACTAAGCCCCGCCGCCAATATTTTTATTTAATTTTTTTTCTTCTTATTTTTCAATTTACTATAGGATGGGATACTTTTTTTTAATTTTGAGGTGTCGCTAAACTAGATTTGTTTCTAAAATTCTATATAAATTTTGATAACAAAACAGAATTTGATAACAAAAATTATAAAAATTGCATTAAAAGCGCATTAAAAACAACTTACAAAATTGCTCCGTTTTCGTTTTCCTTCAGATACCTGTTAGTGTTGTAAAAGTATTGATTATTTGAGTACTGAGAACTCAATACCGGCAGTTTTTCCCGATACTCAATACACAAAAGTAACTACTCAATACTTTCAGGGTTGCATTTTGTTGTATTCAAGCGAAAGTCTTTCTTTAAAATACATCAGAATCTTACAACTCTGTGAGCTTGATACAAATAAATATGACTCTGAACCTCATAACAAACAGCCACTAAAAAAAGTGCTACAAAATGCATTATTAAACTACTTCAGTCATTAACAAATACTATTGGACAGAAAAAGTGATCCTTTAGAATAGTGGAAGGAAGCACGTGATACAATATAACCAATAAGTCAGGTCCTCACAAACATGAAAAATATTTTAAATTCTTTCAATGTCGGTAAAATTTTATTTCTACATTTCAACAGTGACTAAGTAATAACATCAATTGTGAGTAAAAAATGTTTATTAAAAATATTTAGAAGATAATTTAAGAGATTAATGCACTAGAAGTGATAAGAGTACGTTAAAAAATTTTTATGTACAAAAATTAAACTTCAAACTTAGTTATTTTCATTTGTTATAAATTAATTTAAATATACTTGTATTTAATCTTTGTTTTTCCATATTGCATTATCAATAAAATAATATAAATAATAATTTTTAACTTCCCATATAATTATAAACATATATAAAGTATTGAGTAGTATCGAGTACCCAATTGAAAAAGTATCAAGTAGTACTGAGAATTCAAAAGTAGCCGCTTCTTACAACACTAATACGTGTATGTTTTTAATTCTACCATAAGCCGAATTTCAGCCGCCGCCGATATTACATTTAACGAGCCGCCGCCGCCTTCAATCTTTCGTCAGCCAGCCGCCGCTGATAAAATGGCCTCGGCTTGTTGGTTGAAGAAAAATCAAAAGATATTGATTTTTCATGTTGACTAGTAAACCTTTCAATTCGATTGTGTTGTGTGTGTTCGAGTCTCTTGATTAGCTGTCAAAATTTATGTTTGTAGCTTTATTTTGTATAGAAAAATTTATGTATTTTTAAAATTGTATTTAATTTCATTGAATTCTAAATAAAAAATGTTAAAATTAATAAATAAATGCAATAGAAGTTTTAATTTTTAAAATTTTTACTTGTGAAAAAATATAAATTTGACAGTTGAATGAAAATCTTTCAATTCAGTTTAGGAAGTGTGTGGCCAAGAATCAATTCAATTGAAAGACAATTCACAATTGAATTGAAACGTGTATGGGGTGCTTATTATACGAGCCAACAGTAATATGAATTCGCTTTGAATTACCCTGCGCTTACACATGCAAGTGCCTTATATGCAAGCTCTGTGTACGTATTATCATCCAAAATTTAGCACAAATGCACGACTATCTTGCAACTTGCATGTTTGCCTTTTAGTGCAGAGTTGTCCATAACATAAGAAATTTTAATTTTAAGGGATCCAGATAGTGTTGAGCTTTATTCGTATTGTTTCAATGTTATTTATGTCTAAAATATTAATAAACTGCTCGATTTATGAATATTTAAGAAAAACAACTATTAAATTAGCTTTTAAATGTATTTAAAATGAGTAAAAACTCAAATAACATTACACTGAAATCCAGTTGATTTGTGCTAAACTATTAATAGGGCAGCACTGTTAGCTAACTTTCCATTTACTCTGCAGCCACCCCTACAAGAAGCCTACCAGTCAATTGACTAGTCATTTGGCTAGTAGCGACGACCACAACTTCGGTCACAGTCCCCAGTTAGTTTATTAGGGGTGTTAATTAACTCGTTTGTTAATTAGATGCTTGTTTTAATCTCAGCACATAAACTGGATTAAAGTGTTAAAGTGTTAAGGTTTATTCAACAACAAACAGTACTTGAACCGAGTTGTTTGAAGAAATGATTTGATGTAGACTCTTTAATGTTCAATAACAAAAAGGTACTCTTTATTTAAATTTTTCTTCATTTTATACAGAAATATTGATTACTATTAATTTAATATAAAATGTTATTTACTGTTAATTTTACATACTGAGCATTTATGGTATTATGTATCATATTTTAAGTTCATTGGCTGTGTGACCATGAACATGAGGCGAACAAAATACTTAGCATGCAATTTAATGTCTAAAAGGTGATCGTACTACAAAAAACAAACAAATTAACAAAAAATGCATAATAGACAAGAGTGACTTACAAACAGACTATATAATTGTAATAAAATACTTAAGAGTGCAACGAAACTAAAAATGCATAATAAGCAAGAGTTAATCAGAGTTATAAAGACAAAAGAATAAAACCATAATAATAAATTTATAAATAAAAAACTATGTTAATTATAAACATGCTCCCCCCGTTGAGCGCAGCTCAAAATCGGTGTTGAATTGCAGTTTGTTGAAGATGCTGGACTGACATTTCTTATCTTCTTGAGTTGAAGTGCTGGGTAAACATCTTTTGGTCTAAATATGGACTGTGAAATCTGGTGTGAGTTGCAAGTTACGAGGAGCTGGAGTTGGTGTGACGTTGGTATTCCTTTTAATGATAAGATAAACAATGATGACACCAGTAATGAATAAGGTGGAGTAGCCGATCGTTATGTGGTGGTAGTTTTGGGCTTCAATTTGGTTTGGAAGCTGGAAAATATTTTGTTCTGCTAATGAGGTTTGTAGTTCTGCTAAGTTTTGGATTTGTGAGATGTACTCGCTTTCATGTATTTCATGTAGAAGGGGTTTGACAAGTTTTGTATGTGCTTCATCCGAGATCTCCCAAAACTTGGTGTATGATGTTTTTATTGAGCTAGATATTTTCTGCCGCGCTTGTATGGTTGTGAAATTGTATTGGAGCACGCATTCTGGTTCTAAACCAAGTAAGCCTGATCCTGTGAGAGTTAAATGCGTGATCTCTTTTCTGCATACAATAATTGCATGAGATGAAGACGGTGTTGCATAGATCCATTTGTTCTGAAGTCGTAGAGGAATCCAAGCAGAACTTTCTGTTAACTGCTGTAATGTACAGTCAGATTTTGTTTTGTTTATAAATAAATTGAATTCGCAAGCATATGCTGCTGCACCTGGCCTGTATTGAATCTGACCCTTTGAACATATATATATTTCTTCTTTGAGGCTAATGCATACGTCGAGTTCTGAGTTACTTATGGTGAAATATGTGGCTTGAACCTTATTGATTGCCAAGAGCGGAGAACATGGTTTTATTGATACCAGCGTGTTGTTAGTCCACCTTGGGATTGGTATGAGATTGAAGAGATCGAACGGTTCACTCTCAATCAGTGGTAAAGTAACACTAAAAATTGATGTGGTCTTTGCGAGTCCTCCTGTGACCTTCATGAGTTTGTATAATTGTAATAAATCTTCTCCTTTTGCAGGTAACTGAAGTGATTCGGGCAGATGAAGTGATATTTTGTCTATTTCATGTTGCAGTTGTATCGGAGTAAGTAATGATGGGCTTATAATGCCATGATGTGTATTTGTTAGGATATCAACAATTAAGGATTGATTTTGGTCTAAAGTGGCTGCCATGATTGTGAGTTGTATGCATAATGACGAAAAAATACGATAGGTTCTGTCTTCTTCACCGTAGCTATTTATCCTATTGTATATTTCTGCTATTTGGGCATCCATTTTATCAAACTTTTTCTTTACCGCTTCTTGATCCAATTTAATTATGTTAATGGTAGAATCTATAATTGATGTTTGATTCTTTAATAGATTGAGTAAGTGGGCTTCATTTTGGTTAACTTGCGCTATTGTGTGTTCCATTGTTTTTGCATATTCGGAGTCTAGCACTCAAAATAATGTATGAGCAATGTTTCCCACAAGATCGATTGCAGCTCTTTTATGTCTTTTCCCGGAAAGTAATCTGCTGTCCATGAGTAGCCTAGCCTCAGCATGTTCAAAATAATTGACTAGGTTTGTGCATGTTGCCTTTTGTTGCATTTCTTTGCACAAATGACTAAGTGCCTTGGTTCCATTTGAGAATAGCGTTAGTTCAGACCAGAACCCCTCCAAATCATAATAAATTAAAAATTGCCATTCTGTGGGTGAAATAAATGCTTTTCCGATTCCCTCATAATAAATTCCAGGTTGTGTTCCAAATTGTTCATTGTAGATATTTATTCCTAATACCAGTGGTAACAGTATCGTAGTCATTATCATCAAGGGAATATTTGAATTGATTGAAGTGCGTCTCCTTTTCGTAGGCATTTCAGATTCATTATCGTTTGCTTCAATTGCTTGGTCTTGTACAGATATTTCGTTATCGTCTTCAGTATTTATTGGTAACGGTGCTAAACGTGTAATAGGCCTTCTGAAGTTGCCTGTTAATGTTTTAACATCAGCTACTCGGACGAGACCGTCATCCCCTTGATGTATCTTTATAATTCTACCCAATGGCCATTGTAACGGTGCTGTGTTGTCTTCTTTGATTATTACCATATCCCTGGTTTTAATATTGTTTGCTTGAGTTTTCCATTTATGTCGATATTGTAGTTCATTCAAATATTCCCTCGACCATCGTCTCCAAAATTCATTTTTGAGATGAGTTACTAGTTTCCACCTGGTCAATAAGTTGCCTCGTTCTTGGGTGCAATTTACGTCAACTTGAGCATTGAGGGGTTCCCCAATAAGGAAGTGGCCCGGAGTTAATGCTGCTAAGTCATTGGGGTTTTCTGACATTGGGCTTATTGGTCTTGAATTGAGAATTCCTTCAATTTCAATGATTACCGTGTCAAGTTCTTCATACGTGAGCGATGCTGTTGACACACCTCTGACGAGAAGATGTTTTGCTGCCTTGACCGCAGCTTCCCACAAGCCACCGCAATGTGGTGCTCTTGGGGGTATAAAATGAAATGTTATCCCTCTTGATGTACATTCTCGGTTAATTATTTCTTGAGCTGAGCCAGAATGGATAGTTTCTGATAATTCTGTTAATTGATTCTTTGCTCCTACAAAATTGGTAGCGTTGTCACAATAGAGGTTTCGGCATTGACCTCGCCTACTTACAAATCTTTTTAGTTATCCTATAAACGATTCGGTGGTAAGATCACTCACTAATTCCAGGTGTACTGCCTTGGTAACAAAACAGCAAAACACTGCGATGTAAACCTTTTGAGGCCTTTTCCCTCTGACTTTATAATGGACATAAAATGGTCCGCAAAAATCAACTCCAGCATTGATGAATGGTCGAGCTGGTGTGACACGCGCCGCTGGTAAGTTGCCCATAATCTGATTGAGCAGCCTTGGCTTGGCCTTGGAGCATCGTATACAATGTTGTACAGTAGATCTTGCTGCGGATTTTCCCTTGATTGGCCAATATCTTTGTCTAATGTATGACAGGAGTGCTTGTGGACCGCAATGTCTGTTTTGTTCATGCACCATTTGCATGAGTAGCTTTGCGATTGGGTCATTGTAGGGAAGCAGCATCGGATGTTTGGCGTCATATGAAAGGGAAGATGTGCTTAATCGTCCCCCCACTCTAATTATACCATTTGAATCCAAGAATGGGGTAAGGTTGCTGAAAGGACTTGCCTTACTAACTACATTACTTCTTTTTAAATGTTTTAAGTCGTCTTCGAAATCTGACTGCATTGCTCGTACAATAACTACAAGGGCTTGTTCGAGTTCCATTACTGTCAAGGCGAGTTCTGGACGTGTGTTTATTTTTCTTGTCTTGTTAATAAATCGTAGCATATAGGCTACAATTCTTTGCAATGTTCGAAATGATCCCTTGTGATCAACGTTGTAGATTATTGGTGTTGTATTCTCAATTGCTAACACGGTAGCTGTTTTCTTTCGCTCCATGTTACCTTCCAGTATTTCTGTGGCCTTCGAGTATCTTTGTGGCCAAACTGCTTCATGCCCATGTAGGAAGATTGGGCCATAGAACCATAAGTTGCATGATGGTAATGCCTTTGGAGACAGTCCTCGCGATATGATGTCAGCAGGATTTTCTTTTGAAGTTACATGTCGCCATTGTTCGGCCATTGTTAACTCCTGAATCGCGGCTATTCGATTGGCCACAAACGTTTGATGAGATGATGACTGCGAGTTAATCCAGGCCAAAACAATCATTGAGTTTGTCCAGAGGAAGGTAGGCTTATCCTCAAGTTTTAAGTCCTCTTTCACTCGAGCCGTTAGTTGAGCACCTAAGCGTGCTGCACAGAGTTCAAGACGGGGAAGGCTTTGTTGTTTTAAAGGTGCTATTCGTGATTTTGAGCATAGTAGCCTTACTATTATTTGGCCATTTTTTATAATTGACCTTATGTATATTGCTGCCCCATATGCTCTCTCTGAAGCGTCTACAAATGTATGAATTTGCATTTCTGATACAATCTGCCCTTGGAAGATATGTCTCGAAAACTTGAGGTTGTCTATGTGTGTTAAGTCGTTCCGAAAGTTCATCCATTTTGTATGTAGTTCTGCTGGTAGGGCTTCATCCCATTCAAGTTTTAATTGCCACAATTCCTGAATGAACATTTTTGCCGTGACTACAATTGGAGATACAATTCCCAGCGGGTCGAATAATCGAGCCAAATCTGAGACAACTGTTCGTTTAGTAACACGTTTGGTATCACCCAAACATACCTTTATACAAAACTCATCGACTTTTGGTATCCATGTCAATCCCAGGGTTTTGACTGTTTGATGATTTTCGTTGTTAAAATCAATGTTTACTTCTTCGTTCGTTGAGATGTTTTGGAGTAGTTGGTGATGATTTGCACTCCACTTTTGCAAAGTTAGGCCATGCTGTTTTAATATGTGCTTCAATTCTTGCTGAATGGTGATTGTTGTACTCAAACTATTATCTCCTCCCATCCCATCATCGACGTAAAAATTATTGAGTAGAAAGTTGGCTCCAAGAGGGTATCGTGCTATATTCTTTTTTTCGATTTTTTCCAGGCATTTAGTTGCTAAATACGGTGCAGCTCGGGTGCCATAGGTTATTGTGTTCAATTGGTAATGCTTGATTGCTGCAGTTGGACTCTCTCTCCAAATGATGGTTTGAAATTTCCTGTCTTCCGGATGTATAAGCATTTGTCGATACATTTTTTCCACGTCTGTGGTAAACACAAAGCGTGGTATTCGAAAACGGAGTATAATGGAAAAGAGTTCGCTTTGAACGGTTGGCCCAGTGTACATTAAGTCATTTAATGATACACCAGTAGAAGTCTTCGCAGAGGCATCAAAGACTACTCTTAATTTAGTTGTTGAACTTTCAGGCTTGAGTATGCAGTGGTGAGGAATGAAGTAGTTAGGTTTATCTATGGAGTTGGTGTCTATTTCGGTCATATGTCCTAACGACTTATACTCTTCCATGAATCGTATGTATTGCATTTTAATTTCTGGTGTCTTTGCAAGTCGACGCTCTAAAGCAAGAAACCTGTTGAATGCTATTCCCTGAGACTCCCCTAGTTCCTCGGGATTACTGCAAAATGGCAGTCTCACGACAAATCTTCCATTCTGATCGACTGTATAAGTATTTGCGAAATGATTTTCACAAAGCCTTTCTGAAGTAGAAAGTGTTTTATCTGCTGCTTCCACCTTTTCTAGCTCCCATAGTTGCGTAATTGTTTCTTCCAGCTTGATTTCCTCCTCAGTACACATTCCACAGGTTGTCGATGATAGCTGAATTTCACCAACCCTTCCTGAAATAACCCATCCCAATACCGTATTTTGCAAAGTCGGCAGCTCCTTGCCCAATTTTATTTGTCCGATTGAAAATAACTGATGATAAAACTCTGCACCTAGAAGCACATCTATTTTATCAGGACGATTGAATTCCGGGTCTGCAAGTTTGATGTTTTTGGGAATTGGCCAATTGTCAATGTTAATTGTTTGTGACGGTTGTGAAGATATTATCTGAGGAAGAACAGCTGCTTCGAGTTGCGTCGTGAAGTTGTTTAGTCTAGAATGTAACGTGATATTGACTCTGTGCCGAACCTTAGCGTTGCTTGCTCCGATTCCATTTATATAGATAGAAGCTGGTTTTGTTGAAAGTCCTAAGCGCTTAACTAGTCGCTCTTTGACGAAATTAAGTTGAGATCCGGAGTCAAGAATTGCTCGGCATTGTATTTCTTTTCCGTTTGCCTTGACGATGATTAATGCTGTGCTAAGAAGCACGTAATTGCTTGAACTTGAATTTTTAGCTGTGGTTAATGTGGCAGCTTCTTGTGCATTAAGAGTTAAGCTTCCTTTAGATGCCTGGTTCTTTGAAGCCGTGTTGCTTCTGGTTTGTTCTGAGGTTTCTAGGTGAAGAAGTGTGTTGTGTTTTTCGTTACACTTCATGCAGCTTCTAGAAATGCAATTCTTTACGTTATGGCCTGTTTTTAAGCAATTGAAACAATATTTTTTCTTTTGAACGAATTGAAGCCGAGCTACCGGTGATGATTGAAGGAAAATCTTGCAAGCAAATAAGGGGTGTTTACCGTTTCTGCACATGACACAGGAATCGTCTTGAGTTACCACTGAAGTGCAAACCTTCGAAATTGGGTGTTTCTTTTTGACCCCCATTGCTTCAATGGACTGGAAGTGTTTTTCCAAAAACATCAAAAATTCTTTAACTGTTGGAACTTCTCGTGGTTGTAATAGAGACTGTTCAAAGCGCAATCGTGTGTTTCGATCTAGCCTTTTTAGTAATAAGTGCAGCAGAAGCGGGTCCCAAGATGATGTATCAATTTGAAGGTTCTGTAGTACTAAAAGGCACTCTTGAGTCTTGTCATGAAGCTCTTTAAAGTTGTCACTTATCCTATCATCTGCATCTTCGACCAATTCATGAACTAATCTGCTGACTAGTAATCTCTTGTTGTTGTAGCGGTCTATGACCATCGTCCATGCGGCTTCAAAATTTTCTTCTGTTGCAGCAAAATGTTTTATCAAGTTTGCTGCCTCTCCTACTAAGTGTGTTTTTAAGTACCAAATTTTTTGGACTCCTGTCATTGGTTGATTGACAACCAGTGATAAAAATAGATCATGAAATTCCTGCCATTTCATCTGGTTTCCATCAAATTTGGGTATAGTGATTTTCGGAATAGGTACTGTCAATGTGTCTGAATGCCCAATGTTTTGCCCATGATTACTCTGAACTGTGTTGTCTCTAAGTCTTCTGGAGGCTGCTTGGACCTGCCCTTCAAGCTGGATAAACCTCTCCATATTGTATACATTCTGATTTCCTTCATCACATATTTCTGAAATTTTGTAGTGTAGCTCCTCAATGTCTTGCCATAACCTGGTGGCGGCTATGGCATCGTCATGACTAACGTCATCTGTTAATAGTCGATTGACCGATGCCATCATGGCTGCCTGCCTTCGCATAAGTTTTACCAGCTCACCAACTGGTGCCGTGGCTTTCTTAGTGAGTTCTACCTGTATTTGATCATCTGTATTCGTGGCTTCAGGCATAGGTAGTTTCAGCATTGATACTTCAAACTCCCTCCTGTATTGCTGCACGATATTTAGGATTGATGTGTAATAATCCTTTTGGAAGTAGTCATGGTCGAGTTGAATCTTCTCCAGCTCGCGAATTTGGCTGTCATTGACTTCAAAGGCTGTCCATTCCTCGTCCAGTCTTCTTAATCGCTCTTGGAAGTAGCTTGTTGATGTCTTCCTCGATGCTGCATCCTTTTTATAGTTGCGGATGATGGTTTCGATCCGCTGACCAATTTGCTGCTGAGAAGTAACCAGTTCCGTAAATGAGCTCATGTTGAATTATTTTTTCTTGATGAAAAGATGATATTAACCAATCAATAAACAGACGATCACGTCGGGGTCACCGAAATGTTAATTAACTCGTTTGTTAATTAGATGCTTGTTTTAATCTCAGCACATAAACTGGATTAAAGTGTTAAAGTGTTAAGGTTTATTCAACAACAAACAGTACTTGAACCGAGTTGTTTGAAGAAATGATTTGATGTAGACTCTTTAATGTTCAATAACAAAAAGGTACTCTTTATTTAAATTTTTCTTCATTTTATACAGAAATATTGATTACTATTAATTTAATATAAAATGTTATTTACTGTTAATTTTACATACTTAGCATTTATGGTATTATGTATCATATTTTAAGTTCATTGGCTGTGTGACCATGAACATGAGGCGAACAAAATACTTAGCATGCAATTTAATGTCTAAAAGGTGATCGTACTACAAAAAACAAAAAAATTAACAAAAAATGCATAATAGACAAGAGTGACTTACAAACAGACTATATAATTGTAATAAAATACTTAAGAGTGCAACGAAACTAAAAATGCATAATAAGCAAGAGTTAATCAGAGTTATAAAGACAAAAGAATAAAACCATAATAATAAATTTATAAATAAAAAACTATGTTAATTATAAACATGCTCCCCCCGTTGAGCGCAGCTCAAAATCGGTGTTGAATTGCAGTTTGTTGAAGATGCTGGACTGACATTTCTTATCTTCTTGAGTTGAAGTGCTGGGTAAACATCTTTTGGTCTAAATATGGACTGTGAAATCTGGTGTGAGTTGCAAGTTACGAGGAGCTGGAGTTGGTGTGACGTTGGTATTCCTTTTAATGATAAGATAAACAATGATGACACCAGTAATGAATAAGGTGGAGTAGCCGATCGTTATGTGGTGGTAGTTTTGGGCTTCAATTTGGTTTGGAAGCTGGAAAATATTTTGTTCTGCTAATGAGGTTTGTAGTTCTGCTAAGTTTTGGATTTGTGAGATGTACTCGCTTTCATGTATTTCATGTAGAAGGGGTTTGACAAGTTTTGTATGTGCTTCATCCGAGATCTCCCAAAACTTGGTGTATGATGTTTTTATTGAGCTAGATATTTTCTGCCGCGCTTGTATGGTTGTGGAATTGTATTGGAGCACGCATTCTGGTTCTAAACCAAGTAAGCCTGATCCTGTGAGAGGTAAATGCGTGATCTCTTTTCTTGCATGAGATGAAGACGGTGTTGCATAGATCCATTTGTTCTGAAGTCGTAGTGGAATCCAAGCAGAATTTGCTGTTAACTGCTGTAATGTACAGTCAGATTTTGTTTTGTTTATAAATAAATTGAATTCGCAAGCACATGCTGCTCCACCTGCCCTGTATTGAATCTGATCCTTTGAACATATATATATATTTCTTCTTTGAGGCTAATGCATACGTCGAGTTCTGAGTTACTTATGGTGAAATATGTGGCTTGAACCTTATTGATTGCCAAGAGCGGAGAACATGGTTTTATTG
The DNA here is from genome assembly GCA_949987645.1 of Tachina grossa. Taxonomy (NCBI): domain Eukaryota; kingdom Metazoa; phylum Arthropoda; class Insecta; order Diptera; family Tachinidae; genus Tachina; species Tachina grossa. Next base: position 124,940,252 of record OX465275.1, read on the forward strand.
ATACCAGCGTGTTGTTAGTCCACCTTGGGATTGGTATGAGATTGAAGAGATCGAACGGTTCACTAAAAATTGCTGTGGTCCTTGCGAGTACTCCTGTGACCTTCATGAGTTTGTATAATTGTAATAAATCTTTTCCTTTTGCAGGTAACTGAAGTGATTCGGGCAGATGAAGTGTATTTTGTCTATTTCATGTTGCAGTTGTATCGGAGTAAGTAATGACGGGCTTATAATGCCATGATGTGTATTTGTTAGGATATCAACAATTAAGGATTGATTTTGGTCTAAAGTGGCTGCCATGATTGTGAGTTGTATGCATAATGACGAAAAAATACGATAGGTTCTGTCTTCTTCACCGTAGCTATTTATCCTATTGTATATTTCTGCTATTTGGGCATCCATTTTATCAAACTTTTTCTTTACCGCTTCTTGATCCAATTTAATTATGTTAATGGTAGAATCTATAACTGATGTTTGATTCTTTAATAGATTGAGTAAGTGGGCCTCATTTTGGTTAACTTGCGCTATTGTGTGTTCCATTGTTTTTGCATATTCGGAGTCTAGCACTCCAAATAATGTATGCGCAATGTTTCCCACAAGATCGATTGCAGCTCTTTTATGTCTTTTCCCGGAAAGTAATGTACTGTCCAAGAGTAGCCTAGCATCAGCATGTTCAAAATAATTGACTAGGTTTGTGCATGTTGCCTTTTGTTGCATTTCTTTGCACAAATGACTAAGTGCCTTGGTTCCATTTGAGAATAGCGCTAGTTCAGACCAGAACCCCTCCAAATCATAATAAATTAAAAATTACCATTCTGTGGGTGAAATAAATGCTTTTCCGATTCCCTCATAATAAATTCCAGGTTGTGTTCCTTGGTAACAAAACAGCAAAACACTGCGATGTAAACCTTTTGAGGCCTTTTCCCTCTGACTTTATAATGGACATAAAATGGTCCGCAAAAATCAACTCCAGCGTTGATGAATGGTCGAGCTGGTGTGACACGCGCCGCTGGTAAGTTGCCCATAATCTGATTGAGCAGCCTTGGCTTGGCCTTGGAGCATCGTATACAATGTTGTACAGTAGATCTTGCTGCGGATTTTCCCTTGATTGGCCAATATCTTTGTCTAATGTATGACAGGAGTGCTTGTGGACCGCAATGTCTGTTTTGTTAATGCACCATTTGCATGAGTAACTTTGCGATTGGGTCATTGTAGGGAAGCAGCATCGGATGTTTGGCGTCATATGAAAGGGAAGATGTGCTTAATCGTCCCCCCACTCAATTATACCATTTGACTCCAAGAATGGGGTAAGGTTGCTGAAAGGACTTGCCTTACTAACTACATTACTTCTTTTTAAATGTTTTAAGTCGTCTTCGAAATCTGACTGCATTGCTCGTACAATAACTACAAGGGCTTGTTCGAGTTCCATTACTGTCAAGGCGAGTTCTGGACGTGTGTTTATTTTTCTTGTCTTGTTAATAAATCGTAGTATATAGGCTACAATTCTTTGCAATGTTCGAAATGATCCCTTGTGATCAACGTTGTAGATTATTGGTGTTGCATTCTCAATTGCTAACACGGTAGCTGTTTTCTTTCGCTCCATGTTACCTTCCAGTATTTCTGTGGCCTTCGAGTATCTTTGTGGCCAAACTGCTTCATGCCCATGTAGGAAGATTGGGCCATAGAACCATAAGTTGCATGATGGTAATGCCTTTGGAGACAGTCCTCGCGATATGATGTCAGCAGGATTTTCTTTTGAAGTTACATGTCGCCATTGTTCGGCCATTGTTAACTCCTGAATCGCGGCTATTCGATTGGCCACAAACGTTTGATGAGATGATGACTGCGAGTTAATCCAGGCCAAAACAATCATTGAGTTTGTCCAGAGGAAGGTAGGCTTATCCTCAAGTTTTAAGTCCTCTTTCACTCGAGCCGTTAGTTGAGCACCTAAGCGTGCTGCACAGAGTTCAAGACGGGGAAGGCTTTGTTGTTTTAAAGGTGCTATTCGTGATTTTGAGCATAGTAGCCTTACTATTATTTGGCCATTTTTTATAATTGACCTTATGTATATTGCTGCCCCATATGCTCTCTCTGAAGCGTCTACAAATGTATGAATTTGCATTTCTGATACAATCTGCCCTTGGAAGATATGTCTCGAAAACTTGAGGTTGTCTATGTGTGTTAAGTCGTTCCGAAAGTTCATCCATTTTGTATGTAGTTCTGCTGGTAGGGCTTCATCCCATTCAAGTTTTAATTGCCACAATTCCTGAATGAACATTTTTGCCGTGACTACAATTGGAGATACAATTCCCAGCGGGTCGAATAATCGAGCCAAATCTGAGACAACTGTTCGTTTAGTAACACGTTTGGTATCACCCAAACATACCTTTATACAAAACTCATCGACTTTTGGTATCCATGTCAATCCCAGGGTTTTGACTGTTTGATGATTTTCGTTGTTAAAATCAATGTTTACTTCTTCGTTCGTTGAGATGTTTTGGAGTAGTTGGTGATGATTTGCACTCCACTTTTGCAAAGTTAGGCCATGCTGTTTTAATATGTGCTTCAATTCTTGCTGAATGGTGATTGTTGTACTCAAACTATTATCTCCTCCCATCCCATCATCGACGTAAAAATTATTGAGTAGAAAGTTGGCTCCAAGAGGGTATCGTGCTATATTCTTTTTTTCGATTTTTTCCAGGCATTTAGTTGCTAAATACGGTGCAGCTCGGGTGCCATAGGTTATTGTGTTCAATTGGTAATGCTTGATTGCTGCAGTTGGACTCTCTCTCCAAATGATGGTTTGAAATTTCCTGTCTTCCGGATGTATAAGCATTTGTCGATACATTTTTTCCACGTCTGTGGTAAACACAAAGCGTGGTATTCGAAAACGGAGTATAATGGAAAAGAGTTCGCTTTGAACGGTTGGCCCAGTGTACATTAAGTCATTTAATGATACACCAGTAGAAGTCTTCGCAGAGGCATCAAAGACTACTCTTAATTTAGTTGTTGAACTTTCAGGCTTGAGTATGCAGTGGTGAGGAATGAAGTAGTTAGGTTTATCTATGGAGTTGGTGTCTATTTCGGTCATATGTCCTAACGACTTATACTCTTCCATGAATCGTATGTATTGCATTTTAATTTCTGGTGTCTTTGCAAGTCGACGCTCTAAAGCAAGAAACCTGTTGAATGCTATTCCCTGAGACTCCCCTAGTTCCTCGGGATTACTGCAAAATGGCAGTCTCACGACAAATCTTCCATTCTGATCGACTGTATAAGTATTTGCGAAATGATTTTCACAAAGCCTTTCTGAAGTAGAAAGTGTTTTATCTGCTGCTTCCACCTTTTCTAGCTCCCATAGTTGCGTAATTGTTTCTTCCAGCTTGATTTCCTCCTCAGTACACATTCCACAGGTTGTCGATGATAGCTGAATTTCACCAACCCTTCCTGAAATAACCCATCCCAATACCGTATTTTGCAAAGTCGGCAGCTCCTTGCCCAATTTTATTTGTCCGATTGAAAATAACTGATGATAAAACTCTGCACCTAGAAGCACATCTATTTTATCAGGACGATTGAATTCCGGGTCTGCAAGTTTGATGTTTTTGGGAATTGGCCAATTGTCAATGTTAATTGTTTGTGACGGTTGTGAAGATATTATCTGAGGAAGAACAGCTGCTTCGAGTTGCGTCGTGAAGTTGTTTAGTCTAGAATGTAACGTGATATTGACTCTGTGCCGAACCTTAGCGTTGCTTGCTCCGATTCCATTTATATAGATAGAAGCTGGTTTTGTTGAAAGTCCTAAGCGCTTAACTAGTCGCTCTTTGACGAAATTAAGTTGAGATCCGGAGTCAAGAATTGCTCGGCATTGTATTTCTTTTCCGTTTGCCTTGACGATGATTAATGCTGTGCTAAGAAGCACGTAATTGCTTGAACTTGAATTTTTAGCTGTGGTTAATGTGGCAGCTTCTTGTGCATTAAGAGTTAAGCTTCCTTTAGATGCCTGGTTCTTTGAAGCCGTGTTGCTTCTGGTTTGTTCTGAGGTTTCTAGGTGAAGAAGTGTGTTGTGTTTTTCGTTACACTTCATGCAGCTTCTAGAAATGCAATTCTTTACGTTATGGCCTGTTTTTAAGCAATTGAAACAATATTTTTTCTTTTGAACGAATTGAAGCCGAGCTACCGGTGATGATTGAAGGAAAATCTTGCAAGCAAATAAGGGGTGTTTACCGTTTCTGCACATGACACAGGAATCGTCTTGAGTTACCACTGAAGTGCAAACCTTCGAAATTGGGTGTTTCTTTTTGACCCCCATTGCTTCAATGGACTGGAAGTGTTTTTCCAAAAACATCAAAAATTCTTTAACTGTTGGAACTTCTCGTGGTTGTAATAGAGACTGTTCAAAGCGCAATCGTGTGTTTCGATCTAGCCTTTTTAGTAATAAGTGCAGCAGAAGCGGGTCCCAAGATGATGTATCAATTTGAAGGTTCTGTAGTACTAAAAGGCACTCTTGAGTCTTGTCATGAAGCTCTTTAAAGTTGTCACTTATCCTATCATCTGCATCTTCGACCAATTCATGAACTAATCTGCTGACTAGTAATCTCTTGTTGTTGTAGCGGTCTATGACCATCGTCCATGCGGCTTCAAAATTTTCTTCTGTTGCAGCAAAATGTTTTATCAAGTTTGCTGCCTCTCCTACTAAGTGTGTTTTTAAGTACCAAATTTTTTGGACTCCTGTCATTGGTTGATTGACAACCAGTGATAAAAATAGATCATGAAATTCCTGCCATTTCATCTGGTTTCCATCAAATTTGGGTATAGTGATTTTCGGAATAGGTACTGTCAATGTGTCTGAATGCCCAATGTTTTGCCCATGATTACTCTGAACTGTGTTGTCTCTAAGTCTTCTGGAGGCTGCTCGGACCTGCCCTTCAAGCTGGATGAACCTCTCCATATTGTATACATTCTGATTTCCTTCATCACATATTTCTGAGATTTTGTAGTGTAGCTCCTCAATGTCTTGCCATAACCTGGTGGCGGCTATGGCATCGTCATGACTAACGTCATCTGTTAATAGTCGATTGACCGATGCCATCATGGCTGCCTGCCTTCGCATAAGTTTTACCAGCTCACCAACTGGTGCCGTGGCTTTCTTAGTGAGTTCTACCTGTATTTGATCATCTGTATTCGTGGCTTCAGGCATAGGTAGTTTCAGCATTGATACTTCTAACTCCCTCCTGTATTGCTGCACGATATTTAGGATTGATGTGTAATAATCCTTTTGGAAGTAGTCATGGTCGAGTTGAATCTTCTCCAGCTCGCGAATTCGGCTGTCATTGACTTCAAAGGCTGTCCATTCCTCGTCCAGTCTTCTTAATCGCTCTTGGAAGTAGCTTGCTGATGTCTTCCTCGATGCTGCATCCTTTTTATAGTTGCGGATGATGGTTTCGATCCGCTGACCAATTTGCTGCTGAGAAGTAACCAGTTCCGTAAATGAGCTCATGTTGAATTATTTTTTCTTGATGAAAAGATGATATTAACCAATCAATAAACTGACGATCACGTCGGGATCACCAAAATGTTAATTAACTCGTTTGTTAATTAGATGCTTGTTTTAATCTCAGCACATAAACTGGATTAAAGTGTTAAAGTGTTAAGGTTTATTCAACAACAAACAGTACTTGAACCGAGTTGTTTGAAGAAATGATTTGATGTAGACTCTTTAATGTTCAATAACAAAAAGGTTTTTTTTATTTAAATTTTTCTTCATTTTATACAGAAATATTGATTACTATTAATTTAATATAAAATGTTATTTACTGTTAATTTTACATACTTAGCATTTATGGTATTATGTATCATATTTTCAGTTCATTGGCTGTGTGACCATGAACATGAGGCGAACAAAATACTTAGCATGAAATTTAATGTCTAAAAGGTGATCGTACTACAAAAAACAAAAAAATTAACAAAAAATGCATAATAGACAAGAGTGACTTACAAACAGACTATATAATTGTAATAAAATACTTAAGAGTGCAACAAAACTAAAAATGCATAATAATCAAGAGTTAATCAGAATTATAAAGACAAAAGAATAAAACCATAATAATAAATTTATAAATAAAAAACTATGTTAATTATAAACAAGGGGCTTGGTGAAAAAAAATGACCAAAATATTTGTGTACGTGTGATTTTTTATCTCTCTCTAACTTATTAATTTCACTTAATCAAAACACATATATCTTAACTGCTTACTCTGCTTCTTTTTTGCCAGTCACTGATTACTTAAGCATTGGTAAACTATGACTAGTCAATGTTTACATAGAGACTGGTCAACTGTTACTAGTCAATATATACGTAGAAACTGGTAAAATGTAACTTTTAAATAAATAAACATAATTTTTCAGTTTTTTCAATTGTGTTTTATTACAAGAAAATAGAGAAATAATATATATATATATATATATATATATATATATATATATATATATATATATATATTATTTCTCTATTTTCTTGTAATAAAACACAATTGAAAAAACTGAAAAATTATGTTTATTTATTTAAAAGTTACATTTTACCAGTTTTACAATTTAATTGGTGCCACTCAAGTCTTCTTCACACTTTTCTCCAGCTATAATACACCTTTTTGTAAATATCTAAAATTTTAAAAAGAAATACCTATAATATAATACATATATATATATATAAATTAAATTAATCTTTTCAATTTCTTTTATGTAGTATTGTTGTTAACTTCACTTAACTTTCTTAGCACTTGTATAAATTTTATTGCACAGACCGAACGAATTGTATATTTTACAATAAAATGCGATGTATTAAAAGATTTAGTATATGTACAGTAGACGTTTCACTCTTACATACATGTTAGAGAGGAACAACTATAATTGATAAATGTGTCGGTCATCTCTACCAGTCAAATGACCCGTCAATTGACTAGGAGGCATAAATTCAATGGAAAATTATTGCAAATGTATTAGTGAAAAATTTTCGTTTGTGTTAAGCGGCCCATACACTACAACAGCATGCACGCGCAATCAAGCGATTGAGTATTCATGCTCGAACCACACAACATACCAGCAAGCTGGTACAATATTTATTTCATACAAAATTGCGGGAAGGGAGGTTATGAATTGTCACACAGTTTTTGCTGCAATTATTATTGGTATGTTGCTAAAATTAGCAGCTAGTATAACTTAAGTGCTAAAATTCTGTTTTCCATTGAAACAAACTATGTTTCAACAAATTATACTTCTTGAATCCATGTTTACTCCATGGCAACTTTGCTCAACTGAGCTAATTTCACCATATACAACACAAGCAAGCTGGTACGTACCATGAGCAAAATATCAAACTCTACTTGACATCGCTACAGCAAACCGTACAATCACACAAAACGCCCATACACGACCAAGCCGCTGGCACAAACACTTGATTGCGCATGCATGCTGTTGTAGTGTATGGGCCGCTTTAGTTTCAGTCATTCATTTCTTGTAGGGACACGTTCAATAAATGTCAAGGCACAATTACTACAGGTACATGCATTAGGCAAAGCTCTGTGGCAGCTCTGTGCTTCTCACATAGCTTTACAAAGTAATTGTCAAAAATTTGTATGCATCAAACAAGGCACAAAAGTAATTGTCAAACGAATTCTTCGTTATAAACTTGTTAAGAAAAAATCGGCGGATGAGCAATATGCCTGATACCTGTACCTGTTTGATATGCCTTGATAAATGTCTTTCAATTTCATTACACATATTGTGTGTCAAAATTGCTTGAAATTGATAGCTGTGACACAAACTGATAACCAATTTCATTTTTTAAATGTCACCGATGAAGAAATTATATGACATCATTACGATTACAAATTTATTTAATGGATAGCATATTTCAGCGATAGGTATTGCGCCAAACAAGAACTTGGTCAAAATTTTTATCTCATTACTTTTGATTACCGAAATTATGGAAAGGAACTTGGCTTTTTTTCACATTTATTTTTCTGTGAGCATTGTTTTTACATGTATACATCGTGGTTGAAGTTGTCTCAGCTGGCTGACACCCGATTTTTTTGGAATATTCCAATAAAGTAGCTGTCAAAATGCAGAAAAAAACAAACAAGAAGAAGAAAAAAAGAAAATATTATTTAAAAGAAGTGAAAAACATTTGAAATAAATATAATTATAGCATAAATAAAACAAAAAATTATAAATAATAAATAATAAATATTGACATTATGTACAGTGTACTAATAGCCTTTGCTGAGCGACATAATCGGCGTAACATGTTGAGGGTTATCGCCGAAGATTAAGGGATGCAACTGTGACGACCAAAGTCGAATGCTTGTTTTGGCTCACAAAACGCTGAAGCTATTTAGTTTTTTCATTATTTTTATAATTATTAACACTAGTACCTCATGCGGTAATAAGCAGAGAATAGTCTGTTTAGTTAATAAGAAAGTTTAAATTAATTGCCTATTAGACCAACGATGTAACTGACACTTTTAACCCACCCATCACTAATGATTATCACTATTTACAGTGAGAACAAGAGATACCACATACGCTCTCTGTGTGTAACGTTCGTGTATGTGTACACTTGTATGTGTCGTACTGAAAGAGCATAAAAGGCTGTTAGTCACCACACCATATTTTCAACACACACTCTTGTTAGCTTGTGTGATTTGAGTATTGATATGAATGGTATAACGACCGACTCAATACAGAACAATTTTCAGTTTGCTTGCAGCGCCACAGAATACACAGAAGTGAAGAAAGTGACAGGTAAAAAAAGCTCCAATCAGGTTTTTGTTAAAATTCATGGAAGAAAGAGAAAAGTATAGTGTATATGATACTGTAGTGTATTACCACTTACCAATTAACACAGCTAAGAAAAATGTATTGCACTAGAAAGACGTAGCAAAACAAAACCGACGACAAAATTTGAGGGAAAACGAGACAAACTGGAAAATACCCGTACCTTCCGTCTCATGACACTTCTGTATGTTTTGTGGCAGCGCTCGCTACGGTAAGACAGATATCGGATTAAGGTTACTTACCTAATATCACAGAATACACAGAAGTGAAGAAAGTGACAGGTAAAAAAAGCTCCAGTCAGGTTTTTGTTAAAATTCGTAGAAAAAAGAGAAAAGCATAGTGTATTTGATACTGTTCTATATTACTACTTACCAATTAACACAGCTAATAAAAATGTATTGCACTAGAAAGACGTAGCAAAACAAAACCGACGACAAAATTTGAGGGAAAACGAGACAAACTGAAAAATATTCGTATCTTCCGTCTCGTGACACTTCTGTATGTTTTGTGTCTTGGTTAAAGTTGTCTCAGCCGATTTTCGGCCTCCGCCGATGATTTTTATGGACCAGCCGCAGGCGATGAAATTCCTTCGGCGCAGGTTTCTGGCTCGCCCAAAATTGTAAAACTTTATTATTTTCAAATATTGATATTAAAAAATCAAAGTACTTGTGTATGTATGAATATTGATTTGCCTTACCGTTTTAATTGGATTTAAAATCAACTGCTACGTTACAAGCATATGCATATGTAGTTAAATTTAATGATCGTATAGTAATGAAACGTATATTAATATCCCAACGATACTTTGTGTCGACAGCAAAAAATATAGAAAACGTCGAGAAGTTGGATTTTATGAAGTTATGTCATCATAGCAAGATTCCTGATCAACCTGTAAAAGAAGTACTTACATATTTTAACCAAGAAATTGAAATAGACAAACGAACCATTCAACTATTGGAGCGGCTCGCTTTGGTTAATCTTGATGGTGAAGAGGCATTAAAGACTTTAAAAAGTAGCATACAGTTTGCAAAGAGGATTGAAAATTTTAATGTTAAAGGTAAGAAACCATTGTATACGGTATTGGAAGACCAGCCGCTATACCTACGTACTGACAGAGTTATCGAAGGAAATTGCAGGGAAGAAATTCTGAAAAACTCCAAAGTTACTGAAGAGGACTATTTCATTTCACCTCCTGGCAATATACCCCTAAAGCAGGAGGGAACCAATGCTAATTATTAATAAGTAAATAAGCACTTTTTCCGACATGTCGAAGCTCCTGAAGTCAATATTACAATCGTTAACAGTTTCAAATTACCTTACAGGGAAATGTGTACTTGATAATGAAAAATTCCATTGCCATTCCTCTTTACTTAAAAATGGTTTGACATTTCGAGAACAGTTACTAAAACAATGGTTAATATGGTCTACCAGCTGGTCTACCCAATTGGGCGGTATACAGCAAATTAAAGAAAGTTTTATAGAAAATTATCGAATTTCATTCGCGCATGGCGATGAGTTTCAAAAATCATATTCTGACGTATGCAAAGAAAATTTAATTAACATCACCAATTCTGTTATGATAAAAAGCATTTGTAATAATATGCAACATAATTTTTTTAATGAAGACAATCTTTTCTTCGGTTCTAAAATGAAAGTTCTATTGGTAACTGACTTTTTTGTGGCAGCAGAAAATGCCTTATCGAAATACAACAATTTACAACGAGAACGTAAAATTTGGTGGATGCGTTTTTCTTTCGACCCTAGTCGATATCAGGTTGAACCCTACAATATTCGGTTTAAAGAACAACCAGGCGATGAAATATTTAAAACAAGCAAATCAATAACCATCACTGCGAAATTTCCCTTCGGCTTTGTAGATATGGAGAGCATTTCCTTAGTTCCATTATATAAATCAAATATTCTAAAATTTCCATTAAGTAAAGACTCGTGCAAGATTTCCTTAATACGTTGTGTTATTAATTTGGATTCAACAGCTAGCGGTGAGGTGTTTCTTTTCCTTTAATAAATCAATATAATTATCAATAATTTTGTTTATAAGCTTTAATTTTAGATGCAAGTGTACCTAAAACAAAAAAAGGAAAATTTGCTCTAATGATAAATGGAAAATTAGCTCCTTATCAAATTGTACTATCAAATTTACATCAAAAAAGTAAGAATATGAAAATCTTCAATTCATAATTTATTTCAGCATTTTATTTCAGATACAACTATAGATGAGCTGACCTTGCATTTGCAGAATGTTATAACTAAGAGCGGACTACGATTATACGATAACTTCATACGTACTAATACTCGAATAGAATATGAAGAAAAATTAACGCATTTTGATAGTCTTGGTATACCATATACATTATTAGTTGATAATGAATCAATTAAAAGTGGATTGATAAAAATGCGTAGTCGTGACACCTCTCTATTCGAAACTATTCATATTAGCGATATACCGAGTTATTTACTACGTGTATTTAAACAATAATTGCTTTATATAATATATTGGTTTATAAAACAATTTAAGTTTGATATACATATGAGTTACTCCACTTACAACTATGGTCAGAAATGGTCACTGCCATTTTCTGAATTACTTGATTTTAAAAGTTGTAGCACAGCAAACTTCCGAGCAAAATTCTCTTATTATTATAATCTGTTGTGTATTGAACCAATTCTTGTTGTTACTGTTGTTTCCATTTTATATGCCTGCTCCTTGTAACATGGCCCTGCATTACTCGGCGACACGCTGATAGGGAAGTGTGACTGAAATCAACTGAAATTTTACCCTTACCAGGCGCAGAAGCATATGTTACTATTGACTCAAGCCCACTTATCGTGGTACTGTAGTTGGTTCTTCCGACTTAGCTGGGCGGTGCGCAGATTCATAATGACCATGAGCTAAAGGCGGCAAAGACAACAACAAGACACTTAAGAAAAACAAAATAGTACCACAGTGAGATGACCTAGACGAAGATGAGAAATTTTTCGTGGATTGAATGTCATGGTGTTATTGACATTCCCTATGGATGGCATCTGTGATGCAGCCATTTAATGGCAACTTCCAGTCTCGAATCTGAAAGTGCCCCAAAAACGCAATGTACGGCTGCTGTTCAGCCGATAGGAATTTTAATTACATTTATGATTTCGCACTAATATTATTATTAGCCAGTTAACAATCTAGGCTTGTAATTCATATTTATAATACTGTAATTTACAAAAGTCAACCTTCAAAAAATTTACCCTATACAAAAGTTCCCAATAAGCATTTTGGATGGAATTCAAGTGGAATTACATTTGAAATCCAGTCACAATTTCCAATTTCCAGAGTTGAATTACAGTTGAAACACAGTTGAATTCAATAGCGAATCCAGCAAAATTAACCATTGAATTACAATCGAACAAAACAGTACCTTTACAGTGCAATGTTACAACAGTATTTAAATAATGTTATAACATTATTTTAACAATAATTTTCAAACCATTTTCTGCCACATTTTTTACCCCATTCCCAATAAGCAATTTTGCTTGAAATCAAGCGTAAAACAAGTGTTATTCAAGCCACACAATCAATAGTCAAGGGTTGAATTATGCTTGATTCACACTTTAATTCAATAGCATTCTCCAGTGAAAAGGGAACTTGAACTGAATGCGAACAATTCAGTTGTAGTACAGTTTAATTCAAGCCTTGAATTATACTGCAACTAGCTGCACCCCGTGTGATTCGCTACCCCCATCGTCATTTCTATTTCATTTATATTGATTTGAAAGTGTTGGAGGGGCAGAAATCAGATACAATAAGTACATAGCCTATGCCTTCTTATAAATGAAGCTATACCTATGCTTTAAATTTCATTAAAATCGATTTTAAAGTTTCGAAGGAGCAGGACATATCCCTTGTCCTTTGCTTGTCTTACTTATGAGAAAGTACGTACTGTACGTTTCCTCCTAGCCAAAGGGGTATCTATATTTTAAATTTCACCAAAATCGAGTTGAAACTCAGAAATTGTCCCCATACTTCCTCCTGGTCCTAGTTTAGAAAACGACTATGGCCATTTTGTGACTTTTTAGACACAGATCTATAAATTTCATTAAAATCGATTTGATTGTTTCTGAGAGGAAGGAATTTCCTCCTGTCGCCCTCCTAGTCCTATTTTTGAAAATGAACATAGTATATGTGAATTTGGAGACGCAGATCTATCAATGTTCTACATTTCATTAAAATCGGATTAAACGCGTCGGAAAAGGAAAAATTTCCCCATATCGCCCTCCCCTAGTTTAAAAAACAAAGCATATGTGAATTTTTAGATGCAGATCTATTTTCTAAATTTCATTAAAATCGTTTAAATTGTGTCGCATAGTCAAAAATTTCCCCCTGTTGCCCTCCTGGTCCTACTGTTTAAAATTTTCATAGCATATGTGACTTTTTAAAGTCAGATCTATCTATGTATGTTCTAAATTTCATTAAAATCGGTTAGATCTTTTCGGAGGGTTTCATTGTTTTGGGGAGGCAGAAATTTCCCCGTATCGCCCTCCTCGTCCAAGTTAAAAAAAGTAATGCCCTTAAACTTTCACGGAGTTGCACAGACTAAATGCATAAAATTTTATTACGATCGGTAGAGCGGTTTGGTCGGACATACAAACAAACATTTAATTGTTATATGCTCGGATGTATATAGATTAATTGTTTTCAAATAAGCTGCTACCAAATTTAAAGACTCTTGCTATTATAGCTTTCAAGATAATAAGGCTTTGTAAAGGCTTTTTAAAAAAAATTTTCATAAAAAATTTTTCTTAAAAAGCCTTAATAATTTTTATAAATAAGGCTGTTATTGTTTTAAGTTTATTATTATTTATACTTACATTAATAGTTTTAAAATGAACTCATACCAAATTTGAAGTCTTGCTGGTATAGCTTTAAAGAGAAAAGATTTTTATAGTTACGTTGTATAGGGCGTGCCCCTTCCCCCAGTCCTATTCACCAATACTTTGAACTACTTTGCACTTCGCTCTCAAAAGAGCCCATAACAAATTTGATTAATCTTGCTCTTATAGCTTTCAATTTATAAGATTATTACTTTGTTTGAGGGGTGCCCCTTCCCTTTTCTGCTATTCTACCAATATTTTGAATTACTTCGCACCTGGCTCTCAAAAGATTCCATACCAAATTTTAATACTCTTTGCTATAGCTTTTAAGATATAAGATTATAATTAATTAGTTTGTATTACTCATATGCTACCAATATCTTGAATTACTTCGCACCTCACATCACCCGCCAATAAAACTAACATTCCTCCCATAATATCTGTGCTTTCTGGTAAATCCTGAAGAGTTCAATTTAACGCTTCTATATCTTTCTTGTGAGACATCGTACACTCATCCCACACTAAAAGGTTCCATTGCCTGAGCATTCTGCCTCGGGAGCTATTTTTTCTGAAATTACAGATGAGTGAATCTTCATGTGCTAGATTCAGCGGTAATTTTAAAACGGAATGTGCAGTACGGCCGCCAGTTAGGAGTGTCGCAGCTATACCTGAAGAAGCAACATCAACTGCTGTCTTGTAGTCTTTTCTCACGGACATTAATATTAAGTTTAGTAAAAATGTTTTTCCAGTTCCTCCAGGGGCGTGAAGAAAAAAAGTGCAGCACTGCCGGATTCTATTTTTCATAATACTTTATGAAAAACGCCACTTTACTCTGCCGTTAATACTTGATGTTGCAGTGCTACAAAATCGTAATATAACTCCCTAGCGAATTCATTGTTAATGTTATTTCCGTCGACTCGCACGCCTCACCTCAAGTAATGTCGGAAAAATTTAAATTCTAAAAGAATTAATTTTGAAACTTTTTTTAAATTGTATGCTTATTTTGTCAATAGTTACTCAATTATTAAAAAAAGCGAAAAAAACCGCCAAACAATTAAGAAAATAGAATAAAAACTGGGTTCAAGCTTGTTAAACAATCAAACCCTAAACGAAAATGTTTTTTTTTCTGCAAAAATCCGTACCAAATAAAAAAACCGGTTCCGAACCGTGTAAAAATAGCATATGTTTGACACTGGTAATGTAGCTTTCCATTGGTGAAAGTATTTTTAAAATTGGATTAACGGTTTGAAAATCCGTACCAAATATAAAATACCGGTTGTGAACCGGATAATTTAAACAATTTATTTAGTTATTTCAGTCTATGGACAAAAAATCCTTACAGACTAAGATAACAAAATACCTATAAAAACCATCCTCATTGCATGTTCTGCAAAACGTATTCAGCCATTTTTTAGTATATGCAGCTGTTCTCGAGTTATGGAGTGACAATCAAAATGTACACTTCTTTTTATATATATATATAGATTCAACCTTGTATTACAATTGAATTCAAGTGTATTTCAAGCTGCAAAAACAAGGCTTTTAAAATGGAAAGCAAAATGCAATTCCTTTGTTTTCTAATAATTATTTTCTGCACATCTGCCTTCGCTATTGTTTTCACGTGTTACTCACCTTTGTTTTCCAAATTAATTTTTATTTATTTGTTTTTGATATATTTACCACAATTTCAGTTTTAATAATAAATAAATTACGTATTTGACAAGGTTTGAGCATATACATATGTATGTATGTTGTTTAATTTTTTATATAAAAATATTTTCAAACTTGAAAATTATTTAAAAAAATGTTTGAATTCAACTTTGTTTCCAGTTCAATTTCAAGTGCTTGAATTTAAATTTTTTAAGTGCTTATTGGGTTGGTACTTATTATTTATATTGTTACGTAAAAATATTCCTACAGGGTTAAAGCAAAGAACTATCTGGAAGTATTTAAATAAAGCACTAAACGTACACACATATTTACGTGCAAGCGCTATAGCAACAACAATAATTGTGTACATAGCTACAGACGTACACACAAACAAATAAAAGTGCGAGCACTTATGGTAACCATCCTGTGCTACCAGTAGCACACCACATTGCCAACATAAGAGTCGTTACTTTGAAATTCAAAAATAACGGCCAATCGAATTATCTACAAACGCCTAGAAACAGCAACACGAATTTTCCCGATTGTGCTAGAAGACTATTTGATCATCTGGCTACTAATAGTAAATGACAATACAGATGGCAACGTGCATAGATGCCATTACTAAGTACAGACACGCCATCTATCGGGCGAACATTCTAGAACCGGTTCCTGTATTATAAAAAGAGGCAGCCTGGGTGAGAATGAGTCATTGCTAATCAGAAAATAGTCGAGTCAGCATCGTTGAAAGTTAAGACCTCGTGCGGTGGATAATAACGATAAGAAGTACTTAAGTAAAGACAAGTTGTAAGTAAGACAAGTTGTGTTCAGAAGCCTGTTTAATATTTTCTTTAAGATTGGCAATGTTAAATTCAATATCATTGCATGATCTAAGCTGAATGTTGTCTACGCAGTGACTACTAAGATATTTTTTGAATGCCAGCAGTTGATTCCATTAATCATCTTCACATATGAGTTAGTTAAATCACTCCTTAGTGGGTTGAAAATTGTAACTATTGTTGGAGAGTGATCAGAGGACAGATCTAGAGAGGCCTCTACATGAATTAAGTCCCTATGAATATTTTTCGTGACGGCAAAATCTATAACATCTGGAATTTTTCTTACGTCAGTAGGCCAGTAAGTAGGCTCCCCACTCGAAATGACATCTAAGCCCATTTTTGAAATTGTATTGAACAAGGCTCGACCTCTAGGTGTAACAAGACGCGAAAGATGTAGACGAGAAATTGCACGAACTGGAAGCAAAAATCGTCAATCTCCAGTGCCAAGGCGTACCAGTGCGATTTGTTCCAGAGGTTTCCAGCAGGATAAAGACGCCTTGTTTCGATGGCAGTGCACCACTGACCATCTTCCAATTTCAGTTCAAAACAGTGGCTAACAGAAATGGATGGGACAGTAAAGAAAAGGCCAGAAGTACTCGAAACTGTACCAGAAGGCCGCAGAAACAGTTTTGATGACATAATGGCGGCACTGCAACGCAAATATGGTGGTGAGCACAGTACGTAAACGTACTGATTTTTTCATGTATGTACTGTTTTTATATATTAATTTAGATCAGTATATAAGAAAGTCTGTCATAGTGTTTATTTTTTTTTTTGAATCACCAGTGATCTTTACTTTACGTTCGCCTTATAGCGTATTTATTTTCGAAGTGGTTTCCATATAATGCTCAAGCAAATTCTGCCAAAACTGTCAGAGATCATATAAATTTTAGTTTAAGTTAATGTTAATTTTATTGAAATTTTTTTAATTTAAATTTGCAAGATAGATTTGCTATAAGTGATTTCTGATACATGCAAATAATGAATTTAAAGTTTCTTTTTCGAAAATTTTTTTTGATAATATTATTTTTATTAATTACATATGCATTGGTACAAGGTATACATTGAATTCATGTTTTGTTTTAAGAATGGTTAAAGCTAGGAATGTAACGAATGTTCGCATTTGCAAAATTTTCCCTTATTTTTGCTATTTGCATTTGCTAAAATGTATGCGAATATATAAGACAAAAAAATTTTGTACTTTTTTTACGAACAAATTTGCCATTAACAAACGTCAAAAGCACGAAAATTATTTTAAGCCAGCAAGAAAAAGATAAATATAGGGTACGTTCGTAGATTCAGTAAATTTATGCAGAAGTTCTGCGAAAATTTTCTGCGTATGCGTGATCACCTGTTGCACATGCTTTGCAACTGCTCAATATCTGTGCATAGTTGGCATTTTTGAACGAACTGCAAACAATTTTTAAGGCGGCAAGTAATTTTATTTAAGAAAGTTGTCATCTCGTCGATGTGAAAGCACAAAAAACTCTTTATAAAAGTTTGCACATTGTGCACATGGCTTGGACGTAGCTGACTTATAAGTAAGGCATTCTTCAAGGCTTTATCAGAAAGCTTTTCTATAAAAAAGTTCTCATAAGCATCAAAATTAAACTAAAGTCCAGCGGTGTTTGGAAATATACCTACTTAATTTTTTGAAAAAGAAAAGGCATTGTATTTTCGGCAGCAGTATTTTCTACTTAAGACTAGTCTGTTAAAACTTTTAGAAAATATTTTGAGCACCATGCATTACTTCGTACAAACAAATTTGAATCGCTAAAAATATTAACTAGTCATTGTTGTAGTAAATTCCACACGAAACAAGTGTTACTCATTAATTTTATATACAAACATATGTATGTATCTTTCTGTCTTATGAATTCATATTTTTAATAAATTAATACATATTTGCTCAATGCAAGACTCAGTTTAAATAAAATGCTATATGTAGTACATCCATGTATGTAATACAACTTCATGTTCTTAACCCCCGTTGTCACATGCCAGTAGTTACTTGCAAGTAGTATATATCGCTCATTTACTTCAATAGTGGCACAACTCAAAAAAACCAGTTTTGCAGAAAACGCGTTTTAAGTTTTTATTTTGCATACAACTCAATGGAGAAATGAAAAAAAATTCTTCTCTCAGGAGGTGATGGTACAAGCTATTTATATGAAATTTTTACACAAGATAAAATACAAAATGCCGCATCTTCCTCATTTTTTGAGTTATGCCACTATTGAAGCAAATGAGCGATATGTATTACTAACGAAAATCAGGAGAAATCTAAAAAACACAACAATATTTTGAGTGGCTACACAGCACAGTGCAAGTGAAAATGTCGTCAACAAGTAAAGTTCTAGATAACAGCGTTGCTTCAACTTTTAGTGCAGTGTTGCCAAGAAGTCAATATTGATGAACTTTAATTGCATTGTTAATATATTTCTTTTATTAAAACATGAAATTTATGTTCAAACTTAGCTCTAAAATTAGTCTATGCCATTTCTCATTATCCTTTTTATATATAGTTACAAAAAATCAGCTATAATACTAACCAAATTAATGAAATAATTCTCTGCTCGGCAACACTGTTTTTCGTTTTGTCACTTTAGTTGCCACATGTGTGAAAATTTACTTGCTTCAAAATTTCATTGCAAGCTGACTCGCAAGTGGCAAAAGTGTGACGTGTTAGTAAAAAAATGTGAGTGTATTGAGTTTTTTTCACTTGCACTTGCATGTGGCAATATATAAATTTATTTTCATGTAATTTTTAACGTACTCGTATTGTAATATTTGCATTCGCTTTCGTAAAAATTAAAATGTAGTATTCGCATGCGCTAAACTGGTATTAGTTACATCCCTAGTTAAAGGCTTTTATTTTGAAAAAATGTACTGATTTTTTTTCTCTCACGTACTGATTTCTACGATTTCAAAACTGGCAACCCTAGTAGCAGGGCTATCACCTCCTGACAGAAATAAAGCCAAGCAACTGCTAAAAATGCACGCCTGCATTTTTGCCGGGCAGAATAAAAACCAAGGGAGAACGGCAATCGTGAAACACGAAGTAAATACTGGCGAAGCAAGGCCAATAAAACTGGCGCCCAGAAGTATACCACTGGCTAAGCGAACTGAGGTCAAAGAGCTCGTCAGTGAAATGGAGCGGTGTGGTGTAATCGAACCATCTTCAAGTCCCTGGAGCTCACCGGTAGTGTTAGTAAAGAAAAAGGACGGCAGTACTTGATTTTGCGTCAATTATAGAAAACTAAACGACGTGACTAAAAAAGACAGTTACCCACTACCAAGAATTGACGATATCTTAGATACGGTTGCTGGAACGAAATGGTTCTCCACATTGGATCTACAAAGCGTCTATTGGCAGGTGAAGATTGCAGAGAAAGACAAGGAGAAAACTGCTTTCAGCGCATGCGATGGTCTGTGGCAGTTTAATGTTATGCCTTTTGGGCTCTGCAATGCTCCGGCTACTTTCGAGCGGCTCATGGAGCAAATTTTAAAGGGACTGCACTGGAAAACATGCTAGGTGTATCTTGATGACATAATTGTAATGGAGAAGACTTTTGATGAACACCTTAAAAATCTGACTGAAGTCTTTCAGCGCATATCATCGGCTGGACTCAAACTCAGCATCAAAAAGTGTGCACTATTCCAGAAAGAGGTGAAGTTACGGCAGATGGAATTTCAACAGATGAAGATAAGATACAACAGTAAAGGACTGGCCTCGTCCAAGAAATCTTCACGAATTGCGCAGCTTTTTGAACCTTTGCACATGCTACAGACGCTTTGTGACAAATTTTGCCAGCGTAGCTGCAAGCTTGCAGAAGTCTCAACCATACGATTGGGGTGAATTGCAGGAGAATGCTTTCCAGAAACTAAAAGATTTATTGTGCACATCACCAGTCTTAGCATATCCAGTTGCTGGGGAAAAATTTGTGCTAGATAGCGATGCAAGTGGATGTGGAATAGGAGGTGTGTTATCGCAGAACAGAAAAAGTAGTGGGCTATTACAGCCGAATACTTTCGAAACCTGAGAGGAACTAGTGTATGATACGACCGTAGCTTCTGGCAGTGTTGGAGTGCATTCTGCGCTCAGGTGGCTATTTCAGTTTAAAAATCCTGAAGGGCAGCTAGCACGCTGGATTGAACGTCTTCAGAGCTACGATTTCAGCATTGAGCAAAGAAAGGGTGCAAAGCATAATAATGCTGATGCTCTGTCACGGCGGCCTTGTAGCTTAGAGTGCAGACATTGTTCAAAAGTCGAGGCAAAAGAATGTGTCATTCATGTCAGGCTTACAAAAATTGGTACGGAAGAAGACTGATCAGAGGCGCAAAGGGCAGATCCTGCGCTGGGAAAAATTATACCGGCTAAAGAGGAGGATAGAAGACCCAACCGTAATGATATATCAGCTGAAAGTCCCCTGGTAAAATCGTATTGGGCCCAGTGAGACAGCCTGAATTTGATAAATGGTTGTTTGTATCGTGCCTGGGAAAGTGTAGACGGTAAGACGCCCAGCAAAAAATTACACATTAACATTAGAACTACTTCCAATATAATGACTTACTTTTCTGATTGCCAAATTTCATTACCCGCTTACAAATCTCATTACCTAAAATATAAAAAAATTATGTACAAGTTGCTAAATGAAGAGAATGATTTTTTTAGATTAAATAGATAACGTGAACAAGTTTCCAAATAAAATAGGTAAGTACTTCTCAAAAATCGATTATTTTAGTCTCACGCCTTGTTAAAATCATTAAGTTGGTAATCCAGTAAGGAACAGCTTCCACCAAAAATGCTTAATTCCAAACTCAATTACCTTTTTTTAATTTTTTTGCTGGTCGGTTTCCAATCTGATTGTGGTGCCACCATCCAAGAGGAGCGAGGTGTTGAAGGAGTGCCAGAGTGGACCCAGCGGTGGTCACCTGGGCGTAACAAAAACGCGTGTAAAGTTAAAACAGCGTTTTTATTGGATTGGATGTCAAAAAGCCGTAGCCGAATGGATAGCAAATTGCACTCAATGTATGAGGGCTAAAGGCCCAGCAAAACGAAGTCGGGGTCTGCTGCAAAAATATAACTCGGAAGCACCCTTTGAGAGGTTAGCAATAGATGTAGCAGGACCTTTTCCAGTCAGCAACGCTGGGAATCGTTATATTCTTGTAGTGATGGACTATTTCAGCAAATTTCCAGAAGTTTATGCCATACCCAACCAAGAATCCAGAACTGTTGTGGACGCGTTTGTAAACAAATGGGTATGTCGTTATGGAGTTCCTATTGAACTGCACTCTGATCAAGGTAGACATTTTGAGTCTGCCATATTTAAAGACATGTGCGAGCGATATGGAATAAAGAAAACCAGAACCACACCACGTCACCCACAGTCTGATGGCATGGTAGAGAGGTTCAACCGTACATTAGAAGAATTTTTGCGAAAAGTGGTGAGCGCGCATCAAAAGGACTGAGACGAGCACATTCAGGAGTTTCTATTAGCATACAGGTCAGCTGTGCATGACACAACATCGCGAACACCTGCAAAAATTATTTTTGGAGCTAATTTAAAGTTGCCTGGAGATTTAAGAGTTCAGCGTCAAGCCTACACAAACAAATGAAGCAGATACTGGCCCTTTCCAAAAGCAAGAGAATTTAAATGAGCTACATGAATTTGTACGTAGCCGAATTAAAATGGTCAGTAGTAAGATGAAAGTTAGATACGACCGTGCTGCAAATTCTAAAGGCTTTAATGAGGGCCAATTGGTTCTACTTTTCAACCCACAGTAGAAAATAGAATTGTCTCCCAAACTACAGACTCACTGGGAGGGACCATATACGGTGGTAAAAAGGTTAAACGATGTCCTCTACAGAATACAAAAACACAATAGCCCAAGGTCAAAAATTAAAGTTGTACATTTAGAAAGACTCGCAAACTATGGAAAGCCGGATAATGTGCCTGTTCGGGACGAATAGGCTTAAATGGGCGGCAGTGTTACGTAAAAATATTCCTACAGGGTTAAAGCAAAGAACTATCTGGAAGTATTTAACTAAAGCACTAAACATACACACATATTTACATACAAGCACTATAGCAACAACAATAATTGTGTACATAGCTACAGACGTACACACATACAAATAAAAGTGCGAGCACTTATGGTAACCACCCTGCACTAACAGCAGCACACCGCATTGCCAACATAAGAGTCGTTACTTTGAAATTCCAAAATAACGGCCAATCGAATTATCTACAAACGCCTAGAAGCAGCAACGTGAATTTTCCGGATTGTGCTAGAGGACTGTTTGATCATCTGGCTACCAATAGTAAATGACAATACAGATGGCAACCTGCCAAGTACGGACATGTTATTACGACATATATCGGGCGAACATTCTAGAACCGGTTCCTGTACTATAAAAAGAGGCAGCCTGTGTGAGAATGAGTCAGTACAAAACAGATTCTAGTAGAGTCAACATCGTTGAAAGTAAAGACCTCTTGCGGTTGAAATAATAACGATAAGAAATAATTTAGTAAAGACAGTTTGTAATTTTGCTTAGTGAATAAATAAAAAGTCAGAACAGTAACAAATAAAAATTGTGGGTTATATATTTTTTTTATTTTTTTAGCAATCAAAAGAACTCACACGTTTAATAAATTTTTAAACGTATCAATATCTATATAATACATGAGTAGGTTCATACATAGGATGCAACAAATTTGGATTTGACAATAAAAACTTATATAACTTGAGGGTTACACGATCAAGATTTGCCTTTCAAATTTCAATACATTCACAGTTTTTCACTAATTCATTCATACTTTTAGAGTTTGATTCAACTTTGACTTCAAATTTTCTTTCCAATTGTGTGTTCAAATTATAGGCAAAAAAGCAAGTGACAGCAATTTCAATGAGCACACTTTTCGTTTTTGTTTCCAAATTTTCTGTCGACATAATATTTTTGTGTTCTTTTATTACAAATAATGTTATATTCCACCGAAAATGTTTAATTCCACTTAAATAAATATGTCTAGGAACAAAAATAAAAAGTATAATGATGTGTTGCGGCTTATAGATCTATATAGAAGTGATGAAGTTTTGTTGTCTTAAGCTGCTTTTTATCAACGGCGTATTGAAAATAAATTTCCTTCGAAATTGAGTGCAGCCTACGTCACAGCTTTCAATTTAAACGACTTTTGACAACCAGCGTGTGTGAAAAACTTGAAAGCAAATCTTGGTAGTGTAACTGTAGCGTAAAATAAGCTACTATTTCACTAAGGCCGGTGAATGTCTACATTCAAACACAATTAGGGTATTCACAAGGGTGTCTTAAGTGTCCTAAGTGTCATAATGTCTTAACATTTTAACATAGTTTAAAAAAATTGTTGTTGTGGCTCAAACAAAAAGGTCATAAAGTAATAAGACATTCTCAGCTATGTTTATTGTTTGTCATTACTACATGTAGAAATGCGTGAGAGTTTACCAAAGGCATATAGAGGGAGAGTAAGAAATTTACAAGGTGTTAAAACCAAAATACAAATAAATACAATATTTATAATTGTAAATTATAAGGGGTTGCTCATGTTGTGAATCAGAATTGAACAACCCTCGTACCCGCATATTGCACCAAATTGTTAACGCAGCAGCAACTAGTTCATTCACTTGGTTGTTTGCTAAATTCCTTGCGTTGACAAATTGTGCAATAGCGATATTTCGTAATTGGGTCAAAAGCTTAAGAACATTAAATAGTTTAGCAAGTTAGCATAATAATAATAGCTGTTAAGCATAATATTAATGTTGAAGTATATTAAATTAAAATTAAGCTTTGTATAAATAGTGCAGTTTTAATTAAAGAGTTGGAGTCTTGTATTTAGCAGTTAAAAGTTAGAGTCATACCTGCGATTCCCACGGGACCTTCCAGGTTTAAAATTGTAAATTAAAAGAACAAGATACTAGTTGTTATTAACAAAGCTTTTAAATAAACCATTAATATATTAAAAGAAAATTCCGCATTTAAACTATCAACACAACATTTTGGCGCAGCCGGTATTGGCAAGAGCACAGTTTGATACCTTTTGGCAGTTTGAAGGAAGTATATTGATATTGGAAAGCTATTTTAGCTCAATTTAATTTTAATATACTGAATTAAATTGTTAAAAGGATACGTTGTTCTGTATACCAACATTTACTACACAACGCAAGGTTTTAATGAGCTATTTTAGCTGCCTTAAGTTGCACAGACTCAACAACGATCAAACATCTTCTCAAGACAAATGGGACCAACACAAATGGTAAAAATATTTATATAAGTGTTGGATGGTAGATTAAAATAGATAAACGCATAGTGAAAAAGTCAAAATGATTAGCAGTATTTAAATAGAAGAAAAGTTTGTTTGTGAAAGTGATAATTGAAAATAGAAATATATAGGAAATTTTGCTTGAGCTATATGGAGGATTTGAAAAAAGAATTACGAAAGACACAAGAGGAGACCAGGGAAATTTCTGAACGAGTGTGGAATCTCATAAAGTACCTTAACAATACAAAAGAGTATATAGAGTTAGTAAAGCATAAAGTGAGGAGCCAGGGAAACATAACCGAATTTGAAAAGATAGATATTTTATTGGAAGAACTACAAGTGCTACATGAACATCAACAAAGTCCAGCTATATCTAAAGAAATAGAAGAATACTTACACGTTAACAGGATCTTGAAGCAGCAGAACGAAAGCTTAAGAAAAACGATTGAAGAAGCTGAACAACAGATTCAAGACAGCGAACAGAAGACACGGGCATTTAAAGACTTCGCGCAGCGCGTTAACCCTAACTTGACTCCTGATTAGCTGCAGCAAGTCATCGAAAATAGAAAAGTGATAGAGGAAAAAACTCAACAAATCGAAACGCTGAAGTCAAAGATACTAAACTTACAAGGAGAGACGAGGAAAGTGATTACAATTAACACCACAACAAATAGTAACAACATGACAACTTTTACTGAACTCTTGAAAACCATATCCCATGTGGTACCAATTTTCTATGGAACTGATGGGCCAGAACTGGCCAGGGAAGCAAAAAAGTTTATTGAAGGATGTATGATAGCAAAGGATAAACTAGCAGAACCAGGTAATGTCGTCGACATAATCAAATGCATAAAATCGAGATTATTTGGAAATGCTTACTCATATTTACACAATAAAGAGTTCGCAACAGTAGAAGCCTTATGCCAGGCTATTAGAGAAAAATTTATAAAATGCAAAACTCTAACAGAAATACAAGAATTAATTTTTAGTAGTAAGCAAGGTTCAACGGAGACAGCATATGAATTTGGAGAGAGACTAGAAGGACTACTTACAGATGCCACAGAACTAATTGCAGCACAATGGCCAGAAGTATCCCATCAAAAATCTATGATAGATCATTGTAACCAATCCGCAGTAAGGAGTTACATAAGAGGCTTACGAGATCCTAGATTGATGTCAAAATTCATCGGACACGAAAACGAAAAGCTATCTGCCCTGCTGAAAATCACCAAGAAGGCTCAAAATCTCTTCGGTTATAATATGAAACCTTCAAATATCATGACAATGCATACCGAGGAACCTTTATATGAGACGGTTCAGCAATTGATAAAAGAAGTCAGACAATTATCAATGCATCAAAACACTTGGAACCATCCAATGCCAAACAGTAATACACGAGAAAACTCATTTAATAACTCAGTATACTGCAGTCCTATGCTAGACGATTGTTATAACCAAGGCAGCAATACGTGCTATAATCAAGGCAGACGACAGGGCTATAACGAATACAATTTTAGAATGAACATTAAATCTCCCGACTATGGAACAAATAGGCAAAATCTTGCAAGCTCGAAAACTCAAAATAAAAGTGGAACTAGATATAATAACAACGAGGAGCGACGCTGTTTTAGTTGCAATCAACAGGGTCACATTTCTTCTAATTGCCCAAGAAACAGACGGAGTATAAATAGCAATAGTAGAAACGGCAACAATAGAGGCAACAATGGGGTAAACAGAAGCAGATATAATTACAACAGCAATAATTCGGGAAACGAGAATCGGCCCGGCCAAGATTAATGGACCGGAATGCCGAAAAATGTAGAGAAATCACTAATAAAGAAAATGAAAATAAAACACAATACCCCGTAGGAACTAACTATGAAGAAGATACAGCTTTTAATATCATAAATTTAGATATTAACAATATACACTTGACAGAGGAGCAGGATAATCAGAAACAGGAAGACAAGGATAACACCGAATTAATATCTGGTGCAAGATGCACAGATTCAGTAAGAAAATCGCTGAATAATATTGCAATGATGACATGTAATGATATAAATAATAGAATAATTAAGGACGGAAACGTCGCAGAACATCACATATAAGCTTTCCTTGTAGAGAGGCAAAAGAAGAAAAATTACTACTGTTGGTAGACTCAGGCGCTGATACTACACTAGTAAAGGAAAAAGCTTTGACATCGTGCATAAAAGTTAATGAAAATGAGAAGAAAACCTTGTCAGGAGCCTTTGGAGGAAACATGAGTACCAAAGGAACTATAACTGTGAACCACAAATACGTGGACAAACTAAGTTTTAAAATGCACATAGTACCAAAGGGTACAATTTTGCCAGCAGATGGTTTGCTGGGCCGAGATATGTTGTGGAATAGGTCGGTTTCCGACACAATAAACAAAATCATAACATTTTTTGAGAACCAGAAAGAAATACTTTCCTTGCCACTTGTTTCAGAAATCCCTCCGTTATATATATCCGAAAATTTTTCTATAAAAGGACGTTCCCAAGGAGTTGTATCAGTAGTAGTAACCAAGGCTACGGGAGAAATAATAGTAAATAAATTAGAAATTTTACCAGGGGTTTTTGTGGGCGAAACCCTAACATCGATCAAATGGGGAATAACATTTGTTCCCATTCTAAACTCCAACAACTATACAGTGAACATCAATAAGAAAACAATGTTAAGTTATGAAAACCCTGAGGACTACCAGATAGAATCAACAACAGCCATTAATACAATAAGTACCACGGACAACAAAGAAAGAACCAAATTGCTATTGGAAACAGTACAGCTTTCCGCAGATTTGAACAAGGAAGAGCGATTATCGATCGAGAGCATTTTGAAATCATACGACGACGTGTTTTACCAGGAGACAGTTTAACTCACACAAATGTACTTAAGCATAAAATTCCAACTGATTCTAGTCAACCTCCAATAAATACTGAACAATATAGACTACCTGAGGTCCACCGAAATGAAGTGAATAGAACAAGTAGACCAGATGGTCAAATATGGAATTATCTCTCCTAGTACTTCCCCGTGGAATTCACCAATACTCCTAGTACCAAAAAGGGCAGGAAAAGATGGAGAGAAAAAATCCTAGACCAACTGGGATACAGCCGATATTTTTCTACCCTCGATCTAGCGAGTGGGTACCACCAAGTTTTAATGGACCCACGGGACAGACAAAAACAGCTTTTAGCACCAATTTGTGGCATTTCGAGTTTAATCGTATGCCTTACGGATTAACAGGGGCACCAGCCACTTTTCAAAGAATCATGAACTCGATATTAACGGGGCTACAAGGAATCGACTGTTTCGTCTATCTGGACGATATAGTAATCTACGGCAGGAACATAGCGGATCACCAATTAAGCCTCAAGAGAGTATTAGATACATTAAGAAGGTACAACCTTAAGTTACACCCCGAAAAATGTCATTTCCTTCAAAGGTAGGTAGTTTACTTGGGCCACCAATGTTCGGAAAAAGGAGTCTTACCGGATCCCCATAAAACTAAAGTAGTAAAAGATATTCCACCTCCTCGAAGTATCAGAGATCTGCAAGCATTTCTGGGATTGATCAACTACTACAGGAAGTTTATACCGAACTCGTCTCAAATGGCCTTACCTCTAAACAAACTACTAAGGAAGAACGTAAAATTTTAATGGACGCATGAGTGTCAGCAAGCTATGGACCAATTAAAAGCAGCAGTTGCGAATCCACTTCTATTACAATACTCTGACTTTTAGAAACCATTTGTTCTGACAACGGATGCTAGCAATGAAGCCCTAGGAGCTATCCTTTCTCAAGGAGAGCCTGGTAGCGATTTACCAGTATATTTTGCAAGCAGAGTACTAAGTGCCACAGAAAAACGATACTCTACTATAGAGAAGGAGTTGCTTGCCATCGTATGGGCAACAAAAACTTTTAGGCCATATTTACTCGGGAGACACTTCACCATTTTTACAGACCGCAAACCCCTCAAGGGTATAGCTAATCTGAAGGATCAAGAAGGCAGATTGGGGCGCCTTAAACTAAAACTTTTAGAATATGATTTCGAGATACGGTATAAATCAGGAAAAACGAATCAAAACGCTGATGCCCTCAGTCGCCTTCCAATAGAGAATATAAATGTAGGGGCAATAACCAGATCAAAAGCTCCAGAATTACAAAACAACCAGAATGAGGAGAATGAAGAAATTATGCATCAAACAGAGGTAAACGAGGATATTGGAGAGGAAGATATTTCTATTTATTTAACGAATGCAGAAGATATTAACAAAGTAATAAAAGCATTTCACGATACACCTTTGGGTGGACATCAAGGTACATTCAAAACTTATTCCCGCATCAGGAATCAGTATAAATGGGCCGGTATGTGTCGACAAATAAAAAATTATGTAACAACGTGTAGCCTATGCCAGAAAAACAAATGTTCGAAAGTTGAAAAAATGCCATTGGTTATAACAAGCACTTCAAGTAAGCCTTTTGAAAAGGTTTTCATGGACGTGGTAGGTCCGTTGCCAGAAACAGCTAGTGGAAACAAATACATCGTCACCTTTCAAGATGATTTTTCAAAATTTTTCGCATGTGCAGCCGTGCCTGACGCAGAGGCACCAACTGTAGCTAAAGTCTTTTTTGAGGAAATAATTTCAAGATACTTTATTCCCAAGGTGTCGGTAACGGATAATGGTTCAAACTTCACATCCAGATTATTCAATTAAACGTATAAGATGCTAATAATAAAGAAACTACTAACGACTCCTTATCATCCACAAGCGAATGGTGCTTTAGAACGAGCTCAACGACCATTGGCCGAATTTCTGAGAAATTTCGTTAACCTGGAAATTTCGTTAACACCGACGAATTTGAATTTGAAATACCCATATCTTTGAAAATATTCCCGACACCACTATACAACGCAGATGATTATAGCAAAATTCTGAAATATCAAATCCAACATTCACATGAAATCGTTAGAGAGAATCAAGAGAGAGCAAAATTGAGAGCCAAACAGTATTATGATAAGAGTTCAAAGGACAGAGAGTATAAAATAGGTCAAAAGGTTTGGTTAAAGAATCAAACTAGAAAAAATAAGTTTTCACCCTTATGGTTAGGACCATATGAAGTTATAGATATACCAACACGTGTAAACATAAAATTGAGAGTACAAAAGTTTGAAAAGGTCTACCATGAGAATTTAGTAAAACCCTACAACGAACGGCATTTAATATAACCTATATGGGATAATTGATCATTCAGTTACAATCCAGGATATTTAGTTATAAATTTATAAGGGAAAGCATTGAACTTTAATTATTTTACTTTTTTAACTTGTTTAACAACAACAACGAATTTATTTCCGCGTACTAAAATAAACAAAAAAAAACACAAATATGCTTAATAAAATGTTCTTTAAATAAATAAAAAAAAAATAATACAGACAAAAAAAAAATTATTAAACAAAAAAAAAGTTGAATAAACCCTCGCTACAATACGTAATTGCAATTAAACAAAATTGTTGACAAACGCAAAATGATACAAAAAAAAAACAGATTTTTTTTACTGCAATACGAGGATGGGGAAAGTTAAGCTAGGCGAATACGCGCGTCAACAACCTGAAGTATCAAAGTGCTGATGACGTATTTATTTGTTCTGTATATATGCACACCTGTTGTAATGTTGTTGTTTATTTTTTAAGTTCAACAACTTTATGTTGACACACTTTCAATTTGATGACCATTTATATTCAATAATTTTATTTTGAAAAAATAATAATAATAGTAATAATGATAAAATAATTATTCCGAAAACAAAAGCTGGCAACTAATGAAATTGCAAAGGCAAAATACATAATTATGCATCTTTAAGCAAAATTAATATATTGAAAATCTATAGGCGTACCAGAGTATGGTAAAATATTTAGCTTTAAATTAATATTAAATGAAAAATATATATTATATTTATGTATAGCAAAAGGTAAAAAAAATTTATTTGAAACAAAACCCAAAAAAAAGTATTATTGAATAGCATAAGATCAACTACGTTTAAGATTTTAACATATGTAAAAGCATTTGATCCAATTAGTATTCTTGGAAAATATCTATAACTAGATATTTTTTCCGCCAAGGGGGGAGGGATGTTGTGAATCAAAATTGAACAGCCCTCGTACCCGCATATTGCACCAAATTGTTAACACAGCAGCAACCAGTTCATTCACTTGGTTGTTTGCTAAATTCCTTGCGTTGACAAATTGTGCAATAGCGATATTTCGTAATTGGGTCAAAAGCTTAATAACATTAAATAGTTTAGCAAGTTAGCATAATAATAATAGCTGTTAAGCATAATATTAATGTTGAAGTATATTAAATTAAAATTAAGTTTTGTATAAATAGTGCAGTTTTAATTAAAAAGTTGGAGTCTTGTATTTAGCAGTTAAAAGTTAGAGTCATACCTGCGATTCCCACGGGACCTTCCAGGTTTAAAATTGTAAATTAAAAGAACAAGATACTAGTTGTTATTAACAAAGCTTTTAAATAAACCATTAATATATTAAAAGAAAATTCCGTATTTAAGCTATCAACACAACACTCATAGCAGTCATATATTTTCGTTTTATAACTTTAAAACGTGTTAATTTATGAGTACCGTTTTAATACCCCAAATATCTGAATTTTTGGTGGCTAACCCACCCTACAGTCAGGAACGTACCTACAGAGTATAAAATGAAATACGCTAGGGGGCCCTATATGATGGAGCTCGATAATACGGAGACTAAAGATCTACGAATGTGAGATCGACGCGCTACCAATGAAAAGAACTCTGAATCTTGCGGATTAGAAACCAATTAATATTAGATAATATTAGATTTAATCAGAGGCATCAATCAATTAAAAAATTTGAATGCGTCGGATATGATACACAAAATGAAATTAACCACAAGGTAAATTATTTCACGATTTGAATTTAAATAGGCTAATTAGAAGTACTTTATAATATGGGCGACGTATTAAAATTAAATTTATGTTTAAACATCCAAACTTATATCAAAAGTCTGTATGATAATAAGGTATGGCCGATAAATTACTGAGGCCAATTCGGCGCGCTAATGAAGTAAGTGTACAACATGGCACGGTAATTAAAATCAGGTAAGTGTATAATAATGTAAATGTATAATCAGGTAAGTATATAATAGGGTAAATGTATAATCAGGTAAGTATATATATTTTTTTTAAATACATAATGCATGTTTACCCTAAGTATATAATAGGGTAAATGAATAATCAGGTAAGTATAGATAAATCAGTCATAATATATTTATATAAAATTACTAGCTGCACCCCGTGTGCTTCGCTACCCCCATCGTCATTTCAATTTCATTTATATTGATTTGAAAGTGTTGGAGGGGTAGAAATCAGATACAATAAGTACATAGCCTATGCCTTCTTATAAATGAAGCTATACCTATGCTTTAAATTTCATTAAAATCGATTTCAAAGTTTCGAAGGAGCAGGACATATCCCTTGTCCTTTGCTTGTCTTACTTATGAGAAAGTACGTACTATACGTTTCCTCCTAGCCAAAGGGGTATCTATATTTTAAATTTCACCAAAATCGAGTTGAAACTCAGAAATTGTCCCCATACTTCCTCCTGGTCCTAGTTTAGAAAACGACTATGGCCATTTTGTGACTTTTTAGACACAGATCTATAAATTTCATTAAAATCGATTTGATTGTTTCTGAGAGGAAGGAATTTCCTCCTGTCGCCCTCCTAGTCCTATTTTTGAAAATGAACATAGTATATGTGAATTTGGAGAAGCAGATCTATCAATGGCCTAGATTTCATTAAAATCGGGTTAAACGTGTCGGAGAAGGAAAAATTTCCCCATCTCGCCCTCCCCTAGTTTAAAAAACAAAGCATATGTGAATTTTTATATGCAGATCTATTTTCTAAATTTCATTAAAAT
Source organism: Tachina grossa (assembly GCA_949987645.1). Taxonomy (NCBI): domain Eukaryota; kingdom Metazoa; phylum Arthropoda; class Insecta; order Diptera; family Tachinidae; genus Tachina; species Tachina grossa. Next base: position 124,972,726 of record OX465275.1, read on the forward strand.
CGTTTAAATTGTGTCGCATAGTCAAAAATTTCCCCCTATTGCCCTCCTGGTCCTACTGTTTAAAATTTTCATAGCATATGTGACTTTTTAAACTCAGATCTATCTATGTTCTAAATTTCACTAAAATCAGTTAGAACTTTTAAGAGGGTTTCATTGTTTCGGAGAGGCAGAAATTTCCCCGTATCACCCTCCTTGTCCTAGTTATAAAAAAAGTAATTCCCTTAAACTTTCACGGAGTTGCACAGACTACGTGCATCAAATTTTATCACGATCGGTAGAGCGGTTTGGTCGGACATAAAGGACATACAAACAAACATTAATTGTTATATGCTCGGATGTATATAGATTAATTATTTTCAAATAAGCTGCTACCAAATTTGAATACTTGCTATTATAGCTTTCAAGATATAAGAGTTTTATAATTATTATGTATAGGAGGTGGCCGCTCCCACTGTCCTATTCTACCAATACTTTGAATGACCCTTTCCCCGGTCCTTTTCTACCAATATTTTGAATTACTTTGCCCCTCTCAAAAGAGTCCATAACAAATTTGGGGACTCTTGCTATTACTGCTTCCAAAATATATTATTCTTAATAACTTTGTAGGGAGGTGCCCTTTACCGTGGTCATGTTCAACCAATATTTTCCAAACTTCGCATCTCGCTCTCCAAGGAGTCCATACAAAATTTAAGGACTCTTGCTTTTATAATTTTTAAGATATGAGATTATTATTAAATACTTTCTATGGGGGAGCCCCGTCCCTTTTGAACGATGACGAAATATATAAAAATAACAAAACACCAAATATTTATAAAAAAATTTTCTTAAAAAGCCTTTAAAAAGCCTTAATAATTTTTATAAATAAGGCTGTTATTGTTTTTAATTGATTATTATTTATACTTACATTAATTGTTTTCAACAATTTGAAGTGTTGCTGGTATAGCTTTGAAGATAAAAGATTTTTCTAGTTACGTTGTATAGGGTGTGCCCCTTCCTCCAGTCCTATTCATCAATACTTTGACTTTGCACTTCGCTCTCAAAAGAGCCCATAACAAATTTGATTACTCTTGCTATTATAGCTTTCAATTTATAAGATTATTATTAATTACTTTGTATGAGGGGTGCCCCTTCTCTTTACTGCTATTCTACCAGTATTTTAAATTACTTCGCACCTAGCTCTCAAAAGATTCCATACCAAATTTTAACTCTTTTTGCTATAGCTTTTAAGATATAAGATTATAATTAATTACTTTGTATGGGAAGTGACCCTTCCTATGCTCATATGCTACCAATATCTTGAATTACTTCACACCTCACATCACCGGCCAATAAAACTAACATTCCTCCCATAATATCTGTGCTTTCTCGTAAATCCTGAAGATTCCATTTTAACGCTTCTATAGCTTCCTTGTGAGACATCGTACACTCATCCCACACTAAAAGGTTACATTGCCTGAGCATTCTGCCTCGGGAGCTATTTTTTCTGAAATTACAGATGAGCGAATCTTCATGTGCTAGATTCAGCGGTAATTTTAAAACGGAATGTGCAGTACGGCGGCCAGTTAGGAGTGTCGCGGCTATACCTGAAGAAGCAACATCAACTGCTGTCTTGTGGTCTTTTCTCACGGACATTAATATTAAGTTTAGTAAAACTGTTTTTCCAGTTCCTCCAGGGGCGTGAAGAAAAAAAGTGCAGCACTGCCGGATTCTATTTTTCATAATACTTTATGAAAAACGTCACTTTGCTCTGCCGTTAATACTTGATGTTGCAGTGCTACAAAATCGTAATCTAATTCCCTAGCGATTTCATTGTTACAGTTATTTCCGTCGACTCGCACGCCTCACGTCAAGTAATGTCGGAAAAATTTAAATTCTAAAAGAATGTAATTTTGAAACTTTTTTAAATGTTATGCTTATTTTGTCAATAGTTACTCAATTATTAAAAAAAGCGAAAAAAACCGCCAAAAAGCCGACAAACAATTAAGAAAATAGAATAAAAACTGGGTTTAAGCTTGTTAAACAATCAAACCCTAAACGAAAATGTTTCTGCAAGAATCCGCACCAAATAAAAAAAACCGGTTCCGAACCGTGTAAAAAAATAGTATATGTTTGACACTGGTAATGTAGCTTTCCATTGGTGAAAGTATTTTTAAAATTGGTTTAACGGTTTGAAAATCCGTACCAAATATAAAACACCGGTTGCGAACCGGATAATTTAAACAATTTAAAAACCATCCTCATTGAATGTTATACAAAACCTATTCAGCCATTTTTTAGTATATGCAGCCGTTCTGGAGTTATGGAGTGACAATCAAAATGTACACTTTTTTTTTATATATATAGATAAAAGCGAATTAAACTTTTATAAAATTTCCGTATGAAACGCGAGATATGATTAAGTCAGTGATTTACTACGCACTAATTACGTATAGACAGAATAAACTCAATTGTCACGTGACTATATCGAAAAAAAAACATGTGACTGTCACGTTTCCTGTACCCTTTCTTATTTTCTGTTTATTGCAATACTTATAGATTTTTCAATGTAAATCACAAAATTTTGGGGGTAATGAATTCACTATGGTGTAATCTACTCTAAAATTTTATGTAGTCCACGTGAAGATAAGTATATAGCCCGTGAAGCGGGTCTAGCAAAACTTGAGTAAAATGTTAAGCACGTGTCTGTGACTTTTCTTATATATGCCGATTTACTAATATTAAACATGAACACTCATAAATGTATTAAGAAAAACGAGGTAAAACCGTTAGGGCGCGATTTTACATAACCTGTGTACTACACATGGCGAATACTAAATGCTTTAATACATTTACTTAGCTGTTTATTCCTGGCGCGCTCTGGTCTCTGGTGAAGGTTACCAACACAAAAATGTATTCTGTGGTTACCAATGGTGGTCTCTCCAAAATGCGTGGTGGTGGTTACAGTAGCGGAGTTGCCTGCGGGTGCTTTTGCTTAACGGGCCCCTCTGCTCTTCTGGACACTCCACTTACCGGGTCTTCTGGTCGGCTATGGGGTGCTTTGCCTTAATTTCATCTTTAAGTTAAGTTTTATCTTCTCCTTCCTCAGCTTTGTAATTTTCTTTATTTGTCGTTTGTTTAACTTTGATTTTGTAGCTTTCCTTTATTTAACTAAACTTTCTTAACTTTTTCGGTGCACAGTTTTTGTTAACATTTCCTCTTCACTTTCCATACCTGTGTATCTGTGTGTCTGTCCATGTCCACGTACAGGCCAAACGGCTGGACCGATTTTAATTTTTTTATTTTTTCTGTTTGAAAGATGACTTGATCGAGAGGGTTCTTAGCCGTTTAGAAGATATAACATCTTTTCTGAAAAAAGTAGGTGGTTTTTAAAATTTTTAATTTTTGTTATTTTATTTTACTTTATTCGATGACGCTCCAGAACTGAATGAATGGTATATTAATTTCTTTTACCAACTTCAGCTACCATTTTTGAAAATCTACACCGACGCTTTAATTTTTTTTCCAACCCTAGATTGACAACCTGGTATGGTATGCCATGGCATAGCAAGTGTTGAGAACACAAACTAACATACACATAACAAACACAGTCAAGAACCGGAGACCAGCCGAAGGGTACTTGACTGGGGAATCTAACGTCTACCTTTCTGAAGCTATCCAATTGCGGAAGAACCGCGACCCTGAGATTACTTTACTTCTGTTTCCTTACTGGTATATTGTGCTGCAGATCTATTGCATGGTACACACCTATTCCTTTTCCCGCCAAGTTTTCTTGTTCGTACATATTCTTGCCTACTTCACAATACGACATTTTACAAATTTCTTGCACAGTTTGGAATTCACGTTCTTTGAAACTTCACCACTCGTGCTAGAAGATTATATTGAGCTGCCGCTTTCTCGTAGGCTGAGTGCAAATTCGCTTTAACTTTGTTCCTAATTATCTCAAGTAAATGACCTTTAGGTAAAATTTCAATTTCATTTTCTTCTCAAGTTCCTAATTTGCCCGCCACTTCATACGCAATGACATGAGTGACCATATTCATTCCAAACAGTGTAAAGTACGGAGAAAATTTAGTTGCACTATGTATCGTGGATCGCAAGGAGCATTCTATAGCGGACAAATGATGATCCCCATTGCGTTGGTCTTCCGACATGTAAGCGCGTATAGTCGCGATTAAGGAACGATTAACTTGTTCTGAGGCATTTGTCTGAGGAAAGCATGATGCTGTGCTCATGTGCTTACAACCGTATTTCGTTAGAAATGATGCAAACTCTGCTGACACGAATTGCTTGCTATTATCCGAATGAATCACCTGCGGCACGCCGAACTTGTGGAAAACTTCAATTTCTAGCTTTACAACGTTAGCCGAGGTGGCTTTTCGCATTGCTTTAGCGATTACAAACTTGGTCAATTGATCTAATACAATAAAAATGTAGGCGTAAGGTCCTATAAAATCAATGAATTTTTTTTTGAAAAGGTCTATGCGTCACCTTTTCGCCACCTATTTCGGGTCTCAGCGATTTGTTAGGAGCTTTAATTTTCTTACATAAATTGGAGTGGCTAATGTAATCCCTAACTTGACTTGTCATACGTGGAAAATGAAAGTATTTGTTTCAGCGAAGCGATGGTTTTTCCTATCCCACAATGTGATTTTACTGTAGGCTTGCCCCCCTTCTCGGATAGCAATAAATATGTTGGCAATATAGCAATAACGCCGGCAGAATTGCGGAACAATATTGCTGATTGCTTTACTTATGTTAAGGCTATGGAAAATCGTAGCTCACAATATGGGAAAAGTCAACAGGAAAGGTGCATAGGAAGAACATAATTCACTTGCAAATATCTGGTTAATCGAACAAATTTTTATTTATTTTATTTTTTTTAATGCATGTATTTATTTATTGTATCTTCATATATGAACTAACAATAAGTATTCAAATCTTAAATCTATAAAAAAATTATTAGGCCCGACCAGTGTCGGACATAAACTTAGTGATGGTTATAAATAATACATTAGTAGTGATAATGAAAAAGGTAAAAAAAAGTATTTTCTAGTAGTCTAATCTGGAGTGTTAGGTATAAGAGCCCGTGTGTCCCTCTTTTTTAGGCGGATGTGTCCAGTAAAGTTCAAAATATTACGAGCAAGCGGATTAGGATGTGATTCGAAGTAGGGTGTTGATGAGAGTTCTGGAAACAAGAGCAGGGAGTAAAAAATTTATACTAATTTTGTATGGCATGAACGATGCAAAAACAGCGTAATGCACACTTGGCAACGCTGGTCAGTTGAATGTGTGGTTAAAATAGGGTGGCACTTATATACCTGGAAGTTTTTGAAATTGTGTGTGAGTAATGAGATTCGGCAACTGGGCTGGCACGACTTGGCTTGGCTTGGCTGAGTTTGGTCGGGGTTTGGGCGGGGGTTTGGCTGAGGTTGGTTAGGATTTGTATACTAATTTTGTATGAGAAAACTAACAACGATGATATAAGTGCCACCCTATTGTATTGTTGTTCTGTTGTTAAAAGTTCTGTTGTGGTTTTTTCATTGATATGTATGAATGTGTTTGGTATGTACCTACAAGTTTTTAAAATTGTGTGTAATCAGATTCGGTTTCTGTTGTGGTTTTTTCATTGATATGTATGAATGTGTTTGAAACAGTTGATTTAATTAAATTGTTTGAATACAAAAGCTTGACCCTAACCATACACAACAAAGTTGATTAGAAATAAAAATCAAAACAATACTATTTATGTATATACATTTTATTTATTAATATGTTTGAAAATTTTATAATATAATAAAAAATAGTAAAAAAATAAATCTCATATATATATATATATAGGGTGTTTTTTTAAGAGGTATAGAACTTTGAATTGAAATAAAACACAAGAAAATCGTTTTAATGTCCATGAATTTGGCTTTATTGGAAGGATAATTTTATGCCATTAATGTTTAAATATGATTTCGGGCATGTGGCCGCCGCGGCTGGCTCGAATAAAGCCAATTCTACAGGTCTTATTTTCAACCACTTTTTCGAGCATATGGGGCCGTATGTTGGCAATAACGCCACGAATGTTGGCTTCCTAGCCCCCTAACGTTTCTGGTTTGTTGGCGTAGACGAGCGACTTCACATATCCCCAAAGAAAATAATCCAATGGTGTCAAATCACACGATCTTGGTGGCCAATTGACAGGTCCATTCCGCGAAATTATGCGCTCATCGAATGTTTCCTTCAATAAATCGATTGTGACGTGCGCTGTGTGACATGTAGCGCCGTCTTGTTGGAACCACAACTCATCCACATTCATGCCATCCAATTCGGGAACAAAATAGTCGGTTAGTCGGCTCCAATTGCTGTGCACGGTGGCGAATCGATTCATTCGGGTCCTCTTCAACACTTTGCTCTACAGCGGCAATTGTTTCTTCGGTACGCACTGTTCGACGTCTCTGCGGATGCGTATCATCACATAGAGTAAACGTAGTGCGAAAACGATCCATGGTTAACCGAATTAATTGCTCTGATGGACGATTATGTCGACCATAAAATGGACGGAGCTTGCGGTAAACTTCGCGAACTGAACCATTATTTTCGAAATAAATTTACACGATTTGAAAGCGTTGTTCTTTTGTCAACCTGTTCATGATGAAATGGCAAACCAAACTAAATATTAATCACTTGACAGCTGACAAAATGGCCACCAGTTAAAAAAGTGATGCCAACTTAAAGTTCTATACCTCAATAAAAAACACCCTTTATATGTATATGTACACTATTTATGGGTACCTTATTGAAATTTAATATGAAATGTAATATCTCAAGCTATGTATGTGTTGATCTCATGATTTTCTAATAAATTATTGTACAACAATGTTTTCGATGTTTTGATTTACAACAGAAACATTTTAATACTAGCCCCTTTTCGCGATTATTCGAAAATTTTTACTTTATTTAGAGCTAAACGTATATTTTTTCAATTTAACCCTTTTTCAAATTTTTCTTACGCTTTTTGAGCACCAAGAGTTGGCATCACTGTTCTCATTTATATATATACATGCATGCACACATACATACATACGTGAATAGTTGGCAGGAGTTTTATTTTCTGTGTTATTTGCTTTTTTACAATAGATAAACAAATTAAGCAAAAAATAATGAATAAAATGTGTTCTGTTTTTTTAAATTCATAGACGCATCCATTTCTTTGATTTGTTTTTTGTTTACTCATGGATATGTGTATGTGTGTACTCATTTTGTTTTGATAGATAGTTCAGATAAATTAGCGATAATGTGTTATCAAAACTAGCGATGATAGCAAATTCTTCATAGTTCGCAACTAGGTTCAAAATGAACCAAGTTGGTTGGCTCTCAAAAATTTGTATGGCGAACCATCTTGATTCAATCAAGATTCGACCGTGAACCTCAAATGAGAGAGCGAACCTCGGTAACTGCTGTCCGTGTGAACATGCTATTACTTAAGCAAATGACATATGACGAAACTTGACGAAAAGTTTGTTAAGTACATTATAGTTTGCCACATACGTTTTATATGTAACCGCACAGTTGCTTAAACTAGCTTATTCATATTATAGTTGGTCCTTAAAGCTAGTGAGTCTTTATTGGTGTATCAACTGTGAGTGTCGGCACAGTGAGTGCCGTGTGTGACGAGCAGCAGACAAAGAGGTATTGGTGTGTCAACTGTCAGTGACGACAGAGTGAGTCTCGTAAGTGACGAGCAGCAGACAAGGAGGTGTGACGTGAATACTTGCGTATACAGCTAATAGACGTGCGTAAACACAGCGAGGAAGGCGTAGTGGTAACCAGTTGTAAATATTTGTGTGTAATTCAGTAGTTTAAGTTGTATTAGTTTATATAAGCTCTTGATTTATTTAGTTTAAGTGTATTTGTAAATAAAATTTTTATGATTGTAACCCTAATTACTACACTCGGCTCTTGTATTCATTTGCAAATCTTCGAGTCCACGGAAAAGCGTTTTTAAAGAGAGAAAAACGTAACACTTAACTTAACCACTTTAAAAAATACTTGCTGATTCCACCTAACAAAGCATATAACAGGCATAACTATTCGAGCAGCTGTTTAGGCTGAGCACAACACGTTGACTATAGGTAGCGAGAAAATTTTATGATGGAAAATTTCTCAACTGTTGAGTGGAGCGCAACAGCTACGTCTTATGAATGTACCCATTGAAAACAAAAATAAACTTTTTTATTTGGATTTTGTTTTAAATATAAGTAAGCGATAGAAACTTTCTTGTCGACATCGCGGGTCAGGCCGTTAAGGTTTCTAAGCTTTTTACCCTGAACGTGAGAAGTTATTATGATGATATATTAAAGACAACAAACACAAAGTAAAAATTTTTTAAAAGTTCCATACGACAAACCAGGAACCGTCAACCCGACGATATGTATAAACAAAAATTTCAATACAATAATCTATTGCCTCTATTCACGTTTAAAAACAATCGGTTATGTTCTGAATTCCATGTCAAATTAAATCGCTCGGAAATGCAATAGCATTGTTATTATAAATACATACATACATACGTACATACATATGTGCATACATACATATTTCCAACAATTCTATGGAAATTTCGCACGTTTTAATTTCACGTGGAATACATAACATACCTGAATATTTTTCTAGCATCAAAACTAAATAAATGTTATTATAATGCTTATTTTTTAATACATTTGTTTTTTGTTATTTTAAAAATTTCATTAAAATTTAAAAATTTTTGTTTCCCTTTACTTTTGTTTGTTTATATTTAAAAACATATGGTTTCGTTTTACTGGATTTTACTGGCAAAAATTTGTCCAGTAAAAACTTGCATTTACTCAGTAAATGAACTGTCATTTTTCTCTCTCAAATCGCCCTCTCATTTACTGGATTTTGTGTACTCGAACGCAATCCAGTAAAAAATAGTAAAAATTTTTACAAATTTTTGAGTTCTCGAACGCATTTATTATGTATCATGCGAGTATCCGATCCGATATCCGTGTTTAGCCGGCCGCCGCCGCCGACTTTTTTTGTCGGCATTGTTCTAGGGACACATTAATAATTTTTTATGTTGATATTAAGAAATCGCTGTTTTTACGTTGAATTAACATCACTGCTAGTACTATTGCAATTGTGTTGGTTAATTTTTAATTTTAAGACAACAAAGTATTTCTAGTTGTAAAAGGTGAAAAACATTGTGAAATAATGGAGGAACTTTTGAACGAGGTGGTTCCCCAAGATGAATTAGAGGTAAATTTATAAAAAACTTGTTGAAACTGCTTTCTTTTTTCAATATTTTCGAACTATTACAGAAATTTGAAAAGAAGTATGCCCACGAGCTTGAATTGGATGGGGAAGTCTCAACAGAAACTAAATTCGAGTATGCGTTTTGCCTAGTTCGTAGTAGATATACTAACGATATCAGAAAGGTTTGTTTACATGGTACAAATCTGGCATTTCTTGTGTTGTCATTTTCAAACTGTGTGCAAGGGTGTTCCCATTATGTTTTTTTTATATGGAAATCAATGCAACACAACGAAAAATAGCGGAAAACACACACTGCCACCAGTATACACTATTGCGATGTCTCAAAATGTCGTAGTGTGTACTCGGCATAGCAATGAATCACTAGAATATCTGTTTTCTATGAATTGTTTTCTCAGTTTTGTACTATAATGATTGCATCTATATATAGGGTATAATGATGTTGGAAGACTTGGCGCGTACACATCCTGATGGAAAACGCGACTACATATACTATTTAGCTTTTGGAAATGCTCGAATAAAGAATTATTCAGAGGGTCTGAAGTATTGCAGAGCATTTTTAGAAATTGAGTCGAATGATCAAGTTCGCTCTTTAGAGGTATTCAGATTTGCATTATCTATAAGAACTTTCATGAAACTGTTTGTATTGGATTTAGGAATATATTAAGAAACAAAATGAAAAGGAAATGGCAAAAGGAATGGCTGTAGCTGGTGGAGCTGCATTAGTGCTCGGTGGTATTTTGGGTCTTGGAATTGCTCTAGCGAAAAAGTAATATGAAATACTATTTCAAGTTAATGAATTAATTTATTGTTTAAAATGTATATAAAGAACAAATACTTGTCTTTATTTTTCCTTTTATTTATCGCTAAATATATCATCCTCATCACTAATAATGATAATAATACCATTACTATCAAGAGATTTTAAAACATTAATTTACGTACACATATTTCTTTGTTTAGCAAATGAAAATAGTATTGGAATTAATAAATTTTGTTGTATGTTTCCCTCTTTTGTAGTAAACAAAAACGCGATAAATAAATTCAGGATTTTTGCTACAATTCTAATGTTTGTATTCCATTCACTTCAACGGAATCATCCAAAAAATAAAAATATACATGTTCTATATATTACGTACGTCTTCATGCAAAAATAAAATAATGTTTGCATATGAAATATATAAGTTTATTAGCATCAAAGAGAATGTGACGTGGTTGGTGGCAAATTGTACACGCATACAAAAAACGCAAACAGCTCAGTTTTATCATTTCTATCTGTTTTTATGTATATGTGTATACCATACTTGATATGAGATCGGATGGATCTACTCTAATACTACGTACATATGTATATTTAAATAGCAAGTAATTTGTTATGTTTGTAATTATAAAAGTTAAAATATTATTTTTTTATTATGTCTGTAAGCTTTGTAGTACAACTGTTGTAGAGTTCGTTTGAAATAAACCAATAAAATAAAATAAAAAAATTTTAAAACCCTCGACTATTTTCAGAAGAGATGTTATGTCTTCTAAACGGCTGGACCGATTTTCTTCTAAGAAAATCTTCTTTCTAAGAACCCTCTCGATCAATCCATCTTTCAAACAGAAATAAATGAAAATCGGTCCAGCCGTTTGGCCTGTACGTGGACACGGACAGACACACACTACAAACTTATAACACCCCTTCTTTTAGTCGGGGGTTAAAAATAAATGTTTTCACTGGAAAAGAAGTAAAATCATAGGGTTGGGCAAAATATGTACATCGAAATACTATTTATTTTACTTTATATATTTTTATATGCAAGTTGGCTGGTTCGGTTATTTTACTCTTGTTTGAGATATAAATTTTGTTCCTTCAGCTTTCGTAGTACATTTTATATCTCGAGTAAACCGCTAACGGATCGCTTAAACTTTGCTTTCGCCATCTTCCCTGCGAATGCCTTTTTCATTCGTTACTTTAGAGCCTTGGTCAGCGAACATACTCTATTGGAATAAACTTTATGCAATAAAGTCATAAATTTCGTTCGCGTACTCAAAAGTTTTTACAAAATTTTACTAAATTGCGTGCGTTTACCCAAAATACAGTAAATAGGAACACAAATTGAGAGAGTAAAGTGACAGTTCTTGACTTAGTGTTTTGCAAATTTTTACTGCAGAAATTTTGTCATAGTAAAGTTTAGTAAGATAAAAACATGTGATTCAAAATATAAAGAAATGAAAAGTAAGCAAACGAGATATGTAAAATTTTTAGAAAAGTGTAAATAAGAATTGTGAAAATACCATTACAAATTAATTATTTTATAAAGTATGATAATAATGAGCAAACAGAATTTCGGCATAAACACATTTTCCATAAAAATTGACACAAAAAAGTAAAACCAGAAAGCAGTCGAGAGATAGAATCTATTTTATTTTGACAGCGTTTTTTCAAATGCTCTCACATATAATTACTCATTCTCTCAATAAAGGCCGAGGCACAATGAATCCGTCATATGTTAAACTTCGTCTTTTTCAACTGACAGCTAAGTTGAAATACATGGTTTCTTATGAGGTCTGTTACATTCAGTACGTGTCCGTCGACGCAAAGAACAAAATTTGGTCAACTTTTAACTTTTTGTGTATGTTGAGTAGTTTAACTGATATTGGTTGATATTGGTGTAAATTCAAATTTTTTTATTTATTCCGTTTATTTCTTTGTTTAATTTTATTTTTGCTGCCACAAAACACAAAAACCTAATTCAGAACATACCAAAAAAACCAACAAATATCTATCAAACTACTCAACGTACGCAAAAAGTTAAAAGTTGACCAGTTTTTGTACTTTGCATTGACGGACACGTATTGAATGTAACAGCCCCCATAAGAAACCATGTATTTCAACTAAGCTGTCAGTTGAAAAAGGCGAAGTTTAACTTATGACGGATTCATTGTGCCCCGGCCTTTACCAGTACTACCCGTCCAGCGTACGCTGCTATGCTCGCATTGCTGAGAGCAGCGTTGCCGTTGTGACATTAAAGTATCACTTTTGACCCTTTTTCGTGCCAATGACAATTTTTATGACCCTTTTTTCAATTTATCCCTTTGTATCATTTTAACAGAATTTATGCTCGATGATGTCGATAATTTTATTGTTTTGGCCGATAGAAAAGCCAATAAATGGTGAAAATATTGCAAAAAATCTGACACCCAAATCCTTGACTCCAAATGCAAATTATTTCTCGTAGTGTCGCAATTAAAAATATTTGTATTTTAACTTATTTTCATTTTTAATCTTAATAAAACTTTATATTAATGTTTATAAGTTAGTAAGTTTTTATAAAATGTTTATAAGTTAAAAAAGGTTCAAATGAAGTAAATTTTGAAGCCAAAATTGGGGCCTTAAAGTATACATGTATTTATATAAATGATCAGCATCAAAAAAAAAGTAAAGTGAAATATAGATGGAAAAACTGAAGTTGATTCATTTTCTTTTTATTATAATTTTTCATTTACAAATGAGAAAAGTAAAAATAATTCAAATAATTAATAAATTAACTGCGAACATATTTCTATAATACCGGCTAGTAGAGTATTTACAAATACAGTTTTTATTTGCAAATAAAACGAGTATAAACGTATTATGTGTTTTTGTAAATTATATTTTATAAAGATGAAGAAATAAGGTGTAATTCACTGACTTTACAACTGCAGAATTTGGAGACTTAACATCCTTAAAACAAGCTTTATTTCCGCAACAGCAACTTTCATCCGAAAAGCGGTTTTTTTGTGGTTAAACTCGGATATTTTTACATAGTTTTTTTTTGCAATTGACCGCATGTTTTGCTGTTGAAAAAGTATCAAAATGCTACTTAAGTCGCGCAACGGCAACGCTGGTGATAAGAGCAAATAATGTTACGTAAAAATATTCCTACAGGGTTACAGCAAAGAACTATCTGGAAGTATTTAACTAACGCACTAAACGTACAGACATATTTACGTGCAAACACTATAGCAACAACAATAATTGTGTACATAGCTACACACATACAAATAAAATTGCGAGCACTTTTGGTAACCACCCTGTACTACCAGTAGCACACCGCATTACCAACATAAGAGTCGTTACTTTCAAATTCAAAAATAACGGCCAATCGAATTATCTACAAACGCCTAGAAGCAGCAACATGAATTTTCCCGATTGTGCTAGAGGACTGTTTGACAGCGTTCTCAACTTGGTGCGTTTCGCACCACTTTGGGTGCTTTTTGAAATGTTTTTTAATTTTTGGTGGCACCAAAGTTTTAAACCGGATTTATAAAAATAATAATAATTTTTTTGTTATGCAACAGTTAAATTTAGAGTTGTTCTAGTCTGATCAAAATGTACTATATCGAATCAAAAATGGTATGACCTAGACCACTTTCATATGTACACTATGTATGTACGAATTCGCTTAGTTTTTTTTGTTGTTTTTTAATTATGTACATATATTGTAAAAGGCTGTTTATTTTTATTGTTATATTTTTAATATGGATACATTAAACTTCTGATAAAAAAATTTAAAAATATTTGAATAAAATGATAAATAAAGAACTTTTATTCATGATATAAATATAGAAGGTATTTCCATTCTCTCAATTTTTCTTGACATTCACCATCTGACAAGTATAAGTATTGTGAAGTTTCCGGTAAAATCGTGCTACCGTATTAATTTAATATTTCCCCCTATATTTCCTGTTTTTTTGAAATATTTATTCAAAAATTATTTCAAAATTGTTTTTATAAAATACAGAATGTATAAATTAAACAATTAATGTCCAAATTGTGTTCGACGGTTGTATCGTCTTGTCTATGGACGAAAAAATAGAAGCAGAATCTTTAAAATAATTATTAGCTATTGTCTATGTTAGAAGGTTCGTGTATTTGCTTTGTGATATTGTTTCAAACATTATATCCAACACATAACACTATGGAACATTTTTGGGATTATTGTCTGGGGGGTGAGAAATTCCAAGTCAGGGTGATGGTACTAGGTCAGTATAGTAAAACCCTCAAAGGGTTTGGCGTTCGTATGTGTCAGTTTTTTTTTATGACCTTTTAAATTTTTTCCTTATCTTGATGTTTTTTCGCTTAGTTGTAACATTTTGACAAAAACGTAGTTTAACATAACTCGAGAACCACTTGTCCGATTTTGATGAAACAAACTCAAAAAAATTTAGAATTACAATTTCTTCTTTCCGTTCATATAACGTTTTTCTTTATAATCAACAGTTTTGCCGGTAAAAATAAATTTGTGGAGGCAAAAAAATATTTTTTTGCCTAAAAATTAATTTTTTTTTTAAATTCATAAAAAATCCAAAACGGAAAAAAGGATCAAGTGTTATTAATTTCGTGTAAAGTCACATAACCTATAAACAAAATGCGACATAGATCATAGAAATCGATTAACGCGTTCTGCTTTTATTTACAATTAAGTGAAGGTATCCATTAACCATTTTTAAAATATTTTCCAGTGCATCATATGTTTCTTTCGTTTCTGTACTATAGGCGATTGGAACTGAAGGTTTTTTATTGGTCTTATGCAGTAAAACCGCCTTCAAGCTGAGTTTTGAACTGTCAATAAATAATCTCCAGTCATCTGCTTCATATTTTATTTCCATTGCGTCCATCAATTTTCCTACATCCGGGCAATATGCAGAAGTTTTTTCATCATTCACAAGAAATAAACTTTGGAGTGTTGCCTGACGACTTCGATAAGCTGTGACTTTCACACCGGGTGCCAACAAATTGTTTGATTTCAAAATGGAAGCCAGCTCTTCCGATTTATGCTGTGTTAATTCCAACTTGGCAACAATTGAATCAAGCTTATTTTGATTTATTAAAATTGGCACATTGGATACTGATGGCTCATATGGGGGATCATCACGTGCATTATATGTCGGAGCAGTCGTAGAAGAGCAAATATATGGGCTAGAAGCTTTTGGCACAGGAATGTGGTCCGAATGAGGCAATGGTGTTGCGGCACTTGCAACACCAACGTAATTATACGATTTTCTTATCCTTTTTGCGGCTCCTTTATTCGCACATGCATAGCAATTCAATGGAGTGTGACCTTCGCCAGGATTAGTCCAAGTCATTGGGATACCGAATGGCATACTTTCACGTCTTCTATTTTTCCAATCCATTAGACGGTTGTAGCAGCTTTTACACACTACATTTGGTACCCAATTTTCGTTCACTATAACATTTTGGTTGAAGTACATCTCGTATGTTTGAACAAAATCAGTACTGAAATTTCCACTTTTTTTATGTGTTGAGACATATTGACCACAGCAGTAGCAAAAGCTGTTTATATCTGGCTTGCACAGTTCCATATTCTGTTCTCTTTTGTTCACTTTTAAAAAACTGGAGAAAAATCACGTTTACTGTTCGCGTTCGTCGGCACTTGTTGAATGACAAAAATCACAGAACCAGTGTGAGAAAGAGAAAATGTATAATGACAATGCATGTTTTATGTGAACATTACAGAACCAGTGTTGCCACATCAATATTTCTCTTTTAGTACAGTAGAAAAATATGAGAGAGTTCGGCTTGTGAGTGTCAATGTTTTCTCCAAATAATGTTGTGCATATCTGGAGCAAATTTTTGAAATTCATACATTTACCTAATTGTGAATAAATGAGAAACGCGTGCATCGATTTTCATGATCTATCCCTTTTTTTGCTCATGAGTTATGTGACTTTACGCGAAAGTAATTAGTTTTGGCACTTTTTTCCATTTTGGATTTTTTATGAATTAAAAAAAAAAAATTTAAATTTTTAGGCAAAAAAATACTTCTTTCCCTTCATACATTCATTTTTAACTTCGAAAGTGTTGCACAGATTAGAAAAATTGTATTTCTAAATTTTTTTGAGTTTGTTTCATCAAAATCGGACAAGTGGTTCTCGAGTTATGTTAAACTACGTTTTTGCCAAAATGTCACAACTAAGCGAAAAAACATCAAGATAAGGAAAAAATTTAAAAGGTCATAAAAAAAACTGACACATGCGAACGCCAAACCCTTTGAGGGTTTTACTATACTGACCTAGTACCATCACCCTGACTTGGAATTTCTCACCCCCCAGATTGGCTGTTGTACTATGTAATTTTTCCTTTATTTTTCAAACTTTTGTATAATAATTTCATTTTATTTTTATGTTTTAAAAACATGGTAATAATATTTTCATTTTTCATTATGAAAGACAACAACCATTTTTGAAGAAAATAATTTAGAGAATTTAAAAACAAGAAAATTATTTTAAAACAAAAAAAAAACGTCATAAATCTTCTTACTAAATTAGGGCATAAGCAAAAAAATAAGAGTGCAGCATTTTTTAAATTCCCTGCATTTCCTTGTGTTCGCCAACTGTGACTAAGAGCATATAATATCAGTGAAATAGACTTGACAAAAGATCTGACCGGTTATTAAACCAATTTTGTTTAAAAAATTATGTTACAATCAACAAGAAACATATTATGTAAATTAAACAGAATGAAATATCAATTACTATTTGTTAAACTTAATGAAAATTCGTTGCCAAATAATCCAAATCATCAATCAATTTGGTTTCTCAGCGCCAAATTTAGATGAAAATATAGTTAAAAGATTTGTATTAAGCTGAAAACTTAAAAATATGAGATAAGTTATGACATAATCACTTTTTAAACTTCACAGATATGTATTTATGTATATAACTTTATTTTTTTTCCCAAATTTTTGTTAAGATAATTACACATTTTTGTAAAAAATTTCCAGGGAAAGGGCGTGTGCCAAACGGTAGAAAAGTACTATGGTAAAAAAATATTTGCCTGTGGGGAAAAATTTTCATTTTTCTGCTGTGCCAAATGATATCTTTTTTGACAATGTAAAATTTTGACAAATTCGCTTAAGCATTGAAAGAAGCTGATGAAACAATTGCTGCGGCGGCGGTTTTGCTTCGCCTGACTACAAGCAGCCGACTACCAACAAATTTTTAAGAGGGCATTTTTATATAAAACAATATTCTTGTAGCAAAAAATTATATAATATTATATATATATGATGCAAAATTTTCGCAAACTAAAATAAACAACGATTTTTTCGAAGTCTAATTAAACTTAAAAGACGTAAATATCTTTGCATTGTGCAACGGCACGAAGCGACGGCGGTGGATTTAAATTTTATGATACCATGCATTTTATCGCAGTTTGTCAAAAATGTACCTGTTGTGTCAAAATTTCTACTAGCCCCCAGGGCTAGTGAAATTTTATTCACCTCAGAAGTATCAAAAATTTACTTACACTAGTACTTTGCTACCGTTTGGCACAGGCCCAAAGACTTAAATTTTTTACTCTATGGGAACATTTTTCTTTATTTCTCTCAAAAAACAAACTTCAAAAATCCTTATTTTTCAAAACAAAGAGAGAATGGATGTACCTTCTATATTTATATCATGCTTTTATTAGTTTTGATCTCTTTAAAAAGTTTTGAACAGAATTTATGAAATAAAAAAAAATTATTATCTATGTAATGCAAATGAATATAAACAAATTTGCTAAGTTTTTTTTAGGTTTTATATTTTTAACGCTAAACTGTAAAATCCTATTTTAGTGTTAAATTTTTAACACAAAAAAATAATGTAAAAGTACATAATACAATAATACAATAAACATTAAAAAAAAATTAATTCTGAAATTGGTGCGTTTTTTTGTAAATGGCGCGTTTTTTCTCCATTTTGGTGCGTTTTGAAATTACAAAGATGACAACGCTGCTGTTTGAACATCTGGCTACCAATAGTAAATGACAATACAGATGGCAACATGCACAGATGCCATTACTAAGTACAGATATGTTATTACGCCACTTATCGGGCGAACATTCGAGAACCGGTTCCTGTACTATAAAAAGTGGCAGCATGTGCAAGAACAGGTCAGTGCTAATCAGAAAGTAGTCAAGTTAAGACCTCGTTGAAAGTGGATAATAATGATAAGAAGTAGGTAAGTAAAAACAAGTTGTAATTTGCTTCGTTAAGAATAAAAGGAAAAACAGTAGTAAATAAACATTGTGTGTTATTTATTTTCATTTTTGAGCAATCAAAAGAACTCACACGTTTAATAAAATTTAAACGTAACAATATAATGCTCTCAGTGTGTGTTTGCTTGCGCCTTATACTTTCCCCCCGCATCTAAAGCGTAACAGTGAGTCTATACCTGATAAATTTTTATCATGATAAAAGTCAAATCGTTATCAAGAGAAAAATTTTTCATGTATAGACTCCACTTATTAGTGTTATTGCAGTGTCTTGACAATTTTGTCAGAGCTCAAGCTCAGACAAATTTGTCTTGATAAAAAACGTAAACAAACTTTTTGACGTTTTAATTTATTTGCAGAAAATATAATTTTTATGTGATTTTTGAGAAAAAAAAAACTATAAAAATAAAGAAAAGTATTGATGGTTTTGTTAAATAAAACCATTTTAATAAACATGAAGTGAAATATTGCAAGTATTGTGACAAATTTTCTTCACGACGACAAAGAAATTATGATTTATCATAAAAAAAAACCGCAACGTCTTCGCATGTATGCTTGCATTAACAAAAATTTGACAACTCATCTGTGGACGTTTTGTTAGTTGTTATGATAAATTTTTATCAGGTATAGACGCTATGTAAGCAAAAAATTTTTAATTTTTTAGCTCAGATGCGCATTCTATACAATTTATATTCTTTGCTACCATACAGGGATGATAAATGAGAAAACTAATTTCGTTACAATTAGCTTTTAAAATTGTACTTTTTCGACTCCAATAGTACTAAACTCGGTTTTTTCTTTTAAGTTTTTTTTATTATATTTACTCAAATAAAGTCATAACTAAAAAAAATAGTTTGCCAGAACACAAGCTTAAAGTATTTAATTTACACACAACTTAATGAAATAAGAAAATGATGTATTTGTTAAAAAAATAAAAGAACGATGTTAGGATAAATCTGCATCACTAACTCAAAAATGAAAATTTATTAGAATACGAGACAGTAGAAAAGGCAGTAAATACATATCGTTGGTATCAAATAGAAATGCCCTAACTCAAATAATTGTTATTTTACAAAAGAAGGTAAAAGCACAATAGAAACTGTAATATTCTTTGTGACATTTTTATAAAACCGATTGTAAAAGCGTTATTTTTTACACTATTTTTTCATTTCATTTTCATTTCATTTATTCATCCAAGATAGAAAAACCTAGCCTCATGGCCATAATTGGAATAAATTCTTGTGACGAGGTGTATTTTCGTAAAAAATACGAGTTATTGCCCTTCAATAAGTCTTTTGTTTGTGTTAGACTTTCGAGTCTTCGTTTTGATTATGAAAATATTCCTTCCACATTCGCGGATGAGTGTGGAATTGACAATATTCTCCTGATAACTTTCGAAAGCCACGGAAACATTAGCTCATCCAATTAATTTTTCAAACCTCGAAACTTGTTATAATAATTTCCATTTTCTTTTGGGAATATTTTTTAATAAAAAACTACTATACTACTAACATTTTCGGGAATGAATTTTGTTAGCCAGTTTAAAATTTCGTCATGAAAAGTAACTTTATTTAGTTTCGCAAAAGGATATATAGTACTGTTCATTTCTTTCAAAATCCGTAACTATACAACTTTCAATTTTATATCTATATATTGTTACAAAAATGGCCGTCGACAAGGTTAAGCAACATTACACAAAAATATTCCAACAGGGTTAATGTAAGTGTTACGCGAAAATATTCCTACAGGGGCAAAGCAAATAATAGTCTAGAATAGTAGCCAACAACTAAATAAGCATGCGCAGCATTAAACGTAAACAAGCAAAAGCAACAACAACAAAAAGCGTCTGCTTATTAAGAAGATTCACATTTTACACACATACATACATGCTAATTCAAACGAAAAGCAAAACAAAACAACACAACACAACAAAAAAAAAACAACCACCTTGTATTGCTTAGGGCTAATAAATCAGTGCAAGTTAATCTTTGTTTTTGGTTTAAAATGTGTTTAAACCAGCAAACCTATAAATCAGTGCAGTATTTAAACCATCTGAAAACGCATAAAATTGGGTGTTTAAACTACCAATACAGGCCATATGATTTTATTACTTAGAGACCATATGTCTTCAGATCTTGTTCGATTTGTTTTCTTACACTCTATTGTTCTTTTAATAGAATATAGAATATATATAATTTCTTTCTCAGTAAAATTTGGGTACTTTTCATTAAATTTTATTAAATTTTTTGCCTTTTTGATTGTGCAAAGAACTGATAGCCTGCTGCAAAACAGCTGTTTTTTTTTTTGCATTTATTCTAGTGCTGCCACAATATAATTTTTTAAACTAGACATAAAGTATGGTTCACTGATTTACTCCTGTTGAGTTTAAACCACATATAAATTAAAGTTTAGTTCAACTAAACTAGCGTTTAAACTTTAACTGATTTATTAGCCCTTAGTTAATGATGTACACACGTATGCATATACACATGTATGTAATTACATAGTTACCACATGAACTTAATTAGGCAGCATATAAGATGATAATGATCGTCTAGACATTGCTTGAAACTTCTAGTGGTATTTGTGTGGAATATAAAGAGAGGTGACGCAGCCAATAAGTTAGTTGCGAGTCAGTTATTCTTGTGTTGTGAACGAGTTGCAGTTGCGAACAAGTCAATCAGTTACGAGTGAACAAGTTAGTTGATAATTAAGTTGTGAATTAATAATAGTCTGCGATACAGTGGTGAGCATTGGCGTAGCTAGACATTTTTTCTGGGGGGGGGGGGGCAAACACAATTTTTTTTAATTAGTATTTTTTATGGGAATTGTTAAAATTTAAGCTTAAAATTTTTTAAACGCACTAATAATCCCAAATTAATATTTTACTTATTAAGTTAAATATATATTTTTTATTAAAAATACATTGAAATTGGAAATTAAAAAAATATATTTTACTTAATAAGTAGAATATTAATAAGTAAAATATTGGTTTGGATTAGTGCGTTTAAACAATTTTATACAGATTTTTTTTATTTAAAATTTTTTTTATTTAAGTTAAAACATAAATTAACAGTCCAGTTTCATTAACAAAAATTAAGTTATAATTAAAACTAGAAAAACAAAACATTCAAAACAAAAACAATATATAGACAAAAAGTAAAGTATGTATTAGAAAAAACTAAATAATAATAATAATAATCTAATAATAATAAGCTAAATAATAATAAAATTAATATTCGTTTCCAACAAGTTTATATGTTCGTATGGAAAAATTATTTATGTATATACTATATTTGAATACAATATTTTGAAAAGATACAAGCAAGAAATGATTTCATTCATCATTCATGATTTCATTTCTTAATAATTTATTATTTAATTTAAAAAAAATGTATCTGTTGGTGCATAAATAATAATAGAAAATTGCCATTTATTATTTAGTTACCCTTCCAATATTGAAGTTCTGAATCAATACTATATTGTTGCGATGAATGAACACACATACATAAATAAGTACAAACATATGTATGCAAGTATGTATGTATACATATCGATAGTTGAGTTTTTCAGTGATTTCAACAAATTTCACACTAATACACCTCATCACAAAAATTTATTGCAATAGTGTAAAAAATAGCGCTTTTACAAGTAGTTGTACAAAAAAGTTACATTTTGAATATTACACTTTCTATTATGTTTTACCTTCTCCTGCAAAGTTACAATTATTTGCGTTAGGGCCTTTCCATTTGAGACCAACGATATATTGACCTGTGTAAGTTGATATCCTATCAAAAATTTCGGTCATCAAAAGTACTGATACCAAAATTTGGACCTAGGAATATTTTTCACAAGTTTTCCACTAGTCTAACAAAGTTGTATATGAACATGAATTGTTTTGCTTTCTAATAAAAATATAATATACATATGTATACATGTTTAAAGAGGAAATTTTGATTTGTTCGATTTTCTGACGATTTTTCGGACATGAAATGACGATTATTTTATATTTTGTCGGGATTTCGGTGATTTTTCCATCATTTTATATGGCAGCCCTCGATTGAACCATAAATATGCATACATACATACATACATGTGTGTGTACGAGTATATATACCCTGCAGTCAGACTGGGGCCAAGTGTCTCTATGTCAACAATATTCTTCTAGTAGTAGTTACATTGTCTACAATTTCTCTTCTATTCGTCAGTATAAAAGAAATAGAGAAAACAGATGTAGTGTATTTCTGGTGGATTTTGCAACAACTTGTCAATATACATAAATTTGTATGTACGTAAGGTATAGAAATGTACCAGTAAATGTCTGGTTGGTATGTCTCCATGTTCCCATAAGAACTATGAATTCACTAACTAGTCAATTGTTTTAGTGTTACTAGTAGATTTTCAATGACAAGCACATTCTAAATGTCTATAGTATAAAGTATTGTATGGGCAATAATTGTAGAGTAGTACTGGGGGCAAATTGCCCTCGTTCGATAACGAGAAATTACGAAGTATTTCAATAGAGTTTATATGGAAATATTTCGTAATTTCGTTTGATAACGAGTGCCGTAATTTGCCCCTGGTGACAAAGTCAAAAGCGACTCAGTACATTTTCACTATTCGCACTTTCTGCAGGGTAGTATACATATGTATATATACAAGGTATTTGCAGATCATAATTTTTCGCTATTTTTTTAATTTTACTCTAAATAAAAATTGGTGGCTATTGTTACAAACAATTTGACAGTAGAAAATCTTAAGAACACCTTAAAACAACTTGTCTTGCTACTAACTACGTACACTAATAAAATTTTATTAAGAATTTGTTGAAAGCCACATACACACATACATATCTACACACATGCATTATAAATTCACATGGAGTTTACTATTTGTGATGTTTTGAAGTGCTGTAAACTTATAGTTTTTTGGGTATTTGTTATCTAATAAATGTATGCATATTTAGCGATTATTCGAAAAGTTTGTATAAAAATTACTGGATATTCTCATGAGTAATTTTAAAATAAATAAAAAATAGAATTTTTTAATATTACAGGCAAAAGAATATGTTTTAAAAAGAATTTGTAATAAATCCTGGGGGGGCAAAATCAAGTCTGGGGGGGCAATGCCTAGCTACGCCTATGGTGGTGAGTTGATAGTTAAGAGCAGTCTGTGCTTTACACGTGAGTTGGGAAAAGGAGAAACTATAGGACAGTCCATAGAGACAGCAAAATCTGTCGAGGAATTGAGATTATTGTGGAGTCTATCGTGTCGACTGGAGTAAAGGGAACAGCGCAGCGAATAGACGTGTGTAAGGGTGTAAGTAAAGCCAGTGAGTCTTTATTAGTGTATCAACTGTGAGTGTCGGCAGAGTGAGTGCCGTGTGTGACAAGCAGCAGACAAGGAGGTATTGGTGTATCAACTGTGAGTAACGGCAGAGTGAGTCTCGTAAGTGACGAGCAGCAGACAAAGAGGTGTCACGTGAATACTTGCGCAGCCAGCTAAGAAACGTGCGTAAACTACAGCGAGGAAGGCGTGTGGTAACCAGTTGTGAATATTTGTGTGTAATTTATTAGTTTAAGTTGTATTAGTGTATTTAAGCTCTTGAGTAATTTAGTTTAAGTGTATTTGTAAATAAAACTTGTATCATTCTTAACCCTAATTACTACACTCGGCTCTTGTATTCATTTGCAAATCTTCGGATCTACGGAAAAGCGTTTTTATAGAGAGAAAAACGTAACAATATGTATATAAAGTCTTCCATTTCAAAGTAATTTTAGCTGTTTAAATAATATTGCAGTCCACACGCAATATAATTCGCTCTGCTATGAAATTTGACGTTTGGTGATAGAAATATATTTGATATTATATCAGCTATAGACGCTATGTTATAAAGCCTTAATAATTTTTATAAATAATGCGGATAAGAAAAAAAAAATTGCTATGTATATACATACATTCATTTATAACACATGTCATGACATGACAGCCTTCTGGCTTGAGCTGGACAGGAGTTATGTAAAGTGGGCCAAAGTTGACTATCTGGGACTCAAAAAAAAATTCGGAGGCTTTTAACTTTTTTAAAAATTACTTGAAATTCTTGAGAAATAATTTCCCAAGATGTGTTTTCTTAAGAAAAACAAATTTTTTTTGCTTTGACTTTTTTTTAGTATTTCGCCTATTTTAGTTTATTGTTGGATTTTAAATTAAGACAGCATTTAAAATAAAAATAGGAAAAAAATTATTAATATCTCCATTCGTGAAATCGGGAAAATGCTAAAAAATCAAAATATTAAAATTTCCCTGAATAAGGCATGTGTTTTTTTAAGTATCTTTCTTGTTTTCAGTTTTGCAACAAACTTTGTTTAATACATTCACTTTTTAATTACTTACAATACAATGCATTAAAAATGTGCTTAGAGCCAATTATTTTGTATTTTGGACATGTACCCTAAATTCAGCAATGTCCTAAAATAGTAAATTTTAAAAATATTTTTTGTGTTTAAGCTCTTATAAAAAGTTGTGACGGTAGAGTTTGAAAGTTTCAACTATAACATTTTGTTATGTAGATAGTTAGTTTTAAACATTTTTAACTAAAATTTAAGAGTGCCTTTTCATAAATGCGGATATACGCGCAGATTTTCTGAAAAAATCAAAATTGAGGGGAAATATAGTGGCGTACCATAAAAAAATATATTGAAATTATTTTATTTTTCTATATTGGTATTTTTCAACTTCATATGAGCGAGGTCACTACTTCTGAAAAAATTATAATAGCCAAATTCAAAATCTTGTGATATGTCGAAAGAGCGTGAAAATTCGTGCGTGATTATTAAAAGAGGGTAAAAAGGGGTAAAATCGGTATCTTTATATTTTAGAAACTACATTAGACACGTGTTTGGTACTTTTTCGATATGTGTACTTTTAAGGGTTAAAAGGGGGTAAAAACTGAATTTCGGTACCCTTTTTGCACTCGACATATCTTCTAAACTATTGAGCGTAGCAAAAAGGTTTTTGGCGCGTTCTTTTCTTCTGGTTATAATCAATATAATAAAGACATTTTGAATATCAGTTGAATTATATTAACTCATATAGTTTATTCTTGATCACTACCATCAAAGGGGTAATTTAAATATTAATTTGGTACTTTTCAAAGTATTATTTTCGGAAAAGGTACTTTTTGAAGAAAGTAATTTTCTCAAAATAAAAATTTTTTTTTTTGAAAAGTCACTTTTTTGAAATGGTGCTTTTGGGAAATGGCACATTTTTGAAAATCTAATTTTTGAAAATGTATTTTTGGTATAGAAAAACTTTAGGAGAAGGTAATTGTTGAGAAGTGTACCTTTTGACAATGGTATTTTATAAAAGAGTACTCTTTCAAAACAAGTAAGATTAAAAAAAGTTATTTACACTTAAAAAGGTTTTTTAAGAAAAATAAATATTTTTAAAAGATACTTTTCGGCAAAAGTACTTATTTAAGAAAAGAACTTTTAAGCAAACAAATACTTTTCAGGTGAGATACTTTTTTGAAGTGATACTTTATTCAAAAAAATACTTTTTATAAAAAGTGGTATTTGAAAAAGATGCTTTTTAGAAAAGGTACTTCTTGAAAAATTTTACTTCTTAGAAAAATTACTTTTTGTTAAGGTACTTTTTGAAAAGAGCCATTTTTTGGAAAAAGTACTTTTTGAGAAAGGTACTTTTTGGAAAAATATTTTTTGATAAAAGTACTTTTTGGAAAAAGTATGTTGTGAAAAAAACTATGTTTTGAAGAGTATATTTTGAAATAGGTACTTTTTTAAAATTATTTTTTCACTATTTGGAAAAAGTACTTTTTGAAAGAAGTACTTCTTGGAAAAAGTACTTTTTGAATTAATAAATTAATATATAATAAAATAAACAAAATACGTCATTATTATTATTGTTTCTTCTTTGTATATGTAAAAGAGTAACCTGACTGACTGGGTGATCATCGAATAGCCCAAACCAGTGGATATATACAGTGGAATCTCCCTTAACGGACACTTCCTATAGGCGTACACCCCCTTTAGACGGACACTTTGACAGGTCCCGACAGCTCCATAAGCAAAGAAATTGGTTTCTCTTGAGCGGACAGTCCCTTTGTGCGGACACATTCAATGGTCCCTTCGGTGTCCTCTCAAGAGAGATTCCATGTGTGCAGTCGAATTTTTATCAAAAAATACATCTCACAGTTGCTTGCTACTTGTTTGATAATTGTACATTTAGATGTCAAGAAAAGATTTTCATACTTTTATTTTGTAAAATATATATTTTATGAATTACAGAATACAAAAAAAAAGTTTATTTATGTTAAACTTTAGGGTTCCGTACACCAAAGGTGAAAAGGAACCCTATTGTTTTCACAGGCTATTTTCTCAGGAACCGTAAGAGCTACGGACCTGAAATTTGGACAGAGTATGTAGAACCTTGGTCGCTACAACAACAAATACATGAGAGTTAAAAATTAAAGGGTTTTCCAAAACAAGCAACGAAAAATATTAAAATACCATGTAATATACACACAATTGTATGTACATTGACACTTGAAATTTGTAAAATTAGTGTATTTTTATACAGACTACAACAATTAACACTCAAATTTAAAAGAAAATTTTAATTAAAGGGTGTTCTATCAGTTAGTGCAATTTTTGACAACTTGCTGTATTTTGGAAATCGTAAGAGGCATACTCTTGAAATTTTAAAAAACGGTAAAACTAAAAAATGCCAAAATTATAAAATCGCCAAACCGAAAAAAATCTCCAAAAGTTGAAAAAATCGCCCAAATGAAAAAAAATCGCCAAAATTAAAAACAAACGCCGAAAAGCGAAAATAATCGCCAAAACGCGAATAAGGCACCACAACTAAAAAAATTGTTCATATGAAAAAATAAAATCGCCGAAATTAAAAAACGCCAAAAAACTGAAAAAAAACGCTAAAAAGAGAAAAAGATGTGTCAAAACTAAAAAGCGCCGAAATTTTACAAAAATTGCCGAAACCTAAAAAACGCCAACACTAAAAAAACGCTCAAAACCGAAAAAACCCAAAAACGAAAAACATGACAAAACTATATTTTATATAGGCTAAAGTTCGTATTGTCCATACGGAACCCTTCATACGAGGGTCAAAATCGCACTTTACTGAATTTATTTAAATTTGAACAAATTAATGGTAAAATTGATACCCCTTTTCTGGATTTTCCTATGCAGCTCAATTTGTATTAATTGGTAATTACATTTTAGTTTTAGCTTTCTTTGCGGATGTACATATTAAAAATTTATTTTTGGAAATTTGAATTCTAGACGAGTAAGACCAGTAACGCAATATCAATGTAGAATAACAATTCAAACTGAATTAAATTTAAATAAAAAAGGGGAATAAATTAGTAATTATCTTCCGAAGTAAAATCAATAGAAATCTTATTTTGAAAATGTCTCGAAAATTTTTTGGCGCTCCATGGAAATTCACATAAATAATTGGTGAAAATAGTACCACTTTTTGGCATTTTTCCTATACAAATAAATGAACTCAAAACCTCAAATGAAATTCACAGTAGAGAGTTACGTTTTCCAATCAAGAGAAAATCGCCAAAGCGAAAAAACGCACCTAAACGAAGACATCCCAAACAGAAAACTTTGCCAAATCGAAAAAATGAAAAAACTACAAAAATTTTCAACATGAAAGAAATCGCTTCTAGGTGATTACAACAAAAAATTATGGAGAGAAATAATTATTTTTGGAGAAAAAACATTCCTATCAATATGGGTCTCAAACAAAAGGTCGTGGTTAGTGCATTATTCAAGAGTATAAAAAATTCTGAGACGACCTTAAGAAGAAAATGGAGAGTGAAAGTTAATATGTTTAAGCAAAAAACAATCCTACCAATACGACTGTGAAATAAAAGATATTGACGAGTAAATTTAATGAATTAACAACAAAAGTGTCAAGGGTACATAATAGTGTGTATACCTCAGAAACAATTTCAAATAAAAGGACTCTTGGTTGGTACATTAAAAAAAAATGTTATAACGAATTTCTCAAATTACTATATCAAAATGGATTTTCAAAACAGATTTCTTTCGGACAAGAGACACATCTATCAATATGGGTCACAATTAAAATGGCTTTATGACTAGGTTTAATGAATAAACATAAAGAAGGTCCCAATTGAACACAATATCAATATGAGGAGTTTCGCGTACTTTTATATTTGAACCCTATCTATTTGGATCTCAAATGCAAGAGCTTGGTTAGTACGTATAAAATATCCGCTAACAAAGTAGCGGGTGATATACTAGTACATGCGGACTAGTAAATTGCGAGGTTGCATTTATTAAAAGTTTTGGCTCAATTTAAAATAAAAATATTTATTTTAGTTAATTTTAATTATTATTCGAACTCCATTTGTTTCTATATTTATGATTTTAACAGGCTAAGGTTCGTATCGCTTTTTAAGCCAAATTACATGTGATAATTATTAATGAACAAATAACACCAAAGTTAGTTGTAAATATTCTGACAACACATGGTTGAACGGAACAGCCAGCCGTTTTCGAAGGCCACTAAACCTTCATCATCAGTAGATTGTTAATGGGGACGGACGACATGTTTTGGGAATTCAAAACCGGGGAAAAAATAGAAACGATGGCAACCCTGTTACAAGTTGGGGGATTTTGGGGATTTTCATGCTGATATTGTGTGTGTGTGTGTGATTGATTCTTCGTTCGTGTGTATGTATGTATAGTTGTGTGCATAGCTTTTGTTGTTGTTGTAGAGAAATGTTGTGCTTACAGTGCATGGATGTATGTACGTGTGTGTGTGTGTGTCTGATTCTTTGGTTATGTGTATGCATGTATATGTGGGGTGTTTGTATGTGTGTCTGGGGGTATGTGTGTGTTTGTGTGTGTGTGTATGAGTGTGTGTTTTGGTATTTACTTGTATGTTTGATGGTGTCCGATACTTTTGTTGTAGTGGCAGACAATCATTATACCCAGTAGGAAACGTCGATGGTGAAAATGTACTGAGTCGCTTTCGACTTGTCGCTTGTGCGGCGTATATACAAATGTATGTATATTCAAAACTTATTGACAATTCCACCACAAATACATCATATCTGTTTTCTCTTCTTCTTTTATACTGACGGATAGAAGAAAACTTATTATACCACTATTTTTACTAGAATTTTAGCGTTGACACAAAGATTTATGTTTGCGATCTCTGGGGATATAATCTAATAGCTGCAGAGAGTGGCAACCCTGTTGCGAATGAAAGTGGATAGGGAATGTATTAAGGCGGTTCATAGTTTGACTGTTTTTATGTGTGTATATGCCGACGGGAAAATGATATTTCCTAATGACGACGGGAAAACGTGAAAGTTATTTTTTCTAATGCTAATGTAGGTGTTGCTAGACTGTGGGAATTTAAGGCTGACCGTGATTTGAGTGGGTGGCCTTGTTGGCGTAATATGTAACCATAGGAATTTGTGGATGTGTCTGTCTGTCTGTGAGAATTTAGGTGAAGGTTTGATTGGCAGGGGGCGGGGTGTAATTGAGGTAGATCGATTGCGTGTATATATGTGTGTGTGTGTGTGTGCGTATGTTTGTATGAATTTCAATATATGTATTTCTGTAGGAGCTTAAGGCTGATTGTGATTTATGAGGGGTGAGATGTTCTAGTAATATGCAACCGGGGGAATCTGTGTATTTGTATGTCTGTAGGAGTTTAAGGCTGACCTTGATTTGGGTGGGCAGGGTTGTTCACGTAATATGTAGCAATGGGGATTTGTGGATGTGTCTGTCTATAGTAGTTTAAGGCTGATCGTGATTTGAGGTGGGTGAGGATGTTGTTGAGGTAAATTGGTTATGTGTATGTATGTATGTATTTCTGTAAGAATTTAAGATGATTGTGATTTATTAGGGGCGAGGTGCTCTTGTAATATGTAGCCGTGAAAATCTATGTGTATAGATCTCTGTAGAAGTTTAAGACTATCTGTAATTTCGGGTAGGTGAGAGTGCTGTGTTGTTGAGATTAATTTCGTATATTGTATATGTATGTATGTATGACCATGGGAATTTGTGTATGTATATCTGGGGAGAATTTAAGGCTGGTCATGATTTGTAAAAGATGGGGTGTTGTTGAAATTTTCTTGTTTATTTCTTATATGAATTCTGCTATGTGTGTGTATTTGCGCTGGTATTTACATGTAGGTAAAAATATATTGTTTTCAATATCGACATTTGGTACTATAAAATACTATCATATATCTGGACTTCCCTAATCCTAGTATGCTTTTATACTAACGATTGCTTTATATTTTCTCATGCTTAAATTTGTCTCGCGTTAAAGCCTGCCTGTGTGAAATTTGTTTGTATTACAGATTTTGTTTATTTAACTATATCTGTCTTCTTTGACTGAATGAGTTTTCTACACACAGAGAAAAACCAACTTGAAATCAGTAAAAACCATGCTGAATTAGTAAGAACCATTAACGAAGGTTTAGTCATATAGAAATTTCTTATTTCAATATGAACAAAATATTAATTTACAGTGTTTATTTATTAAACTCATTAGTTTGTAGATATCTCAATATACATTTTCTATTATATTAAAAATTATTGAATTAATGTGACGAATTCTTATTTTTAAGCTGCAGATTTTCCCTAAGTGTATGGATTGTTTATATTTGCATTGTGCTTTAACTAAACGACGCTTCATATACATATATTCATGATGTAGATCTAATAAATACTTAAGCATTGATAAGAAATTTGATATGTATACATACATATCTACAAATTGATTTTATGTATGTATGTATGTATGTATGTATATATGTACATACAAATAAGTGTTTAACTCAATCTTTTATTTTTTTATTTTATTTTTTGTCATGTGATGTCTGTTGTTGTTGAAATTAAAAACATTTTAATTTTTATCTGCGTTTACTTAAAAGTTTGTGAGGATTTTCTGTTTTAAGTAAAACTGAATTCCTGAAGATATGTACATACTCTATAGTAAAAGTAACTATAATAGAAATATTTCTTATACTTAATTTACATTTTTTTAAAGTTGATGCAACGTTAGTTAGTCAACGTTTGACATTTTTAGGGTATACAATTTTTTCTAGCTATAGCCTTCTACATTTATTTTGGAAAGCTTGCTTTGCTTTTTAAAAATGTATAAACATTTTTAAATGAAACTGATCCGGCACTCCAGCTTAGGTACTGATAGTTTTTTTTTGTTGTTAGTTAACTAACTTCTTTTTTATTTTTTATTGATAAACATTTAAAATCAAAAGGGAATTTTATATTGTAATTATTATTTTCATAATTGTGAAAATAATCGCTGCTTTTGGTTTGTTTTTTGTGATGAAATCATTTGAATTACTTTTGAAACTTTACGCGTTTATAAAAATTATGTTATTTTCTATATTTCTTAATTTATAAGACTTTTAGACTTTGTCCTTTAGTGGTTATATATTCTATTATACGATTATGAATAAGAATGCAGTAATCTGATATATTTGCTTACTGCTTCAAATTAAAATTTTATTCAATTGAATAAAAGGAGCTTTTTTCTTAAACTCTGATGTAGTTAGAAGCGCTGGAGATTCTTTCATATAACAGCTTTCTTGGAATTTTAGATGCATATAATATAGAATTGGATAACATTTACTTTTAATTTTTATGTTAAGAAGTACAGATATGAGACTAAATTTAAATGTACTTTTAAATTAGTTAAATCATAACGAACAAACATATTTTACTCTAGGATACAAGATGACTTTGTGTGACGAAATTTCTGTTGCTTTATACTGATAATATGTTTACATTAATAAGGTACATATATGTTTCTTTTATGAAGGGTGAGCACCTATGACTCTTATTTGATGTCCTATATGATTTTTTTTTCATTTTATTAAAGTTCAGCGTATTGTGTATATATTTCTGAAATGCTTAGGTGTGCTTTGTGTGCCCATCGGACAGAGTGTACGTATTAGTTGGTCAGTCAGTCTCTATTTTTATTTATTTTTTTCTTCTAATGTGCCAATCCTTTTTTCAGATTTTACTACTTGAAATAGAGAATTTTTGTCTAATTTTTTGCTGGGTATATACGTTAGGTAGAAATAATGAAATATCTATGTTTGGGAGAATTTTTCCCCTCAAGTGTTTCTACATGAGGTTTGCTGGTTGACCCCTATCGCATTCATTTGTAATGATTATTCACTTAGAAAAGGTCATCATCACAATCAATCATTCCCGTATACAATACATTCATGAGTTGGGTTGATCCAGATACAATTGCTGTCTCATCACCTTCTAACAGCTTTATATATTTTGCTAGTATGCATGCCTTAGCATGCTTCTATCGATAGTGACGTAAGAGTCCGAGATGTAGTAGTGTTACAATTAAAAATCTTTACTATTAGAATTCACCAGTTCGCTATTTTGAATTTTTACAAAGTAGATACATATGTATGTATTTCAGTGACCACAAAATTTCTATGCTTACAAAATTGTATGACATCAGGATTTTTTTTTGTTTTTTTTTTGAAATTATAATGCTTCGGAATGCTTTCATTTTTTTTCTGTAAATTTATTTAATACTCATACAGATACAGATATAAAGTAAAATCTGTTTGCAGTATGCATGCTTCAGCATGATTCTAGTTGAAGCGTATATTCATTCACTAAGTTTGCTTGATACTTATTCATACACATGTAAATTCTTAAAGATTGGATATCGATGTCCAAATTCCGTAGTTTATCTATATTTTCTAAAGATCTGATAGCTAAAGAAATAAATAGAGCGAAGATATTCTATAATAATCCCATTTTCATATTGTAAAATTTTGCGTGCTAGCGCTTTCGATGGGAAAATGTACATACAACTTTATAAAAAGTGATAATATGATGTGCTGAAGAATATTGCACTATGCTATAGTTCATTTTAAACACTGAAGTTTTCGCAATATTTCATTCAGACCATCAAGTTTAGAGAATTCCACTACATTTAGTCAATTATCTTTCTTAAGACCCATCATTCCTAATCAATCCTGCAAAAAACAAGATAAACTAGATTTTTCGTTTTTAATTTTATTTTCATTTTTATTAAATTCAACCTTTTGTACATATTTAAATTACTTTATACTGTATTAAACAGATTTTTTCATTTGTTGAGTTAACTTTAATCGTAAACATTTTAATGGTGAGATAAATTTTTCTATTTTATGCACTAAGTAATTCTTTATATATACCAATCCTTTTATATGAACCATTTAAGCTAATTCTTTTCACATCATTCCTTTTTGTACTCAATTAAATCATTGTACTATTGATGCTTTCATATTAAGTAGTGTTTAATCTTCTATTTATGTATGAGTTTTCCAAAGTATTTATTAAAAAATTCTTTAGAATCATCTGTTTGTAAGTTTTTTTTGGTACCCGTACCACTTCAAAAATATTTTCCATTGCCTTGGTTTTTGGAGTGCAGCTTTTATTTTCAGCTGTACTGACTATATAAACTTTGAGAATGTGTCAATTACAGTCTTCAAAAATCAACAATTTCTATTTTCTGTAGAATTGTTCTCCATTTCACCTAACTCAGCTCCATAAAAGATCATATATTCGTATCATTACAAGCACAACAAATTTTCGAGTTTTAATATGGAGTTCGTTTACTAAATTTCTTTTTAAAGACATTGAGTTGTTTTACAGATTTTTTCGAGAGTGTGGGGATCTACATGTTGCACTTTCAGCTATTTATACTAACATGTAGTTAATTTTCTAATCTATATATTTAATCGCACAACTTTTCAATTTATTTTTAATTATTTAATTTCTAGAATTGCTTTTCAATTTTATAACTCTCTTCCTTCTCTAATTTTATTTCACGTTGTAGTATACCAATATGCATTTGAATATATTCTTGAATTATATCAATGCCTTAAGCTATATTATTAATTTGTTCTTTAGTTTGTCGATTTCAGTTTCCAGAAAAATTAACTTATATCATCGTTCTCTGACGGAGAACGATGATGATTCTGTATGCATACATTAGTAGTAATTAAAATCTTTTTATAGATTTCGAGTTCAAATTTATCATAATTTTTTGGTATTTTATCAAACATTAGAGAAAATAGTCCTAGTGTTAGAGCCCATATTTGACCACCAACTTGTATTTTATCTTCATTCAGTTTGAGGTTACTATCACCATTAGTTTGTATCTAATTCATTTCTTCCTTCCAATACTGATAAGTCTTCGGAATTGGAAGTCTTTGAGTACAAATCATCGTCATCATCATTCTCAGTATTAGCATCATTAAATAAGATGGTATTATCAAATATTGTTCCTTCTGCTAGTTTCTTTGGTGTACTTGTCTCTATCTTGACTGATAAGTTTTCAGGCTTTAAACTTGTATTATTTTCAACTTCTGTCTTGATGTTACTTTCTTCTTTCATGCAAATTCTTTTAATATTTTTAGAACTATTTATGAATTCTTTAAGAGGTTCTGTTATAGGTTTAAATGTATCTCTTAGTTGTTCACGTGTATCTATTTCACCAGTTTTTATACTACGAAGCTTTTTCTTCAACACATTTCTTGTCAACACCAACTGTTTCAAAATTTTCTCATCCATGTTTCCTAAGGGCAAATAACAGCTTATCAGGACCTGGTCTGGTTTTCAGATCAGCTTTTCTGGACCTGGTCTAGTTTTCAGATCAGCTTATCAGGACCTGATCTGGTTTTCATGTCAGCTTATTAGGACCTGGTCTGGTTTTTAGATCAGCTTATTAGGAGCTGGTCTGGTTTTCAGATCAGCTTATCAGGACCTGGTCTGGTTTTCAGATCAGCTTTTCAGGTGCTGGTCTGGTTTTCAGATCAGCTTATCCGGACCTGGTCTGGTTTTCAGATCAGCTTTTTAGGACCTGGTGTGGTTTGCAGATCAGCTTATCAGGACCTGGTCTGGTTTTCAGATCAGCTTTTCAGGACCTGGTCTGGTTTTCAGATCAGCTTATCAGGAGCTGGTCTGGTTTTCAGGTAGCTGGTTTGGTTTTCAGATATGGTTATCAGAATACAAGTAGCTGGCCATTTATATAATTTATAGGAATAAAGTTTCAGGTCAGATGAAATAACTAAAGTCAATCTTTTATGAGCAGTATTTTTTTCTATAACGAAAATCGTTTAATTCAATATCTTTGCTTCAAGGCAATGGAAAATATTTTTGAAGTGGTACGGGTACCAAAAAAAACTTACAAACAGATGATTCTAAAGAATATTTTAATAAATACTTTGGAAAACTCATACATAAATAGAAGATTAAACACTACTTAATATGAAAGCATCAATAGTACAATGATTTAATTGAGTATAAAAAGGAATGATGTGAAAAGAATTAGCTTAAATGGTTCATATAAAAGGATTGGTATATATAAAGAATTACTTAGTGCATAAAATAGAAAAATTTATCTCACCATTAAAATGTTTACGATTAAAGTTAACTCAACAAATGAGAAAAAGCTGTTTAATACAGTATAAAGTAATTTAAATATGTACAAAATGTTGAATTTAATAAAAATGAAAATAAAATTAAAAACGAAAAATCTAGTTTATCTTGTTTTTTGCAGGATTGATTAGGAATGATAGGTCTCAAGAAAGATAATTGACTAAATGTAGTGGAATTCTCTAAACTTGATGGTCTGAATGAAATATTGCGAAAACTTCAGTGTTTAAAATGAACTATAGCATAGTGCAATATTCTTCAGCACATCATATTATCACTTTTTATAAAGTTGTATGTACATTTTCCCATCGAAAGCGCTAGCACGCAAAATTTTACAATATGAAAATGGGATTATTATAGAATATCTATTTATTTCTTTAGCTATCAGATCTTTAGAAAATATAGATAAACTATGGAATTTGGACATCGATATCCAATCTTTAAGAATTTACATGTGTATGAATAAGTATCAAGCAAACTTAGTGAATGAATATACGCTTCAACTAGAATCATGCTGAAGCATGCATACTGCAAACAGATCTTACTTTATATCTGTATCTGTATGAGTATTAAATAAATTTACAGAAAAAAAATGAAAGCATTCCGAAGCATTATAATTTCAAAAAAAAAAAACAAAAAAAAATCCTCATGTCATACAATTTTGTAAGCATAGAAATTTTGTGGTCACTGAAATACATACATATGTATCTACTTTGTAAAAATTCAAAATAGCGAACTGGTGAATTCTAATAGTAAAGATTTTTAATTGTAACACTACTACATCTCGGACTCTTACGTCACTATCGATAGAAGCATGCTAAGGCATGCATACTAGCAAAATATATAAAGCTGTTAGAAGGTGATGAGACAGCAATTGTATCTGGATCAACCCAACTCATAATGTATTGTATACGGGAATGATTGATTGTGATGATGACCTTTTCTAAGTGAATAATCATTACAAATGAATGCGATAGGGGTCAACCAGCAAACCTCATGTAGAAATACTTGAGGGGAAAAATTCTCCCAAACATAGATATTTCATTATTTCTACCTAACGTATATACCCAGCAAAAAATTAGACAAAAATTCTCTATTTCAAGTAGTAAAATCAGAAAAAAGGATTGGCACATTAGAAGAAAAAAATAAATAAAAATAGAGACTGACTGACCAACTAATACGTACACTCTGTCCGATGGGCACACAAAGCACACCTAAGCATTTCAGAAATATATACACAATACGCTGAACTTTAATAAAATGAAAAAAAAAATCATATAGGACATCAAATAAGAGTCATAGGTGCTCACCCTTCATAAAGCAAACATATATGTACCTTATTAATGTAAACATATTATCAGTATAAAGCAACAGAAATTTCGTCACACAAAGTCATCTTGTATCCTAGAGTAAAATATGTTTGTTCGTTATGATTTAACTAATTTAAAAGTACATTTAAATTTAGTCTCATATCTGTACTTCTTAACATAAAAATTAAAAGTAAATGTTATCCAATTCTATATTATATGCATCTAAAATTCCAAGAAAGCTGTTATATGAAAGAATCTCCAGCGCTTCTAACTACATCAGAGTTTAAGAAAAAAGCTCCTTTTATTCAATTGAATAAAATTTTAATTTGAAGCAGTAAGCAAATATATCAGATTACTGCATTCTTATTCATAATCGTATAATAGAATATATAACCACTAAAGGACAAAGTCTAAAAGTCTTATAAATTAAGAAATATAGAAAATAACATAATTTTTATAAACGCGTAATGTTTCAAAAGTAATTCAAACGATTTCATCACAAAAAACAAACAAAAAGCAGCGATTGTTTTCAACAATTATGAAAATAATAATTACAATATAAAACTCCCTTTTGATTTTAAATGTTTATCAATAAAAAATAAAAAAGAAGTAAGTTAACTAACAACAAAAACAAAAACTATCAGTACCTAAGCTGGAGTGCCGGATCAGTTTCATTTAAAAATGTTTATACATTTTTAAAAAGCAAAGCAAGCTTTCCAAAATAAATGTAGAAGGCTATAGCTAGAAAAAATTGTATACCCTAAAAATGTCAAACGTTGACTAACTAACGTTGCATCAACTTTAAAAAAATGTAAATTAAGTATAAGAAATATTTCTATTATAGTTACTATTACTATAGAGTATATACATATCTTCAGGAATTCAGTTTTACTTAAAACAGAAAATCCTCACAAACTTTTAAGTAAACGCAGATAAAAATTAAAATGTTTTTAATTTCAACAACAACAGACATCACATGACAAAAAATAAAATAAAAAATTTATTCAAAGATTGAGTTAAACACTTATTTGTATGTACATATATACATACATACATACATACATAAAATCAATTTGTAGATATGTATGTATACATATCAAATTTCTTATCAATGCTTAAGTATTTATTAGATCTACATCATGAATATATGTATATGAAGCGTCGTTTAGTTAAAGCACAATGCAAATATAAACAATCCATACAATTAGGGAAAATCCGCAGCTTAAAAATAAGAATTAGTCACATTAATTCAATAATTTTTAATATAATAGAAAATGTAT
This sequence comes from Tachina grossa, assembly GCA_949987645.1. NCBI lineage: Eukaryota > Metazoa > Arthropoda > Insecta > Diptera > Tachinidae > Tachina > Tachina grossa. The sequence goes on from OX465275.1 coordinate 125,011,140, forward strand.
ATTGAGATATCTACAAACTAATGAGTTTAATAAATAAATACTGTAAATTAATATTTTGTTCATATTGAAATAAGAAATTTCTATATGACTAAACCTTCGTTAATGGTTCTTACTAATTCAGCATGGTTTTTACTGATTTCAAGTTGGTTTTTCTCTGTGTGTAGAAAACTCATTCAGTCAAAGAAGACAGATGCAGTTAAATAAACAAAATCTGTAATACAAACAAATTTCACACAGGCAGGCTTTAACGCGAGACAAATTTAAGCATGAGAAAATATAAAGCAATCGTTAGTATAAAAGCATACTAGGATTAGGGAAGTCCAGATATATGATAGTATTTTATAGTACCAAATGTCGATATTGAAAACAATATATTTTTACCTACATGTAAATACCAGCGCAAATACACACACATAGCAGAATTCATATAAGAAATAAACAAGAAAATTTCAACAACACCCCATCTTTTACAAATCATGACCAGCCTTAAATTCTCCCCAGATATACATACACAAATTCCCATGGTCATACATACATACATATACAATATACGAAATTAATCTCAACAACACAGCACTCTCACCTACCCGAAATTACAGATAGTCTTAAACTTCTACAGAGATCTATACACATAGATTTTCACGGCTACATATTACAAGAGCACCTCGCCCCTAATAAATCACAATCATCTTAAATTCTTACAGAAATACATACATACATACACATAACCAATTTACCTCAACAACATCCTCACCCACCTCAAATCACGATCAGCCTTAAACTACTATAGACAGACACATCCACAAATCCCCATTGCTACATATTACGTGAACAACCCTGCCCACCCAAATCATGGTCAGCCTTAAACTCCTACAGACATACAAATACACAGATTCCCCCGGTTGCATATTACTAGAACATCTCACCCTTATAAATCACAATCAGCCTTAAGCTCCTACAGAAATACATATATTGAAATTCATACAAACATACGCACACACACACACATATATATATACACAATCGATCTACCTCAACTACACCCCGCCCCTGCCAATTAAACCTTCACCTAAATTCTCACAGACAGACAGACATATCCACAAATTCCTATGGTTACATATTACGCCAACAACGCCACCCACTCAAATCACGGTCAGCCTTAAATTCCCACAGTCTAGCAACACCTACATTAGCATTAGAAAAAATAACTTTCACGTTTTCCCGTCGTCATTAGGAAATATCATTTTCCCGTCGGCATATACACACATAAAAACAGTCAAACTATGGACCGCCTTAATACATTCCCTATCCACTTTCATTCGCAACAGGGTTGCCACTCTCTGCAGCTATTAGATTATATCCCCAGAGATCGCAAACATAAATCTTTGTGTCAACGCTAAAATTCTAGTAAAAATAGTGGTATAATAAGTTTTCTTCTATCCGTCAGTATAAAAGAAGAAGAGAAAACAGATATGATGTATTTGTGGTGGAATTGTCAATAAGTTTTGAATATACATACATTTGTATATACGCCGCACAAGCGACAAGTCGAAAGCGACTCAGTACATTTTCACCATCGACGTTTCCTACTGGGTATAATGATTGTCTGCCACTACAACAAAAGTATCGGACACCATCAAACATACAAGTAAATACCAAAACACACACTCATACACACAAACACACACACACCCCCATACACACATCCAAACACCCCACATGCATACACATAACCAAAGAATCAGACTCACACACACACACACACACGTACATACATCCATGCACTGTAAGCACAACATTTCTCTACAACAACAACAAAAGCTGTGCACACAAGTATACATACATACACACCAACGAAGAATCAATCACACACACACACACACAATATCAGCATGAAAGTCCCCAAAATCCCCCAAACTTGTAACAGGGTTGCCATCGTTTCTTTTTTCCCGGTTTTGAATTCCCAAAACATGTCGTCCGTCCCCATTAACAATCTACTATCATCAGCGTTCTTTTGTGTTTGGTCCACTGTGTGTGGTGTCAGTTGATGTAGATTTCTGCTTTATATACTTAGCATTATTGCAAAGGGAATATGTGAATTGTTTTGATTCATCGTATTTCAATTTGCTGAAAGCTTTTTTGTATTGTAAGCTCAATTTTACCATCTCTATATTTACAACAGTCTTACCATTGTCGTTTTGTTCTTTTACTAATTATACACATGTTAGTTAATTTGCTTATTTTTTGTTATACTTAAGATAAACTTTTTTGGTTTGTTACTATTAAGTATACTTTTATTTAATTTTTGCCACAGGCTAATGGCTATTCATTTTAGTTAATTTTAATTATTATTCGAACTCCATTTGTTTCTATATTTATGATTTTAACAAAAAAATATATTTGTATTAACACACAATCTTATTGGCAATGAAAACTTACAATTTTTATTAAATTTCTATGGCTGAACTCTTGCGTTAGTGCAGAAAGATATGTAAACATTAAGGGGCTGTCAATATATTACGTAACGCTGTTTTCCCCGATTTTTGACCCCCCTCCCCCTAGTAACAGATCGTAATAAAACTGTGAACCCCCCTTCCCCCCAGAAATAACGTAACAATCAGGCATGTTCTGAAAATCACATTTTTCATGTGATCAGTGATGCCAATTTAGCCATTTTCTAGCTAAATTTAGCCATTTTTCATCCCATTTAGCCGGAAGAAAAGTGAGTTTAGCTATAAGCTATTTTTTAGCCATTTTTATTTTAATCTAGCTATTGTTTAGCTATTTTTCCAAACATGAAATTTTTGTGTGATTTTTCAGAAAAAATTTAATCTCCGAACATGGGAACATTAATTAACTACCAAAAAAACACAACAGAGTAATATGTTATTGTTTTCGCATTAATATCTATAAATCCCGGTTGAAACTTGCCATTTTTGTTGCAGCAGTCTAAAAGTGCTTATATGAAAGAGATGGCTCAATTGGTAACAATAAGATTTTCTACTGCATTCTTATAATCGTTGCAAGGTGTTTATAAATTGTCGGGTCTACAGTGAAACCTCTCATAACGGGCACATCCTATAACCGGACACCTCTAATAACCGGACAATTTTTGTGGATCCAACACGTTCATTCGTTTTTCCATACAAAATGCACTCCCACAACCGGACACTCTCATAAAAGCACAGAAGCGGTGAAACGCGACAACAAGAGTTGCATTTAAATAGTAGGTCTTTCTTTATTCAACTCTGATTCATACTTATATTAGTGTCAATGATATTGTTGGTTCTCTGGTTAAATATGTAAATACTGATGCGTTGGAGACGAAAAAAATTGCTGTTTATATGAAGAAGTTGTTTGCTTAGCTGGTGTCCCAAAATAGCAGTGAAAATTTTGTTTTTATCAATTACAGAAAAAAAATTATGTTTTAAACGAGTTTGAAAAAGGAAAATATTCGGTGCACGAACTTATGAAGATATGTATAAAGTTTCTTGTGTATTTTAACAACTCATATTGCTTCATTTCTTATACAAACTGCCTTTTCAAAGCATTTTTCTAGAGACGACTTTTTTTGTATTCCAACAAATAAAATCATTGAAAGTCATTTGAAACCCAACAGTTGAAATTATACCAATCCAATTTGAAGAAGTCTACTCTTAAAATAAAATTTCAACTACAATGAAATCTAAAAAATGTTTAACTCTCTCATAAGCGGACACCTCTAAAGGTGTTTAGTGCCTTCAAAATAAATACTTAATAGAAAACCACTTGTTGAACAAATAATATTTAAAAACAAAAATATTTAAAGCAATCAATTACTCACTGATTTTTAATATTTTTAAAATAGCAAAAATTATTTTAATTGTAATTTGAATTCGTATTATTAAATACATTCTTTTTGTAAAAAAAAAAAATTGTTGGTTTTATTACAATTTATACTAACAAATCGGTGACCCCGCGTTTACGCAAGAAGGATGTCAACATCGGAACAACCGTCAACATCAGGAAGCTATTCTTCTGCAGTATCGAACATTTCCCGCCAAATAATTCAACGAATTCAAACTCAAGCTTTAACTTTAGTCGCCTTGAAGCTACTATTGAGAATCTGGTGCTAACTATAAACAACTTTACTACAACTATGACAAGTATGATGCAAGAAATGCTGCGAATGCAGAATACACTGCTTCAAGCATTAGTTAATAAACCATGAACACGTTAAAAATATGTTTCTGGAACGCAAACGGCATTCGCCAACATAAAAATGAACTTGAGCACTTCCTCATGGAAAAAAATATTGATATAATGTTAGTTTCTGAGACTCATTTGACCTCAAGAAGCTTATTTAAAATAAATGGTTACACTTTATATGATACAAAGGACCCGAGAGAGAGAGCATGTGGTGGATCAGCAATTCTGATTAAGTCAAGACTTAAGCATTATGTCCTTGACAACGTTAGTGAAGAATATTTGCAAGCAACGAATATTTTCGTAGAAAATTTTTGTGCGAATTTCGTGATATCGTCAATTTACTCACCTCCCAGATTTTCAGTTACCGAAGATCAGTACGAGAAGTTCTACAAATCGCTTGGATCTTGTTTCGTGGCAGCTGGTGTAACGTCCGCATCTAATTACTCTTTATGGCGCGCTACTAGAAATCTTAAACGACCCGTTGATATTAAATCACCATTGCGTACTGCGACCGGAGGCTGGGCAAGAAGTGATAGTGAGAAAGGCAACTTATTTTCTGAGCATTTAAAATCTGTATTCACTCCCAATTCATGTACGGGTGCTGCTGATTTACCGTGTGTAGTTTCTCTACCCCCTCGTCCCTTAAGGTTTAAGATGCGTGAAGTACAAAAAGTAATTGCTGAACTCAACCCGAAGAAAGCTCCAGGTATTGATGGCATTAGTAACAAAATGCTCATGAACTTGCCTCATATTGCAATAAGAATCCTGCTATTTACTTTTAATGCTATTTTAAGAATGCAGTATTTTCCACATAACTGGAAACTGGCCAAGATCAAAATGATTCCAAAGGCGGGCAAAGATCTTACCAAGACTGAGTCATATAGGCCTATAAGCTTACTATCTACAATCTCAAAGCTTTTCGAAAAGCTGCTCATGACTAAATTGTCCAAAATTTTAACTGATAATGGGTGCATTCCAGACCATCAATTTGGCTTTAGAAGTCAGCACAGCACGATTGAACAAACGCATAGATTGGTCCAAGTTGTAAGAAGAACATTTGAAGAAAAGAAGTATTGTTCTGCTCTCTTTATTGATGTTTCTCAGGCGTTTGATAAAGTATGGCACGAAGGCCTAGTTTTAAAATTGAAGACATATCTGCCAACAAACATTCAAAAGCTTTTGGAAAGTTATATTATTGGTAGGAAGTTCACTGTTGTGGAAGGAGAGTTCACGAGTGTGCCCGAAACTATTTCTTCTGGTGTGCCCCAAGGTAGTATTCTGGGTCCTGTCTTGTATTTAATATATACTTGTGATATGCCTGTGAGCAATAATATCCATATTTCTACTTTTGCCGATGATACAGCCTGTATGAGTGTGCACGAAAACCCTTATGAGGCATCCCGCAATCTCCAGGAACATATCACCCAGCTGGAAATATGGCTGAACTTATGGAGAATTAAAGTCAATGAACAAAAGTGTGTCCATATAACGTTCACCCTAAGAAGAGATACTTGCTCCCCCATTCGAATCAACAATCAAAATATTCCTCAACATTCCCAAGTAAAATACCTTGGTATACACCTCGATCGAAGACTTACATGGAAATATCATATTGACTCTAAGTTAACTCAGATGAAACTTAAGTTAACTCAAATATATTGGTTGATTGGCAGAAACTCAACAATCAGCCTAGACTGCAAACTTTTATTATACAAGTCGCTTTTGAAGCCAATATGGCGCTACGGAATTCAGTTATGGGGCACTGCTTCAGCTTCCAATGTCGAGAGAATCCAACGAAGGCAAAACAAAATTTTACGGTTAATAACATCGGCTCCATGGTACATCCAAAATTCTATTATACATCGAGATTTAAATATGCCACTAGTGACTGAAGAAATTGAAAAATACGCAGGCAAATATTTAACAAAACTCGAATCACATCCTAATCCGCTTGCTCGTAATATTTTGAACTTTACTGGACACGTCCGCTTAAAAAAGAGGGACACACGGGCTCTTATACCTAACACTCCAGATGGGACTACTTGAAAATACTTTCCCCCCTTTTTTTTTTTGATTATCACTACTAATGTATTATTTATAACTATCACTAAGTTTATGTCCGACACTGGTCGGGCCTAATAATTTTTTTATATAGATTTAAGATTTGAATACTTATTGTTAGTTCATATATGAAGATACAATAAATAAATACATGCATTATAAAAAAAAAAAAAAAATGGAGATTTCAAGAGTTGCTGTTAAAGATCCACCATTTTGGCGTTCAGATACAATGCTGTGGTTTAAGCAAATGGAGTCGCAGCTTATAATGGCTGGTGTCACACAAGATTCAACGAAATTCCACACTATTGTGGCATAAATTGAGTCATATTCTCGAAAAAGTGCATGACGTCATTATAAGCCCACCAGAAACAAACATGTACGGCACTTTGAAAGAAAAATTAATATGTTCGTTTTCTGACGCTGAAGAAAAACGACTGAAGAAGCTTCTAACGGAAGTCGACCTGTCGTACAGAAAACCTTCAGAATTATTGGGTCAAATGCGTTCTTTAGCTCAAGGTAAAGTATCTGATGATATCTTAAAACAGCTATGGATGCAACGACTTCCATCTCAAACGAAAGATATTTTGTCCGTTAGCGAGGATCACTTAGATAAACTCGCCATAATGGCAGATAAAATCTGTGATTGCTCTGATACAGAAATCCATGTAGTTTCTTCAACATCAGAAATACGTATAAGCAGATTGGAGAATATTGAACATCAATTGGAAAGTGTAGGCAAGAAAATTGAATCTTTAGGAAGGTCAAGGAGCAAAAGTAGGTCCACGGGTAAAAATAGTCGTTCCAAATCAAGCAAACCTTTATGCTGGTATCATTTTAAATTTGGAAACAAAGAAAGGAAATGTGCGATTTCAACCAATCTAATCAGGAAAACTAATCGGCGCTTCATCTTCAGCCACGGACGGGAGCAGCCAAGAGCTTTATCCCCTGTTTATTCGAGATATCAAATCGAAATCAAGATTTTTAGTAGATTCTGGAGCTGATGTATCTGTTATTCCAGTAAGATCAATCAAACACAAGCAACAACCAACTTCACTTGTTTTATATGCAGCCAATCAATCTACAATAAGAACATTTCGCACCAAAACTCTCATTATCGATTTAGGACTCAAGCGAAATTTCACATGGGGTTTCGTCGTTGCCGATATACAGAAACCGATTATTGGATCAGACTTCTTAGGTAACTATGGTATCCTTATTGATATAAAAAATAATTGTCTAATTGATCCAAAATGAATCAAAGTTCAAAAGGTATTATTGTTAATACTGAACATTTTTCAATAAAAACGTTATCACCTTCGTCTTCATTTTATTCACTTTTAATGGAATTTAGCGATTTATCAAAAATAAATTTCCATTCCCAAGCGAAGCACTCAGTTCAACATTTTATAGAAACTACTAACGGTCCACCGGTATTTTGTAAGTCAAGTCCCCTGAAAAATTAATAGTGGTAAAAAAAGAATTTAATGAAATGGTCCGCCTTGGAATATGTCGTCCTTCCAATAGCAACTGGGCAAGTCCTCTACATGTGGTCAAGAAAACCAATGGTGAATGGCGACCCTGCGGAGATTACCATAACCTGAATTCTCGAACCATACCTGATTGCTATGCTTTTCCACATATCCACGACTTTGGAATGCTGTTAGATGGTAAGAAAGTATTCAGTAAAGTAGATTTAGTGAAAGCGTACCATCATATTCCTGTCGCAGAAGACGATATAAGAAAAACTGCAATAACAATGCCGATAGGCAACTTTGAGTTTTTACGGATGACATTTGGTTTGTGCAATGCTGCACAAACTTTCCAACGTTTTATGAACGAGGTAGTGAGAGAGTTAGATTTTATCTACGTTTATATTGATGATTTGCTATTTACTTCGGTAACTGAGCAAGAACATGAAGAACACTTACGAACCTTATTTGAACGTCTGCGTCAATTTGGCTTGACCATAAATTTTTCATAATGTGTATTTGACGTTTCACAACTTGAATTTCTTGGTTATTTAGTCACGAAAAAAGGACTGAAGACACTTCCTAGCCGTGTGGAAGTCATTTTGCAATACAAGCTACCAACAACTGTCAAGGAGCTCAAGTTTTTTTTAGGTATGGTTAATTTTTACCGACGTTTCATACCACACGCAGCTAAACATCAAGCAATTCTACATGGCATACATCAAGGTAATGTAAAAAATGATAAACGTCACATTGAATGGAATGAATCTAGAAAAGAATCATTTGATGAGTGTAAACAACAACTTGCCAATGCAGCGCTTTTATCTTATCCGAAAGAAAATGTACATACTTCCTTGTGTGTCGATGCCTCTGACGTTGCGATGGGTGGTGTATTACAACAGTTTGTAGACGGTAGCTGGAAACCTTTGGGTTTTTTTTTCAAAGAAACAGCAAGACGCAAATAAAATACAGCGCATACGACCGTGAAATACTGGCTAGGTTTTCCACATTGAAGCATTTCCAATATTTTTTGGAAGGTCGTCAATTTTGCATCTTTTCTGACCATAAACGACTTATCTACGCGTGTAAGCAAAAGCCAGATAAAGCCTCTCCAAGACAATTGACGCAATTAGATTTTATAGGTCAGTATACTACAGACATTCGTCATATCAAAGGAAAGGACAATGTTGTTGCTGACACACTTTCGCGCATTCAAGCAATTGGTATGCCAACGAATTTAGATTTTGGTAAATTAGTTGAAGAACAAAAGAGTGATACAGAGTTATTGTCACTTATAAACGATAGTAATTCTTCTCTTGAATTGAAGTCAGTAAGGAGTGGTGATTATTTGATATACTGTGACGTTTATTATTTGAAGATGAGACCTTATTTATCAAAATCCTTTCGAAAATTAGTGTTTGAAAATATCCACAGCCTTTCTCATCGAGGTGTAAAAGCATCAGTAGATTTGGTGCGCTCTCGATTTGTCTGGAAATCATTAAGAAAAGACATTTCTGAATGCGTAAGAAGTTGTATCGCTTGTCAAAGATCAAAAGTAAACCGCCATACGAAAGTCCAATAGGCATTTTTAAACTATCAACGGAACGTTTTAAGCACATCAATATCGATATAGTTGGCCCATTAACAAGGTTATCGTTACCTTCTTACTTGTATTGACAGGTTTACGAAATGGCCAGAAGCAATTCCTTTAGCCGAAATTAGGGCTGAAAGTGTTGCATTTACGTTTACAAATATGTGGATATCCAGATTTGGAGTACCAAAACAAATAATAACCGGCCAAAGCAGGCAATTCCAAAGCAAATTGCTTAGAGAACTTTCGAAAATATTTGGTTCAAGAGTGACGCACACTACGTATTACCACCCACAATCAAATGGACTAATCGAACCTTGAAGTCTGCTTTGATGATGTGACGACCAAAGTCACTAGTTCATTTTGGCCCACAACGTTTGGTTGGTTTACCTTATAATATTATACTTACTTTGCCTTGGTACAAATTATTATTTAATTGTCATTAATTACTAATTTATTGTTTTCTTATTACAAAAGTACTCATTCTATTTAAGAATTATGTGTGAAATATTTGTATTTTCCTTTGATATTGATATAAAATTTTAAATATCTGTTTAAATTTAACGGAAATGTCGACATCACATACTGCATAAATACACAACGCTGAGTATACTACCATTTATGATAAATATGCAATCGTCATCCGATGGTAAAACATATGGAGTATGTAATACAGTCGTTTGTGTGGTTGTGTACTTGTGTGTGTTGTCTGGCACAAGTATAAAAGGGCATTCAAGCATTCGTTGTCAGAGAGCTGCGCCATGACGGCTCGGAGCCGGCTGAGCCGAGCCGCCGATATTTTTAGGCAGCCGCGCCGCCGCCGAACATTTTTTGGTTTAAGGCCCAACTATAATATGAATAAGCTAGCTTAAGCAACTGTGCGGTTACATATAAAAAGCATGTGGCAAACTATAATGTACTTAACAAACTTTTCGTCAAGTTTCGTCAAATGTCATTTGCTTAAGTAAAGTGCCAAACTGAACGCACATTCCGTAAGGAAACAACTGTTTGTGCATCTTTTAAACTCAAACAAGCAGCAGCAGAAAATATTCATTGATTTTAAATATTTTTTTATTGTTTCTTATTTTAAACCCAGAAAATAAAGCAAAACTTTTATTTTCATTGTTTATTTTACAATACACATATACACAAATACTCATGTATTTACTTATGAATATTCACTGTTGTACTTTTTAGTAGGCAAAACAAATAAAACAAGTAATAAGGTGATGGATATATTTATATGTGAATTTTTAATAGATTAGGACATTCTTTCAAGTTAGTTTGATTGAATTGCAATCATTTAGGAGTTATGAGAAGAAACCAAATTACTATAAAATTATTGTAAATACCTAGATGTGCAGCTGTGGCTAAAGAATACTTAAGTGCCTGTAAGTACATTGTGGCCACCTAAAAGTCACATCTGAATTGTTTAAGCATTTGACAGACTTATCGTTCAATTCTGACATTAGCTTAAGCCAGCTTATTCATATTATAGTTGGGCCTTTACTTCGCCTGAAAATTAGCCGCCGATTATCGATGCCAGCTTTTTTTTTAAATTTATTTTTCATGTGCTGCCAGAATAATAATTTTATCAAATTTTTGGATGATTTTTTGGTCCACATATGATTCTTTTCTCGAATGATGGTTTTCAATTATGAATATTATGAGTTTTACTTTATGTATACATAAAGTACAATACAACTTGCATTATGTTTCTAAAATTTGTATGCATGTACATATAGTTATAATTATATAAACAAACTAAGTTTCGTGCCGTCTTTTTATTTATTGGTTTTATTCACTTTACTTGTGTTATTGTACAAAGTTGTCAACACATTACCAATATAATATATAATATAATATAATATAATACAATACAATACAATACAATACAATATAATATAATATAATATTACACACCAGCAATTTTATTGTACAATATTAATTATTACGTAAAGATATTGAAAATGTGTGGGTCAAAACTTAAGGGGTAGTATGAATATAAAAAGAATTTGTTTCTACTTAAAAAGTTTCGACCTGGTCCACTTAGTGGATAGTATGAATATAAAAAGAATTTGTTTTTACTTAAAAAGGTTCGACCTGGTCCACTTAATGGATAGTATGAATATAAAAAGAATTTGTTTTTACTTAAAAGTTTCGGCCTTGCCTACGATGTTTACAAGAAAGTTTCTGTCGCTTACTTATATTGAAAACAAAAAAAAAAAAAAGTTTTTTTTGTTTCTTTTCAATATAAGTAAGCCATAAAAACATTCTTGTCGACATCGTGGGCCAGGCTCTTTGTTCTAAAACCTAAAATTTTAAGTTTTATATTCAATTGTTTCCAGAATTTTGCGTTTTAAAACAAATTTTTAAGTAAACCGCAAGTATTTTTTGATCCATAATTTAAGGTATTGCTTATAGAACCTTCAGAGTTTTAGTAACTCGTGGTTATCCCAGTTCATTAGTAGACCTTCAATTATTAAAATTTGTTCACTTTGTTTTTCGCAGGGGTTTTCTATTTGTTGTTTATATTAGCGTAATTCTAATTTGAGAGTTTTTAGATATTTTTTATTTATATAAAGGGTGTCCCAACAAGAACGCAAGATTTAAATTTTAAATAAAACACAGATATTTAAAAAAAAAATCGTGAAACTTTATTATATCCTAAAGTAGACAAAATGAGGTTATGTGTGGAACTACAAATCGGACAGATGGCCGCCGCGGCTTTGCTGGCACACACGCGATCTTTTAATGAAATTTTCAATGGCCGTTTTGCATAAATGCTACGGTATTTCATTAATTCAGCGTCCAATTTCCTCTTTTAAAGCTTGAGTCGTCGTCGGCTTATTCGCGTAAACCATCAACTTCAAAAAACCACAAAGAAAAAAGTCTAATGGTGATAAATCGCACAATCTATGCGGCCAATTTTGGTCTCCAAAACGCGAAATAACACGACCGGGAAATGACTGATGTAGCAATTGAATTGTTTCTCTGGCTGTATGACATGTGGCGCCGTCTTGTCGAAACCACATGCCCTGCACATACATTTCTTCAATTCTAGGCACGAAAAAACTGGTTATCATTTCACGATACCGAACACCATTGACTATTTGCGCTTGACCTGCGTTTGAGCGACATCATCACGTACAGCTGCGACATTTTCGGTCGATCGATCTGGTCGAAGGCGCGTTGTTGTCTTTACATGACTAACAGACCCAGTTTCGGCAAATTTATACATTAATCTCTTTACAGTTGATTCTTTTGGAGCATTATTGTGACCCCAAATCGATCGCAAATTTGCGAACTGTATCCGCAAAGCTTTCACCATTTTGGTAAAACAATTTCACAATGAGAATGCGTTGTTCATTCGTGTAGCGCTCCATTTTTACTAACCTCGTACCTTCTACTAGCATAACAATTGTTCAAATGTCAAACAATGACCCTTCGAATGGCGCCAAATTTAAATCTTGCGTTCTTGTTGGGACACCCTTTATATATAACTTTTCAAAAATATAATTGAATATTTACTGATGAGCTGGCAGAAGTATGTCAAAGAAATTGTATAAAATTAAAAAATAAATCTCATGTATTATGTATATGAAAAAGTTAAAATTTTCTTATTTTTTTTATATGTGAATAGGACCATAGACAATGGATGGTTTCAAAATTAAACTTTGCTTAATTTTTAATGATATTTGAATAAGATTATAGAAGCTGACATTTTTAACATTTAACATTTTTAACTTATGCCATTATTTTGTCACTACATACTATATATGTACATATGTACGTTGTATATAAGTTGTACAATATTGAAGAAAAAAAATTGGTTTCAGTGGATTTTCAGCCGGCTAAAGCCGAATTTGAGCCGCCGCCGACGATTTTCTCACGAGCCGCCGCCGCCGACAAAATCGCTCGGCGCAGGTCTCTGTTCGTTGTATCGATGATTAGTTGGTTGGCAGCAAGCGCTGGCAAAAGAGGTAATAATAGAGATAGGACACTGATCTACTATTAAAGCTTTCTGTTAGCAAATTTAAGCAACCTACTAAGATATTAAGTTCTCTTTTTTTTATTGTATTTTTCTTGGGAATTAGGACACTTTTTTCCAAAAGGTGAATCAAACACTTATAAATAGAGCTGGCAAACTATCGATAGTCACGCCATTCGATATTTTCGATAGTTTGTTGGAAAAATATCGATAGTATCGAATTATTTTACACTATGTTCACACGGCAACACGAACTGTTGTTTTGAATCTTGATATATGTATATGGATAAAAAAATTAGGCAAAAATCATAAATATTTAATTTTATGTTTAATTTTGCTCTAATTTTTCAATATTAAACACACATCTATTTTATGTTTTTTTTTTTACCAAAACATACCTACATATATATACATGTATGAAATAATTTTGTTTTAACAGCCAGTTCAGATAAATTAGCAATAATTTGTTATCAAAAGATTCAGTAAGATTCAGAATGAAACAAAATGGTTCGCTTACAAAATTTTGTATATTTCAATCAGTATTCGAGCGCGGATCGTGAATGTGAGAGCGAACCTTGATATTTGTTGTCATTGTGTTAGGAATTTATTCAAACAACATCATAACTCAAATAAAACTAGTTTTGAAAAAATTGAGTTAAGTTATCAATTAACATACAACTCAGTGGAAATATTAATAAAGTTTTCTTTTATCAAATGGTGAGCTTGCACGCCATTTGCGTCAATTTTGAAACAAATTAAGCTTAGGGGCACCTCTTAAAAAATAATAAAAGTATTCTACCCTATAGAAAATTGAAAAATAAGAAAAAAAAATTGGCCGAGCTATGAGCCTCTGAAATTGTAGTATAAAATTGTGATTATATCGACTGCGACTTTTTTTCGTGTAATGACAAGACAACACAATTGTCGAACAGAATTATGCCATAAGAGTTTTCTCTATCATGGTGTTTCCCGACACGGCGCAGCCAAATAAAGATTTTATGCTTCATAAAATTTTCTTGCAGTTTACCATTTCATGAAAGGTATTGTCAAAAGCTTTAAAATTATACCAATATTGGTCATATTCGTTGGAAAACACCGTATAATCACACTATTGTACTAGAATTTCAGAGGCCCATAACTCGGAAACTAGGCCCGCAGTCAATTTTTTTGTTTAATTTACTTTCATATTTTCTATAGGATAGGAGAGGTGCCGCTAAACTTAATTTTAACCTGAATTTTTTAGACAAGATGAAATATGACATTTATTAACTCCATAAATTTATTTTTTGAGTTATGACGTTATTTTAGCAAGTGAGCGATATGTACTTATGTATTTTCAATAGAAGACAACTAATATGTTAAATTTGGATGAGTTTATTGTCAATTTGGTAATAAATTTTTTTCAAAGATAGTACCGCTATCGAGAAAAAACTATCGATAGTCTAATAAAAACAAAACTATCGATAGTACTATCGATAGCTTGCCAGCTCTACTTATAAATAAAAATTTAGCTATTTGAGTAATAATAGAGATAGGACACTGCTCTATTATTAACTCTTTTATTCTTTTTGTTTGTTTTTGTTGTTTATAAGTGGGAAAGGCTGCCTTTGGGACTTGGGACACTTTTTTCCAAAAGGTGAATCAATACACTTATAAATAAAAATTGAGCTATTTAGAATAATCGTATTTTTGTTTCTCTTTTCACGAGTAGAAAACACCCTTGGGAATTAGGACACTTTTTTCCAAAGGCTAATCTACTTTGAGAATATAGAGAACTAAATCTGAAGAGAACGTTTGCGGGATTTTTGAGAATAACGTACTCGCGTTTTTTTATCTTATTTAAAATTTTAGTTGCTTATTTTCTTTTTTTTTTACTTATGTCATATTGTTACGCGATTTGGTAGCTAAAATTTATTTTCCTTACTTTTTTTTATTAAATAAGGAAAAATTGTTTTTATTAAACGAACCTGGTGTACTTGTTTCATTTTGTCCAAGTAACCAAGAGAAGGTACGTTACATCTTTTATTTAATATACATGAATTTGGACTCCGCTGAGCCTACCCTAGCCACCAGCGAATTCGTGTCGTTACATTTGGCGCCCAAGCAGGGACAAATTTGTCGTTAAAAAAAAATTAAAAAAAAATAAATAAAATAAAAATTTAAATTAAAAATAAACAAACCAATAATAAGGAAAAAAATTTAAAAAAAAGTTATTAAAAAGAAAAAAAAACAAGTTAATAGTATTTTTTTTGCATAAATTTGGTTTATTTGAAAATTCTTTAATGTTTGAATTTTTTTCTCGTTGAGAAAATCTGTTGTACATATCGGATGATAATAATTTTTTTTTTGTATTATTATAAATAATTCTTTTATATTTCGTTTTGAAGAGTTATTATTTATATTCGATCAAGTTTTGCCAACCACAACGAGACAAGTCAACATGCTGAAAACATCGTGGATATACTCCCTTAAAAAAGAGGAGCTTATAAACTACTTGACACAGTGTGAAGACAGCACTACCGGAACAGTGGAAGAACTGAGGAAGCGATTGGCGAAGCTGCTGACTCTTGATCAGGAAGAAGCACAGATTCAGAAATTCTTAGCTTGACAGGCCAGTCATGACACCAGCGCTACCACATCTATAGACATACGGCGTCTGCCGCCAGCAGAAGGCAATGATAAGATGCGTGCCTCCCCCACAAAAATGGATCTTCCAGGCCCATCCAGTAAATCACTACCCCCTAGTGCCATCTCTAATGAACGAGTAGCTGCCATTGAGCTGGTACGGAAAAGGGGTCTAAGATACGATGGTGGAAAAGATCCCCTAGGATTCATCGAGCGGGTGGAGGAATTAGCCGGTATGTACGAAATCGAACTTATAAATGTGTTACGGGTCATGTCAGAGCTCTTACGAGATAAGGCACTAATATGGTTCCGAAACAACAATAAACAGTGGGACCAGTGGATAACTTTTAAGCAAAGGTTTTACAATTTCTTTTTGCCACCACGATATTTCGAAAAATTGGATGACGAAATTCGTAAGACGGTGCAGCGACACCGGGAGGCCTTCAAAGATTATGTGTTGGCCTTGCAAGACCTGATGCGTCATGGTCAACTTAATACAGAAGAAAAACTTGAGCAGATTTTCCGAAATGCCCAGCCAGACTACCAGTGGTATATACGTCGGAGAGATTTTGCTAACCTGGACGACTTGATTGCACTGACGGCTGACCTGTAAAGTATTCCTGCCACCTCATATCACGTCCGAGGGGAACAACATCACTCGATAGTCAGCCTGGAACAAAAGCGTAGACACTTGCGTTCACCAGCTCCATGCACAGTCCGAGTTTCTTACGTCCAAGACAGCAATACGGAACTTATATGGGAAGATGAAAAAGTAAAAGCAGTACTTCAAGTCGAGAACTGTGCCATTGCAGGCATCATAGATACTGGAGCCACTCGTAGTTTCATCACACCTGAGTTAGTAAAACGATTGTTTCGTAAGCCACCATATATGCCTGTAGAAATAGAAGTGCTACTGGCTGACGGGTCTAAGAACATCATCTCCGAAGCAGTACAAAGTAAGGTAAAGCTGGGAAATCAAAACCGTCTTCACGATTTCTTAGTGATGAAAGCAGCGACTGAACCGATGATACTGGGAGTAGACTTCCTTGCAGCATTCAACACCAAAATCATATGTGCAGGACTGTCAGCGCAAGCGAGACATTCTCCAGACGAAAAGAAAAAAAGGTAACCCAAATAAATTCCAGATTAATGCGTGGGCGAACTTTTACCGTACGCATCGTGCAAAAACCTACTCTACAAGAACGAATTCAGCAGTTTCTGGACACGGAACTGCTTAAATTTCAATTAATTAAGGGGCTATCGTCTGCCGCCACACACGGCATTGTAATGAAGGATGAACGGCCAATAAAAATCCGATATGCTCCCCGAAACCCTGCCATGCAGGCTATAATTGACGAAGAAGTCAATAAATTACTAGAAAAGGGGTGCATAGAGCCATCGCACAGTCCATTTAGTTTTCCCATAACACTGGTAAGAAAAAAGGATGGAACATGGCGCACCTGCATGGATTTCCGTCAACTTAATGCCAGGTCAGTGCCAGACGCATATCCACTACCAAGAATTGACACTATCCTCGACAGGCTGCGCAACGCAAAGTTCATCAGTAGTCTGGATCTTATAGATGGCTACTGGCAAATTCCGATGGATGACGACAGTAAGAAATACACCGCCTTTGCAGTCTCTGGCCGAGGACTCTACCAATGGAAAGTAATGCCATTCGGGTTGCATTCCGCCCCAGCAACTTTCCAACGGGCTCTAGACAGTGTCATCGGGCCAGATATGGAACCATTTGCTTTCGCCTATTTGAACGATATAATCGTTATCGGCTCCAACTTTGAAGAGCATTTACAAAATTTGAAGCAGGTGTTCCGACGACTCAGGGCCGCCAACCTTCGAATAAATGTGAACAAATGTAAGTTCTTTCAAGCCGAGATGAAATACTTAGGACATATAGTGACTAGAGACTTCACCAAGACGGACCCAGAGAAAACAGCAGCAGTGGCACAGATGCCGACCCCAAACAACACCAAGGAAGTTCGTCGATTCCTGGGTGTTACTTCGTGGTATAGACGTTTCAACACCAGCACTTCTGAAACAACTGGCTATGCGCCTGCATTTCTATCACAAGGTAGAGAGCCGCGTTTACCGAGGGCCTTCTACGATCAAGTGACTAGAGGCACTGGGGCCCGAATCGTTGAGCCCGATGAACGTGCAAACGAGCTACAAGACATATTTGCAATAGTCCGGCGCAATAAAGCGAAGGCTGCCCAGAAATAAAAACATCACTACAATTTGCGACGTCGGCAATGGCAACCCAAAGTAGGGGATCGTGTACTAGTACGACTGCACCCACTGTCGAAGGCAATTGACAATTTTGCCGCCCATAGGTCATCGGAATAGAAAATAATGAAGCATAACAAACCAAGCCAACGTATATGGTATAAGAATGCCAATCCCCAAATTTCCTTTTCATCAACATTATCACCTATACCGAAAACATAACCACAGTCACCCGAAGTTGATACGCACCAAGGACGCCAGACATTCCACCATCAGGGGCTAACGAACACCATGTCACAACTATTTCTAACCCCGCACCACATCAGTTCCTCATCCACCGATCCGGTAGAAGTCTACTTCAGTCAAGATCCATAAGCACTACAGGTAGAAAGTATGAGTCATCTTTGGCAAAACAACAATACAACCCCCCCCCCCCCCCCGAGAAGGAAGGTATTGTGACGACCAAAGTCACTAGTTCGTTTTGGCCCACAGCGTTTGGTTGGTTTACCTTATAATATTATACTTACTTTGCCTTGGTACAAATTATTATTTAATTGTCATTAATTACTAATTTCTTGTTTTCTTATTACAAAAGTATTCATTCTATTTAAGAGTTCTGTGTGGAATATTTGTATTTTCCTTTGATATTGATATAAAATTTTAAATATCTGTTTAAATTTAACGGAAATGTCGACATCACATACTGCACAAATAGACAACGCTGAGTATACTACCATTTATGATAAATATACAATCGTCATCAGATGGTAAAATATATGGACTATTTAATACAGTCGTTTGTGTGGTTGGGTACTTGTGTGTGTTGTCTGGCACAAGTATAAAAGGGCGAGCATTCGTTGTATCGATGATTAGTTGGTTGGCAACAAGCGCTGCTCTACTATTAAAGCTTTCTGTTAGCAAATTTGAGCAACCTACTAAGATATTAATTTCTCTTTTTTTATTGTATTTTTATTTATAAGTGGGAGAGGCTGCCTTTAGGAATTAGGACACTTTTTTCCAAAAGGTGAATCAAACACTTATAAATAAAAATTGAGTAATAATAGAGATAGGACACTGCTCTATTATTAACTCTTTTATTCTTTTTGTTTGTTTTTGAGTATTTTTGTTTATAAGTGGGAGAAGCTGCCTTTGGGAATTAGGACACTTTTTTTCCAAAAGGTGAATCAATACACTTATAAATAAAAATTGAGCTATTTAGAATAATCGTATTTTTGTTTCTCTTTTCACGAGTAGAAAACACCCTTGGGAATTAGGACACTTTTTTCCAAAGGCTAATCTACTTTGAGAATATAGAGAACTAAATCTGAAGAGAACGTTTGCGGGATTTTTGAAAATAACGTACTCGCGTTTTTTTATCTTATTTAAAATTTTAGTTGCTTATTTTCTTTTTTTTTACTTATGTCATATTATTACGCGATTTGGTAGCTAAAATTTATTTTCCCTACTTTTTTTATTAAATAAAGAAACATTGTTTTTATTAAACGAACCTGGTGTACTTGTTTCATTTTGTCCAAATAACCAAGAGAAGGTACGTTACGTCTTTCATTTAATATACACGAATCTGGACTCCGCTGTGCCTACCCTAGCCACCAGCGAATTCGTGTCGTTACAATGAGTTGCTGAAAAAATTACTGGATAAGTGTATTACCACTTGTTTTTCTTGGTCTTCGCACAAGAATTTTAGCTGATTCACAAGTCTGCGCAGTGGAAATGGTTTATGGAACAACTCTAACTTTACCAGGTGAACTAATCAAAGAAAATTTGTCAAAAAAACATGACACAGAGTAGATTAGCTTATCCAGAAGTCAAATGCTTAGAGTTAAGCCCCTAACTACAGGTTTTCATGGCAATACCAAAACATATATAAACAATCAACTAAAAGTTTGCGCGTATGTATTTGTCAAATGTGATGCAGTGAAGAAGCCACTTAAACCACCGTATAATGGTCCTTATAAAGTTATTTCACGAACGGATAAATTTTTCAAGCTTTTTATGATCAAAACAATTCACATATTCCATTTGCAATAAAATGCTAAGTATATAAAGCAGAAATCTACATCAACTGACACCACACACAGTGGACCAAACACAAAAGAACGCTGATGATGAAGGTTTAGTGGCCTTCGAAAACGGATGGCTGTTCCGTCAACTATGTGTTGTTAGTCAGAATATTTACAACAGACTTTGGTGTTATTTGTTCATTAATAATTATCACATGTAATTTGGCTTTAAAAGCGATACGAACTTTAGCCCGTTCAAATCACAAATATAGAAACAAATGGAGTTCGAATAATAATTAAATTAACTAAAAAAAGAAAAAGAAAATGTTGTAACCATAGATAGACTAAAACCTTGTTTGAATTTTACAGATTTTCCCGATGATATTCCCAAGAAAATAAAAAAAGTCAGATTCGCTGTATAACAAAGCTGGAGGGATAGTACTCTGGTGTCTTCAAAATAAATACTTGATAGAAAACCACTTGTTGAACAAATAATATTTAAAAACAAAAATATTTAAAGCAATCAATTACTCACTGCTTTTTTAATATTTTTAAAATAGCAAAAATTATTTTAATTGTAATTTCAATTCGTAATATTAAATACATTCTTTTTATAAAAAATAAAACTTTTGGTTTTATTTCAATTTATGCTAACAATATAAAAAGAATTAAGCATTAAATATTAGTGAGTATGATGGATATGATATTACCTTATAAATATTATTTTAAACGTGAGTGTATAATATTGTAGACCTTTATTGTAACAATTGGCGTGTATACATATGTATGTGTTCGGCTTGAGGTCCGTTTTAATAAATAAATAAAATTACTTTTTATTAATTTTTGTTTATTTATTTCCGATATTTCGACCAACTTTGTTGGCCATCTTCAGGATATGATTAAACTAAAACAATAATGATTTAATATATAATTAAATAATATTTAACTTTATCGCTACAAATTATAATTACTTTTATTTTCTAAAATTTGATCTTAGCAGGAGATCTATTCCCTTTTAAGTTATGTCACCTACTGTTGATATGTTTTCTTTTAGTCCTGTGTTTGTTTATTATGTGTCTGTATATGTGTGCGCAATTATCAGTATCTGTCTTATAGTTAATTCTTTTTTCATTTGGTATATTTCAAGCCCTATTTATTAGGTCTATGCAACTCTACAAAAATACAGCAACACAAAAAACAACTTTGTGTTTCAGTCGTCAGAAACACACACAAACATGAACTTAAGTGTATGGTACAAACAGCTTTTGACAGTTAAAACACGAAAACACAGAATATCATCAGGACGATTGCATTGACCTGATAAATAGACCTTGGTATATTTATTATATGTAACATCTCTTGCATGTATCGCTTGGTATAGTTTTCCTCTCTCTCTAACATTTTGATTTTATTAAGTTCTGGGTTATGTCCAGTTTTTGCACAGAGGGCAGCAAGTGCAGTTTTTTATGTCAGCGGTTTGTTACTTGCTTTTAAGTCTGATTTATGCGATGCTAAGATGTTTTTAATTTTGTTTTTGTCGTGCCGACATATACTTTTTGGCATATATCAGTCTCGTCGCCATTACACTTTATTTCATATATAACGTTATATTCATCCATAATATCTATCTTCGATTTCATATTATTAAATAATATATTTGTTGTATTGTTGGATTTAATTGTTAAGCAGCCCATACACGATTCAATTCAATTTTCAATTGAGTCGGTTGTTGTCCAAATCAAAGCGTGTATGGCTTTGTCAATTGATCAGTTTGGCAGTTGTCGAGTTGGTTGAAGAAAAATCATAAGATTTTGATTTTTCGTGTTGACTAGTAAATCTTTCAATTCGATTGTGCTGTGTGTGTTCGAGTCTCTTGATTAGCTGTCAAAATTTATGTTTGTAGCTTTATTTTGTATAGAAAAAGTTATGTATTTATAAAATTGTATTTAATTTGATTGAATTCTAAATATAAAAATAAATGAATAAATACAATAGAAGTTTTGAATTTTTAAATTTTTATTTGTTAAAAAAATATAAATTTGATAGTTGAATGAAAATCTTTCAATTCAGTTTATGAAGTGTGTGGCCAAGAATCAATTCAATTGAAAGACTCAATTCACAATTGAATTGAAACGTGTTGGGGTGCTTTAGAATGTATTTGTCTTTACCATAAATCTCTGAGTATGTTAACCTTTCCGATAATCCTTCGATATAGTTAATTGATTTATAGACCTTTGTACTATTCTCTGTGTTGGTATTAATTTGTCTTCGCTTTGTAATAGTTTTTTCTATGAGTTTGTCTACTAATTTTTTAAGAAAATCATTTTTAATTAAAATATTTCTTATTATTTCTTTGTTCTTTTTATGAAACTGTGTGTTACTTTTATCTAACACTCTAGTGATAAAATTGGTAGCAGTGTTAATTATTATATTTTTCGGGTGTTTGGAGTAAAAGTTGATCAATCTACCAGACGCTGTGGGGTTTTGATACCAATCAATTGTTATTATTTCTCCGTATCTTTTTACTAATGTGTCTAAATAAGGTAATTGGTCGTTATTTTCTTTTTCCATTGTGAACTGAATTTGTCTGTTAAATTCATTTAATGCTTTAAGTGTATCTTCAACTCTATTATATTTTATTATACCAAAAAGGACGTCAACATATTTTGTTATTAATCTTGGTTTTTCTTCCATTTTGTCTAGCACAGTATTTAGCAATTCCTCCATTATTATATCTGCAACTATAGTGGATGCCTGGGATCCCATAGGCATTCCTTTCTTCTGTTCATAATAATGACCATTAAACGTAAAATATCGGCAATCTTTGATACAATTCGTCAGTATTTCTATATAAAGTTTCTTTGGTATATTTGTAAGGGTGAATTCACCTTAAGTCTTTTTATCATCTCGAAGAATTTCAAAAATAAGATAAAACTTTACATACGTGTAAGGCCGGGCCGGGGCATTAAATTAAAGGGTAATTAAAGTACAATTGCAGACGCGGCATTCATGAATGATTATAGTCATTCAGTGTTGCCAATAGGTGTGTAATTACACAGAGTGTGCAATTACTCTCATGTGTAGGACACGTAATTAGATTCATGTACAATCTGTGTGTAATTCCACTTTATATTCTATTTTTATCTATTTTTGTATTCATTTTAACCTACAAAAAACATGTGTATTTTTATTTTCTTCAATGTGTAATTGGAAACACAGCCATGTGTAAACTCAATGGCAACACTGTAATCATTTTATTGCGTTGATTTACATGGGCATAATTGTGCTGGCATAACATGCCATTTTGTAGGTGAGAGAGGCAAAGAGAGTAGTTTTGCGGTTGGCATAAAGCGGCCCATACACTACAACAGCATGCATTCACAATCAAGCGATTGAGCATTCATGCTCGAACCACACAACATACCAGCAAGCTGGTACAATATTCATTTCTTACAAAATTTCTGGAAGGGTGGTTATGAATAGTGACACATATTTTGTTGCAATTATTATTGGTATGTTGTTAAAATGAGCAGATATGTATAACTAAAGTTCTTAAATTCTGTTTACCATTGAAACAAATTATATTAATCAAATGCATGTTTGCTCCATGACAACTTAGCTCAACTGAGCTAATTTCACCATATACCACACCAGCGAGCTGGTACCATCAGCAAAATATCAAACTCTACTTGACATCGCTGCAGCAAACCGTACAATCGCACAAAATGCCCATACACGACCAAACCGCTGCCACAAACACTTGATTACGCATGCCTGCTGTTGTAGTGTATGGGCCCCTTAACTTTTCAACCAGCTTCAACCCCGCATTAGCAGCATAAAACCAATACACACACAACTTAAAAAACAGCAAATTTTAAATGAATACTAAAAACACTAACACACACACAGCTGTGAATAAGTATACATTTTGTGCTAGATAAATTAGTCTCGTGTAATTTGGAAAAGAACAAAAATTGTGCGGCTTAAAAATTGTTCTCGTGTAAACTACCTCATTCACAACACATACACTAACATTTTTGCAGCTTGTAAACAAAGTTTGACAACTACTTGTATTGTAAACAATAACAAGCTGGGCTTGTGCATGCACCTGTTATAATTGTATCATGCCCTAGCGTATAGATGTTTACACATCAAAAAGTAAATTTCTGTAAGTAAAATGACAATTGAAGAAACAGTGCTACCGAGAATGAGTATTGTATAAATTTTTAGTACTTCGTATAATATAAATAATATTTATTGCTTATTTTTTGCGTATTTATAAGAAACTAATATTTAAAAAATAACAAAACTATGCAACAACGCATATTGATTATGTTTTTACATATGATTTTCATGCATTTCAGTAATTTATGATTTTGGCAATACGGCAATACTGGATTCATATATTTTTGAAATAAACATATTTTTTTTATTCAAAAGCAAATTTATTTTCATAGCACGTGTGCGCTGCGAAAAAGTTTTAAGAGTAAGCTTACAACTGACTGTGTAAACATTCATGCAACTTACGGATGTTTCGGCTATTTCTTCGAAATTTTCGTTTATAATACGTATACACAACTTGCAAGTAATCACTTATATGTGTAATTGCAGGGTTAACGAAATTCGTAAAATTCGTTTATTGCACAAACATTAAATCACGAAAAAATATTTCGTTTTTTAAGCATGGATTATTTTAAGTGTAGGGTTTTCCGGGTAGTACACTTTAAAATTCATCGTTTCGGAATCCGGCTCCTGGACATACAATGAATAACAAAAATTACAAATTTTAAAAAGCCCCGACTTTTTTCAGAAAAGATGTTATATCTTCTAAGCGGCTGGGCCGATTTTTTTCAAACATAGCTAAATTAAATTAAATAAAATATTTGTTCGTAATTACAACGATATAATTATTAAGAAACCATTCTAAAATTTTAGCATTATATTTTAGCATTTTCATATATTTTTTTAGCATTTTTAGCATTTGAGCCCCATTTAGCATTAAATTATTTTTAGGTGTGGCCACACTGCTGTTCAGTAATACCCCTTTTCCACACGCAAAGTTTACTTTGCAAAGTCTTAATTCAGCTGTGTGAAAGACAGAGGTAGTAGTACAGTCTCTTTCTGTCTTTCTCCCAGCTGAATTAAGACTTTGCAAAGTAAACTTTCCGTGTGGAAAAGGTGTGTAACAATTGTTAAGGTAGAATGTAAAATCGTATCGAGAAAACAGATTTTTCTGTAGCGAATGCCAAAAAAGCCACATTCAAAGCCAGACAAAAAAAATGTGCTGTGCAAACTGATACTGAAAGTTGAACGTCACGGCAAGCTGTTATGTAGAACGATACGATTTTACTACTTCTACCTTTACAAATTTGTAACAACTTTTAGTAAACAGTGTTGCCAAAATGTTGTAGGCATTTTCCGCCATATAGCCCCTAAAAGTAAAAATAAACCCGCTGGTGTTTTTTTAATAGACTTACCGCTAAAGCGCATTATTCACGGTCACAATGCATGCATGACCTGCATTAGTGAAATTTTGTTTGTATGTGTCACACCGACGATGCTTGAAGCAAAATCTAAATTTTTTGATTTTTGCACATGCATGTATGCAACACAATAATAAGAAGATAAACTACTCAAAGCATTGGGTTATACAATGAACTTTCAATTTCTATACGTAAAAAGTTTATGTATGTGGTTTGACAATTGCCTTACAATTAGATTGTAGCAAGCAAGGCAAATTCATAACAGGTGACCTTAACAGTCCAGATGACTATCAGGTGTTCGAAGACTGCTTAGACCCCAACTGTCAAAATGTCTTCTTTTATCTGATGTTTGTTTACATTTAAAGTGAAAAAAATTATATCGTTCTTTATATTTAAAAAATATATTTTAAAGTAAAAAGGATTGTAATGTATGAATACTTATCACAATGGAAACCAATTGGGTCTCCGAGTGGAGGTGCGGTATAGCACCACTCTTCCTAACTGTCGTGGTTTTCTTTTAATAAGAACAATTTATTTAAGCATTTAATTCAAAAAGTGGTTTATTAAAATATATAAAAAATGATGTATTTACAGAGCAGGATAAAAAACGTGATAGAGCGATTAAAATCGTCGTAAGTACCGAATACATGAGTTTTTTGACAAACGCTGCCAGATCAATTATTATGACAATTCTCTCACCCTTATTACAAATTAATTATAAGATACATATCCTACTGTTGTAAACAATATTAATTTAATCAGTGTCTACAATATAATCCGCCAAATGCTTGGGAGTCTTATACCATGTTCACACGGACAGCAATTATCGAAATTCGCTCTCTCATTCACGGTTCGCGGTCGAATCTTGATTGAATCAACATGGTTCGCCATACAAATTTTTTAGAGCGAACCATCTTGGTTCATTTTGAACCTTGCTGCGAACCACGAAGAAATTGCTATCATGGCTAGTTTTGATAACAAATTATCGCTAATATATCTGAACTAGCTATCAAAACAAAATGAGTGGACACACACACATACACATGAGTAAACAAAAAACAAACCAAAAAAATGGATGCGTGTATGAATTAAAAAAAAAATAGAACACATTTTATTCATTATTTTTTGCTTAATTTGTTTATCTTACAGTAGAGTCACTGTATGTATGTATTCGTTTCTTTTTAAATTTTTAGATATTTGGAAAGATCAAGATGCATTGTGGGTTGAAGAAGGCGGTAGTACAAAATTCATTCTGTCTGTGAAAAGGTTATAAAAGTGTTAAAAAGATAAGTAAAATAGTGAATAAAAGAAATTCACAAAGTTTAATTTAATATGTATATTTATTTTCAAAATTTTAGATATTTATAAAGAGGAAGGTGCGTTGGAGATGAAAAGGTGTGAACAGGGCTAGATACCGCTTATTTGGTGTTTTTATTTGTATTATTATTTGCTTATATATGTTATATACTTGTGTAATTTAAAATAATTTTTTATAATAATAAAGCAAATAAAATAAAAATTATATTTGCTGTCAGTATATCAATCATTAATGAATTCTCAATTGTGGTGGATATATTATTCAATTATGAGCAGTCAAACTTGAGTAATATTTATGCTACCATTGATTAGTAAAGGCCGTGATACACTATCATACAAAGTCGTGCGATCTACGAAAAAGTACAACGCTGGTATGATGGCGTTTATAAAAATTTTCAAAAGACAATAACAATTCATCACACCAGGGTTGTATATTTTCGTCGATCGCACGACTTTGTATGATAGTGTATCACGGCCTTAAAAGGCACTGGAGTGAGCAGATGCAACATCACACGTACACAAAAGTTTCCATCACATTTTTCATTTTGCCCTTAACAATAGTAGTAGAATGTATGAGCCCCAACAATTAAAATTGTCAAATTTGGGTAATTAAAATTGAAATTTTATAATTTATGGCAAAATTTGGGTAATTAAAGTCAATAGTGTGAAGTGACGAGGGTTACCGATGGTTTGTACATAGATATGTACGTGATGATAATGTTTTGTTTTGTTGTGTGAGATAAGAATGGTTAGATGTCGGTTCTTCGATGTACATACTCATAGTTTATTATGATGGCATGCTTTGTACGTACATTTGGTTTTGTTTTAATTTTGAATTGAAGTGTGATTTTTTTTTGGTTTGTCAAGTGGTTGCAGCAGGTTTATGGTTTTAGAGTGCAAAGTTTTTTAAGTGAGAGTGTGCATAGAGAAAATGTTGCCTTAGTTTTTTTTGTAGTATTCTTTTTAGCTAATGGACATGGAAGGGTATTTTAGCAAGAAAGAAATTATGTATGCTTGTGGGACATCTATGAATATTTTTGTTGTTGGTTTTTTTTTTAGTTTGATTTTTATTATTTATGTTTTAAAAAAGTTTGAAGAGATGAATAAAATATGTAATTTATGAGCAATGAAAATATTTGAAGGTTGGAGAAATTGAAGCGTAAGATATTTAGGATTGTCAAAGGGAATTAGCGATGTGTGATCATGGGAGACAATGTTATACGCATTAAGTATGTTTTTACAATAACTTGAGCGCTGGCTGATGTCTATAAAAAAAGCGATTCTGTAATGCTAAGTACACATCTAGCATATCTTGTGTTATAATCATTTTTTAAAATGTGTGCAACGTCTTTCACGTTATGTTTCTATATGGATAACAATACCACACAACAAGAAAAAATATAAAAAATGACAAACGTTGGCACTAGTACGCACTGTTGCGATGTCACAAAATATCATAGTGTGCACTCGGCATTACTTTTTGTGTTTGTAATATTAGTTTTTTAGCTGGGGACATGGAAGGGTATTTTAGAAGGTAATTATGTATGCTGGTGAGATATCAATGTTTTGTTTTTGTTTGATTTTTATTTTTTTTATGTGTAAAGAGTTTGAAGAAATGAATAAAATATACAATTTATGCGTGTTGTATTTATTCATTCTTTTCACTTATTTTGTAAAGAAATTGAAGTTTGATTGTTATTTTCACTGCTTGCTGACATTTGTATTTGTCTATTGACTTTTACATTTTGCATATGACTTAATCGTAATTCGTATAAATTGAGAAGTTTTCTATTCTAGCAGCAAGTACAGCATTGTATCTATAAGTGTCAAATCCTCAATAATTTCGCTTTTAATACGTAAATAATCAAAGTGACTTTTGAATAAAAAATATTAAATATAAGAATATTAAAAATATATATTATATATTGTATAAACTAAATAATATGAATTCTTTAGTTTATGAGTGTCATGTGTGTAAAAAGCTATATAAATACAAAAAATGCTTTTTGGATCACATCCAAAATCATGGTGTAGCGAACCAAGTGGTCACAAGTCCAGACTGAAATCAAGAACGACCACTACCACGGAATAATACAGGATTCACTTATCCTCAACAACTACGATATGCTCAACAATATCAATATCCTTATCAACAATGTCCTCATCAAGAACAACTACAATATCGTACAATATCGTATTGGCAGCAAAGTGCTACTC
Source organism: Tachina grossa (assembly GCA_949987645.1). Taxonomy (NCBI): domain Eukaryota; kingdom Metazoa; phylum Arthropoda; class Insecta; order Diptera; family Tachinidae; genus Tachina; species Tachina grossa. The sequence goes on from OX465275.1 coordinate 125,040,344, forward strand.
CCATGCAATGGTACCCTAATTTGCAGCAACCTCTTACTCCAATACATTGGTATCCAAATACTGACCAACACCAAACACTACAACATCACCCTCAACAGCAACAACAACTTCAACAACAACAACAACAGCAGCAGCAGCAATGTTCACATGATTTTGGAAGTAGCTCAACAAATAATATCAACATTGATGGAGAGTGTATGAAATATTATGAAATCAGAGAAGCATTTAAAAACAACATTATTTCTTATGGAATACAAAATAAAAAGGATCAACTTCTCTTTGAAGATTTTGTTGTTGAAAATGAATCGACTTTTATAGAGAGGCTTGAATACCATTTAAAGCAACATACTATATTGAAATTTAATATAAGTATAGTTGCAGAATATTTACAAATTGTTGATGAAGAATTAGAAATAATTATAATAGTACACACAGCAAAAATGAGCTTGTTGACTAGAGCAGATGACGCGAACGAATTTTTCTGTAAGCAGGTCAGAGAAATTCAAAATAAAATGTCTGAGTTTCAGGAAAGAGATTCCGGATGGACTCTTGTTCGCATAGTTCGAGCTGAACTAAATATTAATAAATCTTCTTTAGTAAAAGGAGCTCATTGGACTAGCACCCCGCAGAAGCTTGCTAGTCGTGGTGCTTGCATTAACATTGAAAATAGTGATAATTACTGTTTTAAGTGGGCCTTAATTGCGGCAATGAGTACCTCGGCTATCAATTTTTCGAATCGATGCTCTTCATATAATATTGAAGAATATAGTGCTGATATAATTTCGCTACAAGATGGAACTATAATTGATTTTTCAAATTTGACATTTCGGATGTCACTAAAATATATTAAGGAATTTGAGGGGCGGAATGATGTTAGTGTGAATGTGTTTGGATATGACGACGAGAGTGATGAACTAATTGGACCATTTTATATAACCCAAAATGATAAGACCAAGCATGTTAACTTATTGCTATTGGAAAACATGGATGGGCATCGCTATATTTTTATAAAAGATATTTCAAAGTAAGTAATATATTGGAAAGTATTTAAAATTAAATAATACAATACGCGTGTTTGATGTCTTACCCTACGTCTCCACTAGCCATCGACTTGGACATGACATGGACATGACGCCGGCAGAGCAACACTGAAAAATTCATCAACTTCCTTTTTGTGGTGAACACGTGCGATGTCCATGTTCAGGCATATCAAAGTATTTTGCGGTAGTGCAATAGAGATGGAATATTTACAAATTTTGTTCTGTCTCTTTTCTTTCTATTGCAAATGGTTGCGGGCGTCAAATCTCATGGCGAATATTTTTGCTCAGACATATGCTCGGGCATTGATGTCCGAGCATGGACGAAAGTTCGATATGAGCGGTCTCCATTAGCCATTTGCGATGTCCGACACGATGCCCATACCAAGTTCATGGCTAGTGGAGACTGCTAGTTACAGACTACTAAAAAGGCAAACAACGACACATTGTCAACGACTTTTATTTTGCAACAGCTGTCTGCAATACACCCATCTTGAAAATATTATGGAGAAACATAAAATGAAATGTAAAATAGTTACCACAATGCCAAAGGCAGAAGACTCCATACTGCGGTTTAAGAGCCACCATAGAAAAATTGATGTCCCTTTTGTTGTATACACCGATTTTGAATGCGTTTTGCAACAGATAGACTTTAATATAAGTAGTAAAACTAAATTAAATCAGATACATATACCCTGCGCATTCAGCTATTTCATAAAGTGTAAGCATGACAATAAATTGGATAAGCTGAGAATTTATACGGGTAAAGATGCTTCTGAAAAATTTGTTACATTTTTGAATCAAGATTGTCAAGATATATATAACAATTATCTCACAAAAACAATTGAAATGGAGAACTTGACAGATGAAGAAAATGTAACATTTTACAATGCGATAACTTGTCACATATGTGGACAATACTTAAATAATGATCGTGTGAGAGATCATTGTCATATAAGCGGTAAATATCGAGGTGCTGCGCATAACAGATGCAACCTAAGCTATCAAGTACCCAAGTTTATTCCAATTTATTTTCATAACTATTCATCCTATGATTCTCATCTTTTTGTGAAAGAATTAAGTAAGGTATAAAAGTCCTTCCGTTAAATGAAGAGTTATATATATATATATATCTATCTCAATTTATTAATATGAGTGATGGTACAGATCTTGAACTTAGGTTTCTTGATACAATGCGTTTTATGGCCGATAGTTTGGAATCGTTGGCAAATAATCTTACCGTCAACGATTTTTATACTATTAGAGCACAATTTCAAACAAGCCAAGAATTTAATCTCATAGGGAAAAAAGGAATTTTTCCCTATGATTATCTTGATTCATTTGAAAAACTTAATGAAACACAACTTCCACCTAGAAAAGATTTCTTTAATAAACTTAATAACAAATAATGTTCTATTGAAGACTGCAAAACTTTGAAGGATTATATGGAATTGTATTTGAAAACTGATGTGCTTTTCCCAACGGATATTTTTGAAAATTTTAGAAATGTCTGTAAAAAATTTATAGCTTGGATCCCTGTCAATACTATACTGCTCCGGGGCTATTTTGGGATGCTATGCTTAAGCATACAAACATTGAATTATAGCTAATAACCGATATCGACATGTACAATTTATTTAAAAGAGGGATACGAGGTGGAATTGTCCAATGTTGTTAAAGATACTCCAATGCAAATAATAAGTATTTAGACACTTGATAAAAATAAACCTTCCAAATTTCTTTTGTATTTAGATGCAAACAATCTTTACGGTTGGGCCATGTCTGAACATCTTCCTTATGGAGGATTCAGATGGTTAAAAAGCGAAGAACTAAATATTAATCCGCAGTTAATAGATGATAATTCAAATGATGGTTATGTATATGAGGTGGATTTAGAATATCCGTCTTATTTACATAATATGCATAACGATCTTCCTTTCTGCGCCGAAAACAAGGAAATTTTAGCATCAAAATATAAAAAACTAATAACTGATTTTTCGCCAAAACATTCTTATATAATTCATTACAGAGTACTTAAACAATGTCTAGAAAACGGTTTGATTTTGAAAAAAATACATAGAGTTCTAACTTTTAAGCAGTCTCCATGGTTGAAAGATTATATAGACCTTAATACTAAATACACACCCGAAGCTAGAAATAACTTTGAAATTTTTTTTTCAAATTGCTCAACAACGCAGTATATGGGAAAACCATGGAGAATGTGGACAAAAGGAAAAATGTGAGGATTGTTACCAGTTGGACTACATTAAACCGAAACCGTTTGGGTGCTCAAAATTGGATATCTAAATCAAATTTTCATAGCTTAGCAATATTTTCAGAAGATATGGTAGCGATTCAAATGAATTGAGTGAAGACATGTTATAATAAGCCCATATATTTAAGATTTTGTGTGCTGGAACTTTCTAAATGGAAGATGTATAATTTTCATTTTAGATACATGCAACCTAAATTCAAGTCAAAATTTTAATTAAATTACATGGACACTGACTCATTTATATACACGATACAAACTGAAGACTTTTACGCAGACATTAAAAATTATATAGAACATGAATTTGACACTTCTGACTATCCAAAAACAAATGACTACGGGATTCCTCTCGTAAACAAAAAAGTTCTGGGTATGATGAAAGATGAGAATTGTGGGAAGATTATGGAAGAATTCTTGGGACTACAGTCTAAAATGTACTCCTTTACTGAGCAAAATGGAAATGAAATTAAAAAAATCTAAAGGAGTAAAAAAATGTGTTTTAGATAAGTATAGCCTAAGTTCGTATAGAGATTGTTTATTTAACAGATCAAATGTTTATGATAATAAACAAAGGTAAATCAATAATTGTACACAACAATCATTTCTCACATTCCGTTTCATTACAATTTACGTTAAATAGCTGATCTTAATAACAATCTCTACCCAAGTGGATATACTAGGGTGCTGATGAAGTGCGTTGCTGCACAGAAAAATATCGGTTTTCCCCCAGCTTAAAAGTCTAATTTAATTTTTCTTCTCTTCTTTAGAAACTCACATTAATTAATAAAAATATTTCATTCAATAAAAAGAATTGAAATTACTGAACTTAAGCCTGACTAAAAATTATTTCTGATTAAAAATTCACTATAGTTCAATTAAAATTTAAAAATGACTCATTTATGGCTCGATTATGGATGGCAACCGAACTTCAGTTGCCGAGTTAACTAGCAACGCAACTGAACTTAAAATTTGTATTATGTATGGCAACTTCCTCCAGTTGCCAAAAAGTTATCGAAAATACGATTATGATAGATTGGCAACTGAAAATAATATAAACAAATATTTAAAATATAAAAAATACAGGTGCTAAAAGGAAAATTATTGAGTAAAAAGTGTTTAAAAACATCACTAATCATAAAAATTATTAGTTAAGTGGAATGAATTATTGGTGAACAGAAGGAAGTACAAAAGTTGAATCTATTAAACGAATCTTTAGAATTACCGCCTCTACTGTGAGTAAATGTTGTTGCCTTAAATAAGTTTGAACAGTCTCTTTTTGATCTGTAAAGCATATTTTCTTTAAATATGCATAGAAGAAATTCAAAAATAAAAATAATATTGCAATTGCTGTTTAATTTATCCATTTTTTTTTTGCTTTTAAACTATGCAGCAACTACAAATTTGTGGTTGCCAATATCGCAACTGAAATTACCAGCTGTTAGTTGCCAGGTTCCATCCGTAATGCCATTTCGGCAACTAGCAACGCAACCAAAGTTCGGTTGCCATCCATAATCGAGCCATTAATTCATCATGGGCACGTGACAAAAATATGTTTACTTGGCAATCACGGTTCACTTGGCAATCACAAATGTTTGAATACCAAATAAACGGTAGAAAGCAAAAACAAAGTAACATAATATCCACTACTATAATACTTACATGCATGTACCTACGGTACATCGAATAAGTAAAAATAATTAATGTGATGATCGTAAAAGATAAGCAAGAATAGTTAAACAAACGTGATTAGAGTAATATAACTTCGTGCTAACCTAAATAGTAAAATGAAAATATGGAAAAACCGGGGAAATAAATAGCGATATTTACATATGTATTTACCAAAGTTAAATCAATAATTGTACACAACAATCATTTCTCACATTCCGTTTCATTAGAATTTACGTTAAATAGCTGATGTTAATAACAATCTCTACCCTAGTAGATAGACTAGGGTGCTGATGAAGTGCGTTGCTGCACAGAAAAATATCGGGTTTTCCCCAGCTTAAAAGTCTAGTTTAATGTTTCTTCTCTTCTTTAGAAACTCACATTAATTAATAAAAATATTTCATTCAATAAAAAAAATTGAAATTACTAAGCTTAAGCCTGACTAAAAATTATTTCTGATTAAAAATTCACTATAGTTCAATTAAAATCTAAAAATGACTCATTTAATTCATCATGGGCACGTGACAAAAATATGTTCACTTGGCAATCACTGTTCACTTGGCAATCACAAATGTTGGAATACCAAATAAACGGTAGAAAGCAAAAACAAAGTAACATAATATCCACTACTATAATACTTACATGCATGTACCGAGGGTACATCGAATAAGTAAAAATAATTAATGTGATGATCGTAAAAGATAAGCAAGTATAGTTAAACATACGTGATTACAGTAATATAACTTCGTGCTAACCTAAATAGAAAAATGAAAATATGGAAAAACAGAGGAAATAAATAGTGATACTTACATATGTATTTACCAATGGTAAATCAATAATTGTACACAACAATCATTTCTCACATTCCGTTTCATTAGAATTTACGTTAAATAGCTGATGTTTATAATAATCTCTACCCAAGTAGATAGACTATGGTGCTGATGAAGTGCGTTGCTGCACAGAAAAATATCGGTATTTCCCCCAGCTTAAAAGTCTAATTTAATTTTTCTTCTCTTCTTTAGAAACTCACATTAATTAATAAAAATATTTCATTCAATAAAAAGAATTGATATTACTGAACTTAAGCCTGACTAAAAATTATTTCTGATTAAAAATGTTGAATTTTTTTTATTATTATAATTTTTCATTTATAAATGAAAAAGGTAAAAATAATTCAAATAATTAATTAATTAACTACGAACATATTTCTATAATACCGGCTAGTAGAGTATTTACAAATACAGTTTTTAATTGCAAATAAGACGAGTATAAACCTATTATAGATAGCTACTAAATATAAAAAAATAAATTTGCGGCATTTCATATCGAATGAAATTCCAATCGAAATTAAATGCATATTTCATTCGATATCAAGTACCGTAATTTACCCAATTACTTAAGATTTATAAAAAAAAAATAGAGACTGTAAAAACATAAATACATATATTGGACATGGTTCATCTCACTTATTTACTTAAAAACCAGCATAACTCAAAAAATTTACTTTGAGGAAAAACCTTTTAAAGTTATGTAGATAATTTTAAAATTCGATTCTGAAGAGGATAATATAGTTATACTATTCTTTCTTTCTTTCTTTATGCATAGTCCTTAAATACATATTTTTTAACTGAACATTCTGTATTTCTGAATAAGTTCTTCACTTGGAATCTAATATTTGACAAGTGTCTACTTTAAGTCTATTTGATAATTGTTTAGTAACGCTAATCTATGTTTATACTTTATGTTTTTTTTTTGTAAATTATATTTTATAAAGATGAAGAAATAAGGTGTAATTCACTGACTTTACAACTGCAGAATTAGGAAACTTATCATCCTTAAAACAAGCTTTATTTCAGCAACTTTCCTCCGAAAATCGGTATTTCTTGTGGTAAAACTCGGATATTTTTACATAGTTTTTTTTGCAATTGGCCGCATGTTTTGCTGTTGAAAAAGTAGCAAAATGCGACTTAAGTCGCACAACGGCAACGCTGGTGATAAGAGCAAAGAATATAATGCTTTCAGTGTGTGTTTGCTTGCGCTTTATACTTTCCCCCCGCATCAAAAGCGTAAGCAAAATATGTTTAATTTTTTAGCTCAGATGCGCATACTATACAATTTATATTCTTTGTTAATATTCTGATAGTGAATCCACCAAAGTTGATAACAAAGTTCAACAATTTAAATATTTATTTATTTATTTACATATTATACTTATAGCTAAATTATTAGTATAATAATAAAGAAAGAGCTATAGCAGCGTTGGCCTTAAGCTCTAATGGCTTTATATATTATATATTGTTATATAGGTTACTCTTTTTAAGGAATTTTATTATTAATTTTATATTACTATTTTGCAACGTTGAGTTAATAATTTAAAAAAAATCGTTTTCTTTGAAAATAGTGTTGGCAGTATGAAAATATATGCTCCATACTAACTGGGGTGTGTCCACAAAAGGGACAAAGTTTTGAAAGGTTCTTATTTATTATATGACAGTGTGTAAGTCGCGTGTGTCCTAGTCTTAAACGCATTATTTTAATTTGGTCATTCCTGGAGAGGTTATTTACAGTTTGGAAGAGTTTGGAAGCATTAAGTTTTGCAGGGTTGCTTTTCCTGTACCAGTGGGTTGAGGTGTTCCAGTTACTTAATTGAATTTTATAAAATTCACTTTTTAGGTAATTTCTTATATCGAATTGAGAGAAGTTTGGTGTTGTAATTAAGGGAGCAGATATAGCATACCTAGCTGTTTTGTCAGCAATTTCATTGCCCACAATTCCCGAGTGGCCAGGGACCCATATTAGTTTAATGTTTGGTTGCTTTTCAATAATACTTTGGCGAATAAAGTTGATGTAGAAACTATCGTTATTAAAATTAGTTATAGAGTCAATAGCAGATAGCGAGTCTGTGCAGATCGCGAATTTGCCACGAAATTGTCGAATATTTCTTATAGTTTCATATATCGCTATGAGTTCTGCCGAAAAGTTAGTACTGTAGGTGGGTAGAATCGATGTCGTTAGTATTTTGTCTAATTGGATTACGCTGAAACTTACACGGTTGTCGGCCTTTGATCCGTCTGTGAAAATAAATGTGTGGTCATTTAGCTTGTTTTGAAGTTCGAGGAATTGTTTCTGGTATATTTGTGGGTTAGTTGTAGACTTTTTTAGTTCATTAAGGGATTTGTCTATGGCACGTGTATCTAACTTCCAGTTTGGAAACTTGTTAATTGCAGGTAATTGTTGTTGAAGGGTATGTTGAAATTTGTGCAAAATTGTACGATGTGTGATATTACTGAAGGGGTTTTGAAAAAATATTTCCTGTGAACAGCTTTATTTATAATTTTTGAAAGGGGGAAGCGGTCTTTAACAAAGATTGATTTGAAAAGCTTTGAAGTTAAAAGGTCACGTGCTTGTTCAATTGTCATAACGTCGACTTCGAATAAAAGGTTATTAATAGACGTTGTTCTGAATGCGCCTAGTGATAGGCGAATTGCTGAATTTAAAATAGTTTTGATTTTTTTTGGGTGCTCTTAGGAGAGTAACCATAAAGGAATAATCCGAAATTGATTTTTTATATGATTACTGCTTTAAGGACATTAATTAGAGATGAAGTGTTGCATCCAAAATTTCTTGAGACGTTTTAGAAGTGATGCGCTTAGATCGTCAATGTGGGAATTCCATCGGTACCTGATGTTAAATAAGATTCCGAGGATTATAAGTGTATTGACGGATTCAAAAGGGGTGTTATTGTTATGTAAAGTTGGGTTACAGTTGTGCTTTCTACAAATGTGTATGTGCTTACATTTTTGTAAAGAAAGTTGGGATCCGGAATAAGTACACCAGTTTTCTATGTCTTCTATTAAATTGTTTAAATCAATGTTTAGGTTTTTTTCTTTGTTGAGTTGTTTTATAATAATGAAATCACGGCATATGCTACAAAGTCGAGTTCTTTGTGTATAGAGATAATATTCGAGAGTTTGTTGTAGGCAATCAGGAATAGGATAACTGACAGTGGCGATCCTTGAGAGATGCCATTTGAAAGAGGAGGATGTTTGGAAAGTTTGTTGTGATTTCTCATCACTATTTTTTATTAGTTAAGTAGTTTTTTATATAATTGTATATTTTCGGTCCTATATTCCATTCCACTAGTTGTTCTAAGATTGTGTGTATACCAATTTTGTCAAATGCTTTCGCGAAATCAAGGGAAATTATGGAAATGTGATTTTTTTTTCTTTAAGGAATAATTAATTAGGAAATCGAGGTATAATAAGGGATCTGCTATTGATTTGCCTTTGATAAATCCGTATTGATGGCTATTAAGTAAGTTGCCTTTCGTGACAAACCACCAAAGCCTATTTGCTATAATTTTGTCCAGTACTTTCGAACAACATGGGTTAAGCGATATAGGGCGATATGAAGACACGTTTGTTTTATTCCCTTTAGTTTTTAGAATTGGGACAATCAAACTGGTTTTGTAGATTTGTGGAACGAAATTGTCCAAAATGTCATTGCAAAGATTTGTTAGTCGTTTGTGAACGTCCTCATGTAAGTTTTTAATCATTGGGTACGATATGCGGTCAATACCTGGTGTTTTGCCCTTGAGTTTGTTTAAGGCGATAGAGAGTTCTAATGGGTTTATTTTATCTTCTATCAGCGCAGCGTTTTTCCCTGTAATAAGCATTGTACCGCTCGAGATTATGTTTTGTTTATGTTGTTGAAATATTGTGGGGAAATTGGAATCCTTAGATTCATTGGACCAGTATTCACAAAAGATGTTTGCTATGGTTTGGCTATTTGTGGTTCTAAGTTGAGGATCAACAGGTGATTCAATACAGTGTATGTGTGATTTTGTTTTTAAACCGCAAAATCTGCGTATGTTAGCCCATGCTTTGGCAGGGGGTGTTAAAGGGTTAATTTCTGCAGTGAGTGTGGTTAAAGACTTCCTTTTGGAAATCTTAATCTCTCTCTTATATATCGCATTCGCTCTTTTAAAGTTAAGTTCATTAGTGGTTGATATATTTCTCTTAAAATTATTCCAATAGTGGTTACGTTTGATCTTTAAAATTTCTAGTGATTTGGACCACCATGGGACCAATTGCCTTTTTTTATCGAGTTTTTTTGTGGTATAGTACTATTAGCAATTTGCAGAATGATTTTATTTATATTGGCTGCTTCTTTGTTGATGTTACTACTAATAGGCGGAATGTATTGTAAGTTCTTGAAATTTTAGTAAAGTTTTGCCAGTTAGCTTTGTTTAAGTTAAAAAGTGGTCTACATTTTTGGTTAGAGTCAATTTGATTATTTGGAAAAATCGAAGTTGTTATGGGATAGTGATCACTACCCGACAAGTCCGATTCTATCTTCCAGTCAGTATAGATTATAAGGGATGAGGAAGCTATAGTGAGGTCGATGTTAGTGAATGTCTTATGTGTAGAAAAGTGAGTGGGGGAGCCGTTGTTTAGGATTGATAATATGGAATGGGTTATATAATTTGATAGTATTTTTCCCCTTTTATTGTTACCATTGGATCCCCAGCTAGTGTGCCAACTGTTAAAGTCCCCAGTAATGATAACTGGATGAGGTGTTGAATAGAGGTGTATAAGGTCATTTAAGTGAAACGCTGTGGTAGGAGGTATGTAGGTGGAATAAATTGCGAAAGATTTCTGAGAATGGATGAGTAACCCTATTGAGTCAAAATTATTTTGGTTTGTTAGTTCTTCGTGTTGGATGGAGTTGTGTATAAGTATTGCTGAGCCACCATAGTTGTGCGCTAAGCTATTTACAAATGGTGTGTGGTAAAGCTTATATGATATTGGTATTATGGTATTTATATGACTATTAATGTGAGTTTCCTGTAGAGTTATAATTTTAGGATGGTATTTTTTTATAAGGGTTAGTAGCTCGTTATAGTTATTTTTATAATCTTTTATGTTCCATTGGACTATTGTTAGTGACATGATATTGAATATTATAAGGATAGATTAAATATTTATGTGGGGTAATTGCTGTAGTAAATATAACTAAACTACTTTAAATAATTACTGTCTTACTCATAATGACCTATCACGGCACTATTTGAGGTCCTGAAAAACAAACTTCTTTACAAAGGTGTGGTTCAAAGGTCCCCACGGTTCCCCAAGAAGTATCATGAGTAAGACAGTTAATTTTTTAAGTATAAATATTTATATCTGTAGTCGCTAACTAACAAAGGGCAGCCCGATGTCCGACCCCCAGCCGAGCTGTAATCCGGAACAAAATATTCCTTTTTACAGCCCTACCAGAAGACCAGACCCAGACTGCTCGTGCAGCCAGCGGCTGGGAGGATTAGATTTATTCTTCCATTACGTAATCTGCTTCGTCGCTTTCTTGGCTATCCTTAGAGGGTTTTGTCCTTTTCGTTTGGTTTTTAAGTTGACTTCTAGTACGCCTTGATGTATCTTTTGGCAGTATTGCAAGTTTCTTCGTTTTAATTGCGGGCAACTTGGGTGCTGGTGATGACTTATTTGAGACGTTTGTTGTTTCCTTTATAACAGATGCGTTTGTAGTTTCCTATAAAATAGATGTGTTGGAAGAGTTTGCGTTTGTGTGGAGACTTTTAGAGGTAGTTGGTTTATCAGATGTGATTTCTATATTGGTGTAATCGATACCGCTTCTGGCCACGTTCGAAAAACTAGATTTAGTTAAATGTCTCTCATGGTATTTTTGCACTGCAGTTTTATTGTCCACCTTTTCTAGGGTTTTTATGGCTTGTATTTCTTTATGTTTAAGAAAAATGGGGCATGTTTTACTTATTACTGAATGACTGGTATCACTTAAGTTGTTTTCTTTGCAATTATTGCATGTTTTTGGATTCTCACATAATTCGTTTTCTGCTAAGTGGTCGATGTTTCCACAGTTGATGCATAGTTTATCGTTTTTGCAAAAATTGGCAACGTGTCCGAAACGGAAGCAATTGTGGCATTTTAGTGGTAAGGGGATGTAGGGTATTAGTCGTGTAACTTGGTATTCAATGTTTACAGTTTCGGGTAGAGTTATTGAAGCGAAAGTGAGAATCAAAAGGCCGGTTTCAACTAGTTTCTCGTTCTCCTTCTTTAGGATTTTTTTAACTTCGGTGACTTTTTGTGTTTTTAGTTCTTCTAAAATTTCATTTTCTGGGATATTTCTGAGGTCGTTACTGTATATAACACCCTTTGAATTGCTTAAGGATTTGTGTTCTGATATTTCAATTTTAATTGTGGGAGAGAGCGATATTAATTTTATTAATTTAGTGGATTGAGAAAAACTTTTTGTTTTTATCAAAATTGTGCCAGCTTGGAGTTTTTTACACATTTCAACTTCGCCGCATACGCAGTCTATTACCTTTTTAATTAGGAAGGGAGAAACGTTCGTTAGATTTTCGTTACTATTTACTCTCGTCATTACAAGATACATATTTGGGTCCAAGTGATAAGTCTTTCATATGTTTATTATGGTCCAGCTCAAATGATGGCTGGGTTGCAATGTTAGGTGGTTTATTCATTTTAATGATTAATGAGTGAGCATAAGTTTTTTAATTTTTTTTTTTGAGTTTTATTTTTGTTCCAAATAGAACTTTGTTTTTGTTTTTGTTTTCTTTTAAATTCTGTGTTATTGTTTTTTATTTAGCGGTTTATGAGTTAATTGTTGTTGTGCAAAAGAATGCACCGGCTTAATTCTTTTAATACAATATCTAGAAGTGTTTAATTTGTTGTTATTGTACGAAAGAATGCACTTAATTAGTTTATTTTGTTTTGTTTATTATTGATGTTTTATTATTGTTGAATTTGGAAAAAAGAAACGTATGAAGCGATGATGCGACTGTATTGTATCACGACTGCATGCGTAATGTCAACAATTTAAATAAAAAAACATTAATCCATATAAAAGAGCTCCAGGAGTCAACTAAATATACAGTTAAAAATGCTAAACGGGTGACAAGTAAATACGGCACCACAATTCAAATTGAACTGGAAAATAACATAATGTTTTTACCAAATCGGTAAATGATCGGATGATGATATATATAATGGAACTAGCATCCGGGATATATTGCATATGTAAGCAAGGAGAAAATTCCCTAAAATTGGATACTGCTGCTGAAATAAGTATATTTTTAACAAATGCTCAATACCCACAGTGGGAATAATATGTAGAAACTATATTTTATAAAATTTTTTATTAATAAAACAGTAAAATTTAAAAAATTGTTCGTGTGTTGTATTTATTTATTCCTTTCACTTATTTTGTAAAGAAATTGAAGACATAAATGTCCACATTTAAATGAATTATAATCTTGATATTGATTGTAATTATATTTTATATTTTTGCCTAGATATTTAACTAATTCTAATGGAGATTTTAAATTTCCAAAACTGTCGAAATATTCTTTATGTTCATTGTTCATTGCTATCCTCTTGATAAATCCAAATTAATGATTCCGCGTTCTCTTTTTCTCGATCGTTTTGTAGTGTATCCAACATGAAAACTCCTCTAAAGTATGGAATGTTTGTTGAAAAGTTTCTCAGATCAACATCAGATAGGGGTTTATTGGGTAGCATTACGAAAAATTTGGTTTTTGTTTTTCTTGACAAACCAGTCCATATCCTTTCTTATATGGTTTAAGGTAAAAACCTTTCCCGATTGCTACTGCTTCCATTGTTTTATTATGTCTAGTTGCTTCATCAAGTTGTTGTTTGGCATTCTTTGCAGCATTTATTGCTTTTGCTATGCTGCTCCGCCAGTAGAAAGACTACCAATTGCACTCAGAGCAGTAAGAATAGGTACCAAAGGTAAGAAGCCACCAATCTTTGGAACATTAATTATTCCTGGTATTATAACTTGCGATTTCTTTCCCCTTAATGACTTGTTGATAACCTTACGTGCAATCCTAATGGCAGAGTTAATGTCTTGAGGTTTTTCCTTCTTCAGTACTTTTGTTGCATTTTTAATTGATGTACTGAACAGCTTTTTTCCATTTTGTTCATTTTTTTTGCAACCTTCTTCAATCCCATACCAAGTTTTCTTTTGGCTTTCATTGCGTTAGTAACCATATACGCAAACGATTTTTCTGCCAGACTGCTATCTTTTGAAAGAACTCGTTCCCAAGCTTTATTTTCAAGAATTTTATCAGCTTGATGTCTACTATTTAAATCATTTGTTTTGGAATAAGCAATGTCGTGATTTTTAAATGCAGCATCTAATAAATTTATTCCTTTGTCACCGCGATCTAAACGTTTTTGTAATTTTGTTCCGGGTCCACAAAACTGATATCCAGGAAGGTGTAGTTCAACAGGTAGAGAGTTTATTACTCTATTCACTAAACCTTTTCCAACGGCTGGTTTTTATAACTAAACGTTTTGTTATAATTTATAAGCATCTTATTTTATTTTTGTCTTCTATAATAAAAGTAACATTTATGAAATGCAATCAGTTATAAGAATGCAATTAGTAAAACAACATAAAAATATTGTGATTCGCAATATTAAATAAAACATAGCTCTCTCTTACCAAATTCTATTCGTGCTCTAAAAGTTGGACCATCAAATTGTGGAAAGACTAATATTATGATTAGCTTGCTAGAAAGTCCTAATGGACTCAAGTTTGAAAACATCTATTTATACTCAAAATCCCTTTATCGACCAAAATATGAATACTTAAAGCGATTAATTTCACCAATGTGTGATATCCCAACATTTACAGATAATGAAAAAGTTATTCCTCCTGACGAAGCGAAAACTAATTCAATTATGATATTTGATGATGTTGCATGCGAGAAGCAAAATAATATACGAGCATATATTTGCATGGGACGTCATAAGGATGTTGATTCATTTTATTTATATCAAACTTATACCAGAATTCCCAAGCACTTAATAAGAGAGAATTCAAATGTGATTATAATGTTTAAACAAGATGAGACAAACATGAAGCAGGTTTATAGCGATCATGTTGCCAGCGACATGAGTCATGAAAAGTTTCATGAAATTTGTCGAGAGTGTTGGAAGGATAAATATGGATTTTTGATGATAAGCAAAGATAATGACTTGAAAAATGGTCGCTATAGAAAGAAATTCGGCTATTTTATAACACTATAAATTACTCTACATAAAATTAAAACATTAGTACTTAATTTGGCTTTGCTACTTATTTCCTAAAGTATTTAACGTGTTGGATCTGATACCTGATCTGATAGCTGATACCTGATATGATACCCCCCATACCTGATCTGAAAGCTGCTCAAATATCTGATCTAATACCTGATCTGTTAACTGATCTAATATCTGATCTGATACCTGATCTGTTGCCTAATAGTTGAAAATGGATGAAAAAGTTTTAATGGAGCTAATAAAGACAAGAAATGTTTTAAAGAAAAAATTTCGTAGTATAAAAGTTGATGAAGCAGATACACATGAGCAATTCAAAGATACATTTAAACCCATAATAGATCCTTTAACAGAATTTGTAAAGAGTTCTGAAAATAATAAAAGAAGTACTCCAAAGAAGCTTGCTGAAGAAACATTATGCAATAAAAATATCTCACTTAATGATCGAAATGCAAATAAGATTGATAAAGTTGATACTGATGATGATGACGATGATGACAACGATGATTTTTACTCTCAATCGGAAACTCTAGACAATTCAGATAATAATAATAAGAGTTATACTGACCTAGCACTCTTGGAAAGCAGAAACAAATTAGATACTCTTTACGGTCAACATAAAGATTTTAATAATGAATGGAAGTTTGGAAATAGTAGTATTGAAAATCAAATATGGGCTCTTACACCAGGTTTATTTACTTTACTGTTTCACAAAATACCAAAACATTACAATAAACATGAATTAGATATATGTAAAAAAAATTAGTAAGCACAATGTATATAAAGGACAATATAGACCTGATGCACAAATCAAAGGAACGAGAGCATATAAATATAAGCATATTATCAGTAAATTGTTTAAGAAAGAAAGTGAAACGAACTCATCAACTTCATCATCACTACATAAAATAAAAAGTCCTTACAAGGGTGAGGATTTGATGCAACTAAACACATACAAACCTAACTATATATACTGGGACGATCCTAATGAAGTAGATCGCCTTAGGCTATTGCTGGCATCACAAGCTGCAGGTCATACTAATCACAATAACGAAATTGTCTCAATTATCGAAGAATTATATGAAGCAAACATTATAGAATAATATTTATCTGCAAAAATCATGTCCATCGATAAGTTCGGGCACTATCTTAATGATACAAGTGATACTGTTTTTGTGAAAAATGTTCCTAAGCTGCTGGGCTTCGTTATGGATAAAACTAATAACATTGACGTTTAAAACAAAAGAATCAAAAATGTGGCAAAAGCTTTGGAGGAAAACGACGTTGTTAATAAATTGCTTCTGCAAAGTCAAATTCAAGAGGTTCAAGATGAAATCAACATGAGCTTAAGTCAAAAGCTCAATGAAATTCAGGAAAAAATTTCAAGTATGAAACTATTTTTTGAAAAAGAAATTAAAAAGATAAATAAGTTAATTTATGGGTATGTAAGAAATATGATGGTCGACAGTACTTAAATGAACTCACTCTGAACTCAACGTATCCCTTAAAATTCAAAATACGTTAAATAATGACTTCAAAAAGAAATTTAGTAAATGAACTGCATAAGCAAGCACGAAAAAATTTTTCACGTCGAAGAGTTGTTATGAAAGGAATAGATGATCTTTGGCAAAATGATTTAGTTGAAATGGGGAACTATTCTACAGACAATAGAGATTATCGATTTTTGCTGACCGTAATTGATATATTTTCAAAATTTACTTGGGCATTACCCTTGAAAAGAAAGACTGCATTGGAAACAAGCCAGGCTATGCAGAATATTTTTCAACTAGGACGAATGCCAAAAAACTTGCAAACAGACGACGGTAAAGAGTTTTTTAATAAACACTTTGGAAAATTGATGAATAAATACAACATTAATCACTGCTCAACATATAGCAGAATGAAAGCATCAATAGTAGAACGATTTAATAGAACATTAAAAGGAATGATGTGGAAAGAGTTTAGCTTTAATGGGTTTTATAACTGGATCGACATTTACAAAGATTTGATTAATACATATAATAGAAAAATTCATGGTACCATCAAAATGCCACCGATTCAAGTTAACTCTACAAACGAGAAAAAATTATTAAATACGTTATATAACCGTTTAAAACTTTTTAAATTATCAAAGTTCAACGTTGGAGATCATGTGCGCATAAGTAAATATAAACATGTTTTTGAAAAAGGCATATGTTAAATGGTTGGGATTTACAAATCATAATTGTTGGATCAATAAAAATGAAATATTGTAGTCAAGTTTATATATATATATATATATATATATATATATATATATATATATATTTGTATCTAATATATTAAATAAAATATAATTATATATAAATGCTTTTCTTATACAAAGTGTTGTGTTTAATTTCACTTATTTGTAATCAGACAAGCATAATGTCAATAACACTTACTCTTAGCTCAAACTCATCTGAGTTATCTGCTAATTCGCTTGGATGGTGAATATGAATGTGCTCTAACTGATTTTCATTCATATCATAGCATTCCTAATGTAGATGATTATAACAATATATTTCATATTGGTGAACACGTAATTAAAATACCAATAGGATCTTATGAATTGAATGATATAGTTGATTATATTAAACACCACTATAAGCAGTATTGTCCGGAAAATTAAATTGATTTAGAAGCTAATAACAATACAATGCAAGTTAGAGTTAATAGCTCTAAGGATCCCATATACTTTAACAAGGATAACACAATTGGAAAACTTTTTGGATTCAATAAGAAAATTCTAGCTCCTAACCAAGACCATTACTCAGACCTACCGGTCAATATTTTCTTCGTGAATATCTTGCGTGTTGAATGTAGTATAGTCGTTAACACATATACGAATAACTCACAAGCACACACATTACATGAATTTGCGATCAATGTCCCCCCAGGGTATAAAATTGTAGAGATTCCTCGAAATCTTATCTATTTGCCAGTTAACTGCCGAGAGATAAGTTCTCTAACTCTACGCGTAGTTGATCAGAACGGTGATTTAATTAATTTCCGAGGTGAGGAAATTACAATACGAAAACATTTGAGATCTAGCAAATAATGATAATATGTATATAACGTCAAGCAATCTA
This sequence comes from Tachina grossa, assembly GCA_949987645.1. Lineage (NCBI taxonomy): Eukaryota > Metazoa > Arthropoda > Insecta > Diptera > Tachinidae > Tachina > Tachina grossa. The sequence goes on from OX465275.1 coordinate 125,058,543, forward strand.
AGAATAAAATTATAAAACACTCTTGCAAACCAAACCAACATTAAAGAGATCATTACACAAAAAACATTTGACACAAGTAAATAAAAAGTTTTTGAAGTCTCTTAATATAAAATTGACAAAGAAATGAGTTACCTACTAGATGTTCTAGAAAAACCTCAATCAGACGAGAGTATAATTAAAAGAGACTACCACACATATACACCGTACCTACAATCCTTCAACAATAATGATGAGATTTGAATTTCAATACAAAATCAAGACTTATATGTGCTACCAAGCGAAAGCTACATATATATCGATGGAAGTGTTGTAGATGATGACAACATCAAAATATCTTCCTTTTTAAATCTGAAATTAAAAAATAACTTTGTTGCACATCTCTTTGACGAAATTCGATATGAACTTAATGGCATAGAAATTGATCATACAAGACATTTAGCGATTACAAGCAGCATAAAAAACTTTGTTTCTTTATCACCTACGGAAAGTGTTGGCTTGTACAATGCTGAATGGAACAAACTCGATGATTTGGATATTTCAAATGGACACTTTAATTTCTATGTACCACTGAAACAATTTTTAGGCTTTGCTGAAGACTATAATAAAATTATACTCAACGGTAAACATGAATTGGTTCTCTTACGTAGTAAGAACGACTGACAAACCAAAAATTAGTATCTCAAACATCTCATGGAGAATTCCGCATGTACAATTATCCGATCTGAGCCAATTGAATATGATTAAAATTATTAACAGTGGTGCTTCTATACCGATGGCATTTCGCAGTTGGGATTGCCACATTAATCCTCAACTAAATACAGGAACTAGCTATATATGGAATGTTAAATTGGCTGCAAATAGAGAACGACCCCGTTTTGTGTTGATTGCTTTTCAACAAGAAAATAAGTTTGTTTACTGTAATCTAAACAATTTAAAAGTGCATTTAAATTCCGAATCTTACCCATATGATGATTTTAAATATAAACTTTAAAAATTATCGGTTTGCCATCCTATATGATATGTAACTACGGTTTCAACAAAGCTACTACATGAGGGAACCCCAACCACTTCTAACTGATCAAGAATTTGAAAATAGTGTGCCGATAGTGGTAGTAGATGTCAGTCATCAAAACGAAGCTCTCTCTAATGGTCCTGTTGATATAAAAATTTAAATTGAAACGTACTCCAACATTCCTACCGATACATCAGCCTTTTGCATTCTCATCCACGATCGCATAATAGAATACATACCCTTAAAAGGTCAAGTTCGTAAAATAATGTAAATAAAATATAAGATGATTGGGGATAAAGTTTTCGTCGATATGCAAGGATTTAAATCCAATTCAAACATCTTCATTGCAAAAGAAATATCAATTGTTTTTCACAATAAGGAGCACATAAATTTTATTATTAAACCACCGTTTAACTTCAAAAGATTATCAATAGCAAAACAAAGAGAAGCGAATTGGCTAACAAGAAACTTTCATCATCTGAATTGGAATGACGGATCAATATCATTTAAGAGTGTTGTAAAATTTTTAAAATCCAATTTAAAACATTCTTCAATCAATGTTAAGGGTATGGAAAAGAAGAAATGGTTTGAGAAACTACTTCAACTTAGAGTTTTCATCATCGAGGATATGGGGTGCATCAACTTTCAGCAAATACAACTTAAATATCCGGAATATTTTTACTGTAGCTATCACAATTATGGAGTTTGTACTTTAAGAAATGTATACTTACTTTATCAGGAAAATAACTAAAAAATTTATTTTAATTTTCTATTCTTACATTGCTACAACATATATCTATTTACGATATTTCTTTAAATAAATATGTAGATTAAAAATATACAACATTTTGTTCATTCATTTATTTATAGGTATATGGTATGTACAAGAGACAGAGAAAAATGTCAGCAAGCAGTGAAAATAACAACCAATCTTTGACAATCCTCAATATCACAAACTTCAATTTCTTTACAAAATAAGTGAAAAGAATGAATAAATACAACACGCATAAATTGTATATTTTATTAATTTCTTCAAACTCTTTACACATAAAAAAATTAAAATCAAACAACAACAAAAACAAAACATTGATATCTCACCAGCATACATAATTACTTTCTAAAATACCCTTCCATGTCCCCAGCTAAAAAACTAATATTACAAACAAAAAAAGTAATGCCGAGTGCACACTATGATATTTTGTGACATCGCAACAGTGCGTACTAGTGCCAACATTTGTCATTTTTTATATTTTTTCTTGTTGTGTGGTATTGTTATCCATATAGAAACATAACGTGAAAGACGTTGCACACATTTTAAAAAATGATTATAACACAAGAAATGCTATTTGTGTACTCAGCATTACACAATCGCTTTTTTTATAGCCTTACCCATCAGCCAACGCTCAAGTTACTGTAAAAACATACTTAATGCGTATAACATTGTCTCCTATGATCACACATCTCTAATTCCTTTTGACAATCCTAAATATCTTACGCTTCAATTTCTCCAACCTTCAAATATTTTCATTGCTCATAAATTACATATTTTATTCATGTCTTCAAACTGTTTTAAAACATAAATAATAAAAATCAAACTAAAACAAAACCAACAACAAAAACATTCATAGATATCCCACAAGCATACATAATTTCTTTCTTTCTAAAATACCCTTCCATGTCCATCAGCTAAAAAGAATATTACAAAAAAAAACTAAGGCAACATTTTCTCTATGCACACTCTCACTTAAAAAACTTTGCACTCTAAAACCATAAACCTGCTGCAACCACTTGACAAACCAAAAAAAAATCACACTTCAATTCAAAATTAAAACAAAAATATATGTACGTACAAAGCATGCATGCCTTCATAATAAACTACGAGTATGTACATCGACGGGCCGACATCTAACAATTCTTATCTCACACTTATGCTCACACAACAAAACAAAAAAAATTACACTTCAATTCAAAATTAAAACAAAAAAGTAAAACTACGAGTATGTACATCGACGAACCGACATCTAACCATTCTTATTTCACACTTATGCTCACACAACAAAACAAAACATCATCACACACATAAACATGTACAAACCATCGATTACCCTCGTCACTTCACACCATTGACAACAAAACAAAACATTATCATCACGTACATATCTATGTACAAACCATCGGTAACCCTCGTCACTTCACACCATTGACTTTAATTACCCAAATTTTGCCGTAAATTACAAAATTTCAATTTTAATTATCAAAATTTGACAATTTTAATTGTTGGGGCTCATACATTCTACTACTACTACTAATAATGTGATAGAAACTTTGTTCTACGCATTGATGGATATATCCTGCATGACTTCCGATCAAATGAGCAGTCAATTGACTGGTAGTGTTCTTGTAGGGTTGTTTATTTGCTGTAGAAGGTCGTTGTGCGATAGTGTCAGCCGTGTTATTTGTTATTACCACAAGGTCTCCTATGTTGGGTTCATCATAGTCGTACTGATGCCCACTATTAACAGGATGTGGGCCTTGTGTTTTATATAAAACAGGAGTTTGCACGTTAGTGGAACGAAGTTGATTAATGTGTCTTTTAAACACGAAGCCGTCATCTAGTGTCACGATATAGTGGAGATTGCCAAGCTTTTTGGCGAGCTTGCACCCTCTCTTCCTCGGCTAATTGTCTTGCCATTCTAGTAGGAAATTGCGTTTTCCTGAATTTAACAGGTTTGAGAGCGTCCAGTCGAATAGGAATCTGCCTGCCTAAATATTGTTCAGAGGGTGTCTTATTACTGATCCAAGGTGTGGCGCGATATCTAAAGAGTATTTGCTGAACTTTTTCCTGAATCGACATTTCCTCATTCTCCATTGTGGTTAATCTGTGCTTTAGCGTTTGCACGTTCCTTTCTGCTAACTCATTAGTAGCAGGGTGCCCTGGGGCAATGAATTTTTGAAAAATTTCACTATTTTTGCAAAATGCTCTAAATTCTTGGCCTGTAAAAATCGTTGCATTGTCGGAAAGCAATACATTCGGAAAACCATTCCTTGAAAAGATACTTTTCAATATCTGTATTGCTGAAAATGACGTTGGTGCAGCTTTGCAGATTCCTACTTCTGCCCACTTTGACTTTGCGTCTATTACGACCAAAAAATAGCAGCCTTAGAATGGTCCAGCATAATCCACATGTATGCGTTGCCAATTTCCATCCGGCTCCTCCCATGGATGTATTTCCGCTTTTGCAGGGGAGCTTTGAGTTGTTGCACAGGATGGGCAAGATCGGACTAATCTTTCAATGTCCTTATCGATCGACTTCCAATAAACATATCTACGTGCAAGTTGCTTCATTTTCGTCATACCAATGTGTGTTGCATGAAGTTCTTGTAAAACATGTGGCTGTAGTGTTGTTATTTGGACTCTTAACAAAACATCATTATCTATGGTATACTTAGACTCGATATCATTACGTTGAGATTTGTTTCTGTTGTTACGAAGTTTGTATAGAATTTCTACTAATTCTTTATCTTTACATGTTTCCTCTTGAAGTGATTTAAAGTTAATTTTGGAATCGCTAATGTGGTGAATGCTTGCGCTGCATATAAGGTGCACCTCCTGGTCAAATGCACATTCTTTAGGAGTTTCCAAAATATCTGGTGCCCGTGATAAGCAATCCGCATTGGCGTTTTCAACCCCTCTTTTGCACTCTATTTCGTAGTTGAAGCCTGACAAAAACGCGGCATAGCGCTGCAAACGTGAATAAGTCATCTGTGGCAATTTCGCTGTTTGGTGAAAAATTCTCATGATTGGCTGATTATCAGTTATAAGTTTAAATTTGCGAGCGAACAAATACTCATGAAAACATTGTACTGAAAAAACTATTGCCAGTGCTTCTCTATCAAGCTGTGAGTAATTTTGCTCCGCTGGAGTCAATGCCCTTGATGCGTAGGCAATTGGCCTTTCATGACCGTTGACAATGTGGGACAAAATACCCGCAATACCTTTTGGACTTGCATCGCAAGCTAATTGGACTTCCAGCCCGGGGTTGTATGGCATTAAAATGCGATCACTTCCCAATTCCATTTTGATCGTATCAAATGACTTGGCGCACTGTGGGGTCCATTTGAATCTAGAGTCTTTTTTTTATAAGTCGTCTTAAGGGTGTAGTTACTGAAGATATGTTTGGTATAAAGCGCGCGTAATATGTCACCATACCCAAAAACCTTTTTACGTCATCAACGTTATTAGGGGTGGGCATGTTTAGGATTGCGGAAATCTTTGAATGTGATTTCTTTATTTTGTTATATTCTATGGCATGACCCAAAAACTCTATGCTTTCTTGAAAGAATGAGCATTTCGCACTATTAAGGTGTAGATCAATTTCTTTTAATCGATTAAAGCAGGATTTCAAATTGTACGTGCACTCTTCCATTGTATTTCCATGGACAATTATATCGTCAAAATACGATTCTGTTTTCGGTATTTCGCGGAGAATCTCATCGATGATTCTGTTGAATTCCGCCGGAGCAGTTTTAATGCCGAATGATAAACGCTTCATCCCATATGTACCCCGATGGGTCGAGATTCTTCATCAACGGGTAAATGTAAATATGCCTTATAAAGGTCAAGCCTATAAAAAAATTTAGAGTCACGAAGACTATTAAAAATATCACCAATTCTTTTGATGGGATAGTGTGAATCTATAAGACGTTCATTTACTCCTACTTTGTAGTCCACACAAAGTCTAACACCACCGTCTGCCTTTGGTATGACGACCAGTGGTGATCCCCAGTCACTACTACTTGTTTTTGAAATTATGCCAGATTTTTCCAGATCATCCAATTCTTTTTCAACACGTCGCACAGTGCTTTGTTCCCATACAACGATGGGACAAAAATAGAAGGAGTTGTCGTATAGTTCTGAAAATTGGTACACTGGTACTAGATGAATTAACTAAGATAAATTTAGTTTTTTGAAAAAATTGGACAAGGGACACGCCTACCGCCCATATAAAACAAAAATATAATTTGATGTATTGGCCACATTATTGCTTCTAAAGTCCTAAAAATCTGCAGTTATTCAACATATGAAAGTAGCAATTTATGTGTCAGTTTGTACTCTAATTGAAGCAAGGACTCGTTATCCTGCCGTATATCCTTCATATTAAAAATTCAATAACTTATGAAGAAATTATTCTATCATTCAGTATATAAGGATATTAAGTTTTGTTGTTATATTTGTTGCTATTTGTGGAAAAAAATTAGAGGTCGATTCTAATCAAAATTATAGAATTTTTTTAGTATGTCAAATAATAAGTTGTTTCTTATGTTTAAATGGTAGTGATGACTCAAGGCCTTGTCAAACATCCTTTATGGTAAAAATTATATAAATCACATTATAATTATGTTATTTTCAAATATGTAAGAGTATTAGCATTTTCTAGATTACATATACAAATATAATTCAAACTATTTCTTCCTATTTAAATAAGTATAAAAAATAATATCTTCCAATACCTACATAATATCAATAGGCGTTTAAAGCAACTAGAATTAATTTTATTTCTTCAAATAATACTTGTATGTAAAAGTATATTAGCGCAAATAGTAAATTTTATTTTTATTTGTCTTTTAAATTCTTGTAACTTATCATAAAAAATCACCACCACTTAAGGAATCATTTGAAGTGATATTTTCTTTCAGAAAATAATTTTTTTTCTTGGTCTTTTACTACATCAAGGGTACTTAAATTTTTTGTTATTATATATTTTTCAATACCTGCAAAAAACAAATTTTCTTTAGACAACAGTGGGTCTTATATTAATAACAAATGTTCCATTAAGTCTTTATTGGTGTCTTTTCTAGACGTTTTTCTTGTATGACATAGCCGTGCTTTCCTCACATTTTTATGATTGGCTTCCAGAGCTTCCTCGGATAAGGGTGATTCCATTTTAAATCAACGAAAAAAAAACGCAATTTTTTACCTAACCCTCTTAGAATGGTACAAAAATTTGCACGAGTGTTCTATAGTACTAAAATAATATAAATTCAAACATTTTGGGTATCTAGCTTTTGTGGTTCCCGAAATATGGCGCTTCGAAAAGTAGGGAATTAATTAAAAACACATATAAGTGGTCTGCCATTATTGCTCATATCTTCAAAAGTTATTAAGATGCAGGGCAAAAATCGGTCTCGTTTAATAGGTATTGAGAATAGTTTCTAAACTGCATTTACTTTAACTTTTTTCTGAAAGGTCAAAGGTCACTGTCACATGATTTAAAGTTTGGGGAACTATATCTCGAAAAATGAAATTTTTAAAATTCTAAAAAAAATATATGTTAATCCTGACAGTCTCTTCTGCATTTTGTGTCAAAAAATTTGAGTGAGCTCTTATTAGTTCCTGAGATATTGATAACGATGTGAAATTGTTTGAAACAAATTTATTTTTTTTATATTTTTTTATATTTATTTGGGTGATATTAAATACATATGCATATTAATTTCGACAAACGGAGATATTTGTTTACATATTTATATTAAAAACATATGGGATTACATAATTAATTGTAAATGTTTTCAATTGAAAATTCCCGGTCTTCGGAGTACAGTTTTGCTTTAAGTTTTGATTTTCCTTCAGGAACAAAATAGTGGAATTTTTGTGTTCCTGGTATAGTTCTCAAGCCAATAAATCTGTTTTTAAGAAACTCTTCTTCCTCTGTTAAAAATACAAAATTACAATTTAAAAGATGTTCACGGCACCACTCATACAATTGAAGCGGGGTAGTTATTTGGTCCTGTATTGGACGCTGCAAACTGGCTCGGCGAACTTCTCTTTTTACGGTTCCACCAAGACCATCGCTAGGACCTTTTCCATGGCTTGTGGCAAAAAAAATGCCATTCGGCTGGAAACCCAAAATCATCTTCATGATGACATAAATTAGCAAATTTTTTTTTTATTTTTAAATTGTGCAGCTGAGCCATCCGAAAAATAAAAAATTTTTCGTGGTGTTGAACAAAACTTATTTTGTAGAAACATTATCATATGGCGATGGAACAAGTGGACTGCAATAAAGTTGTGGATAAGACTATTAGATATAACTATGTAATTGGTATGCTCTAACACGCCATTGTACTTAAAAATCACATATTTCAATATATTCATGTTCTCCAAGCGATGATTTTTTTGCGTTCAAAAATGCTGCTTGTTCCTTTGCGATAAACGAGTGAGGCAAAAGTGTCAATAATTTTTCGCAAAGTGAATCCAGAAAATCATCAGCCTCCTTTACCATTGTTTCTAATGAGTCTCTATCCACACATATCCATTGTTTGAATGTAATTTCATCAACATGATTTCTTTCTAATAATTCACCAAGTCTTTGCTTGAGATGTTTGACTCCTGGACAGTCCTTACATTTAGCTAAATAGCCTTTGGGGGTCGTTGGATTGCACTTGATTTTCTCAAAGCAATCTTTGTACGTTTCAAGGTGAAAGTCTTCTAAGCCTTCTGTTAATTGTTTTAAGTTCAAGGAGTGCATCATTAATTTTACGTTTTGGTGTTTTGTGCACACGCAGATATTGTGGGTTCCATTGGCATTGACCAGCACAACATTTTTCGGACGAAGCTCACAAAATTTAGAACGACCAATTTTCATGCCTTCATGTTTCTCTTTAAACAATGCATACATTTCACGTATATTTCCAAGCAATCTCTTAGTTTTTTTTAATATTCACACCATTCTCAAACATAGAAACAGAATCTTTATACCCTGGCATGCATCTGCTGATGTCATCATGTACATAAAACATTTTAACAGCTTCCAGAACTTCCGATGATAAAACATTTCTTGGTTTGTTATTGGGACTACTCAGTATACCTTTTTCCTCTACTAATTTTTTTACCTTCCGGGCCATAAAGTCGGAAATTTCAAACTCCTGTACCATTTTCTGCAATGTCCAACTTTTTGGTAACAGGGTTAGCAATTGTACTTTTTCGCTCTTCTTTTGAGTAGATTTAAATTTTTCCTTTAATTGCTGTACTATTTCCGATTCTGGACAAATATGAGAAACTGTAGGATCAGTTCTTAAATCTGGGAAAAGCTTTTTTTTATAGAAGTACTTAACCTTTCAAATTTGTGGATTCTGTAACCTTTTTTGAGTAGTTTTTTCTTTTTTATAGGTGAGTGTTCCAAATATGGTAGGGCTTCGTTTAATTTGTCTAACACAACCGCTTCTGTACCGGATGCTTCTTCATCAGATTGCGAACGCTCTTGGGTTATAAATGGTCGTGAAATTTCTTGGATGTTACAAGCACCACTATAGTTTCTCAATTTCGACAGGCGAAGTCTGCACGTACAACATACTTTATGGGACGTTGAAATGTTGGGAGCATCTATGAAATCTAACATCCACTCCTGGACTCTTGTTAGTCTCTTTACACATTTAGAATGTCCAGATTTACAAAAAGGATTACAGCACTTTAATGTAAACGTTGTCATGGTAGACACAATAAACACTTTTTTTAGAGCCGCTGCTTTCGATTTAATAGAAAACTGTGGGCCTGTGGCAAAAATTAAAAATAAAAAATATACTTAATAGTAACAAACCAAAAAAGTTTGTCTTAAGTAGAACAAAAATAAGCAAATTAACTAACATGTGCATAATTAGTAAAGAACAAACGACAATGGTAAGACTGTTGTAAATATAGAGATGGTAAAATTGAGCTTACAATACAAAAAAGCTTTCAGCAAATTGAAATACGACGAATCAAAAACAATTCACATATTCCATTTGCAATAATGCTAAGTATATAAAGCAGAAATCTACATCAACTGACACCACACACAGTGGACCAAACACAAAAGAACGCTGATGATGAAGGTTTAGTGGCCTCCGAAAACGGCTGGCTGTTCCGTTCAACTATGTGTTGTTAGTCAGAATATTTACAACAGACTTTGTTGTTATTTGTTCATTAATAATTATCATATGTAATTTGGCGTAAAAAGCAATACGAACCTTAGCCCGTTCAAATCACAAATATAGAAATAAATGGAGTTCGAATAATAATTAAAATTAACTAGAAAACTTTATTCATTAAACAAACATTCAAAAAATGTTGAATAGTTTTCCTACGTGCACTAGTAATAAAAAAATTTTAAAAAAATAGTATACAAATTTCCCAAATAATTTCAAGTTATTGTCTATATCTCAGGAACTAATAAGAGCTCACTCAAAGTTTTTGACACAAAATGCAGAAGAGACTGTCAGGATTAAGATATATTTTTTTAGAATTTTAAAAATTTCATTTTTTGAGATATAGTTCCCCAAACTTTAAATCATGTGACGGTGACCTTTGACCTTTAAGAAAAAAAGTTAAAGTAAATGCAGTTTAGAAACTATTCTCAATACCTATTAAACGAGACCAATTTCGGCCCTGCATCTTAATAACTTTTGAAGATATGAGCAATAATGGCAGACCACTTATACGTGTTTTTAATGATTTTTTTATTTTTTGACGCGCCATATCTCAGGAAACACAGAAGCTGGAAGTCCAAAATTTTATATTTATCTTAGTTAAGTAACGTGCAAAAAGACAACTAAGTTTCATAAGATTCAAAGGTGGTCGGGAAAATCCGTTCGTCGGTTATAAAAATTTTAACCCATAAGCAACCTGCAAAGAAACTTTAAATAATATGTTACTTAAATTAAATAATTATTTTAATACCTATTTGCAAGTCAAAAAACTGAGCAATGTCACTTCCATGTATTAGGATTTTGTGAACAGTGCTAGGCATATAATAACATCCGTAATTATTTAAATATATCTCTTGTTGCTAGCAAAAGTTCATTAAAAGTTTCTGTATTGATTGGGAAACTACATGATAGTACCCTCAGTATAATTTCAAAGTGGTCAATTAGCTCTTTTTTTACACCGGTAATTTCTGCCGATACCGAACTGTTTTTGAAAAATCGGCGGGCGGTATTTCCATCATTTGTTGTACCAAATCCTGTTTTTACTTCGTCTACAACAAGACCAGTTTTTATTTTAAATTCCTTCTGAATTCTTTTTTTGTTTTCAATAAATGCTTGTTTATTTTCTGCACATACTCTCCAAGTTTTGAACGGAATACGATAAGCTATATGCAACAGGCACTCGAAACATTTTATCCAGCAATGCAAAGTGGATAAACCGTATTTATAATTGTCAGGACATGGAACTTTTGAAATGTTTACATTGTTCATCTCTGTTGGAGATGCTTTGCAAATAAAACATCGGCTGGTGCAATTTGTGTTACATAGTATATTTGCTACTGCACCGTCTAACATTGTACAATGCATTTCGTACCTAACTTCGAATAAAACGTCATTCATTTCAATTATGTCGGCCTCTAAGCTTTTATACACGTATCTATTTGACCAAAAACTTCTTTAATCAAATTTGGATTCTCTTTCTCAAATATAAATTTTATAGGTCTACAATACAAAGGTGGAGGATGGCACTCTATTAAACCACAAATCTTTTTTGGATGTTAAATCTACCATTCTACAATATTAATTATTTATTAAAAATCGCTAATATCATATTCTTAAACAAGTGTTTTATTAGTTTACATCAGGGGTACAAATGCAACAAAAACCATAAATTCATCTGTATAACTTTCAGTTTCAAATTTTTGTTTATAGCGGCTATGACCGGAGCTCCCGTCCATGCCCCACTTGCAAATAAGGGAAACTTTATTTATTTTATCATTAACTTTACACTGTTGAAGTACGCCTTCTGCAGTTCTACGCATCAAGGTCCTTAAGTCAACTTGAGCTGAGTATTCGGTTACGGTTACAGGTGGAACCATTTTTTTCTTCTCATTTTGTAAGGTGTACAAAGATGGCAAACAATCCGGATGTAGCTCATTGATTGTTTTACGTAGCACAATGTATTTTCTTTCCGACAAATCTAAATCTACATAAAGTGCTAAAGCTTCTGTTGTTGATAAACAATCTGCATTGGACACACAGGTTTCAGAACTAGAGTGATACTTTGGTTTAGTTTTTTTACGGCAAATTCTAGTTCTTCAAGAGAATACTTTGATATCAAGTCTGCTACTCTTCGATGTTTGGTTTTTTTTTGCACTATATCGAATGCTTTCATCGGTCTACCCCTTTTTCTAGGCATTGCTTTTGGAAAACTGTCCACATCGATTAATTCTACATCAGTTCCTGAAGTTTCAGCTATATTTAAAATGTCTGTCGATTTACTTTCTCGAGACATTTTACTTGTGCTAGGTTGCTAAAAGTTAGCATTAATTGCATTTAATAATTTAAGAATAACGAAAAAAATTAAATAACTTACATTATCTGAATCAAAAAACTTTGTACTTAACCAGGAAGAATACATTTGTTCAAAATATCTTTTGTTGGATTTACATTCCCTTCAAAATTTTGTCATTTTAACATTAAAAAAATGAATACTTTGCAACAATGCATTTTTATCAAAATATAAACTACCTATTTTTCTTTGAATATATTTATATATCACTGTTTCTTTGTCCTCAAAGATTGCTGTTAACCAACAGTCAATTAAATCTGAATTATATAAAATAACAGACATTGTGGTACACAATTTATAATAATTCAAAAATTAATTTTTTAAACGTTTCTTAATATGTTTATAATTATTATTTTTTATTATTTTCTTAAAACAACAGATATAAAAACTAACGGTATATAATGAACAAAACAAATCAATGAAACTTTGACAAAATAAAATCATCTGATTTCAATGCCCTCATGCGGTTAAGAAGTAAGTATACTTACATTTATTTGAGTTTAAAATCAAATTTAATTTTATTTTTTTAAACAATATGGGTTTAATCCCATGTATCATTGCATTGTATTTTTCATTATTATTTTAAACAGTAACTCGCCCTGTGGACCCACTCCTGATCCAAGTCATAGTCTGTAGTACTCTCGAGGTAAAAATCTATTTTTCTTCAAAATCTCATTAAAATCGCTTGGTCCGTTTAAGCGTAATGAACGCTAAACAAATGAACAAACTTACATATTATTTTTATAATATACATAGGGATGACCAAAAATCAAAGGAAATTATGATTTTTTAAAATGCAAATTTTTAACAGTTGTGGCAACTTTTTTCCAATTTGTTCTTCATAAATTGAAAGAATATAATATACATATATTTACGAAAACAGAAAAAAACCAAAATACCTTTTTTACCTTTTTTTAATTTTGATTACTTATTGAAAAATATGCGTTTCTCAAAGCTGTACAAAATAACTACGGTACTTCAGATTTCTTAAGTTTTATATGTGTTTAATTACAAATTTAATCAATCTAAAAAAAGCATATAACTATAACCTATTTGCTCCAAAACTTAATTTTTACGATAATTTTTTAAGCCCATAAAACTCTAAAACTAAAATTTGAGAAAACAATATATTTAAAAAAAAAAAAAAAATTTTAAGATGTGTAAAATTTTACGGAGTAATTTTGCTCCGCTGGAGTCAATGCCCTTGATGCGTAGGCAATTGGCCTTTCATGACCGTTGACAATGTGGGACAAAATACCCGCAATACCTTTTGGACTTGCATCGCAAGCTAATTGGACTTCCAGCCCGGGGTTGTATGGCATTAAAATGCGATCACTTCCCAATTCCATTTTGATCGTATCAAATGACTTGGCGCACTGTGGGGTCCATTTGAATCTAGAGTCTTTTTTTTATAAGTCGTCTTAAGGGTGTAGTTACTGAAGATATGTTTGGTATAAAGCGCGCGTAATATGTCACCATACCCAAAAACCTTTTTACGTCATCAACGTTATTAGGGGTGGGCATGTTTAGGATTGCGGAAATCTTTGAATGTGATTTCTTTATTTTGTTATATTCTATGGCATGACCCAAAAACTCTATGCTTTCTTGAAAGAATGAGCATTTCGCACTATTAAGGTGTAGATCAATTTCTTTTAATCGATTAAAGCAGGATTTCAAATTGTACGTGCACTCTTCCATTGTATTTCCATGGACAATTATATCGTCAAAATACGATTCTGTTTTCGGTATTTCGCGGAGAATCTCATCGATGATTCTGTTGAATTCCGCCGGAGCAGTTTTAATGCCGAATGATAAACGCTTCATCCCATATGTACCCCGATGGGTCGAGATTCTTCATCAACGGGTAAATGTAAATATGCCTTATAAAGGTCAAGCCTATAAAAAAATTTAGAGTCACGAAGACTATTAAAAATATCACCAATTCTTTTGATGGGATAGTGTGAATCTATAAGACGTTCATGTACTCCTACTTTGTAGTCCACACAAAGTCTAACACCACCGTCTGCCTTTGGTATGACGACCAGTGGTGATCCCCAGTCACTACTACTTGTTTTTGAAATTATGCCAGATTTTTCCAGATCATCCAATTCTTTTTCAACACGTCGCACAGTGCTTTGTTTCCATACAACGATGGGACAAAAATAGAAGGAGTTGTCGTATAGTTCTGAAAATTGGTACACTGGTACTAGATGAATTAACTAAGATAAATTTAGTTTTTTGAAAAAATTGGACAAGGGACACGCCTACCGCCCATATAAAACAAAAATATAATTTGATGTATTGGCCACATTATTGCTTCTAAAGTCCTAAAAATCTGCAGTTATTCAACATATGAAAGTAGCAATTTATGTGTCAGTTTGTACTCTAATTGAAGCAAGGACTCGTTATCCTGCCGTATATCCTTCATATTAAAAATTCAATAACTTATGAAGAAATTATTCTATCATTCAGTATATAAGGATATTAAGTTTTGTTGTTATATTTGTTGCTATTTGTGGAAAAAAATTAGAGGTCGATTCTAATCAAAATTATAGAATTTTTTTAGTATGTCAAATAATAAGTTGTTTCTTATGTTTAAATGGTAGTGATGACTCAAGGCCTTGTCAAACATCCTTTATGGTAAAAATTATATAAATCACATTATAATTATGTTATTTTCAAATATGTAAGAGTATTAGCATTTTCTAGATTACATATACAAATATAATTCAAACTATTTCTTCCTATTTAAATAAGTATAAAAAATAATATCTTCCAATACCTACATAATATCAATAGGCGTTTAAAGCAACTAGAATTAATTTTATTTCTTCAAATAATACTTGTATGTAAAAGTATATTAGCGCAAATAGTAAATTTTATTTTTATTTGTCTTTTAAATTCTTGTAACTTATCATAAAAAATCACCACCACTTAAGGAATCATTTGAAGTGATATTTTCTTTCAGAAAATAATTTTTTTTCTTGGTCTTTTACTACATCAAGGGTACTTAAATTTTTTGTTATTATATATTTTTCAATACCTGCAAAAAACAAATTTTCTTTAGACAACAGTGGGTCTTATATTAATAACAAATGTTCCATTAAGTCTTTATTGGTGTCTTTTCTAGACGTTTTTCTTGTATGACATAGCCGTGCTTTCCTCACATTTTTATGATTGGCTTCCAGAGCTTCCTCGGATAAGGGTGATTCCATTTTAAATCAACGAAAAAAAAACGCAATTTTTTACCTAACACTCTTAGAATGGTACAAAAATTTGCACGAGTGTTCTATAGTACTAAAATAATATAAATTCAAACATTTTGGGTATCTAGCTTTTGTGGTTCCCGAAATATGGCGCTTCGAAAAGTAGGGAATTAATTAAAAACACATATAAGTGGTCTGCCATTATTGCTCATATCTTCAAAAGTTATTAAGATGCAGGGCAAAAATCGGTCTCGTTTAATAGGTATTGAGAATAGTTTCTAAACTGCATTTACTTTAACTTTTTTCTGAAAGGTCAAAGGTCACTGTCACATGATTTAAAGTTTGGGGAACTATATCTCGAAAAATGAAATTTTTAAAATTCTAAAAAAAATATATGTTAATCCTGACAGTCTCTTCTGCATTTTGTGTCAAAAAATTTGAGTGAGCTCTTATTAGTTCCTGAGATATTGATAACGATGTGAAATTGTTTGAAACAAATTTATTTTTTTTATATTTTTTTATATTTATTTGGGTGATATTAAATACATATGCATATTAATTTCGACAAACGGAGATATTTGTTTACATATTTATATTAAAAACATATGGGATTACATAATTAATTGTAAATGTTTTCAATTGAAAATTCCCGGTCTTCGGAGTACAGTTTTGCTTTAAGTTTTGATTTTCCTTCAGGAACAAAATAGTGGAATTTTTGTGTTCCTGGTATAGTTCTCAAGCCAATAAATCTGTTTTTAAGAAACTCTTCTTCCTCTGTTAAAAATACAAAATTACAATTTAAAAGATGTTCACGGCACCACTCATACAATTGAAGCGGGGTAGTTATTTGGTCCTGTATTGGACGCTGCAAACTGGCTCGGCGAACTTCTCTTTTTACGGTTCCACCAAGACCATCGCTAGGACCTTTTCCATGGCTTGTGGCAAAAAAAATGCCATTCGGCTGGAAACCCAAAATCATCTTCATGATGACATAAATTAGCAAATTTTTTTTTTATTTTTAAATTGTGCAGCTGAGCCATCCGAAAAATAAAAAATTTTTCGTGGTGTTGAACAAAACTTATTTTGTAGAAACATTATCATATGGCGATGGAACAAGTGGACTGCAATAAAGTTGTGGATAAGACTATTAGATATAACTATGTAATTGGTATGCTCTAACACGCCATTGTACTTAAAAATCACATATTTCAATATATTCATGTTCTCCAAGCGATGATTTTTTTGCGTTCAAAAATGCTGCTTGTTCCTTTGCGATAAACGAGTGAGGCAAAAGTGTCAATAATTTTTCGCAAAGTGAATCCAGAAAATCATCAGCCTCCTTTACCATTGTTTCTAATGAGTCTCTATCCACACATATCCATTGTTTGAATGTAATTTCATCAACATGATTTCTTTCTAATAATTCACCAAGTCTTTGCTTGAGATGTTTGACTCCTGGACAGTCCTTACATTTAGCTAAATAGCCTTTGGGGGTCGTTGGATTGCACTTGATTTTCTCAAAGCAATCTTTGTACGTTTCAAGGTGAAAGTCTTCTAAGCCTTCTGTTAATTGTTTTAAGTTCAAGGAGTGCATCATTAATTTTACGTTTTGGTGTTTTGTGCACACGCAGATATTGTGGGTTCCATTGGCATTGACCAGCACAACATTTTTCGGACGAAGCTCACAAAATTTAGAACAACCAATTTTCATGCCTTCATGTTTCTCTTTAAACAATGCATACATTTCACGTATATTTCCAAGCAATCTCTTAGTTTTTTTTAATATTCACACCATTCTCAAACATAGAAACAGAATCTTTATACCCTGGCATGCATCTGCTGATGTCATCATGTACATAAAACATTTTAACAGCTTCCAGAACTTCCGATGATAAAACATTTCTTGGTTTGTTATTGGGACTACTCAGTATACCTTTTTCCTCTACTAATTTTTTTACCTTCCGGGCCATAAAGTCGGAAATTTCAAACTCCTGTACCATTTTCTGCAATGTCCAACTTTTTGGTAACAGGGTTAGCAATTGTACTTTTTCGCTCTTCTTTTGAGTAGATTTAAATTTTTCCTTTAATTGCTGTACTATTTCCGATTCTGGACAAATATGAGAAACTGTAGGATCAGTTCTTAAATCTGGGAAAAGCTTTTTTTTATAGAAGTACTTAACCTTTCAAATTTGTGGATTCTGTAACCTTTTTTGAGTAGTTTTTTCTTTTTTATAGCTGAGTGTTCCAAATATGGTAGGGCTTCGTTTAATTTGTCTAACACAACCGCTTCTGTACCGGATGCTTCTTCATCAGATTGCGAACGCTCTTGGATTATAAATGGTCGTGAAATTTCTTGGATGTTACAAGCACCACTATAGTTTCTCAATTTCGACAGGCGAAGTCTGCACGTACAACATACTTTATGGGACGTTGAAATGTTGGGAGCATCTATGAAATCTAACATCCACTCCTGGACTCTTGTTAGTCTCTTTACACATTTAGAATGTCCAGATTTACAAAAAGGATTACAGCACTTTAATGTAAACGTTGTCATGGTAGACACAATAAACACTTTTTTTAGAGCCGCTGCTTTCGATTTAATAGAAAACTGTGGGCCTGTGGCAAAAATTAAAAATAAAAAATATACTTAATAGTAACAAACCAAAAAAGTTTGTCTTAAGTAGAACAAAAATAAGCAAATTAACTAACATGTGCATAATTAGTAAAGAACAAACGACAATGGTAAGACTGTTGTAAATATAGAGATGGTAAAATTGAGCTTACAATACAAAAAAGCTTTCAGCAAATTGAAATACGACGAATCAAAAACAATTCACATATTCCATTTGCAATAATGCTAAGTATATAAAGCAGAAATCTACATCAACTGACACCACACACAGTGGACCAAACACAAAAGAACGCTGATGATGAAGGTTTAGTGGCCTCCGAAAACGGCTGGCTGTTCCGTTCAACTATGTGTTGTTAGTCAGAATATTTACAACAGACTTTGTTGTTATTTGTTCATTAATAATTATCACATGTAATTTGGCGTAAAAAGCAATACGAACCTTAGCCCGTTCAAATCACAAATATAGAAATAAATGGAGTTCGAATAATAATTAAAATTAACTAGAAAACTTTATTCATTAAACAAACATTCAAAAAATGTTGAATAGTTTTCCTACGTGCACTAGTAATAAAAAAATTTAAAAAAAATAGTATACAAATTTCCCAAATAATTTCAAGTTATTGTCTATATCTCAGGAACTAATAAGAGCTCACTCAAAGTTTTTGACACAAAATGCAGAAGAGACTGTCAGGATTAAGATATATTTTTTTAGAATTTTAAAAATTTCATTTTTTGAGATATAGTTCCCCAAACTTTAAATCATGTGACGGTGACCTTTGACCTTTAAGAAAAAAAGTTAAAGTAAATGCAGTTTAGAAACTATTCTCAATACCTATTAAACGAGACCAATTTCGGCCCTGCATCTTAATAACTTTTGAAGATATGAGCAATAATGGCAGACCACTTATACGTGTTTTTAATGATTTTTTTATTTTTTGACGCGCCATATCTCAGGAAACACAGAAGCTGGAAGTCCAAAATTTTATATTTATCTTAGTTAAGTAACGTGCAAAAAGACAACTAAGTTTCATAAGATTCAAAGGTGGTCGGGAAAATCCGTTCGTCGGTTATAAAAATTTTAACCCATAAGCAACCTGCAAAGAAACTTTAAATAATATGTTACTTAAATTAAATAATTATTTTAATACCTATTTGCAAGTCAAAAAACTGAGCAATGTCACTTCCATGTATTAGGATTTTGTGAACAGTGCTAGGCATATAATAACATCCGTAATTATTTAAATATATCTCTTGTTGCTAGCAAAAGTTCATTAAAAGTTTCTGTATTGATTGGGAAACTACATGATAGTACCCTCAGTATAATTTCAAAGTGGTCAATTAGCTCTTTTTTTACACCGGTAATTTCTGCCGATACCGAACTGTTTTTGAAAAATCGGCGGGCGGTATTTCCATCATTTGTTGTACCAAATCCTGTTTTTACTTCGTCTACAACAAGACCAGTTTTTATTTTAAATTCCTTCTGAATTCTTTTTTTGTTTTCAATAAATGCTTGTTTATTTTCTGCACATACTCTCCAAGTTTTGAACGGAATACGATAAGCTATATGCAACAGGCACTCGAAACATTTTATCCAGCAATGCAAAGTGGATAAACCGTATTTATAATTGTCAGGACATGGAACTTTTGAAATGTTTACATTGTTCATCTCTGTTGGAGATGCTTTGCAAATAAAACATCGGCTGGTGCAATTTGTGTTACATAGTATATTTGCTACTGCACCGTCTAACATTGTACAATGCATTTCGTACCTAACTTCGAATAAAACGTCATTCATTTCAATTATGTCGGCCTCTAAGCTTTTATACACGTATCTATTTGACCAAAAACTTCTTTAATCAAATTTGGATTCTCTTTCTCAAATATAAATTTTATAGGTCTACAATACAAAGGTGGAGGATGGCACTCTATTAAACCACAAATCTTTTTTGGATGTTAAATCTACCATTCTACAATATTAATTATTTATTAAAAATCGCTAATATCATATTCTTAAACAAGTGTTTTATTAGTTTACATCAGGGGTACAAATGCAACAAAAACCATAAATTCATCTGTATAACTTTCAGTTTCAAATTTTTGTTTATAGCGGCTATGACCGGAGCTCCCGTCCATGCCCCACTTGCAAATAAGGGAAACTTTATTTATTTTATCATTAACTTTACACTGTTGAAGTACGCCTTCTGCAGTTCTACGCATCAAGGTCCTTAAGTCAACTTGAGCTGAGTATTCGGTTACGGTTACAGGTGGAACCATTTTTTTCTTCTCATTTTGTAAGGTGTACAAAGATGGCAAACAATCCGGATGTAGCTCATTGATTGTTTTACGTAGCACAATGTATTTTCTTTCCGACAAATCTAAATCTACATAAAGTGCTAAAGCTTCTGTTGTTGATAAACAATCTGCATTGGACACACAGGTTTCAGAACTAGAGTGATACTTTGGTTTAGTTTTTTTTACGGCAAATTCTAGTTCTTCAAGAGAATACTTTGATATCAAGTCTGCTACTCTTCGATGTTTGGTTTTTTTTTTGCACTATATCGAATGCTTTCATCGGTCTACCCCTTTTTCTAGGCATTGCTTTTGGAAAACTGTCCACATCGATTAATTCTACATCAGTTCCTGAAGTTTCAGCTATATTTAAAATGTCTGTCGATTTACTTTCTCGAGACATTTTACTTGTGCTAGGTTGCTAAAAGTTAGCATTAATTGCATTTAATAATTTAAGAATAACGAAAAAAATTAAATAACTTACATTATCTGAATCAAAAAACTTTGTACTTAACCAGGAAGAATACATTTGTTCAAAATATCTTTTGTTGGATTTACATTCCCTTCAAAATTTTGTCATTTTAACATTAAAAAAATGAATACTTTGCAACAATGCATTTTTATCAAAATATAAACTACCTATTTTTCTTTGAATATATTTATATATCACTGTTTCTTTGTCCTCAAAGGTTGCTGTTAACCAACAGTCAATTAAATCTGAATTATATAAAATAACAGACATTGTGGTACACAATTTATAATAATTCAAAAATTAATTTTTTAAACGTTTCTTAATATGTTTATAATTATTATTTTTTATTATTTTCTTAAAACAACAGATATAAAAACTAACGGTATATAATGAACAAAACAAATCAATGAAACTTTGACAAAATAAAATCATCTGATTTCAATGCCCTCATGCGGTTAAGAAGTAAGTATACTTACATTTATTTGAGTTTAAAATCAAATTTAATTTTATTTTTTTAAACAATATGGGTTTAATCCCATGTATCATTGCATTGTATTTTTCATTATTATTTTAAACAGTAGCTCGCCCTGTGGACCCACTCCTGATCCAAGTCATAGTCTGTAGTACTCTCGAGGTAAAAATCTATTTTTCTTCAAAATCTCATTAAAATCGCTTGGTCCGTTTAAGCGTAATGAACGCTAAACAAATGAACAAACTTACATATTATTTTTATAATATACATAGGGATGACCAAAAATCAAAGGAAATTATGATTTTTTAAAATGCAAATTTTTAACAGTTGTGGCAACTTTTTTCCAATTTGTTCTTCATAAATTGAAAGAATATAATATACATATATTTACGAAAACAGAAAAAAACCAAAATACCTTTTTTACCTTTTTTTAATTTTGATTACTTATTGAAAAATATGCGTTTCTCAAAGCTGTACAAAATAACTACGGTACTTCAGATTTCTTAAGTTTTATATGTGTTTAATTACAAATTTAATCAACCTAAAAAAAGCATATAACTATAACCTATTTGCTCCAAAACTTAATTTTTACGATAATTTTTTAAGCCCATAAAACTCTAAAACTAAAATTTGAGAAAACAATATATTTAAAAAAAAAATAAAAAATTTTAAGATGTGTAAAATTTTTTACGTTTTTTTTCATGCCAGTTATTAGAGAACAATATCAGCTTAAAAAATCAGAAGAAAACCAACAACCCATTTTTGTTTAAAATTTTTAAATATCCATCAAAATCTGGCGATTTTCAAAGTTTGTTTGAATGGTTTGCGTTTATATAAATAAGTAAAAAAAAATTTTATGATGAAATTTTTTTTTTTATACTGGGGAATACAACATATTTTCTGTTCGACAACTTCTGGAAACTCTAACAATATTATCAATTACACTCACCTGTTTAATTACAATGGTTTTATTTATTGTATTTTTGTCCATTTTTCTAAATAATTCCCAGTCGCCTGATCCACTAATAACGCAGAACATAAATGTCGTACTATTATATTATATTAAAAAATACAATATTATTGTATTTTGCACGTACTTTTATTTTACCATCCGGTACAAATGTCGTTTGTGTGTAGGAGCGGAAGACGATTTTCGTTGGAAGCAGTGGTGTTGTCAATTTTAATTGTTTAAACTGACTCTTGGGTAAGAATGTGTATCCTGCGCCAGAATCCACTTCAAATTTGACAGGTCTACCCTCGATATTAATTTCAGCATAATACTGTTCTGTATCAGTCTTTTGCATAGAATTGTTTTGATAGACATTAACAACGTTGTATACGCCATAATTTTCATGTTCTACAATTTGCACTTGGTTTGTTGAACTTCGTCTTGATGGTGTTGTTGAGCTACCAGATAATACTTTTTCCTGCAATGTGGAAATACAAACCTTAACAACATGACCTTGTTTGTTTCACCCCGTACATTTGAGTTTGCTCCTGTCTGTTCGGCACTCCTTTGCAAAATGGTTATTCCGTACACATTGCAAACATAACCCTTCTATACCAAGCTTCTTATAATTGACCTTAGTTTTTCCTTTGTTGCTTTTCTCAGCCCGGGACTCACTTTTGTGTTTCATATGGTTGCGAGATGAACCCCTGTGAATTACTGGCGTTGACGATGCTTTCAATGTGATTTCCCTCGCATCAGCTTTTGCTGCCTCCAGAGCTATTGACTTTGATACGATTTCACTAAAATTTTGTTGATTCCGATTGTAGCAGTTGCTCTCGCAAATTATTATTGGCAATACCTCTAATAAATTGTGCGCGTAAAAATATATCGGCCACTGATGTCCCGCATGCACATGGGGACACAAACTCACATTCTCCTATATCGGCTATCGAATTCTGAAACTGATTGATTTTCTTTTTGGTACTTGGACAGAAATTGGTGTTGCGCCACCAACACATTCTTCCCTCCAAAAGAGCTTTGGGGTTCTCTAGTAATAATAACACGACTCCCAATAATTTGAATTCACGTGTATTTGTTCTTGAACTTATGCTAACTTAAATTACAAAATAAATTTGATGAAAAAATAAAGTGTGTAGCAACAACTATAGCACGTATATCCACTCATGTGTTGTCAGAGTTGCATTGTTGATGCAACGTCTTTCGGAATATGCACAGGTGAATTTAATGTAGTATTTGTGGGTTGCCACATGCCTCCACCCCTAATGTGAGGTTACAAGTAACGGGCTAGAAAGCGTACATGTTTTCCGGACCTAGTGGTTTTAGCCTTCTGTTGACAATCCGACGTTGGAGGATAAGGGCGGCCTTGATTATCTGAATCGTTCCACAAATTTGTTGGTTCGGACTCTTCGGCTAGTTCGCTTGTTGCAGGTATCGTTACGTTTCGGTTTTTATGACCGGCACAATTGTTAAGGCTATCGCATACAACGTAGGCTGCTTTTAATCTGTCGATGGAGACGTTAGCAGCACGTTGTTGTAGTTTTATTTTAAAGAACTTGTCGCCTTTCTCGATTAGTTCAAACGGACCTGTACATTGTGGTTCCGATGGTGCCCGCACATGGTCACTTCGGATGAAAACGTAATGGCAGTCCATTAAGTCTGGCTGAAGAAAATGTTTATCTACATCGTGCCGGGATGCCGGAGTCGCCTTTAATGACTGCATTTTGCGTCGTAATTGCTTGATGAATTCCGTTTTATCACGATTTGGTCTCGATTCTTGCAAAAATTCACCGGGAATTCTTAAGTAATTTCCAAAAACCATCTCGGCTGGACTCGCCGAGTAAAATTATGGGTAACACGAAGCACCAGTCTTCTGTCGCGTGACATTTTGTGGCCGTCTTCAACGTGCGATGCCACCTTTCGACCATACCGTTTGCCTGCGGGTGGTATGCGGTCGATTTTAGGTGGTGCACCCCTAGGACCTGCATCAGTTCTTTGAAAATCTGCGATTCAAACTGTCGACCCAAGTCGCTCGTAATGCGAATCGGAACGCCAAAAGATGCAATCCATCCGCTTATTAGGGCGAAAGCGACTGTTTCAGCTGTTATGTCTGGTATTGGAATAGCTAGCGGCCATCTGGAAAAACGGTCAATGCATGTCAGACAATATCAATTGCCTCTGGCTGGCGGCAATGGACCTATTATGTCTATGTGAATGTGATCAAAACGTTGGTCACTCGGACCAAAATCACCTAAGGGTGCCTTGTTATGACGATTCACTTTGTTTTTCTGGCAGCTTAAACAAAATCGGATAAATTTTGCGACATCCTTGTTCATCGATGGCCACACGAAACGCTGAGATAGTAATTTGAGAGTTGCTCTTATGCCGGGGTGTGATAAGCCATGAATCTGGGTTAGTACCTGCTGTCTAAGAGACATGGGGATGAAAGGTCTGACTAGATTGTGGTTTGTGTCGCAGTATATTGAGCGATTAGAATTTAAAATAGAGAGTTTTTAAGTAACAATGAATGTTTATTTTTAGACTTTGTCTTTCGCTTGCTCATCTGCTAAATGTATCGAAATTTACGTTATTTTCGATGCTGTTTATTCTGGAGAGAAAATCTGCTGTGTTGTTGTTTGCGCCTTCTATGTGACGAATGTCTGTAGAGAATTGACTGATATAGTCTAACTGCCGGGTTCTTCTGACTGACGTTTTGTCACGTACCTGCCGAAACGCATACGTGAGCGGCTTATGGTCTGTAAAAATAGTAAACACCCTTCCTTCTAATAATATTGCACGCGATCGTACGTTCTGTATGCCCGTTGCACTGGAGTGAGTTTCCTAGAGTAGAAACCTAATGGTTGGATCTTACCTTGAAATAACTGATGTACCACAGCACCTACTGCGTCGGTCGATGCATATACCGTCAAAATTATCGGTGCGTCGTTTGAAAAATGATTAAGCAGTGTTGCGTTGGCTAGAGCGTTCTTACATGCTTGAAAGGTTTGCAGTTCTTCCTCGTTCCAATTGATGGGTGTGGTATCATTCTTTTTATTACCCACTATTAAATCTTGCAATAATTTTTGGCCGGAAGCAGCGTTCGGTATAAATGATCGATAAAAATTTATCATTCCAAGAAATCTCTTCAGTTCCGCTGATACTTTAGGGACTGGAAAGTCGTTTACGGCTTGGACTTTTTCGGATTTTGGTCGGAGTCCCTCAGGAGATATCGTATGGCCCAGGAAATCAATCTGAGTTTTTCCAAAAGACGATTTTTCAAAGTTAACGGCTAAAGCATTTTGACGAAGCAGATCGAAAATTGTACGTAAATGCTTTTCGTGCTCATGCTCAGACTATGAGGCGATTAATATGTCATCGATGTAAATGAAAACGTAATCGATGTTTCGAAACAAATCGTTCATGCGGCGTTGGAAGGTTTGGGTAGCGTTCCGCAGCCCAAATGTCATTCGCTTGAACTCAAATAAACCGAACGGGGTAATAATAGCCGTTTTTGGAATGTCTGCTGGCTCAATTGGAATTTGGTGGTATGCTCGTTGTAAGTCTATTACAGAAAATATAAGTTTTTTGCTTAAAATCGTCCGAACGTGTTGTAAAAACGGTATAGGGTACCTGTCTGGCACAGTGATGGCATTCAGTGCGCGATAATCGCCGCATGGCCTCCAGCTGCCGTTGGCTTTCTGGACCATGTGCAGCCGGCTGGCCCAACAGCTGCTGGACGGTTGACAAATGCCATTGTCTATCATATACCGAAACTCAGTTTTCGCTGCTAATAACTTGGGGACCGTTAATTTTCGTCCGCGTGCAAAAACTGGATTACCATTTGTTATTATATGGTGAGTTACGTTGCCCGTGATCATCCCCTCTTTGCCGCTAAAAGTCGCGGCAAAGAGGCATATTATCGTATGGTAATATAGAGCAAATACCAGCGTTTGTTGCGTCGCCACTCACTGCAGAAAATGTTTTTCTATCTATCAGAAGTTTTCGTTTTACGTCAACTAATAAGTCAAACTTGTTTAGAAAGTCGGTGCCAATTATCGGGCTGGTTACATCCGCGATTACAAAACTCCAGTCAAATTCACGTTGAAGCCGTAAAGATATTTTAATATGTCGTTTGCCGTATGTCTTAATCTTCGAGCCGTTGGCAGAAAATAAATGTATAGCATGTGGTTCTTTACTTTTTCTATCTGATGGTCTTGGGGGCAGGACAGAAACGTCTGCTCCGGTGTAGATTAAAAAATTTATGTTGGTGTTGTTGTCGAGTATTGCAAGACGGGCGATAATATTATGGGACACGTCTGAGCTGTTGCATAAAGGTGGAAGTACATAACTCGCGTTCAATGCGCTAATGCGATACATGCGGCTGTCAAAAAAGTTGAAATAGTGTGTTTTCATAAGGCCAGTTACATAGAGAAGTTCGCGACGCGCGTACCTCGCAAAAAGTTGAACATTCTTCAACTTTCATGCGTTGTATACAAAATGACAGCTAGTGTTACCAGATTCTTAAGCTAACATACACAAAAATGATGAGAAATTAATTTTTGTATTAAACAATGGATAAAAAATGCATTAAATATTTAAAGAAAAATAAAACGAAAATGCAAGACAAAAAATAGCCGGCAAAGGCTTGAAATTTTACAACAAAAAAAAACTCAAAAGCGCATTGTATAACTTTCCATTTGTATAGCGTTAAACGTTTAACAAGCCAAAAAAGCGTTGCCGCGTAACGCGTGGTATGTACTTCCTGCTACTTCTCTGCCATATGTGGAGTTATCGATGAATCTGCTTGAATATTCTGGCGTCGGCGGTTAGAAGCCGATCGCGGCCGTTTTGTGTTGAGGAGCTTTTCAAAATTCTTTTCAAGTCGGGACATGCGTTGATTAATTCCTGAAATTACTGCTTCTGATGGGTCCCTGTTGACGTTACAAACCTGCCGATAGTCGCTAACCTCCATTACCTTGTCGGCTAGTTTAGACAACTCCACTAATTTAGCTTCCGACTCTTGTAATATGGCCCTTACGTTAGACGGAAGTCGTTGGAGCCACAACGTTTTCAAAAAATCTTCGGTCACCTTGTGCTTGTGAATGGGCTAGTGTTGATTAGTTCAAACACATAAATTTGAACTAGCACTAGGTTCCCAAATAGTTATTCCTTACAAGGACTTGTAACTTGAAGGAAGCCGTTCAGTAATAAAACACTCTTGATATGCTTATTGAAAACGACTTAAAATATGATTTATTTTTACTTTCTTTTACATAAAATTAAGAATTAATAAAAGTGCTTAGCTTATAGATAATAACATATGCAATATTAATATTGTTTGAATAAACACAATAACATGACCTAATTTATAAATGAGTTAAATGCACTCTGTATTTAAACAATTAATTAATAAGCAAATTTCCTTAGCAATGGTTAATGAACCTTATGATGTGTAAGCAATTAATTAAATGTTAATAACTTGTAATTGTGTATGATTGTATGTTTGTTAATAACAGCAAAATATCGTTGCGTATGAATGTATGTATGTATGATTGTAAACTATGTTGTCTTTTTATTTATTTTATTTATGAAAGTAAATGTATGTATGTATGTTCTTTAACATTCTCCGCCGCGTTGAACACAGTTCAAATAAGTTCTGGGCACTGTTACTGGTTGATGGGACATATTCAAACTCTTGAAGTATCTATGGTTGCTGGTCTTGATCGAAATGCGGGTCTCGATGCATTTTGGTAGGTTTGCCTTTGTTTGTTGTGTACTTTCCATATTAGCAGAATAAGTAATGTTATTAAGCATAGGACTAATGCGGTGTAGCTTACTGCATGATGATGTTGACTATTAGAGTTAATAACTTCGGGTAAATGTTCTAGATTTGCGTCATTTAATTGTTTTTGAAGGTTTGTTAGCTGGTCTAATTGCGTATTGTACTGATGGCTTGTAGTATTAAATATCCTTTCTATTTCTTCTGGCCTACTTATTGAGTCAATATGCTTTAATTTAACATATGATGCATGGACACTATTTGTAATGCCAAAATGTCCTTGTATTGTTACAAAATTGTTTTTGATTACGCAGTCGGGATCAACTTCCACATACCATGGATGATTCAATTTCCACAGTAGTAGCAAAAATCCACTTGTTTAGTTGATTTAATTGAATCCAGGCTGCTGGACCTGGGATCTTGTTGAGGTTGCAATTGGCTGTGGATCGATTGTTGAATATATTGATCTCACAAAGATCAACCTCAGAATTCCTTTTGAACTTAGATTGCTTATTTTTGCAAATGTACTCTTTGTTTTTTGTCATGATACAGTTAGAAACATCATCTGTCGTAAACGGAATATATTCATCTCTGTGTGCATCTATGGCAAAGTATGACATGTCTGGTTTAATAGCAATTAAAGTATTGTTTTTGACTGTCGGAACTGGTACTATTTTAAATAACTCAAAGATCTGTTGATTAATTAGAGGTATTTTAATTTCAAAAATCACTTCTCTCCTTGTTACGGCACCCTTAGCATTCATCAGTTTATATAGATCCATCAAATTATCTTTTGTTATTGGAAGCGTTTAAGTTGCTGTAATGTGAATCTTGATTGTAGCCATTTCCTTTTTTAATTGCTGAGGGGATAACAAAAGAGGACTAATTTTTCCATTGTGAACGTCGGCAAGTACATTTATGATTTCAGCCTCAATTTTTTGTAGGTTTATTGCTACTAATGTTAAATGTGTTGAGAGGAGTCCAATGATTTGAAAGTTACTGGTTTGTGAAGCTTCCTTAAAAAATGCACATTTGTTTTCATCAACCATTTTTAGAAGCTCGGTAATCTTCTGCTGCGAGTTTATTTCATCTTGTTTGATAACATTTATGGTTGAATCAATTATTGATGTTTGATTTCTTAACAGTTTTACAATGTGGTCCTGCTCTGTTTTGGCTGTGTTAATAGTCCTTGACATTTCTTCTGCATACTCCGAATCAAGAACACCAAACAGTGACCGGACAATATTGCCGACTATATTAAATGGCGACCTTTTTGTACGTCCGTGGCTGATTAAATCATCTTCTTGATATAATTCATTTTTGATTTGCCTTAAGTTCTTCACCAAAATCTTGCACATTGGGTATTTTTGTATCGCAGGACACAGTTGCTGCAAAGTTTCCAAGCCCACTGATAATGAATTAAGTTCAGCTGAAAACGGGGTAAGGTCATAGTACACCATTAATTTCCATTCTGCTGTATTCAGTTTTGCGGTACCTATTCCCTCAAAATACAACCCTGGATCATCCTGGAACTGCTTTATCACTAAGTTGTTGCATAGAGCAATAGGAAGGAGAAGAAGGGATATGACCATAGTGAGTGCTACGGAATTTATTGTCGGCTTAAACCTCTTTAGTGGAATGACATCTTTTTCCTGGTTATTTGACATCGGTCGTTCCAACACTGTTTCACTTTCCTCTTCTTGACACAGTGGAGCCAATCTGTGAATAGGTCGTTTGAAGATTCCTGTTGCTGTTTTTACTTCGGCCACTCTCACCGCGCCGTCATCTCCAGCATAAACAGTGACAATTCTTCCTAGTGGCCATTTCATTGTAGGTAGATTGTCTTCTTTGATTATGACCATATCCCCTGGTTTGGGATTGTTGGCCTTAGTTTTCCATTTGTAGCGTTGT
This sequence comes from Tachina grossa, assembly GCA_949987645.1. Taxonomy (NCBI): domain Eukaryota; kingdom Metazoa; phylum Arthropoda; class Insecta; order Diptera; family Tachinidae; genus Tachina; species Tachina grossa. Next base: position 125,088,597 of record OX465275.1, read on the forward strand.
TGAAGTTCGTTTTAATATTCGGTAGACCACCTTTTCCAAAATTTGTGTTTTAATTGTGAAACTAACTTCCAGTGAGACACGCCTGAAATCTTCAGCTTTTCTGCTCTGCTATCTACTTGAGCAGTAAGTGCTTCGCCAATCAGAAAATGGCCAGGAGTTAAAGCTTCGAGATTGTCCGGATCATTTGAGAGCGGTGTTAGCGGACGTGAGTTCAATATTGCTCCTACTTCTATGATTATCGTCTCCAACTCTTCCTGGGTTAATGCTTCGGTTGACACACTGGGTACCAAAACGTACATTGCTGACTTCACCGCGGCCTCCCATAAGCCTCCAAAGTGAGGAGCTCTTGGTGAGATAAAATGAAAGTGTATCCCCTTAGAGCTCGAATATTATTGCCTCTTGTGCCTTATCAGCATGTATTGCTTCAGATATTTCCGATAAAGTGTTCTTTGCTCCTACAAAATTTGTTGCGTTGTCACAGTAAATGTTTTGACAATGACCACGACGAGCTATAAATCTTTTAAGGGCACCAATGAATGACTCTGTTGATAGATCAGACACCAGCTCTAAGTGAACTGCCTTTGTGGCAAAGCAGCAAAATACCGCTATGTAAGCTTTCGTTGGCCGTTTGCCCCTCACTTTGTAGTGTATCCAGAATGACCACAATAGTCCACACCTGAATTAATAAATGGTCGACTAGGTGTGATTCTAGGTTGGGGTAGATTGCCCATTATTTGTTGATAAAGCAGTGGCCGTGCTCTAGTACATCTTACACATTTTTGAATGACGGCTCGAGCTGTTATTTTCCCTTTTATTGGCCAAAATTGTTGTCCTATTGTATTCAGCATTGCAGTCGGTCCACAATGCTTATTGTCTTCATGTATCATAATAAACAAGAGTTTTGCCAAGGGATCGTTGTATGGTAGTATTATTGGATGTTTCATATCTGGATGTAAGTTGGAGTGTTTTAGCCGCCCTCCTACTCGAAGTATGCCTTCCTTATCCAAAAATGGTGTTTAACTGTTAAGTGAGCTATTTTTGTTAATTATCTCGGCCTTTTGTAGTTGTGTTATCTCTGTTGCGAATTCTGAAGACTGTATTGCCTTAACAATTATGTGAAGGGAATCGTCTAACTCTTTTGGCGTAATTGATGAGTGTGTTGGTCGACTTGCAATAGACATTCTACTGTTTTTTATGAATCTGAGGACATATGCTAGAATTCTTTGCAATGTTCGAAATGAATTTTTATGGTTGATTCTATAAATGAAGTCAGTGCTTGATGTCGTTGTGGCTGCTATAATTGTCTTTTTCATTTCGATGTCGTCTGTATTGGGTAATTGATGTGGGAATTTTGATGGCCATATTACCTCCTTGCCATGAAGAAACGTTGGTCCTTGAAACCACAATCCATTGTTAGTTAGATTGGCTGGTTGCACTCCTGCGATAAAATGTCAGCAGGATTATCTTTTGATTTTACATGACGCCACTGGTCTGCTATTGTTAATGACTGAATGGTTGAAATTCTATTAGCCACAAACGTTTTATAAGAAGATGATTGTGAGTTAATCCATGATAAAACAATTTCGGAATCAGTCCACAGGAACATAGATTGATTTTGTAGGGACAGATCCGTTTTTACTCGATGAGCGAGTTGGGCTGCTATGACCGTAGTCATTTGAAGATTGTGAGGTAATGGTTCATCCCAATCTAACGAATGCTGCCACAGTTGTTTGATAAAGATTTTTGCCTTGACAACAACAGGAGCAAGGAGACCCAGAGGATCAAATAATTTTGCAAGCTCTGATGTAATTGTCCGTTTTGAGATTACTTGGAGCTCATTGAGTTTTACTTTGATGCAAAACTGATCATCTTGGGGCACCCAATGTAAACCCAAAGTTTTTATTGTTTTATTACTATTGCCATCAAGATCTAAATCAACTACTCTGTCACTGTGGGGTATATATTTCAGCAGCCTTTCATTATTTGAGCACCATTTTTTCAGGATGAAGCCATGTTCTTGCAGTATCATTTGTAGTTGCCATTGAGTCTCAATCACCAAATTTAGACTATCTGAGCCACCGAGACCATCATCCACATAAAAGTTGTCTCTTAGCATCTGAGAGCCGAGTGGGTATCGTGCTGTATTTTCTTCTGCAATACGTTGTAAGCACCTTGTGGCCAAGTATGGAGCTGCTCTAGTGCCGTAGGTAACGGTGTTCAACCTGTAATAATTAATTGGTGATGAAGGGTCCTCTCTCCAAATGATCAACTGATACTGATGGTCGGCTGGGTTGATTAGTATTTGACGATACATTTTCTCGATGTCAGTTGTAAATACGAATTTAGGCATGCGAAATCTAAGTAGAATCGAAAATAAATCACTTTGTACAGTAGGGCCAGTATACATTAAGTCATTTAACGAGTATCCTGTTGACGTTTTAGCGGAAGCGTCGAACACTACTCTAAGTTTTGTTGATGTACTCTCGGGCTTTAGCACGCAATGATGTGGAATAAAATATCTTGGATTAGGTATATTGTGTATATTAACCTTTTCCATGTGACCCAATTGCTCATATTCTCTGATAAACTTAATGTACTCACGTCTCATATTTTCGTTCTTATGGAGCCGATTTTCCAAACTAATGAATCTATTGTAAGCCAATTGGTGTGAGTGGCCTAGTGCAGTTGGATTCTCTTTAAATGGTAAGCTGACGATGAAGCGCCCATCAGAATTATTCCTTATATGTTGGTTGAAATGATTTTCACACAGATTTTCTGCAGGAGACAATATTTTGGCGTTCGTTTCTACTTCATCGAGTTTCCATAGTTGTTCTATTGATTCTTCTAATGACCTTTCATTACCAAATACTGCGCACGTCAATGGCGAGGATGAGCAAGATGGAGTGTGCTCTTTGATTGATCCACCTACAACCCACCCAAGTGACGTATTTTGAAGTATTGGAAGACTGTCGCTTAACTTTATCGTGCCAGGTTGTATCAGGCTGAAGTAGAACTCGGCGCCAAGAAGAATATCAATTTTCTCTGGCATGTTAAACTTGGGGTCCGCCAAATGAATGCCCTTTGGAATTTTCCAATATGAAACATCGATAATATGACTCGGTTGCGCTGGGATGATGCTGGGTAACACGAAGGCTTCCAAGTTTGTTGACACGTTATGATCTCTGGATAACATTTGTATATTAATGCGTTTATGTGCTTTTTTCTGGATTCTTCCAACTCCATCAATGCATAATGGGGCTTCTGTAGTTGAAAGGGATAATTTTTTGATAAGTCGTTCACTCACAATGTTGGCTTGTGATCCTGAGTCTAGTATGGCTCTAAATTCACTTGAATTGCCATTTGCGGCCTTGATGATGACTCTTGCCATAGCTAAGATGACGTAGCTCTGGTTCCTAGCTTCAGATGCAGTCGAGGCTGAAGAGACTGCAACTGCGTTGCTTGTAGTCTCTTGTTGTTTTTGGTTAGTCAACTGAAGGGGTGAACTTGAGATACCTATATGCTGTGATTTTGGTGGCAAGTGTAATAACGTGTTGTGTTTATTATTACATTTCTTGCAATTACCAAGAGGACATGCCTTTGCTGAATGATTGGCCTTGAAACAGTTCACACATAATCCGTGTTGTTGTACCCATTTAAGTCGGTCATGTTCTTTCATTGCAATGAATTGCTTACAATGGTGAATGCGATGGTTACTGTTGTTGCACAGCTTACATTTGATGCTACCTTCTCCTGATGCTACAGCAGTTATAGCCTTGCTTGTAGTTTGATTATTGGTTGATTTTTCTTTGTGCCCAATCGATTCCATTGATTCGAATTGCCTCTCTAGCAACGACAATAATTCACTAATTGTAGGCACTTCTTTTGGCTTTTGTAGTGATTGCATGAATCGAATGTAAATGGTTTGTTCGAGTTTTTTCAGCAATAATTGAATGAGTATGGCATCCCATGACGATGTGTCGATGTTTAAATTGTTCAATGCCAGCAAGCATTCTTTTGTGGTATCATGAAGAGCCTTTATTGATGCAGGAGATAATGTTCCCTTGGGCTGATTCAGAATTTTTTCAATCAATGTAGCTGTAGCGTTGTTGTTGTACCGTTCATAAAGTAGCGACCACGCTGTGGTGTAGTTTTCTTCTGATAAAGCTAAGTGACTTATCAGTTTGCCAGCTTCCCCTGACAAATTGGTTTTGAGATACCACATTTTCTGTACGCTTGGAAGCGGTTGCTTGTGTACCATTTCTTGAAATAGTTCATAAAATTGCATCCACTTCAAATAGTCTCCATTGAAGTGGGGAATAACAATTTTTGGAAGCAGTAGTGAACTGTGTGCTGATAGCTCTGCTCGTAATTGTGTTGAACATGCTACGCTACGTCCGCTAACACCGCTCTCGTTTTGTTTATTTGTATTTACTGCAAGTTGTATTAATGTATATTGCACTAAGTCTTCCAAATCATTATATTCATTTTGATTTAATCCTAATGTTGAAGGATCTACGGTCTGTTGCCATACCTCATCATACAAGGTTTGGACTTGATTCCATAGATTTTTTATTGTGTCTGCCTTGATTGTATAAAACTCTGGCGGTTGATCTTCCTCTAATGGTGTCAACGTTTGTAATAGCCGTGTTAAGGCAATCATACGGGCAGTCACTCGTCTGGCTAGTCCTTGAACTAATGTATTCTGGTTACTCAGTGAAGTTTCTGAAGTTCTTACTGATGGCAATGGCTTTGTGCCCTCAGTTAGTTTCTTGATTTGAAGGTCAATATTTTCCATAGCAGTGCTATACCTATCTCCAAGGGACCCGTGCAAATTTCTCACAATATACGAATCATTGTCAGGAAGTGTTTGATCTCTACGAATGGTATTCTCTGTTTTTCCAAAGTTCTTCCAAAGTGTCGCTCACTCATCGGACTTGCTTTTGTAAAATTCTAGATTCCTTCGATCCTGTGGGGCCTTCTTGATGTTAGCAATAATCTTGTCTATTTCAGTTGCCCTTTCCTCCTGCTGGATCCTCATGTTTGTGAATGGGCTAGTGTTGATTAGTTCAAACACATAAATTTGAACTAGCACTAGGTTCCCAAATAGTTATTCCTTACAAGCACTTGTAACTTGAAGGAAGCCGTTCAGTAATAAAACACTCTTGATATGCTTATTGAAAACGACTTAAAATATGATTTATTTTTACTTTCTTTTGCATAAAATTAAGAATTAATAAAAGTGCTTAGCTTATAGATAATAACATATGCAATATTAATATTGTTTGAGTAAACACAATAAAATGACCTAATTTATAAATGAGTTAAATGCACTCTGTATTTAAACAATTAATTAATAAGCAAATTTCCTTAGCAATGGTTAATGAACCTTATGATGTGTAAGCAATTAATTAAATGTTAATAACTTATAATTGTGTATGATTGTATGTTTGTTAATAACAGCAAAATATCGTTGTGTATGAATGTATGTATGTATGATTGTAAACTATGTTGTCTTTTTATTTATTTTATTTATGAAAGTAAATGTATGTATGTATGTTCTTTAACACCTTGTCTTTTGCCAAATCTCGCTGACTTGGCCGCCGGTCACCTAACTCCATATCCGATAGAAGCTTCTGAGTTTTTTTGTTGTTCGTATTTTCCAGTCTCGTGTGGATGTAACACCGCATCATAAATTTGCGCCAACACATTCGACTCTACTGCTGCAACGACGGTATTAAATTTGGAGAGGTCTCGTACGATATTTCCAATATCAAACTGTGCCTCTACCTGCGCAAACCAAATGTCTGGGCGTTCGGGCCAGAATGGAGGAACCTTCACCGAAACACGTTGTATCGAGGTTTCATGTGTAGAAGGCTGCTCTGTATTGGATTGGTCGTCTGGCATTGCGGTAAGTTGCAAATCACATCGGGGTCACCACTTTGGGGTTCTCTAGTAATAATAGCACGACTCCCAATAATTTGAATTCACGTGTATTTGTTCTTGAGCTTATGCTAACTTAAATTACAAAATAAATTTGATGAAAAAATAAAGTGTGTGAACGCACATTGCGCAGGTAAAAAGTCGAAAGGAATTTAGCAACAACTATAGCACGTATATCGGCTCATGCGTCGTCAGAGTTGCATTTTTGATGCAAGGTCTTTCCGAATATGCACAGTTGAATTTAATGTAGTATTTGTGGGTTGCCACAGAGCCAAAAACTCATCGTAGGCTATTGTACTAATCGGTTTTGGTGCTACCAATGCAGCCGCCATATTAAAATTCTTTGCGCCGATAGAGTTCAACATAAGTTTTGCACAATACTCTTTGTTGCTGGAAATGCCTTTCATTTCCAAGTAATTTTTAAACCTCTGTATGTAATTTTTGTACGTTTCTTTGGTTATGTCGAATATTTCGAAATTAGGCAACAATGCAGTGTTCACTGTATTAGTTTGCACTGTATTTGTTGCTGTATTTTGTACGGCATTTTCATCATAGCGCTCCATCATTTGCTGCATTTGTGCTACGAAACTTTGTTGTTGCTGTAAAAATTTATTAAATTGCGTAGCATCCATGACGAAATTATGAATGTACTTGCACTTATAATTTAGTTTGTCCTCGTCGCCAATTTGTCGTGGTTTTCTTTTAATAAGAACAATTTATTTAAGCATTTGATTCAAAAAGTGGTTTATTAAAATATATAAAAAATGATGTCTTTACAGAGCAGGATAAAAAACGTGAGAGAGCGATTAACATCGTCGTAAGTACCGAATACATGAGTTTTTTGACAAACGATGCCAGATCAATTATTATGACACTAACCTATGCATTCTAAATTAAATTTTGCAAAATGATTAATTCCATTAGTTTGTTGATGATAATTTTTAAAAATAACACCTTTTTGGTATTGATTGGTTGAAATTTATTTTGTCTAATTGGACTTATATACATATATGATTCTCTCTCGCTGTAGTTTACACACGTCTCTTATCTGGCTGCGCAAATATTCACGTGACAACTCTTTGTCTGCTGCTCGTCACTTACGAGACTCACTCTGCCGTCACTCACAGTTGATACACCAATACCTCTTCGTCTGCTGCTTGTCACGCATTGCACTCACTCTGCCGACACTCACAGTTGATACACCAATAAAGACTCACTGGCTTTACTTACACCCTTACTCACGTCTATTCGCTGCGCTGTTCCCTTTACTCCAGTCAACACGATCGACTCCACAATAATCTCGATTCCACGACAGACTTTGCTGTCACTGTAGACTGTCCTATAGTTTCTCCTTTTCCCAACTCACGTGTAAAGCACAGACTGCTCTTAACTATCAACTCACCACTGTATCGCAGACTATTATTAATTCACAACTTAATTATCAACTGACTTGTTCACTCGCAACTTGTTTGCAACACAACAATAACTGACTCGCAACTAACTTACTCATTGGATGCGTCACCTCTTTTTATATTTCACACAAATACCACTCGAAGTTTCAAGCAATGTCCAGATGTTCATTATCATCTTATATGCTGCCTAATTAAGTTCATGTGGTAACTATGTACATACATGTGTATATGCATACGTGTGTACATCATTAACTAATCAATACACGGTGGTTGTTTAGCTTTTGCTGTTCGTTTGAATTAGCATGTATGTATGTGTGTAAGTATGTGAATCTTCTTAATAAGCAGACGCTTTTTGTTGTTGCTTTTGCTTGTTTACGTTCAATGCTGCGCATGCTTATTTAGTTGTTGGCTACTATGCTAGACGATTCTTTGGTTTGATCCTGTAGGAATATTTTCGCGTAACACTTACATTAACCCTGTTGGAATATTTTTGTGTAATGTTGCTTAACCTTGTCGACGGCCATTTTTGTAACAATAGAAATAAGATTTTATCAAACGTTATGCATTCCTTGAGGCAAAGAATTAATACTTTTCGACGCATTTGCACGTCGTTGTGGTTGCTGATGTCCATATGGATCCATCATTTCAGCTTTTAGTAGACTATACATGTTTATCTGGATGTTTAGTATTTATATAGGCCAATTCAATGGCTCCCAAATTCTCAATCATGACATTGGTGGCTGTTAAACGACAATGCAATATCGTTGTCACCACATCAACAATTTTTCTGTGCAATTTGGAAAATCTTAAACAGATATATGTACACATATTATATATTAAGTTTATAAAAGTAAATATTTAAGGATACCTTAACATTTCCTGTTGCGATAAAATGCGCTGCATTTCCTCATGTATCAACTCAAAACAACGCAAATTCGTAAATTTGGGGGTGTAAGACAACTTTTTCCGGGCTCAGCAATCACTAGTTGACTTCTTACATACATACATATGTACTATGTAGTATGTATAAATAAGACGCACGTTTATTTTTTGTACGCTTTTAACTATTTCATTGTCCATTTTTGAGAACAATTTCATGCATTTAAGCATATTATTATGCTTACGGCCATGGTGTGCCAGTAAAACAACACAGATTAGGGTAAAACACATTTTACACCACTGATTTAGCGTTTAACAAACCATCGGAGAGACTGCATTAACATGCCGACCACACGATCAATAATCTTGGCAATTATTGCCATGGCAACTGTCAAATTCGATTGCCGACACAAGATATTAGCGTGTGGACCATAGAATATGTGTTCAAATATATATTCAGCAACAAATGTTAAAATACATTGCTGAGCAACAATCTCTTAACACATGTGGTCAAATACAAATTATATTGTTTTTTTCAACACAAAAGTAGAAAAGAAAAGTTTTAAGTACATAAAACCAACAAAAGTTCAATTTAAAATTAGAAAAGGATAAAATTATTGATAGTTTAAGTATTTATGTGAATAAAAAGCAAATATATTTGAATATACGTATTCACCACCTCCAGATACATTGTTGAACACAAGCAATTTGACGTCATCATTCTGCCGGCGTTATTGCTTGTATTAAGACACATCAAATTGCTCGTGTGGTCGTAGTGTAAGGCAGCAAGTAAGGTTTCTTTACGTTGACCTAAATAATCAGGATCATCTCCATTGAGAGGGTCTTGTAGTACACCCTCTGCATCTTTGCCCCTTCTTCAACAAACTTCTCCTGTTTGACTTTCAATTTCTCAAATGTAAATGGGCACCGTTCAGGCAAAGAGCTTATCACAGAATATGAATATTAAGTAGTCTATGGAGCTTATTTGTCGACCGGCGGCGGCTGAACAAAATAATATATGGCGGCGGCTGAACGTCGGCTCAAGCCGAAAAACGTCGGCTAAGCAAAAAAACTACGGCGGCGGCTTCATCGGCTAAAAAGGCCCGTTTTATTATATATATCTTTTGGGCATATAAAATGAATAACTTTTCTTTCTGTTATTTTGTTTAGGTTCAAATGCCTAATTAATTACACATTTTAATATAAAACTTCTGGCTCAGCCGGTGTTGTCTACGGCAAATTTTAGCCGATGCAAGCCGTATGCATGGGCAGCGGCTCATGGTGCTCAATATTTATCGGCGACGGCTGGAAGTTTATTATGAGTTTGCCTTGTTATATAACCATAAAATAAGAGAACTGCTGATCACTACTACAAAACATATACTGTGTCACTATCCTGCTGATCGTCGTCTTCTGGATTGGTTTTGTAGCGTAGATCCTCTGGAATATATGTTCATGTACTATTAAAAATAATATCACTATGATCAAATTGCAAAAACTGTTCCGTACAATAATAAAATCAAAAGAAAGTTTTATTACCCGTTCACATTTTACATATTATCCCGACAAAAATGTGTCGCAAGCAGGATCGCAGGGTGTTCAAAAGATGAACATGTTTCAGGCCATCAACAATGCTATGGATATTGCTCTGGAAAACGATCAGAGCGCTTTATTGTTTGGTGAAGATATAGGTTTTGGTGGCGTGTTTCGGTGTTCCATAAATCTCCGAGATAAATATGGGAAAGACCGTGTATTCAATACGCCACTTTGCGAACAAGGTATTGCCGGATTTGCAATTGGAGTTGCTAATACCGGGGCAACTGCAATAGCAGAAATTCAGTTTGCTGATTACATTTTTCCCGCTTTTGATCAGATTGTTAACGAGGCCGCAAAGTGCCGGTATCGTAGCGGTGGCCTCTTTGATTGTGGATCTTTAACATTCCGTGTACCTAGCGGTGCTGTTGGTCATGGAGCATTGTATCACAGTCAGAGCCCTGAAGCATATTTTGCCCATACTCCGGGATTGAAAGTGGTAGTTGCTCGTGGTCCTATAAAGGCTAAAGGTCTTCTGCTTGCGTGCGTAAAAGACCAGAACCCCTGTATAATGTTTGAGCCTAAAACATTGTATCGTGGTGCTGTCGAAGATGTACCTCTTGATAACTATGTATCCGAAATAGGAAAAGCCGACGTTCTTCGAAATGGTAAAGATGTAACACTTATTGGTTGGGGAACACAAGTTCACGTTCTGCTAGAGGTAATACTTTCATATATTTTCATTGTCTATATACATGCATATACATATTTTAATCAATTAAATATTCAAGGTTGCTGAAATGGCAAAAAAAGACTTGAATGTGGACTGCGAAGTAATTGATTTAGTTTCAATATTACCATGGGACAGAGATGCTGTTGCAAAGGTACAAAAAATGTCAACTGTGTTTTTCGATCATTAATTGTTTTATTCAAAAAAATTTGGTTTGTCCTAGTTTACACCGTGCAAGTCTTACTGCTAACCTGATTAGATTGCTAGGAGAGAGACGAGGGGAAAAGAAACGTTTCTGTTCCCCTCGTTTCTCTCCATCAAACTAATCAGCTTAACAATAAGATTAGCATAGTGTAAACTAGGACTTTACAGAAAATCAGTTTAGTTTCCAATTTGCATACAATTTAATGAAGATTCCATTCGTTTTGTTTTTACTTTTATCAGAACTTTCCTTCGGTGCTATTCTCGAATTCATGATAGCTTTCATTCAATTGTTTCTAATCACATATTTCTTGTCACAGGTATTTGAAACAGCTATTATTTCTAGCCATAGATATCTATTAGTGCACAGATACATACGGTAGACCGCAAAACTGAGGACACACCACCATATAATTAAAGTTTCTTAGATTTTTCAATTTATTTCAAAAACTAAGCAACAAAACACGACTAAACACACGAGAGCAAAGCATAATTAATAAATTAACTCGAAAAATTATGACCTTAATTTTATAAATGTAGAAAAATAAAAAAAATATTAGAGAAACATCGTAAGCTCGAGCCGCAAAAGTAAGGACACACCTTATATATTATGGGAATTTACTTTAACAAATTACAAAATGTATGCAAAATATTACTTTTTAAATAATTGGCTGGTAGTATTTGATTGTGTAAAGCAGTCATTTAGTCACTTATTCAATATTTTTTATCGTTTGCGCCCTAATTTTAATTCCATATATCCAAGAAAATCGGTTTTACTCACGATTTGCTTCAGATTACGCGCTTTCCAGTTTTTTGTTTGTTTAACAAGCTCAAGTCGTCGATTTGAATGAAACGTGGACTTTGAGGAGTTCTTATTTGCTATGCAGTATCTTGAAAAAGACAAAATTTTCGCAATATGGACTGTGGACTTAGAGGCATTGTTCTGTGGAAAGTAGTAATGTCTAAGTAGACAGTCTTTTGATAAAAATTCCTACAGATTGTTCTCTGATTTATGTAAATAAACACATTGGTCTTAAGTATTTTCAATAAACACAAGGTTTCCAGCACTTTATGATGGTATACAGCTCTATACCACAATACTCTATTTTCAATGCTTGGTAGGTTTTTAATACAGTACTGTGCAAAACAAAAGCAACAAATTCTGCATAAATATATGCAGACGATTATTTCCGAATATACATCATATGTGACAAAAACTGTAACCATAATTTATTTGTATATATGTGGCCTATGTAGCGCATTAAATAAAATCTTGGTTAAAAATACTGGGTTTTCAAAAGTTATATAAAATATGGAGTTGTGCATAACAAAAGCAACAAATGAATACTTTTCATATAATCTTTAGTTTTTTCATAACACGTGTATTTTAACGCTGAATTAATTCACAAATATTAATTATTATGCACTACGACATACATTTCCGCTGAGTTCATGGAATTTCGAAGTGTTTGTTGCAATTTTGGAACCATTTTCCGAAAACACTCCTGCTTTATTTTGCAAAGAGGTTTTCAATGGCGTTGAAGAAAACTGCGTGTCGGTCAAGCAAGGATTGGAGTTAAATTCATTTTCTTGCTATTTTTTGCCCAACCTACAAGTATGTTATGGACTACTACCGGATTGAAACATCCGTAGAAGTGTCATATTCCACTCAAAATGTCTAATGAAATTTACTTCAAGTATTTTTTTTTTACAAAATTTGTGGAATGGTCTAACTTTATACGTCGGAAAACAAAACACCACCATCACCTAACCGCTATCTTAAAACCCATTTTGATATTTTGTAGCGAAAACTGTTTGCTAGGCAACCGAACTTAAGATATGATATACCAATTTGTTACACATAGAATTTGAATTCTTCAATAAATAAATCGGTTTCACATTTTATTATGATCCAACTAGGATGTGTTGTACTGAACTCTATTTTAAGCATATAAAAGCAATAAAATTGTATGAAGTACAAATAATATTTACCTGTCTTTCTTTTTGGAAGTATCTCTTGGTCAACTATGGTATTTTCTTAGTCTGCAACTTTTTCAATTGCTTTCTCTGACACGGTTTCGAGTTGTACCATAATGCTCACTTAAATTTGCAGATATTATAACCTCATTAGAAACAGAAATCGAGCTTTTTGGATTATGTGAAATACAATTTTCTATCATAAGCTGCTGAAGTTTTTCGCGGTCGTACACAAAACTGCTTAATACGTAATTATCCTGCCGACCTCCCCATCGGAAAACTAGGGATATATTTTTATTACACTTTTAAGTGATTAACGGCCAATTTCTATATGTTTTTAGACCCTTAACTTTTTAAAGATTCCAATGTACAGCAATATCTACTCTTTCCCACTCTTGCTAAATCAAGCAGCACCAACAACATTTAGAAAGGAATTTTAAAATCTAATATAAGGAATAATAAGTACTATTAAGCCTGTTGGACTTCGGAATTATAGCGCTATATCAGAGAGTTTATTGATAATTGTGACATTCACTATTTTGTTGCTATTGTTCTGCACAGTCACGATACATAAGTTATTTTATTTTTCAGGAAATATCAATATTGAAAAATTTAAATGCGAATTCGTTTTATAGTATCATTGCTTACAAAAGTATGTAAAAAGGGCTGCTTGAAATTATCAAATATCCAAAATATTACAAATTTAAGTCATAGGCATTTTGTTGCTTTTGTTCTGCACAATACTGTATATATTTTGTATTAGCAGCACCTCCTCTTCTACGACCAAGTTTTAAACCGCCATACATTTATTTGGTCATCAGCGACGATTATATAATGTTCTATCCAAAAAAGTAGGCATTTGGCCGCTTAAAATTTTGAAAAGGCGACATTGGGTCCATAAATATTATGAAAACTAACAAACATAGAGAATGAGGTATTGTGGAACTTAGCTTTGCGTTATTATAAACTTCTGGAAAGCTTGTATTGAAAATACTGTTAACTAATGTGTCTATGTACATAAATTCAAGAACAATCTGTATGAGTTCACGTCAAAAGACTGTTTCGTTAGCCATTACTACTTTCCACAGGACAATACCTCTAAGTCCACATCCCTTATTGCGAAAATTTTGTCTTTTTCAAGATACTGCATAGCAAATAAGAACTCCTCAAATTCCACGTTTCATTCAAATCGACGACTTGAGCTGAGCTTGTTAATCGTGAGTAAAACCGATTTTCTTGGATATATGGAATTAAAATTAGGGCGCAAACGATTAATAATATTGAATGAGTGCTTTACACAATCAAATACTTATTACGAAAATTAAAAAAAAATACAATTTAAAAAGCTGTTATGTTTATTGAAAAAAATATAAAATTAAAGTTTTTGGATATGTAAAGAGATTCACCCTTATTCCAGTTGTTGACATCGACGTCACTTTAACACAATGCCACAAAATTTGGTCTTGTGTACCCCTTGTCGAAAACAACTGACTCCTGTTGATATGTTTATGCTATCTTTTAGACCCTAGAGAACGGAAATAGACTCGTTAGCACAAACTTTTTCTCGAGAGCAAGTAAACAAGCCCCAATTTTTTGGTACTGTGTTAAAGTGACGTCGATGTCGACAACCGGAATAAGGGTGTATATGTTTGATAACATGCTTAACACTTTATAAGCCGATGTTAGATGTTTTTAATTTTTATGGTTTGTAATTGGAATTCGAAAAAATCAAGTTTAGGGGCACCTCCCAGAAATTTAAAAACAGTATTCTATCCTATAGAAAATTCAAAAATAATAAGAAAAAGTTAAATAAAAAAAAATTGGCGTCGAGGCTAAGAAATATTGTGATTATGCGGTGTTTTCAAACGAATATGATCAATATTGCTATTCCAAAAATTGAAAAAAAGTACCGTATCTTATAGAAAAATTAAAAATTAGAAGAAAAAATTAAACAAAAAAAGGAGGCGAGGCTTAGTTTCCGAGCCTCTGAAATTGTAATTAAAATTATAATTAATATATGTATAATTATGGTATTTCCTTAAACGGCGCAGTCTAGTAAAGATTTTCTGCCTTGCAAAGTTTTCTTGCCTAATAACGTTTTTCTTCATTGGCAGACTTCGGGCGGGCTTAAAGATTTCATCCACCATGATGTTTCCCGAGGCGGCGCAGCCTAGTAAAGACAATGGGTGAATCCAGCTTAAGGCATACACTTTCCAAAAAAAAAAATTAAAAAACAATTTTCCACCTTTCCCTGAATTAATAGCAACTTTGGGGTTGATTAAGAGTCTGAACAACAATGTAACGAGAATTATTGCGGTGCGGTTTTTCATACGATTTTGAAGTAAAAACCCGCAGTGCGGAACGGCATAAATTTAAAATCTATTTTATTTTCATTGCGGACTTTCTTATTCTCTCAATTTTTGACTCTTTTTCTCGTTTTGATGTTGCCATAGTTTTTGAATAATTGGCGGTGTTCACAACAAAAAACATGATTTTGAAGTTCAAAAATGTTTGTCACTAAATATAAAAGCTTAAAAAATTTATCAAATATATCTGCGAATGTATAAAATTTTAATAATTTTTTGTTTTTAACCCCCGACTAAAAAAAGGAGTGTTATAATAAGTTTGTGGTGTGTATCTGTGTGTCTGTCTGTGTCCACGTACAGACCAAACGGCTGGGCCGATTTTCATTTAGTTTTTTCTGTTTGAAAGATGACTTGATCGAGAGGGTTCTTAGCTATGTTTGAAGAAGATCGGTCCAGCCGTTTAGAAGATATAACATCTTTTTTGAAAAAAGTCGGGGGTTTTTTAAAATTTTTAATTTTTGTTATTAGTTACTGCCATTACAAAATATTTAACAGAAAGAGTAAATTTTTTATAAAAATATATAAACAAAAAAATTAATAAAAAACAATGACAAGTATTGCCGTCGCCGTCTTCCTTTGTATTATGTTTATTTTTCTCTCCCGCAACGAGAAATCGCACCGCACCGCAAACATTGTGTTTAGACTCTAAACCCACCGTGCGACGATAAGTAAATAGTCTTAATTTTAGCAACTGTGCAACTGTACATAACACGCGTTAGTGCGCGTGCGAGCTGAGTGCATCTGTCAAAAAAGTTGAAATATTGCTTTTTCATACAACAAGTTACATACGAAACTCTTTAGGTGGAAGTACATAACACGCGTTCAATGCGCTAATGCGATACACGCGTCTCTCAAAAAAGTTGAAATAGTGTGTTTTCATAAGGCAAGTTACATAGAGAAGTTCGCGACGCGCGTACCTCGCCAAAAGTTGAACATTCTTCAACTTTCACGCGTTGTATACAAAATGACAGCTAGTGTTGCCAGATTCATAAACTAACATACACAAACATGATTAGAAACTAATTTTTTTATTAAACAATGGATACAAAAATGAATTAAATGTTTAAAGAAAAGTGCAACGTAAATGCAAAAAAAAAAAAAAATAGCCGGCAAAGGATTTAAATTTTACAACTAAAAGAGCTTCAAAAGCGTGGTGTGTAACCTTCCATTTGTGTAGCGTTGAACGTTTAACAAGCCAGAAAAGCGTTGCCGCGTAACGCGTGGTATGTACTTCCACCTTTTGACGCGTTTGCCGCAGAAAGTTGTTTAAAGGTAGAAGTACATAACACGCGCCAGTTCGTCTACAAGTATCATGTGTTTGAAAACTTTACCGCATGAAAAATGGCTTTTCTACTTATTTTTACATTGAAAAAATGGACTTGGAACATTTTTAAATCCTTTTTTATCCGATACTGTATGTTTTTCAAACTCTTCAATGAGTTTTTACTCCATGATTCTAGTTTTTTTAATTTTTTCTTATTTATTGTCGGCTGATTAGTTGTCAAAACAATACAACGCGTTAAAAAGTTGAAAGTTAACCAACTTTCTGCGGCAAACGCGTCAAAGAGTTTCGTATGTATCGTGTTGTATGCAAAAACACTATTTCAACTTTTTTGACAGATGCCTGCAGGTCGCACACGCACTAACGCGTGTTATATACTTTCAGCTTAAAGGCAGAATTAGTTTGTACGTGTGCTGTTCTGTTCTGAATCAGCTGTTTTGTTTCTGTTGAGTTGAAAATCTGTATGTGTGGTTAGTTTTTCCTTTTTCGTTCTGTTCTGTTGCGGACAAATCTGTAGAAAATAGAATTCAACGTTAAGTGACAGCCAAAAGTGTGTATGTATTAGTGTGTTGTGATATTTTGTGTACAAGCGTAATCAATTCTATAGGTTGCCAGCTGATTTTTTTCACAGACAAAGCAATTGCAAAATATTTTATACAGAAAGGAACGGCACAGAACAACAACAGAAAGTAAATACTAACGAAGCCTTAACTTTCAACTTTTTAACGCGTGGTATTGTTTTGACAACTTATCAGCCGACATTAAATAAGAAAAATTAAAAAAAATTAGAATCATGGAGTAAAAACTTATTGAAGAGTTTGAAAAATATACAGTATTGGATAAAAGAGGATTTGAAAATGTTCCAACTCCATTTTTCAATGTAAAAATAAATAATAAAAAAACTGATCGAATAGGCGTTAATAGCGCGTGTTGTGTAACTTGCCATTTTTCATGCGGTAAAGTTTTCAAACGCACGATACTTGTAGACGAACTGACGCGTGTTATGTACTTCTACCTCAATTGTAGCACAAACAATTTGTACGCTCACATATTTTCTCTCAAGCAACTATGACTAAAGCTGGATTCACCCATTGTTTCCGAACAAAATTATTGTCCGGACAAAATTTTTTTTATATGGAGTTTGACGTTTCTCTTTTTGAGAGAGAGAGAGAGAGAGAAGAAGAGAACAAATTTTGTTCGGAACCAGGCGCATTTATTAGGGTGCAGCACTACACCAGGTGACTAATGTCATTATACCAATCTAAATGTCAAATTTTGATTGTGTAGGTACAAGCCTAAAAGCATGCTTTTATTTGGGTATCCATAAACACCTATCGAATATTCAAATTTGTATGTTTTTTGACATTTCCTATAAGAAATATGCAATCTGACGATGCTACCCTGTTTTGAAAAGTAAGAAGGTAATTTATACCAACAAAGTACATGTGGTTATTGCTGTTGTAATATTTGTTGTAGAAATACGGGGTATTGATGTGCCTTGTTCGGAACATTTTCTGCTTGAATTGGTTTAATTTTAATTTTTGTACGGACAAAATCGAACTGAGCTGCCACATCATGTAATCTGAATAATAAAAGCACAGAGTATATCTATATAATTAATAGGCGAACAAGTTTTTTGTAATCCCTTTTACGCTGGTACCACTGCACCGATTTTAAAAAGATTTATATGGTTTTAAAGAATTTTCTGTACAGATGTGAAGAATCTATATTTTATTGAAATCGGTTTAGTATGTTGGGAGCTATACACACATATTACACACGCATTTATTAGCTTACAAGTAAAAAAGAAACAAAACATGATTGTGTTTGTGTGTGTGTTTGTAGTATTTCTCTTGATCTAAGATTTCTTTTCTTTTTTTTTTTGTTGTTATGAAAGCCATAATACTTAAAGGAAGAGAATTGAATAAAGTGAATTAGCTTGGTTGGAGGGATTTTGTTTATGTTTTTTTAATTTCATGTATTATTTAATTATGCTTGCATATGTATGTAAGTTTGTGTGTGGCTGTGTTTTAATGAATTTTTTATGACGTTTAGACACATACATTTTCTTTGAATCTTGTCTTGTGTCGTCCGTTTGGTATATCTAGTTCTTATTTATTAGAAAAGAAACAAAGGAAAATAAAGAAAAACATATATGTATATATGTATGAAGTAAAACGATTATAAAGATGTGTGTGACACAGAAAATTGTAATTATTTGCCGCTGTGCTGCCACTTGTAAATTTAATACCCATCGTTTATACACATATTTCATATGATAGCTTTAATTATGCAGACAAAATGTTCGAAATGGATGAATAGTGCTGCAGAAAACTCAGTAAAAAAAATTTCTCCAAACAAAAATTTTATTCCGAAACAATGGGGGAATTCACCTTAACATTGTTACATGTCGCTATGTTGGCGCTGTAATTGTGATGCCACCCAGCTCAAACGTACCATCAGGGCAGGTTCCAACCCACAATTACAACCCAGGGACACGAACCAATAAATTTTAACAAATAAAACAAAAAAAAAACTATTACACAAAAGCAAATAAAACTTTACATTCAAACGGAAACGCCAAAGAGAGAGTACTAGGTGACAGTGTTCTCCACTTCTCCCACCCAACCTGGAACACCTTTTTGTCCGATTTAATTTTTTGTTAACTGTGTTCCCCATTATCCACACTCTTACACTAACCCACTATATCCACATCCAAAAACAAAATAGCCGTACTGGATGTGCTATATTTTCGCACACTACATATCCAGTGCTACAAAAAGATACCTACAATCCCTGTCTTTTATTTTTATTTCTGTGTTGGCAATGCCTCTACCCATTTACAGTGTTTTTAGTACTATTTCCATACAAAATTGACATAAACATTTGACATTTAAAAATCATACATACAACACAGAACACGAGCCACAAAACTTTACTTATTTTGGAAACATTTTTTTAATTTAACTAACCAGGAAACGAACAATCCATACATCACTCCATGAAATCAACGCATTCACTACCCTGCCACCCGATCACACAAACATACATACAGACGCGAATTACAAAGGAGAATATGCATCAACCACTACAACCTATGCATCAACTTCCGCAACAAAACTCCGGTGCTATAAATTTAATGAATATAGAACCGGTGTGCGGAAAGTTTATTTATTGTGCGCATTCCACTGCGAAGTAAGAACGTGGGGAACTCCCACGCCCTGAAGAGTCTTCAGCCGGGCAATGCATGTAAGTTCCCTGCTTGAAACTATTTGGTTTGTAATTTCTATAATTCAGACTTTTACTGTACCGAAATACATCTACATACATACATACATACATATATACACGATCATTTTAATAAATACGTACGTACATACATACATATACTAGTGTTTGCAGTGATTTACGTTATTTTACTCTAGACTTGGTGAACACGAACTCGACCACTACGATTTATTTACATGATGCGGACACACAGAGATCTAATCCTATATTGCACTTTTTGGAATCTATAGCTAACTACACCTATGTACATTGCACAACCCCCAAAATATCACAGAAAGCTTTATTGCACTAGATTTTAATATCTTTTGCGTGAAATACGCCGACAGGTTTCCCCTGGAGCGTCTCCAGCTCAAACATGTTATTTCCTATCGGCTTCACTACACGACACTTGACATATTTAGGGCAAAATTTTGCATTGACGTTTTTCTTGAAGTCTGATAGGGCGAAATTCCTTCGGTAAACCTCTTGACCGGGACGGAAATTTACAACTCTTGCTCTTTTGTTATACCTATTTGCACTCTTTTGGTAAGCTTCAGTGAGATTACGCTTAATATCTTCTCTCATAATTTCTAGCCTGTTGCCTTTTTCTATATTAAGTATCTCATGGTCGGACATAGATTGGAGTTTTCGTGCTAATTTATAGTCGGCACCATTAGAATAAAGGTGATAACCAAAAAGCGCGAAAAAGGGAGTCACTCCGGTGGCAGCGTGAACGGACGTACGTAGTGCGCATTTTATTTCGGGTAGGTACAAGTCCCAGTCCGTTTGATCATCCTTTAGATATGCCCTAATAGCTGCCAGCACGGATTGATTCACCCGTTCTGCTGCGTTGGACTGTGGGGAATAAAACGCGGTTTTCATGTGCGTTATTTTATATGCACTAATCATATCATTGAAGGCTTTTCATGTGAATTGTTGACCGTTGTCGCTGTGTAATATTTCAGGAACGCCAAATTTCTGAAATATTTCTTGGACAAGAAATTGTATCACCTTTTGTGATGTGGCCTCTTTCATGGCTTTCAGAAAGACAAACTTCGTAAAGTGGTCTACCACAATGAAAATGTACGAGTTACCATTTTTCGACCTAGGGTATTTGCCCAAAAAGTCTACGTATATTTTCTGGAAAGGACTGTCTGTTTTTACTTCTTGTGCTATAGTTGGCATAGTATTATGATTTACAGATTTAGTCTCCTTACAAGTTTGACAGTTCCTAACATATTGTTGTACCTGAATAGACATTTTTGGCCAATAGTATAGTCTTCTCAGTCTTTCTAACGTCTTCCGTATGCCACCATGAGCAGCTGTAACTGTCATATGAGCCTTTTCAATTAATGTATGAGTAATATCCTGGGGCACAAACAATTTCCAGACAGATTCTTTAATGCTTTCGCAGCCGTCGAATATGGTCTTTTTATAAATTTTTCCGTTATCCACTCGCAAATCTGGCAGTTTTTCTTGATTTTCTTGTACGGTTTTTAATAAGTGCATATAGTCATCGTCTTCGAATTTTGTAGTAAAATCAAAAAACTCTTCATAATTTATTTCACCCACTTCAATTGGCATACGTGACAACGTGTCAGCAACTATGTTTTCCGATCCCTTGCGGTGTTCAATTTTAAAATCGTAGGCCTGTAGTTGGAGTGACCATCTAGCTAATCGTCCATTTAAGTCCTTGAGCGACATCAGCCACTTCAGGCTGGCGTGATCGGTAATGACGGTAAATTTCATCATTTCCACATATGGTCTAAAACGTTTTATGGCTAGTTCGGCAGACAGGCACTCTTTCTCGGTGACGGAATAGTTTTTCTGACAAGCTGTCAATTTCTGCGAATAGAAAGCGATTGGGTTCTCTTGCCCTTGATCATTTTTTTTTTTGATATAAAACCGCTCCTATTCCTACTTCTGATGCGTCACATTGGATGAAGAAAGGCTTGCTAAAGTCTGGATGACGCAACACCGGTGCTGTTGTCAGTGATATTTTTAGTGTTTCGAATGACTCTATGGCTTCAGGGGTCATTGAAAACTTTTGTCCCTTTTTCAAAGTATCAGTGAGCGCGGCTGAGATGGTGGCAAACTCTTGTATGAAACGCCTGTACCATCCAGCGGTCCCTAAAAAGCTCCTAACCTGTCTCGGGGTCTTAGGCAACGACGTCTTTTGTATAGCCTTTACTTTTTCTTGGTCTGTTCTCAACATCCCTCCACCTATAACGAAACCCAAATAAATATCTTAGCTCTCTGAAGCAAAACATTGATTTTTTTAAACCTATCGTTAGATTTGCCATCTCTAAACACTGTGCTACCTGTTCTAAGAGCTTGAGGTGACTTATAAACTCATCTGAAATTATCAGAAGGTCATGTAAATAAATAAACACATTTTGTTTCAACCTAGCCGGTATAACTTTATCCATCAGGCGGCATAAACGCTGAGCCGCATTACATAGACCAAACGGCATTACACGGAATTGGTACAGCGGTCGACCTGGTACTGTGAAAGCGGTATATGGTTTTGCTTCTTCTTCCAATTCAATTTGCCAAAAGGCGTATTTCAGGTCGACGCTGCTTATGTAATGTGTCTGATCTATGCGGCTCAGGATGCCGTCGATGTTTTGCAGGGGATACGCATCCTTTATAGTAACCGCGTTCAGTTTCCGGGCGTCCAAACAAAATCTGTTCTTCCCTGGCTTCCTTACAACCGTGGTTCTGTTTGACCACGGACTGTTGCTCTCCTCAATCACTTTTAAGCGTAACATATTATCCAGTTCATCGTACACAATACTTTGGACCGCGGGTGAAATCGGATAATGTTTATCCTTCACTGGATTTGTACCTTCCATGAGTTTTATTTCATGTTTCTCCAACTGTGTACAGCCTAAACCTCTCTCCTCAAATTACGGAAATTTTCTTATCACTTCGTCTAGTTGATTTTGTTGCTCTGGGGTCAATTCGTGTTTACTCATTTTATGACTGCTGGTCTCATCATGCAATTCACGTACCAATTCTGTCGTTATTTCTGCAGACGACACTAAATTAGGGGCTATTTGAAACGCGTGCCAAAAATCTATTCCCAAGTACAGCTGCTGGTCCAGCTCAGGGCATAAGTAAAAATTTATTTTATGTTTAACACCTTGGTATTCAACTTCTAATTGAGTTTTACCTAAAATCCTATGCTGTTGACCTGTCGCTGTACTAATTGTACTACCTATTTTAGTCATTTCTGCCTTCATCTCTTCAACTATTTCCCGACAATTCTTTCCCAACAAGCTGACTGAGGCACCTGAATCTAACAGTCCTTTAAATAATTTTCCCTCAATCAAAACTTGGGCATAAGGCCTAGGGTCTGCTCTCGAGTAACTGCGGTTAACTGCCTCTACAATTAGTTTTCGCTTACGCTTTCTGTTAATAAAGTCTTGTCTTAATTTAAGAATGTATTCAAAATTTTTAGACTTAGGGCGAATTGTTTTTTCTCCTACAGATGGACTACAATTGGAAACGTTGTTTTGACATGCCACCAAATTGTCTGAAATTTTGAGCTACCATTGGTTCTGAAAGTGTATTCGTTTCCAAATTTTGTTTTTGTATTGATGGCTCTATTGTCGGCTCTAAGCTAGAGAAATCAAGATTATTGTAATTATTACTGAAAATACGATTTCTAACGCAATCATAATTCTTTTGACGTACTTCGACCGGTAGAAAATGTCGAATTTTTGAAAAATCAGGAGTTTTAGTATTTCAATTTTGTTTCGGGGTGATGTCGTTGGAACGTGACTCCTCCGTTAAAGTCACACTCCTCTTCGAGTTTTCCCGGTCTTGAAGACACTTTGGAAAATTGGGTGTAATTATATTTGGCTTTCCACATTTACACCAAAATGTCCTTTGTTTTGATGAACATTCTTTAAACGTATGCCCCTTTTGTTGGCAGTTCCAGCACACTGGTTTATTGATGAGCGCCGCTACCTCCGCTTCAAATAACGCATCATCTTCTTCCTCTTCTATGTTTACCACTGCTTCGCTGACGTATCTTTGATTTCTCAACGGCTGTGATGGTGAATGGCGACCATCTTTACGAAAAAATGTCCTTTCGGCTTCAAGGCACTCCATGCGCAAGTTTTCGACAGATGTCACAGCCATTGGATAGACAATTCTAGCAATGCTTTCTCTGAGGTTTCTCTTAGCAATTTTTATCATCTCACCCTCGGCCACCGGAAATTCTAATTTCGATCTTAACAGATTAAGGCTTGAAAGTAATCGTCAATTGATTCCCCGGGCATTTGCTTCCTTTCTATGAGCTGTTGCATTTTTTCCCAGTTGGACCTTACCGTCTTATACCTATTAAGCAATGCCAACCTCAAGGTGTTCAAATCGGATATTACTGTGGTCTGCAGCAAAGCCCAATACCACTGTCGCACAGTGCCCGAAACTAAGAGGTAGAAATCTCTAAGTATCTCCTGCCATGGGACCTGATATTGACGCTGCATGTGCTCTAATCGGAAAATGAATTCCTCAACTGACAATTGATCGTGAGCACCCTTAAACTCTAGGCCAAACTTATCTACCCTTATTCTCCATCCCTCTGGATATGGTATTGGAGGCGGGGGCATATCTAACCTAGGAGGCTGTTGAACTGGAATTGACCTATGTCTAGATTCAGGATGGTATACATTTTCTCCGCGTATTTGTCTATTTCTCTCCCTATCGGACAACACTCTCACAGCCTCTGATAGTTGCGAAATACTTTCGTGAACTTTTCTCATTTCATGTCCAATACGCTCATTAACGAAACTGTCTATCGCCCTATCTATATTTCCCCTCATTTCATCGACGCTTTCTTTCACCATTAATCGGACAGATGGGGATAAATCCTCTTGAGCGTAGGGAGTTTCACCCTTATTACTTTGACTCTTTTTATTTTTTGGTACGGCCCCCTGATTACGAGTCGGGACATTAATTGTTTGTGACAAATCCTGAATTTGTAAAAACCCTGTAGCCATCCTGGTGGACTTATTATCCTTCCAGTATTTCTCTTTTACTTGTGGAGATGAGCGATTTAAATCAAACGATACGTTCCTTTCTCTGTGTCTTTTTAATTTATCTACTTTTCTCACTGATTCCCTATCTCTATCAAGAGCCAAGTCATCCATGAGTCAGGTAACCCTTATTAAAATTACTACAATGCTCACAAAAATTTCTATCCTAACGTAAACTAATGTAGGTAAGTATATATTTATTCGAAGCCAGACAACTTATGCTATATGCTTCACCTGGACAAATGAATGAATCGAAAAAAGACTGTTGCTAGTAAAATCGTACAAATGGGACAGGTTGAATAAATACGAATAATAAATTAATTGAGTAATGGGTGTTGAATACCTAAAAATAAAGATGTTGAATATCTATAAATAAAGATGAAAAATAAATAAAACAAAAAAAAACAAAACATTCACTAAATAAATATAATAAATAAAAATATTACATAAAAATTAAAAAGAATTTATAAAACATTCAATAAGTAACCACGAATATGAGTAGTTAATTACATACATACATTAAACATTTAAATAAGAACTGCAAACACAGACAGATAATAGTACACTATATTTATACTGGACAAACAGTTTAACATTAAATCTCGAGTTTGGTTGACGTGATATGAATAAAGGAGTTAGCGTGTGGTTTGTTCATATACTTGTACATACATATACACATGCATATATGTCTATATATAGGGTGTTTTTTTAAGAGGTATAGAACTTTGAATTGAAATAAAACACAAGAAAATCGTTTTAATGTCCATCAATTTGGCTTTATTGGAAGAATAATTTTATGCCATTAATGTTTAAATATGATTTCGGGCATGTGGCCGCCGCGGCTGGCTCGAATAAAGCCAATTCTACAGGTCCAATTTTCAACCACTTTTTCGAGCATATGGGGCCGTATGTTGGCAATAACGCCACGAATGTTGGCTTCCAAGTCCCCTAACGTTTCTGGTTTCTTGGCGTAGACGAGCGACTTCACATATCCCCAAAGAAAATAATCCAATGATGTCAAATCACACGATCTTGGTGGCCAATTGACAGGTCCATTCCGCGAAATTATGCACTCATCGAATGCTTCCTTCAATAAATCGATTGTGACGTGCGCTGTGTGGCATGTAGCGCCAATAGTTCCAATTCGGGAACAAAATTGCTGTGCACGGTGGCGAATCGATTCATTCGGGTCCTCTTCAACACTTTGCTCTACAGCGGCAATTGTTTCTTCGGCGCGCACTGTTCGACGTCTCTGTGCATGCGTATTATCACATAGAGTAAACGTAGTGCGAAAACGATCCATGGTTAACCGAATTAATTGCTCTGATGGACGATTATGTCGACCATAAAATGGACGGAGCTTGCGGTAAACTTCGCGAACTGAACCATTATTTTCGAAATAAATTTGCACGATTTGCAAGCGTTGTTCTTTTGTCAACCTGTTCATGATGAAATGGCAAACCAAACTTAATATTAATCACTTGACAGCTGACAAAATGGCCGCCAGTTAAAAAAGTGATGCCAACTTAAAGTTCTATACCTCAATAAAAAACACCCTTTATATACATTTTTTTTTAATTTTCAAGTGCCCCTTAGGGTCTCTAAATATTTTCTCAATCCAATTACAAAACAAATACGAATAGTATATGTATATTTAGATATACTGGAGGCTAGAACTTCCTGTCGACGTTATACACGCTGCTGAATCTTATTTCAGGGCGGACACTACAACCGAATCACAGCTCAGATCCAAAAATACATACTTTTTCCAATTTATGATCCTACAGACCTCTGTAAGTTGCATCAGAGCGGCTTTCATAAAAGGTATTGTATATAAAAGAATACTTGTAATCCCACAAAAACCATTTCCTCCAGGTACATTGGGCCTCTGATATTATTTAAGAGCGGATAACTGGATTGCGTGATTTTTGCTAAGAAAAACAAACATTCATTACGCCGGAATCTACGTTAAAAATGTTTCAGATATTTTGCAGTTACAATGGGATGTTTCCTTCAAACTCCCACGCTATAGTACAAAAATATCATTTGTGTTGTTTGGAATAACTATCTGGCTCCAGATGTTGCAAGCAATCGACTCTGCACAACACGTCTTAATAAATCATTTAAAACATGCGGCCTATATGCTCATGGTCTACAGGGTAACAGAGCACGACAGTACAAATCTTCCTTCTCAAATCGTCAAACCTTTTGGGCTATTGAGTTAATACTAGTGGTGTTGTTCGTTCAGTATATATAGGTGGTTTATAAGGAAAAATCCATTTAGTTTGGGCGCCATATTGTTACATGTCGCTATGTTGGCGCTGTAATTGTGATGCCAGCCAGCTCAAATGTACCATCAGGGCAGGTTCCGACCCACAATTACAACCCAGGGACACGAACCAATAAATTTTAACAAACAAAACAAAAAAAAAACTATTACACAAAAGCAAATAAAACTTTACATTCAAACGGAAACGCCAAAGAGAGAGAACTAGGTGACAGTGTTCTCCACTTCCCCCACCCAACCTGGAACACCTTTTTGTCCGATTTAATTTTTTGTTAACTGTGTTCCCCATTATCCACACTCTTACACTAACCCACTATATCCACATCCAAAAACAAAATAGCCGTACTGGATGTGCTATATTTTCGCACACTACATATCCAGTGCTACAAAAAGATACCTACAATCCCTGTCTTTTCTTTTTATTTCTGTGTTGGCAATGCCTCTACCCATTTACAGTGTTTTTAGTACTATTTCCATACAAAATTGACATAAACATTTGACATTTAAAAATCATACATACAACACAGAACACGAGCCACAAAACTTTACTTATTTTGGAAACATTTTTTTTATTTAACTAACCAGGAAACGAACATACATACATACATCACTCCATGAAATCAACGCATTCACTACCCTGCCACCCGATCACACAAACATACATACAGACGCGAATTACAAAGGAGACTATGCATCAACCACTACAACCTATGCATCAACTTCCGCAACAACATACAGCCCAATCATGAATATTCCCTCGGAATTCATTACTGGATTCATATATTTTTAACCCCCGACTAAAAAATGGGGTGTTATAAGTTTGTAGTGTGTGTCTGTGTATCTTTGTGTCTGTCTGTGTCCACGTACAGGCCAAACGGCTGGACCGATTTTCATTTAGTTTTTTCTGTTTGAAAGATGACTTGATCGAGAGGGTTCTTAGCTATGTTTGAAGAAGATCGGTCCAGCCGTTTAGAAGATATAAAATCTTTTCTGAAAAAAGTCGGGGGTTTTTAAAATTTTTAGTTTTTGTTATTGAAATAAACATAGGGCCTAATTTTGTAAAACGCAACGCTTGGCGTTGATCAATTTTGTATGTATTTTTTTTTTTAATATAAATTTTTTCCATATAAAATTTGACAACGCTTGGCGTTGCTCTTATAATTGATAAAGTTGGTTATTTTCAGTGTGACCATATTAGCTAATTTTGGGCTAAATTTAGCTCATTTCTTTTGGATTTAGCTTTAAAATTTTTATTTAGCTCAGCTTATTTTTTAGTTTTTTTAAAACTTATTTAGCTTTTTTAGCCTTTTTTAATCCAAATTGCGTATTCTCTAACAATATATTAAAGACAAACCTGATTTAGCTTAATTTTATTTTAAAATCTGGTCACACTGTTTATTGTGTATGTAAAGAGAGTGAAGGTAGAATTAGTAAAATCGTATCATTCTACTTTACAGCTTGCCGTATCGTTCAACTTTATGCACAAGTTATAGAAAATGTAACAGTTTGCACAGCACATTTTTTTTGTCTGGCATTAAATGCGGCGTTTTTGACATTCGCTACAGAAAAATCTGTTTTCTGCAGATTCCTACGTCAGCAGTGCTACCACCACGTATTTTATAACTAGTAACATGCATTGTATATGGTACGATTTTTGTCAGCTGACACGCAACATCACGATACGATTTTACTAATTCTACCTTGAGAGAAAATTGTTTTTTTCGTCGTTCGTCGGCGTACAAAATAGAAATGAATCTATCTCAGAGTTCGTCACGCACGTCGAATTACGTTCTACGGCGGTGTTGTGTTCATTTTCATATGAACAAATGTGTCTTATTTTTTATGACGAAAGTTCGCACCGAAAAATTCGTCGTTCGTCCCAATTGTGTTCCTAGCAATACTCGTTATACATGCTTGTACGCACATGTATTGATACGAATATCTATAGCACATTTGTTTGATCGAACCCGCACCTATCGATATTCGCACTTATTTGTGTTGATAGCTATAGATATGTATGCCTGTATGTAATCATGCTTGTTGATACGAATGTGCTATCATACTCATTTTCGTTGGAGTGTCGATATGTATTGAGCATTCAAAAAGTAACCTTTTGGCTTTCCCTGATGTAGACTCCCTTCTGTTTTGCAAGTGAAAGATTTTTAGTGAAAAAAACAAGTTCAACTGCGTTCATGATACCTACTTTTTTCCCGGACAGTTTTTTTATTCCCGCATTTGGTAAACAAAGGGAAAAAACAAATTCATAATAGGAGAAGAGTTAAAAGTGATATAACTCGCGCGGAATTTTCGTTCATAATTGATCTGATAGTGTCCACACCTGATGATTTTATATCATACCTCGTAATACGACGCCGGCAGAGCAACTGTCATATCTATGTAATTAATAGGCAAACATGTTTTTTGTAATCCCTTTTACGCTGGTACTACTGCACTAATTTTAATAAGATTTATATGGTTTTAAAGGTTTTTCTGTACAGATGTGCAGACTATATTTTATTGAAATCGGTTTAGTATTTTGGGAGCTATAAGCGTTTAAAGTTACTACTGCTACATGCACACATATTACACACGCATTAGCGTACAAGTAAAAAAGAAACAAAACATGTGTGTGTGTGTGTTTGTAGTATTTCTCTTGATCTAACAATTTCTTTTCTTTTATTTGTGATTGAATGAAAGCCATAATAATTAAGGAAGGAAGAAAAGGAAGAGAGGTTAACAAATTGAGTTAGCTTGATTAAATGGATTTTGTTTATGTTTTTTAACCCCCGACTAAAAAAGGGGGTGTTATAAGTTTGTAGTGTGTGTCTGTGTATCTGTGTGTCTGTCTGTGTCCACGTACAGGCTAAACGGCTGGACTGATTTTCATTTAGTTTTTTCTGTTTGAAAGATGACTTGATCGAGAGGGTTCTTAGCTATGGGTGAAGAAAATCGGTCCAGCCGCTTAAAAGATATAACATCTTTTCTGAAAAAAGTCGGGGGTTTTTAAAATTTTTAATTTTTGTTATTTAATCTCATGTACTATTGAATTATGGTTGCATATGTATGTAAGTGGCTGTGTTTTAATGAATTTTTTATGACGTTTAGATAAATTTTCTTAAAATTTAATAAAATTATTTACATTTAGGTTCTAATTAGAATACGGACGATTGTCGTCCGTTTGGTATGTCTAGTTTTCATTAATATCAACACAAAGGGGTATATATTGATGAATAAAAGAAATGTTTGAAAATTTAAAAATACTTGCGAAAATATCTAATTTGCGTGTTGTTTAATTTTTTGGTCACCAATAATTGTTGTGCATAGTTTTTTAAACGAAAATTGTTTATTAAATAAGCGTTAAATGCACAATAACACATAAAATGACATTTGATATCAAGATGAATTCATCAGGCCGTGAGCTCTGATGATTATATCATAACGCTACGATAATACTAATAAATTGTGTCTATACGTGATGAATTTTCTTCATGATATCAATTTGACATTCATCATGATATAAATTCATCAGGTGTGGACACTATGTAAAGGCCGGGGCACAATGAATCCGTCATACGTTAAACTTCGCCTTTTTCAACTGACAGCTAAGTTGATATACATCGTTTCTTATGAGGTCTGTTACATTCAGTACGTGTCCGTCAACGCAAAGTACAAAATTTGATCAACTTTTAACTTTTTGCGTACGTTGAGTAGTTTGACAGATATTAGTTGGTTTTTGGGGTTCCGTACACCAAAGATGAAAAGGAACCCTATTGTTTTCGCTACGCTGTCCGTCTGGCCGTCACACGGTATTTTCTCAGGAATCGTAAGAGCTACGGACCTGAAATTTGGACAGAGTATGTAGAACCTTGGCCGCTACAACAACAAATGCGAATTAAAAATTAAAGGGTGTTCCAAAACGAGCAACGAAAAATGTTAAAATCCCATGTAATATACATACAATTGTATGAACATATGTATATTAAAACTTGAAATTTGTAAAATTAGTGTATTTTTATACAGACTACAACAATTAACACTACAATTTAAAAAATTTAAATTAAAGGGTGGTCCATCAGTTAATGCAATTTTGACTATGTAATTTTGACAATTCGCTATATCTTGGAAACCGTAAGAGGGAAACAGTTGAAATTTTCAAAACCGGTAAAACTAAAAAAACCGAAAATTATAAAATCGCCAAACCAAAAAAAAAAATCGCCAAAATGATAAAAATCGCAAAAATTAAAAAAAATTTCTAACTAAAATAAATCGCCAAACTCGAAAAAATCTCCAAAATTAAAAAAAACGCCAAAATGAAAAAAAACGCCAAAAATCTAAAAAAATCGCCAAAACTAAAAAAAAATTTTATATAAAAAAAAATCGCAAAAATTATAAAATCGCCTAAAATAAAAAAAATCGCCAAAATGAAAAAACGCCAAAAACCGAAAAAAATCGCCAAAACAAGAAAATAAAGTGTCAAAACTAAAAAAAGAGCCAAAACTTAAAAAAATCGCCAAAACCGAAAAAACGCAAAAAACGCCAAAACAAAAAAAAAACCGAAAAGACCACAAAAACGAAAAAAATGCCAAAACTATATATTATATAGGATGAAGTTTGTATTAAATTACATATCTAGTGTTCGTACGGAACCCTTCGTGCGCGAGTCAGAGTCTCACTTTACTGAATTTTTTTGGTATGTTCTGATTTCGATTTTTGTGTTTTGTGGCAGCAAAAATAAAATTAAACTAAAGAAATAAACAAAATAAATAAAAAAGTGGAATTTAATAAATAAAATGGAGAATCAACCTATTGAAGCTGTTCAAATACTTCCGTCAATAAAGTACTCATTGTGACAACCTTCTCCGTCGTTGCGTTAATGTCAATTTAAAAAGGCGATGTTTAACGTATGATGGATTCATTGTGCCCCGGCCTTAAAGCCGATTCCAACATACAAGAGCATGTCTACTTCGTTTATGCAAGAAACGAAACTACGCTACAGTTAGTTAGTTAGTTTATTTTTTGGTCTATTGCAGTTTTTAGACCAAAAAACTAGATTCAAAAATTTAATTTTCGATATTAGCAATACACAGAAAAAAGTTATTTGTAAATACAATTAATTTTTTTGTTATATCAATTAAATAATTAATTGATTTTGAACCTACAACGATTTTTGTC
Source organism: Tachina grossa (assembly GCA_949987645.1). NCBI lineage: Eukaryota > Metazoa > Arthropoda > Insecta > Diptera > Tachinidae > Tachina > Tachina grossa. The sequence continues at coordinate 125,120,688 of OX465275.1, forward strand.
AATACAATTAACGAAATTGTAAGTTAAAGGAAAATCTGAAAAATATTTTCAATTAAATATATCAACAAATAGTTTGTTAAAATTTATTTATTTTTTCAACATTTATTTTTGTTAGATTTCAAAGTTTTTTTTGTTATTAAAGCTATTGTTATATTGACAATGTGAATTGTTGAATTTCCGCACAAATGTTAAGTATCATAATTGTTATAAAGGGTGTTTTTTTAGAGGTATAGAACTTCGAATTGAAATAAAACACAAGAAAATCGTTTTAATGTCCATCAATTTGGCTTTATTGGAAGGATAATTTTATGCCATTAATGTTTAAATATAATTTCGGGCATGTGGCCGCCGCGGCTGGCTCGAATAAAGCCAATTCTACAGGTCCAATTTTCAACCACTTTTTCGAGCATATGGGGCCGTATGTTGGCAATAACGCCACGAATGTTGGCTTCCAAGTCCCCTAACGTTTCTGGTTTGTTGGCGTAGACGAGCGACTTCACATATCCCCAAAGAAAATAATCCAATGGTGTCAAATCACACGATCTTGGTGGCCAATTGACAGGTCCATTCCGCGAAATTATGCGCTCATCGAATGTTTCCTTCAATAAATCGATTGTGACGTGCGCTGTGTGGCATGTAGCGCCGTCTTGTTGGAACCACAACTCATCCACATTCATGCCATCCAATTCGGGAACAAAATAGTCGGTTATCATGGCTCTATACCGGTCTCCATTAACGGTAACTGACTCTCCAGCATTATTTCGGAAGAAGTATGGCCCAATGACTCCACCAGCCCATAGAGCACACCAAACAGTCAGTTTTTGTGGATGTAATGGCGTCTCAAGGGTCTCATGTGGATTCTCTTCACTCCAAATGCGGCAATTTTGCTTGTTGACGTAGCCATTCAACCAAAAATGAGCCTCATCACTGAACAAAATTTTGCGATGAAAATCAGCATCGAGATCAATCTCATTTTCGGCCCATACACCAAAATCACGACGCATTGCATGGTCTCGCGGCTTTAATTCTTGCACAAGCTGGATCTTGTAAGGTCGCAAGCCAAGATCTTTGCGCAAAATCTTCCATAAAGTTGATGGACAAAGCTCCAATTGCTGTGCACGGTGGCGAATCGATTCATTCGGGTCCTCTTCAACACTTTGCTCTACAGCGGCAATTGTTTCTTCGGTGCGCACTGTTCGACGTCTCTGCGGATGCGTATTATCACATAGAGTAAACGTAGTGCGAAAACGATCCATGGTTAACCGAATTAATTGCTCTGATGGACGATTATGTCGACCATAAAATGGACGGAGCTTGCGGTAAACTTCGCGAACTGAACCATTATTTTCGAAATAAATTTGCACGATTTGCAAGCGTTGTTCTTTTGTCAACCTGTTCATGACGAAATGGCAAACCAAACTAAATATTAATCACTTGACAGCTGACAAAATGGCCGCCAGTTAAAAAAGTGATGCCAACTTAAAGTTCTATACCTCAATAAAAAACACCCATTACTAACAATATTATTTCTATACACAATCACAATCCTCTAAACGATTATTTACTGAATGTCTGAGCGGAGTTGAACCGGCAACCTCAGGGATAATAAACTAACTTGCTTACCTCTCAGCTAAAGAGCAACACTTTATTAGATACATAAATAATGAATACACTCAAAACATGATTTATTGTTTTTTCTACATGTGCACATTCCGTTATGATATAATTTAACAAATAATTTTGTTGAGTAATTTAATTGACTACAAAAATTTAAATTTCCTATATCAACAATGATGATTGTTAATTTTTAAATTAAATCTTAACAATATGTTTTGCTGATTGCATTTCGATGATATTTTTTTCTGTGTAGTTGAATATTTTATTCTGCATTTTTTACATTATTAATATATTTTTATTATTAAAATAAATGAAAATATAGAGAGGACTTTAACAGCGATCAGCAAATTATTCACCCACATCTAAAAAACTTGAATATATGTACATTAGACCACCTAAATTGCCGAAAATATTTATTTTATCCGCTCCACCGGTAGTTTTTGATAGAATGGCTATAAAAGATCACATGTGTGTAAAATTACACTGATAGCGTGCAAACAGGCCATTCGCATTGCACTTTTCAAAACGGAAAAAATAACCTATCTTCACTATAAACACTTTCGGTCGCATAACTCTCAAATGCGGCATTTTTCTTGATTAATGCCGGGTAGGTTTTCGTTTTGTTTTTGACCAGACAAGTGTCCGCTGTGTGGAGTAATTTGTAGTTAAAAAAATAAATAATTATTACGGTCCTGTCAATGTTTGCCGGGCTCAGATAGTATATACATATATATATATACATATGAATATTCCTTTTACTTCTGCAAGGATCATACGGCCATGAAAAAAGTTTAGTTACGTGATTTTGCATTTCAGCTAATGATATGCACATATGTATTAGACCCCTGCACTCACAAGGATTTTTCAAATGCTTTACTACCTTTACTACAGCGAAATCTTCTAAAACAAACGCAAAACAACACTTTGCTAGAAATTTGCTTCAGTTATTGGAAGTATAGGAGTAAAGGTTCAATCAGACGTGGCATAACCATAGAAAGCTGTTCCAAACAAACTTATGGGCAACACTGTATTTGATTATAGGTGACTCACCATAACGCCATAACCATTACCATAGAAACCAATGGAATTTTGGTTTGGTTATGACTTTGGCTATGGCACGTCTAATTTAAGCTTAAAGAAGAAAATACCTCGTAACGGAGGAATTTGTATGTTGCTTCTTCATACGCATGGGCACACACACGTTGTGTGTTTGATCTTTAATTTTTCTGTGCACATACAAACGCACACAAGCATTGACCTTAGTAGTGTGCGCTTGCTTTAAAAAAAACACCTAGCTAGCCTTTTCAATTGCAAAAGAGTCTATTGTTAATCGTATGCCGAGTATTTTCAACCGCAGATCTCATATCTTAATCGTGGAAGATACTTCGCACGGCAGAAACTGTTACCGAAGACGGTTCGTGTACAAGAGCCACAGAAGTCGCTTTTATTAGTCGTAGATGCCATCGTTTGAAATTTATCTACAGATTAGGTGTGTCGGAACCGGGATTAGAAGGAGCAGTGGACGACATAGTGACGTTGGAAAAAGCAACATGTGCAATAAATATATTTGAACCATATAAATCACCGGGTCCAGATGGTATTTTTCCGGCCATGTTGTAGAATGTCACAGAGCGCGTACTACTGTCTCTGTTGTATATCTTTAAGATATGCTTAAGCAGGAGGTTTATACCGAAAGGCTGAAGAGAGGTTAGGGTCATCTTCATACCCAAAGCGGGTAAGGCAAGCCACTCGAAGCCGAAGGATTTCACGCCAATCAGTCTTTCGTCGTTTCTTTTGAAAACATTAGAACGACTGATTGATCTGCATCTAAGGAACACAATTGATACCCGCATCATAAGTGGCGCTCAGCATGCCTATCGTAAAGGCAGATCTGTTGAGAGTGCGCTTCATGACGTGCTTGGTGTTATAGAGAAAGGACTGCAGCACGAGGATTACACACTGGATGCATTGTTAGACATTGAGGGAGCCTTTAACAACATAAGTATAGAGGCTATTAGGGAGTCACTGGATACTCTTAGGGTTCACAACTTTCTAGTGGAGTGGTTAATTATCATGCTTAAGAGCAGAATCATCATCGCGAGTATGGGAAGAGAAAGCCTGAAGACATTAGTGACAAGAGGTACACCACAGGGAGGAGTTTTGACAGGAGCGGACGGAAGATAGTTGCATCTGCGGATGACGTGGTTTTACTGGTAACGTGAAAGTTTCTTCCCACTATCAGTGGAATCATGCAGTCGGCGTTGGGTGATCTATCCTCCTGGGCCAGCAGTAAAGGACTATGAGTCAACTCAGAGAAAACCGAGCTAGTCCTCTTTACCAGGAGATACAAAGTAGAAAGCTTTGTACTACCCAGGATGGGAGGGGTGGAGATGAGACTAGCAGAGGGGGCTACATACCTGGGTGTTTTCCTAGATAGCAAGCTTTCTTGGAAAATGAACACGCAGGAAACGCTAAAGAAAGGGCTCAATGCCTACTACGCATGCAGGAACTCCATAGGAAGGAACTGGGGTCTGCAACCGAAGGTAGTGACTGGATTTACACATCGGTTGTCAGGCCGGTTATTTCCTATGGTTGTGTGGTATGGTGGGAGTCCTTGAGGAAGGAAAGTCACAGGAGATTACTAGCTAAGGTTCAGAGATGTGCCTCGATGGGCATCACAGGTGCTCAGAGGACCACACCTCAGGCTGCCTTGGCCGTCATTCTTCATCTACTTCCTATAGAGGATTTTGTGATGGGAACAGCGACTATAAGTCTCCTTAGACTCGTAGAAACAGGTTTGGTGAGGACAGGAATATCAGGTGACACATCAATTTTAAATAAGATCGGTTTTGGTGACCAGGATTCCGTAACCCCTGGGTTTACGGACTATAAGGTCGCTGAGATCGATTTTAGTAGAACACCCTTAATGGTAATTCCGGATAGGGACTATTGGGTCTAATCCGATAAGCTGTATGAGGGTAGTGCAGTCTTTACAGACGGATCAAAAATATATCTTGGTAACCAACATTCGTAGTTCTTTCAGACTGCTGAATGAATGTAGTGTTTTCGAGGCTGAGATCTCGGCGATCATTAGAGCCACGGAGCTGTTGGCCAGGAATGTAGTTGAAGGTGAGAAGGCAACCTACGTCGACAGCCAGGCAGCGCTAAAAGCTTTGAAAGGTCACAATGTCAAATCGAAACTTGTTAGTGACTGTAGGAAGGCCCTCAACTTGCTTATGGAAAAGTATAGTGTCAGACTATGTTGGGGTTCCTGGCCACAGCAGTGTTGAGGGAAATGAAATTGCCGATGAGCTGGCAAGAATAGGGTCGGCGTTGGATGAGGGAATGTCGGACAGATCGGTGAAATTACCGATAGGTCATTACTATAAAGAACTCAGTGATTGGGTAGAAAGCAGGACCAACAATTCATGGCGAAGTAGGGAGGATTGTAGAGTCTCGAGGGCTTTTTGACCAAAACTACACTCAGGAAGATCTAAACTACTACTGGACATGAATAGGAAGGCGATGCGAATCATGATAGGCGTGTTGACAGGTCACTGCTCGGTCAGAGCAAGAACCAGCATTTGGGAGACTGGCACTCCAGATTTTTTTAGGATGTTCGGGAATGAAGAGGAATCAGAAACCATTGAACATATTATCTGTCATTGCCCGAAGCTACAACGTCATAGGCTTAGATGGCTGAGCAGACGTTTCCATGAAAGCATTACTGATGTCGGGAAGTGTAAACTAGAGGACATCAGGAGCTTTATTATGGGAATTCGGTCGCTTAGTGATGGATAATAGGGTCACTTCTGGCTGCAAATGGGAGGGTGAATATTACTTTTTATGGGCAACAGAAGGGAATCACAATGGACCCAATTGGGTCTTCGAGTGGAGGTGCGGTAAAGCACCACCCTTCCTAACCTAACCTAACCTTAGGTGTGTTTTTACTTTTGCAGTAAAATTCAGTAAATGAGTAGTTACTGCGAAAATTTGAAAATTTACTCTCAAAAAGAGCTGTTGCCGAAAAAAGTTCGCGAACGGAAAATAGTAGAAATTGGTAAGATTATAGAAACAGGTGACTCCAACTCATAGTGTTGAAAAATATATAAAGTTTTGACTATTAAATTTTTTTTAATTATTGCCACTCGATACAATATTTTTATAACATGAACAATCTAATACCCGTATTCTAACCTCTGTGACAATGACAAAATTATAACAAAACTGAGGTGAATGACTATTTGTATATTTTTGGTATTCTGAAAAATATTATCATGAATAAAATATAACAAATTTGTCACCTAATGAAAAGGACATAGCAAAATAAAAATTTATTAATTTTCTTTTTAATTTAGTTTTTAGTTGTAAGAATTAAAGAGAAAAAAGCGTGATTATTGAAAAATTGTTAACATCTTATGTCAATAAAAATAATTGCTTTGTGCACTTTTTTTGTAAAAGTAAAGGAAACATTTTTTTCGCTTTTTCCAAAATAACATCCAGGGACTCCTGGTTTTTTGCCAATAATATTTGTAGTTGTAGCTATGGTAAAATGGACAACTTTTGTGAATATATTTATACAATTTGAACGTGTCTAGGCACTCTACTATCTCATACAGATCACTTTCTAAATTAAAAATTTAATATTTCTGAATATTCCGATGGTAAATTTGTTCCTTAATTTTTGCAAAAAAAAGTGAAAGAAATAATTTTTTTGGAATAAGATGTTTACAAGATTTGTTTGGTAGAGGGTTTTATTACCCTCATACCATTTCAATTTTTCTTCCACAGATTTCACAATCAACCCTTTTTTGGAGAAACTACTAACCTATACTGTCCTGTCCGTGTGTTTTTCAAAATGTATTGTTAGTACATTTCTATGTGTACGACCATCGTTTGCTAATTACTTATGTAAATGCAAGATACTGCGGCTAAAGAAATAAAAAAAATACATTTCTTTACATTCATAATACATTTTTTTATTATATTTTAAATAAATAAATATAGTTGTCAATTTGTAATAAATCTCACCATAGTATGTTGAAAGCTTTTTGAGCTTTTTAAGCCTTTCCTTGTCATATGAGCAGTGTGACCAGATTTTAAAATAACATTAAGCTAAATCACGTTTGAAAAAGAGCTAAAATAAGCTAAAAATGTAAATTCTAAGGCAGAAAATAAAGCTAACCTTTTGTCGACATCTTTGATCAATTTGCAATAGTTTTTTATTGCTAAAATAACGCTAAATATATACATAAACAAACATATTTTTCTATTATTTGAAAAAAAAATATTGAATAATTTTTTAATTAAATTATTTATTCATTATTATATTTGAGTTTAAGGAAAAACAAAAGAAAAACTTTCCAAAATAAGCTTAACCAGTCTTCAAATATGTAAAAGCATTTACACTAAAACCTTTTTTAAATCTATTTCTAATTTTTGTTTTACGTAAATTCATGCCGCTGAATGCACGTTCAACTCAAGTCAAAAGAACTCTTTAAAAGTCTTATGGGTAATATTAATTACTTATCTCTTGCCATTGTAACTCCAAAATTGCAACCAATGTCCTCTATATATAAATTTGCAATTTCTCTTATAAATAAGCAATTTACATTTTGTATTTTTTAAATCATTTTCCAATGAAAAAAATTTATATTTTTAATCGTTAACAAATTATAATTTTTAACACCCAACCAAAAAAAGGGGTGTTGTAATTTTGTAGTGTGTGTCTGTGTATCTGTATGTCTGTACGCGTCCACGTACATACCAAATGGCTGGATCGATTATGATTTAGTTTAAAAGCTGAAGAAAATCGGTCCAGCCGTTTAGAAAATATCACATCTTTTCTAGATATATTTAGCTGAATCTGTGTGTCTTTGACGCCGTAGCTCCCAAAACGGCTACACCTATTTTTATTTTGTTTTTGTCGTTTGAAAAGTGACTTGATCTTGCCCATACTTGAAGAAAATCCGGTACAGCCGTTTGGTCAGTACGTTGGGGTTTTTAAAATTTTTAATTTTTGTTATAACTTTTTTATGTCTTTAACATATTTTTTGAGAACATGCAATTTAGATTAAAAAAACTGCTAAAAAAGCTAAATGAGTTTTTAAAAAAAGCTAAAAAAAAGCTAAGAGCTAAATAGAAATTTTGCAGCTAAATCCCAAAAAAATAAGCTAAATTTAGCCGTAAATAAGCTCATATGGTCACGCTGCATATGAGCAACAGAATACCATGACAATTTTATTTAAAATTATATAACAAGAAATTTTACAAAATTGTATGACAAAAAATTTGCCACAATTTATTAGAATACGGGTATAAGAATAAATTTTGTAATTTGCTTCATGTAGTATTTGTAATTAATTTATTTTTTATTTCCTTGTCTTGCTGCTTGTTAGATTAATAAAAATTACATGACTAATTGTTAATGTTACTGATTACCTTAAAAGCAAGTGCGGTACTAAGTACACAGATACTTACAACTCAGTAATTAGAATAATTTGCAAACCAAAAGGATTAATAAAATAAGTTACAAAATATGTATATTAGCAGCTATTATTATTATGCTTTATAAATGATTTATTTTTTTAATGACTTTCACGATTTTCATTTAACCTTTTTCACATTTTTTTACGTTTCATTCGCTTACTTACCATTTGTTTACATTTTGAATCATATGTTTTTGTCTTACTAAACTTTCTACGATAAATTTCTGCAGTAAAAATTTGCAAAACACTCCACTCTCAATTTGTGTTCTCATTTACTGTATTTTGGGTAAACGAACGCAATTTAATAAAATGCAGTAAAGTTCAGTAAAAATTTGTAAAAACTTTTGAGTACGCGAACGCAATTATTATCTTACAACTCTTTTTTTGAAGAATATTGGGAATCGTATAACGCTTTTCAGCATTAACCTTATATAGACGGTCCCATTTCAAAACATGCTAAGTCGACATAACATGTTATGCTGGGAATAGGATTTCTGAATTCATCGTTTATTAACTTAGATTCTGTACAATTTTGATAGTGATTGGACTATTCTATCAAAAGTTATGAGCAAATTGGTACTTAGCACAATTTATCAATTTTAAAAAACCTAAATTTTTAAATGTTTTAAGTACACTATAATTTAGTTTGGAATTAAGTAGTCAAAAAAAAATAATTTAAATTTTTCTCTAAAATAAAACATGCTAAAGCTATGTACAGACGGTTGTCAGATCTTACAATATTGCTAGTAAAATGTGCACAAAATTTCTTACAACCGTGTGAACTGACAATTTTTGTCAGTGGCAATTTTTCTATTGACGATTTTGTCAGATGAATTTATTGTCATACAGACGTCTGGCAATAAATTGTAAGATTTTCTGACAACCGTGTGAACTGACAAGGAATATTGTGCTGGCAATTTTCGATTGCCAGTACATTGCCAGATCTAACAATATTGTAAGATCTGACAATCGTCTGTACATAGCTTAAGTGTACTAAGATGACCATTTTAGGTTAGAAAGAACCTTACTTAGAGGATTAGGTAATAGATTTGTAATTTTAAGTCACTTTTAACGATGATCTTCGACAAATTTATGAAGTTCAAATAAACTAAAAAAATTCTATTGCAATTATTATATGATTACAAAAAGTCTCAAGTTTCTAAATTATAACCACGGAACCCAGAAATATGATCTACAAAAAGTGTTTTATGCGCATTCAATATGCACTAAAAACTTGAAAATATGCACTAAAAATTTAAAAAATATGCTCTTAAAAATAAAATAAGTTGGTTTATTTGTAAATGAAAATATATTTTTAATTCAAAAATTAAACAACATTTGCATATAAAATAAGACAGAAATAAAATAAACAAAAATTATTAACAAAGAATAACTGCCGTATTAAAAACAATAATTTAAGTTTGAAGTGCACGTTAAAATAAAATTACTATACGAATTTTGAATAAAGCAAATAAAAAATTATTTTTTTTTGATACTCGTAAAAAGCACGATATCAGAATTAAAACTGGAGTTTTTTTTTATAAATAAGACATTTATAATTTTTATTGCAAGAAGCAACAAAATATTGGCCTAGACTTTCAAATAAAAATTGTTGCAGTCACATCTAAATAACATTTTCTAAATTAACAATGTCCCTTCAACGTCTTCTTGGGACAAAGTTCTTCTCAAATAACAAAACCGAATTATTATTGAAACTAACGTCCGTAAAACTGCGTAATAAATTAGAAAAATTTATACACAAAATGGCACATTGGAATTAAGATTTAGGTGGCGAAAAATAAAAGTAAAAATTTTGACCAACACATAAGCTTGTAAGCAAATTAAAATAAAAATATTCTACAAAGTATCAAAATATGCTCTAAAAGCATAAATTATGCTCTAAAAATTGGAAAATATGCTAAAAATATGCCTGTAAGACTGACATATGCAAAAACATACTTTAAAGGATAAAATATGCAAAAAATATGCACTAACAAATCAATGCCAAAATTCATAAAAAGTTCTGAAACGGATAAATATTGTGTCCCCGCATTAATACCTTACACAAGAAAAAACATGCAATTGCATATTTGCGGTTTCCCTGCTTATAACATTCCCAAGATATCATCAATGAACTCTGAAGGCGTTTATCTCAAAACTAGCTTTTTTGACATAGCATGTTTTAGAATGGAGCCGTCGATATGATACATTGGGATATTTGAAAAAGAATAATTCGATATGGTTTGGGCAATCGTGCAATACTCAGTATGCTTTTTATTGTGCAAGTTAAATATGAAAAAAAAACAAATTAAATTTTTTAGTACTTATTAATAATAATAATAAAAACATTATCATAAACAGTACAACTGCTTGTAAAACTGCTTTGTACAAGTGCTTGTAAAACACTATTACAATAAATTTTTTGCGACGAGGTGTATTTGTGTGAAATGTGTAGGAATTACTGAAAAACTGAATTTCGTGAAAATACGAGTTAGGGCCTTTCTAATTGTGACCATCAATATGTATGTAGATGCAACCAGTCTCTATACATAGAAAATGTATGGTTACTATGTTGAATTTTTGCTTTTTTAATCGTCTATCGCTTCTATCTTTGGCACGAGCAAAGTGCTTCTGCAAGAACTTTGAATGGCAAAGATCTATGAAAAATTCAATTAATTAAAAGAATTAGATTATTTTAAAGCTTTTTACGTACCTCCAATAATTTAATAAATATTTGATGTAAAATACCAAACACATTTACCCAATTCACAACCTACTGTAGAGTGTAGATTGTATTAAATACAACTTTGGTAGTTGTGAACGACCTGTTGTAAGTAATGCTAAACTTTTAAAAATGTCTAACATTTAAAAAGAAGAGAAAGAATGAAAATAGCGTAAATATTAAAATAACGAAAATAGTTTAATAAAAACAAAAACACACAAAAATTCTGCGTTATGCGGAAAATATACTGCAGAAATGTTAATGGTGGATTTGGGCGAATAAAACATAAGGGAAATTGCAATTTCATACAAAAAATTTTAGGCGATTCGGAAGAAGACAAGCACTCTGTTCCAGCTTGCTTCCGATTTTGCAACTTCTCGCAAATTTTTGCAAACTTCGCAATAAAAGCGACCTTTTGTATGCTTTCAGCCTCCTAACAGTTTTGCCGATTCCTTACAGTTTTGGCGATTTTTAATCAATATTATGGCTTGTTTAAAATTTTGCCAGTTTTCGCATTTTTTTTTTGCAAAGTTCGCAATAAAAGCGCCTTTTTGCGTGGTTTTTAGCGTCCTAACAGCTTTGAAGAGTTTAAAACATAATTAGACTTTGTCATCTTGTTGTTGTAGCTTTTTGCCAATTTCCGTCATTTCGCGAATTTCTTTTTATTTATGTGCATATACTCGCATAATTGCACTCATTTTTATTAACTTAATAAAGAAAAATTAAGGGAAATGTAATTAAAAAACATAAGCAGTTTTATAAGCTTATGCATTCCTGATATCATTCTACGGCATTCAATAAACAAAGGGAAAAATGTTGTAGGTGTCGTAGCAAACGTTTCTATGGAAATTACCAACAACATTTTTACAACTATTGTACAGCTTGACGACCTGCTACACTTACAATAGGTTGTGAATTGAATTATTTAATGAAAAATAAATTAATAATTAGAATGTAGAAGAGATACGAAGTTGTAAATTTTGATATAAAAGAATCAAAATTATAGTAGGCGTTCGATTAAATGCAAAAATTGCATTGACCATGAACCAATGAAAAAAGTAGAGTTTTTATTGGGTTGCCACTAAAATTTTCTTTTCCGAGAAAGTTGAAAGTAGGCTAGTACTCGTGTTGTGAATCAGAATTGAATAACCCTCGTACCCGCATATTGCACCAAATTGTTAACGCAGCAGCAACCAGTTCATTCACTTGGTTGTTTGCTAAATTCCTTACGTTGACAAATTGTGCAATAGCGATATTTCGTAATTGGGTCAAAAGCTTAAGAACATTAAATAGTTTAGCAAGTTAGCATAATAATAATAGCTGCTAAGCATAATATTAATGTTGAAGTATATTAAATTAAAATTAAGTTTTGTATAAATAGTGCAGTTTTAATTAAAGAGTTGGAGTCTTGTATTTAGCAGTTAAAAGTTAGAGTCATACCTGCGATTCCCACGGGACCTTCCAGGTTTAAAATTGTAAATTAAAAGAACAAGATACTAGTTGTTATTAACAAAGTTTTTTTTTTTTTTTGAAATAAACCATTAATATATTAAAAGAAAAATTCCGTATTTAAATTCAACACATTTTGGCGGCAGCCGGCTGCGCCATGCTTTATTGTAGCCTCGTTCAATTTTCTGAAATCTACTACTAAACGCCATTTTTTCTCTCCATCACTTTTCTATTTTCGATGACTTGCTGCAGCTGATCAGGAGTCAAGTTAGGGTTAACGCGCTGCTCGAAGTCTTTAAATGCCTGTGTCTTCTGTTCGCTGTCTTGAATCTGTTGTTCAGCTTCTTCAATGGTTTTTCTTAAGCTTTCGTTCTGCTGCTTCAAGATCCTGTTAACGTGTAAGTATTCTTCTATCTCTTTAGATATAGCTGGACTTTGTTGATGTTCATGTAGCACTTGTAGTTCTTCCTATAAAATATCTATCTTTTCAAATTCGGTTATGTTTCCCTGGCTCCTCACTTTATGCTTTACTAACTCTATATACTCTTTGGTATTGTTAAGGTACTTTATGAGATTCCACACTCGTTCAGAAATTTCCCTTATCTCCTCTTGTGTCTTTCGTAATTCTTTTTTCAAATCCTCCATATAGCTCAAGCAAAATTTCCTATATATTTCTATTCTCAATGATCACTTTCACAAACAAACTTTTCTTCTATTTAAATACTGCTAATCATTTTGAATTTTTCACTATGCGTTTATCTATTTTAATCTACCATTCAACACTTATATAAATATTTTTACCATTTGTGTTGGTCCCATTTGTCTCGAGAAAATGTTTGATCGTTGTTGAGTTTACCACCAAAGTCTGTGCAACTTAAGGCAGCTAAAATAGCTCATTAAAACCTTGCGTTGTGTAGTAAATGTTGGTATACCGAGCAACGTATCCTTTTAACAATTTAATTCAGTATATTAAAATTAAATTGAGCTAAAATAGCTTTCCAATATCAATATACTTCCTTCAAACTGCCAAAAGGTATCAAACTATGCTCTTGCTAATACCGGCTGCGCCAAAATGTTGTGTTGAATTTAAATACGGAATTTTTCTTTTAATATATTAATGGTTTATTTAAAAAAAAAAAAACTTTGTTAATAACAACTAGTATCTTGTTCTTTTAATTTACAATTTTAAACCTGGAGGGTCCCGTGGGAATCGCAGGTATGACTCTAACTTTTAACTGCTAAATACAAGACTCCAACTCTTTAATTAAAACTGCACTATTTATACAAAACTTAATTTTAATTTAATATACTTCAACATTAATATTATGCTTAACAGCTATTATTATTATGCTAACTTCCTAAAATATTTAATGTTATTAAGCTTTTGACCCAATTACGAAATATCGCTATTGCACAATTTGTCAACGCAAGGAATTTAGCAAACAACAAGTGAATGAACTGGTTGCTGCTGCGTTAACAATTTGGTGCAATATGCGGGTACGAGGGTTGTTCAATTCTGATTCACAACACTCGGAACAGTGTGAAATAAAATTTAGTTTCGGTAAATATTTTTTACTGTTCCAGTAAATTATTTGTTTCAATTTTGTTTTATGTAAAAAAAACTGTATCATTTAATTTCATTTGTTTGTGTTGGTGTTTTCCTTGCCTGTTGATTGACTCAACGAGTCATGTGTTGATGTTGTTGTTTTCTTTGAATGTTCGTGTTGTATACGTGTGAATTCGGACAAGAAGCCGTAAAACGTTGTGGCTTGTTTTTTTTTTACTCAAAGTTATTTTTAGATTAGAAGAAACAAGAAATCATGTTTTGCGTGTATTCATTATTTGCGTATCCAAAAACGATTTGCTCTTTAGCTGAGTGGTAAGTACGTTAGTTTATTAGTCAAGAGATCGCAGGTTCGACTCAAACACAAAACACTATGGAGTGAAAAATTCTACTTCATACAATTAGTATAAAGTACATTTGTAACAAAATTGTTAAGAGAAGATTTCTGTTCCAATATAGAAATTGCTATTTTTTTATTGTTATTTGTTTTTGTATTTGCTTTTTATATTCATAAAAAAAATTTTATTGAATCAGACAATTTGTTGATTGAAAAAATCGGGGTTTTTTTTTCAAACAAATTATTACAAAATTTTGTATTTGAATTTACAAATTTCTTTGTAGGACCTAAATTGAAAAAATTATTATTTGATTCAGAGAATCTTGTGTTTGAAATGGAAAATTAGTTTTTTTCTGTGTAATGCAAAAATAAGCTTAAAAGAAGATTGGTGAAAACGGAGGAGCATAGAGCCGAATGGGAAGATGTAAAGTACCCGGTCAAATGATTGAGACTATCTCAGGTGTAGGAGTTCCCCATGTTGGACATGCGACACAGATTTCCATATATCCCGCACACCGTTTGCTACAGCGTACACTAGCATCACGGAGTTTTGTTGCCGGGAATATAAAATTTCTTCCCACATAGATTGGCCCAGAGTTTGGTATTTTCGTGCTGGTTTTTGTCGTTGAAATATTGTTTTTATATGTTAAATATTTTTTTTTATGTTAGCACAGATTGTATATTTTTTTTTGTTTCTTTTATATGTCGTTCTTGTTTTCTTGTCAGCTGTCAGCTGTGTAGTGCACATACTACAGTTGTCAGCACTGGGTTTTGTTGCTGTTTTATACAGTACAAAAGAATGTGGAATGTAAATGTAGGTAAAATACAGTGGTAATTCATTCATAAAAGTTGAGCAGAACATAAAAAAAAATTTTAATGCGAATGAAAATATCAACTGCCTAAAAATGAGAAAGGACGGATGAGACCCTATTACGAAGAAAATTCAAGCTAGGTTAGAATGTAGGAAAACTAAGGAAAATGGAGGATATATATATGTACATTATGTTTATATATGTATAATTCGTCATAAATAAAAAAAGCATCAAAAGAATTCATATAGAAAAATTAATTTTTTTAAATTTACACGAATTATATGCATATATACACAAAGGGACTGGCATAGAGGTAGATAATTGTAGAAAAAAATATTTACATAAAAGTTTCTAGAAGAAAAAAAAGTGGCTGAATTAGCGCAAATAAAGTTTAGGGAAATAGGGAAAACTCTTTTGGAAGATTTGGGAAAACGTTTGGAAATGAAAACAAGTCGAAGCGATCGGCGAATGAATAATAGATTTAATAGTTTACAATTCTTCAAAGTGATCGCTACCCAAAAAGTAAAAAAAATAAAATAAAAAAGAAACAAATATATTGAGCAAAAATATAATAAAATAAGGCAGAATAAAAATAAAAGGTGAATAAAGACTTATCGTGCCTAAAGTTCCATATAATTTTATGCCAATCAACAGAAAATTTAAAAAAAAGAAGAAGAAAAACAAGTAAGCAAAACAATTAGCAGTCAGATTATTAAGAAAATAAATTAAATGTGTATATGTATGTATGTATGCGTTCCCTAAATAGCTGGCTATATAGTCACCAAGAAGAAAAGAAGGGCCAAAGAAGTCCCAGAATCGAAGAAAAGCCCAAGGAAAAAAGTGGGTAATATCGGGATAAGATATCACTAGAGGGTAGCTCATATAGCCAGGTAAAAGTTTAAATTCTCATACTTACATATATTCCGAGATATTGAGCCGTAAAAAGAAGAAAAAGGGCAGTGCATAAGCAAAAATAAAACACCATAAACCAAATGAAAAAAAAAACAAATACACATTTTTATAAAAGAAATAAAAAACTTTAAGTTTAAACAGTACTTTTTGTCTCAGGTAAACCTAGACGATAGGCCAAGTTTTTGTTGTGCGTTAGTTGGTTTTTGTCAGCAGAATATACGAGGGGGTTTTAAAATTAAAAGAATCTTTTTATTATACAATTTTATAAAACCAGTCTTAGAGCTCTTTAGGATAGGTCAATAAAATCGTGATAAAACGAAAAAAAATACATAAATTAATAGAAAACCGGTACTATAGAATTATATAGATATATTCAAAATTAACAAAACCCAATTAACGTAAACAAAATATATTAGTATTAAGTAGGAAAAATTATAGAAAAGCCAGATAAAGAATATATAATTGTAAAAGTGTTAGGAAAATAATGGTTGAAAATATAAACCAAAAAATTTGTTAATGTAAAATTTGTATAGGCAAAAGTATAACAAATAAAATAGTTTAAAGAAATTGTGTAAATAATAATATATGTATTAATGTGTTGAAAAAAAGAGAGTGCAAAAATGGCTCATGAATAGAAAACAAAGGTAATGGTTTATGGGTTCACGAAAGAATAGTTGATGAGGACAAATCGTAACATGGTTGGGAGGGCAATTAATGGAACAAAACATCTTTCCATTCCACACTAAATAATATTTGTAATATGGCGCGTTTATTGTGTAGTTTTGTTTTTTCTTTGTAGTGTAAAGTTTTTTTTCTGTTAATTTTTTGAGTTCCTTATAAATTGTATGTGCATCGTACATAATGGGAGGGTTGGAACCCGCTGAGGTAAAATGCACCGCCCAGAGCTAGCTGGAAACCTCATTGGTCACTACGGTTGCAACAGGCTTCAAAAAACCCCATCTGTCAAAAACAGTTGACTAAAATACAATACACACGCTTATAAATACATATTTTTCTATCTATGAACATCTATCCAAACATCTATTAACATTTGTAAAATTAATGCAGTTGTGGAATTGTTGATCCTGATTGATACAGATACAAAACCCTTGTCTATTGTTTATAAATTGTTAGTGTTTATTTGCTGTAAATTTGTGATAATTGGTATAATAAATGTTGCACATGGAATGTAAAGATTGAAATTTAGAACCAAGCTTATTGATATTGCAAAGCAATTAAATGTTGAAAGATGGTTCTGGTTAGATGATCCTGATATTTTCGAGCAATGTCACAGAATATTGTTAGTCTATGGCAATGTAAAGAAACTTCACTTGCTGCCTTACGTAGCACGTACACGTGATATATTTTTATCATGACAAATGTCAAATCCCATTTATAAAAAAGAGCTAACATAAAAAAATTATTTTTCAATATAAAGTTTGACTTTTGTTATGATAAAAATATATCAGGTGAATTATTGCAGCCTCTCCGATACTTGGGTTGTAAAATATGTTACTAGTTCATCATGGGCGTAAAAAGACGAAATTCGGATAATTATGCATCAAACTATTTCCTTTCAAACTTCATTTATAAACTGACGGAGTAGTACAATTTTTATTTTCAAGTTTTAAGAATTATACATACATACAGACATATGTATATAGCTATAAATGGAAAATGGTAACCATGTTCTACAGCATTTGGCTCCCTTAAATTGGGTTCTAAGCAATATGTATGTATGTATACTATATAAACATGTAATCCTAACTATTCATCTTTAACAAAACGCCAGAGATGCATTTGCAAGCAATGTGTGTCGACTTGAATTTGTTTTTGGA
This sequence comes from Tachina grossa, assembly GCA_949987645.1. Lineage (NCBI taxonomy): Eukaryota > Metazoa > Arthropoda > Insecta > Diptera > Tachinidae > Tachina > Tachina grossa. The sequence goes on from OX465275.1 coordinate 125,138,427, forward strand.
CTCAAAAATTAAAGAACAATTTAATTTTTAGAAGACGCTTAATTTTTTTCACTTTAAATGTGAAAAAGCATTAGATAAAAGAGATATTTTGACAGTCGGGGTGTAAAGCAGTTTAATTAGTCGTCGAACACATGATATTTGTATGATATTTGTTGTGATATTTTGTATACAAGTGTAATCAGTTCTATATGTTGTCAGCTGATTCCTTGCACAGAAAAAGTAATTGCAAAATATTTTATACAGAAAATAACGGCACAGAACGGCAACGAAAATGGGGCCTTTAAGGTGGGAGTACATAACTCGCGTTCAATGCGCTTATGCAATACACGCGGCTGTCAAAAAAGTTGAAATAGTGTGTTTTCGTAAGGCAAGTTACATAGAAAAGTTCGCGACGCGCGTACCTCACAAAAATTGGAACATTCTTCAACTTTCACGCATGTATACAAAATGACCGCTAGTGTTGCCAGATTCATAAGCTAACATACACAAAAATTATTAGAAATTAATTTTTTTTATTAATTAAACAATGGATAAAAAAATGCATTAAATATTTAAAGAAAAGTAAAACATAAATGCAAGACAAAAAATAGCCGACAAAGAAAGGCTTTAAATTTTACAACTAAAAAAACCTCAAAAGCGTTTTATGTAACTTTCCATTTGATAGCGTTAAACGTTTGACAAGCCAGAAATGCGTTGCCGCGTAACGCGTGGTATGTACTTCCATCTTTAGGGTTTTGTAATGTTTTTTTCAACCGTGTTTGAAGTCTACTGTTAAGTTTCCTACGCATCACCGAAATGCATTTAGACGTGGTTATCTAACAACAAACTTTTTTAAATACATTTTTATATGATAAAAAAAACTGAATTTCTGAATATTTCTTTTAGTCCGTCAAAAAAACTGGACGAGTAATTGTTTCACATGAGGCACCCTTAACACAAGGCTTTGGATCGGAAATCGCAGCTTATATTCAAGACAAATGTTTCCTGCACTTAGAAGCACCTGTGAAGCGTGTAACTGGTTGGGATACCCCGTTCCCTCATGTTTTTGAACCTTTCTATTTACCGAATAAATTCCGATGCTTGACAGCAATAAAAGAAGTTGTTAATTACTAAATATCTTCAATGAAGCTGACATGTTTGGCCACAAGGAGGAACTCTGAATAAAATTTAGTGCAATTTTATTTTATGTAACCGATGCATTTATTTAAATTTTAATTTTATATGTATATCATTAGCTTAACGTACAAAGATGTTAAGTCCACTTTTTATTAAAACTGATGTTTTTATACTATAAGATTATACAGCTCAAAATATACCATTTACACAAGAAAAATTATAATTAGGTTGTTTTCAATTGCACTTATGCAGAAATATGAAATGTGCACAAAAACAAAATATGTCGTAGAAAAAATGTTTACGATGGCTATTTATATGTATTTCGGCAACTGGCAACACTAATGTCAATAGCTAAAATCTGGCAACACCACAATAAAGTTTGCAATTTTTTAGCATAAACATAATAATAAAGTCGTCATCACAAAATATACAGAAGTGTAAAAAGTGACAGGTAAAAAAAGCTCGAATCAGGTTTTTAAAATTCGTGGAAAAAAGAGACAAGTATAGTGTATTTTTTATTGTAGTGTATTTCTACTTACCAATTAACACAGCTAATCAAAAGTGTTATAATTTTATTGCACTAGAAAGAAGAATGAAAACAAGAACGCCGCCAACATTTCAGGGAGAGCGATACAAATAGAATAATAAAAATTAAAAGTTTTAAAAACTCCCGAATATTTCTAGAAAAGATGTGATATCTTCTAAGCGGCTCGACCGATTTTACTAAAACAAAAAACAGCCGTTTGGTCTGTACGTGCACTCGTACAGACACACACTACAAACTTATAACACTCCTTTTTTGCTTGGGGTTAAAAATACACTTATCTTCCGTCAAGTGATATCTCTTCATACTCTATGTCCTAGTTTAGACGGACGAATATTTGGAAGGAAAATATCTGGAATTCTCCTTTGTTGTTTCCTTCGCGGTCACACAGACGAAAATGTTGCCGGCTACATTCCAATATTATCTCTCCTCCGATCACTCCTCCACTGTCGTTACAATCTGTAACCCACTAAGAAGTGACTTAGTTTACTCATATGTGGAGATGATCAGTCGTGTTAATTGGCTGGGATTCAAAATATATCTTAATAGTCATTGCACGAAAAATATTACGCTAAGAACACCCAATGATATTGAATCTAGCATTGCCAATCTTAACGAAAATATTAAAGAGGCTGCTGAACATGCCACTACATACCTCCCATCCGCAGACTGTGTTTAATAAAATTTATTCTAGGGGTATTGAACGTCTCGTGTGTGAAAAAAGAAGAGCTAGAAGGGAATGGCAACAGCACAGATCACCCCAAAATAAAATGAGTTTTAAAGAGTGCACTAAACGTCTCCAAGAGTTGCTTACATCTGAAAAAACTGCATCTCTTAAAAATTATATGGAAGGTCTTGATGTCACATCAGCATCTAATTACTCTTTGTGGCGCGCTGCTAGAAAGCTTAAAACAACCGTTGAGTTTAAGCCACCTCTGCGCACATTTACCGGAGGTTGGGCAAGAAGCGGTACGGAAAAATGTAAAACATTTTCTGAGCACTTAAAATCCGTATTTACGCCAAACACATGTACTGGTGTTGCTGATTTGCCGAGTGTAGTTGCTCTACCCCCTCGACCCTTGAAGTTTAAGATGCGTGATGTACAAAAACTAATTGTCCCGGTATTGATGGAATTAGTAAAAAGATGCTGATGAACTTGCCGCATATTGCATTAAGAATCCTGCTGTTTATTTTTAATGCCATATTACGACTTTAGTATTTTCCACAACACTGGAAGCATGCCAAGGTCAAAATGATTCCAAAGCCGGGCAAAGATCTTACCAAAGCAGAGTCATATAGGCCAATAAGTTTGCTGTCAACTATGTCAAAACTCTTCGAAAAGCTGCTCATGACAAAATTGTCCCCTTGTCTAACAGATAATATGTGCATACCGGACCATCAATTTGGTTTTAGAAGTCAGCATAGCACCATTGAACAAACGCATAGAATGGTTCAATTTATAAGGAAAACATTCGAAGAAAAGAAGTATTGTTCTGCCCTGTTTATTGATGTTTCTCAGGCATTTGATAAAGTTTGTCATGATGGTCTAATTTTAAAATTGAGGACATATCTATCAAATAACATTCAAAAACTTTTGGAAAGATATTTTAGGCCGGAAGTTCTCTGCTATGGGAGAATTTATGAGTACGTCCGAAACTATCTCATCCGGTGTACCACAAGGGAGTATACTGGGGTCAGTTTTGTATTTGTTTTATACTTGTGTTATGCCTGTGAGCAGTAATATCCACACTTCTACATTTGCCGATGATACAACTTGTCTTAGTATGCACGAAAACTCTCATGAGGCATCCCGATATCTTCAGGAACATATAACACAGCTTGAGCTATGGTTAAACTTATGGAGAATAAAAGTAAACGAACAGAAGTGAGTACATGAAACCTTTACCCTACGAAAAGATACTTGTCCCCCCATTAGAATCAAGAGTCAAGTTGTTCCTCAACATTCACATGTGAAATACCTTGGTATACACCTTGATCGTCGGCTTACATGGAAACACCATATTGACTCAAAGCTAACACAAATGAAACTTAAAATAACTCAGATACATTGGCTGATTGGTACAAATTCAACACTCAGTCTAGATTGTAAACTTTTAATATACAAGTCGATTTTGAAACCAATATGGTGTTACGGAATTCAACTATGGGACACTGCTTCAACTTCCAATATCGAGAGAATCCAACGAAAGCAAAACAAAATTTTATGGTTAATAACATCGGCTCCATGGTACATAAGAAATTCAAATACAAATCGTGATTTAAATATGCCACTAGTGATAGAAGAAATTGCAAAATACGCAGGCAAATATTTAACTAAACTCGAGTCACATCCTAATCCGCTTGCTCGTAATATTTTGAACTTTACTGGACGCATCCGCCTAAAAAGAGGGACACAAGGACTCTTATACTCAACACTCTAGATGGGACTGCTTAATAATATATTTATTTTTCTTTTTTGATTATCACTACTTGAAAAAAATTACTAAAATATTTGTGTACGTGTGATTTTTTATCTCTCTCTAACTTATTAATTTCACTTAATCAAAACACATATATCTTAAGTGCTTACTCTGCTTCTTTTTTGCCAGTCACTGATTACTTAAGCATTGGTAAACTATGACTAGTCAATGTTTACATAGAGACTGGTCAACTGTTGCTAGTCAATATATACGTAGAAACTGGTAAAATGTAACAGCCGTATTCATAAAAAAAAGTTGATTGAGGTTTAACATTCATATTAGTTGAAAAACGTTTTAAGGCTAAATAACGTTTTTTAAATATTGGTATTCATAATCAGTTTTTTAACTAAAAATCAATTAACTAAATTTTTTTAAAATATCGTGGCAACACTATTCTTTATTTGTCACTTGCATATTAGTTCTGCAAAACAACGATTGTTAACTCACAAAGTACTCGTGTCTATTTTGTTTATTGGTCGGTTTTCAGAGAAATATTGTTTCTATAAAATAAAAGATATGTTCCAATTTCTATTTAATAAAATAATAAACAAAGTTAACAACAAATCTTTGTTAAAAGTGCTTTTTATATTATTTATTTTATTGCAGATAAAGAAGCACTAGAATAACGAGCTTTATTTTGTTTGTTTTGAGTGTTTATACATCCCTAGTTAATTTTCTACAATTATACTATTTTTGTTAACACATAAAATGAGAAAACAATGACTGGGAATGGAAACTGGATCGCTCCTTTTCTTTTAAATATTCTTTTGGAGTATATTTGTTATTTCGGCAATAGTTTCTATAAAAAAAATTACATTGTTTTCTTCTAAATAACACTGGCATATGCATAAATACATGCATACATAAGTACATACATACATACACACATATGTACATACAGGTAAAGTTCAAAATGTAAACAAAAACGAAGCAAAATTACAACAACGTCACCTTAAAATTGGTTTAAACAGGGGGGCAGTCAATTTTAAAATTTGCTGATTTACGCAAGGTTTAAAAACCGTTTTTTAAGCTAAAATTCTATTATGAATACAATTTTAGCGAATTTTGCTTAAACAATATTTAAAACCCGGTTTAAAATTTTTATGAATACGGCTGTAAAAATGTAGAAACTGTAAAATTTCATTACTAGATGTTTACACATCTCCTCTGTGATCGGACTGACATTGCTTTTTTTTAAAGTTGGAAGTACTTATGCTTTTAGTATCTTTTTTTAAATTAATTAATTAAAAGTATCAAAACTTTCAATATTGTAAATACATATGCATTTGTTTGTTTTAGTAAACTTATTTGGTTAGTAAATGCCCAGCAAAAAATTTCAAAAAAAGGTAATCGAGTTTGGAATTAAGCATTTTTGGTGGAAGCACTTCCCTACTGGATTACCAACTTAATGATTTTAACAAGGCGTGAGACTAAAATAATCGATTCTTGAGAAGTACTTACATTTTTTTTATTTGTCTAAATTTCATGTAATCTATTTCGTCTAAAAAAATCATTCTCTTCATTTAGCAACTTGCACGTCATTTTTTGTAATTTTAGGTAATGTGATTTGTAAGCGAGTAATGAAAATTGGCAATCAGAAAAGTAAGTCATTATATGGCAAGTAGTTCTAATGGTAATGTGTAATTTTTTGCTGGGTGGGCACACTGCAGTATATGTATATGTACTGCATTCAAAATTGCAGTAAGCAGTAAATTTACTGATTACTAAAAAAATTCAGTAAATTTTTACTGTATTCATTATGAATACGGGCATCACTGATTACTGAAAATTCAATGCATCTCATCATATAACAAATCATTTAGGCAATTTATAAAAATTGTAGAAAAAAATTTTAGTAATCAGTAAAAATTTACTTGTTAAACATTTTTTATTGATTTTACTGAAACTTTAGTGGTACTGCAGTGCTCATCTATGGTAAATGCCTTTACTTTTACTTTTTAATTTTTAATTCCTGTTGTTCATCGTTTAGTTGTTGCTGTTCTTGTTGTTGTGTACGCATTGCAATTAAAATACATTCAGTAAAGTGCGACTTTGACTCGCGTACATTCGGTTTTGATCATTTTTTTTTTTTGATTTAGCTTTCTTTCTTTTTTAAGTTTTTTCAGTTTAAACGATTTTTTTCAGTTTTATCGCTTTTTTCTCGTTTTGGCGTTTTTTTTTCTCTTTTTGGGTTTTTTTAATTTTCGCAATTTTTTTCATTTTGGATATTTTTTCATTTTGGCGATTTTTTCTGTTTCTTTAGGGTTTTTCTCATTTTGGCGATTTTTTTCTTTTTTTGGGGTTTTTTTATTTAGGCGATTTTTTCATTTTGGCGATTTTTTTCATATTGGCGATTTTTTTGTTTAATGATTTTTTCCATTTTGGCGATTTTTCCGGGTTTTCGCGATTTATTTTAGTCCTAGAGATTTTTTTTAATTTGGTGCTTTTTTCGTTTAGGCGATTTTTTTATATTTGGCGATTTTATATTTGACTGATTTTTTAGTTTTACCGTTTTTGAAAATTTCAAGAGTTTTGCTCTTACGGTTTCCAAGATACAGCAAGTTGTCAAAATTACAAAGTCATAATTGCATTAACTGATGGAACACGCATTGATTTAAATTTTTTAAATTTAGTGTTAATTGTTGTAGTCTGTATAAAAATACACTAACTTTTAAAATTTCAAGTGTATATATGTACGTACATACAATTGTATGTATATTACATGGGATTTTAACATTTTCGTTGCTCGTTTTGGGACACCCTTTAGTTTTTAACTCTCATGTATTTGTTGTTGTAGTGGCCAAATGTCTACACATTGTGTCCAAATTTCAAGTCCGTAGCTCTTACGGTTCATTTTCACCTTTGGTGTACGGAAATATACAGAAAAATACCCGGCGGCGGCGCACCGTCGGCTTTGTGCCGATCGACTTGTTTCTCTGCTTGGTATTGCTTCTTTCAAACACTAATCCACTCATACATAGCTCACACCGATTTGACAATGCTGTGAAAGAAAGGCAAACAAATCTCAGCAAAGTCAAAAGATTTTTACCCCCTAGCGTATAGATGTCTACACATCAAAAAAAAGCGAAAGTTGTGACAATTGAAAATAATGAAAATCGGAGTAATTTTATAAATGAATTTACTACGGAATAATTTCGTAATCAGGGTTAAGTGCAGTATATTTACGGTGACCATCAGTTCTGTATTATACAGAACAGTACTGTATTTGAGAGTCCTGTTCTGTATAAATTATTCCTTAGAAAATAACGTTGAAATGTTCTGTATTTTATTTACTGTTCAGTATTTGTTCTGTATTTTCATGACTCAAACTGCGTTTAAAAAATTATCGCAGTTTCTGCAACAATACTGTTAATCAACATTGTAAAAGGGCTTAATATACGAGTATTAACTGCAAATGCAGCAGTTCTATAAAACTACAGAAACAACGACTTTAGTTTCCTTAATTTTTTTCCTTGAGAGCATGAATATTAAATTTGTCTTATTTTTGACGATCCCGCTTCAGGTGCTTGGATTTTCTTCGTTCATTGTCAAGCTAATTTATTTCATGATTATATAACGCAGATGACTCCCAAAAAATATGTATGACTGAGCTTTCTCTCATTATTAATGAACTTAAGTTTAAAATCCCACAATATTGAATACTTAAATCACACTGCCTACGAAGAAGTTGAAACTCCCACGTGGAAAGTTTTTAAATCCAGTTTTGTTTTCATTATGGATAAAAGAAATGAGTTAAACATAAATGACACCGAATTATTTGATGAATTAACTCTTGTTAAAAGATATACCTCTTTAGAAAAATTAGGTTAATAGAATTAGAATAAAAAATCTGCAGAAGAGCGGTGGGTAAAATATGTTTAAACATTTTAAATAAAGAGACATAAGTTTCCAAAATAGGTTGAAAGTTGTCGAATTCAGTTTATGTTTATCTGATTTTAATGCCCTAACAGAAAGAGTATTTTCTGTTTTAAATAATATATGGACCAGTGAAAAAATTTAAATGAAGATGAATACCATCAAAGAGTTTTTAATTACTAAATTAAATTATGATTTATGAGTTTAAAGAATATTTAAAAGGAAATCAATACTTGGTAAAACAAATTTATTGCACAGAAATGTACCAAAATGAGCTGTTTTGTATTTTAACATTCTATTCTAAAACTTTTTTTAATAGTCTTGATATGTAACGAGTAAATATTAATTTTAATTTTATAGTTTTTACAACTTATGTGGTAATAATCTCCAGAAACTATGTACATATGTAGCTATTATTGAAATTAAATATGTTTAATATGTCTTTAAGGTTGTTTGTAATTTAGTTGCTGTTTGTTAAATATGTCCTTGTTCTGTATTTTGATTTAAAAATTATGGTCACCGTAAGTATATTCCATTCTTATTGAATGAAATGTTTTTGTTAATTGATGGGATTTTCTAAAGAAAAGAAAAACAAATTAAACCAGACTTTAGCTGGGGGAAATAGCGGAGATTATTTGTTAACATCAGCTATTTAACGTGATTTTTTGAAATATGATATGATGAATGATTAACTGTCTTATCCATAAAAAATATTTCAGATTTATTAAGCGATTATTTAACATACATATTTCTACGGCAAATTTTTCAAATAAACCTAAAATATTTTTTATGAATTAGACCGTAAACATTTACCAGCATTATGGCATATAAGCAAATCCTCAGCAAATTTGTTCCAGGACTATCACAAGAAATCTTGTTAATGTATCATGGTATTCTCAATTGACAAGACTTCATTCTCAGATGCAATAAAAGTAATTATATTTTAGTTAGGAAAAAATAACTTTTATTGACAAAACTTGATTATTTACATTAAAAAACTATTTTGAGATGTGCAACGTAGAAAAAAGTCTTAAATTTATTTATTTTAAGAGTATTTATTTTATCAAGTTTATATTTTATTTAAAATTATGGTATATTAAAAAGAAACATAAAGTAAAATATCAATTATTCGGTAAACATGTCCAGATATAAATAAATAAAATTAATTTATCAGCGATCGAGCACGTTATTTGCGAAATTGATACGGAAAAGTCTTTATTTTTTATAATAGAAAGGATCAATTTCATTTATATGTACGTAATAATATTTATGGTAAATATAAAAAAGGTTAAATACATAGTATTTTGTACATTTACATAAATTATGTTTGATTTCTTTCTTATTTCGAGGGAAAGTCTTACAATTTTATTATAGATACACATATAGGTATGTATTTTTATTATTAAATTTATTTATTTTTACATACTTTCTTCAATGTTTTATTTTTTTTTTATATTTGTTGCGTAGGTAAATTTATAATTATTTATGTATGTAAATACATACGTGTGCAGTACATAGTTACTTTTTATATGTATGTATATGCATCTTACATTTGTATTTATTTTATGCTTAAACGTACGAATTTATCTTTTTTCATATATTTTATGTTTAATATTTTAAATAATGTTTACTATTACATTTACGAAGGCAGGTTAATAATTTGTTAATCTTACTAAAGGCTCGTACGATCGTACGATTCATTCACAAGGAAATCTTGCAGAAGTCTGCCCGACTTTAAAAAATCGCTTCAAAATTGTGTTTTAGGTGCCACAATATCTTACAAAAATTATGCAAAAACATCTGTTTGTTTTCTTGTGTATAACATTCAATAATTTATAATAAAAAAAAATTGTTTGGTTTCGTGGATTCTCAGCTGTCTAACAATAAAAACAACTCTGATCGCTTGGAATCTATCATTTTATAAAATTTTTCATATTTCTAAAATCGCACGACTTGCCAAAAAAAAAAATGTGTCACACAGTTGCATTTTTAGTCCACACTACCACACTTTTTTAGCACACATGTCATATTTGGCAAATCGCGCGATTGTGTAGGATAGTGAATCACGGCCTTAAGAAAGATGTGATGTTTGTAATATAATTGCTGGGTTTGCTTGTCTTCCGAAAGTTTTATAAAAAATTTATATAATATATATGTATGCGTGATGTTTTTTTTTATTATTTTAATTACAGTCTGAAAGTTGTTTTTAAAACATATTAAATAGAGATGTGCGCGCAAGCATTTCTAAATTCACATACATACATATTAATGTAATCGTACACGCTTTTAATAAAGATAAAAGGTGTGTTTTTTACTTTTGTAGTAAAATGCACTAAATGAGTAGCTACTGCGGATATTGTAAAATTTACTATCAAAAAGAGCTGTTGCCGAAAAAAGTACGCGAACGGAAAAATTAGTAAGATTAAAGGAACAGCTGACTCCAACTCCACATAGTGTTGAAAAATATATAATCTTTTGACTATTCAACTCTTCTAATTATTGGTACTCGACACAATATTTTTATAACACGAACAATCTAAGAATAAATTTTGTAATTTTTTTTCATGTGATATTTGCAATTAATTTCTTTTTGATTTCCTTGTTTTGTTGTTGGTTAAATTAATAAAAAAAACCAAATGCAATACTAAGTAACCAGATACTTTACAGTTTTACAACTCTGAGTAATTAGAATAATTTGCAAAAAAAAAAAAAAATATTAGTAATATAAATTACAAAATATGTGTATTAACAACTATTGTTATTATGCCTCATAAATTAATTATTTTTTTAATGACTCACTATTTTTATTTAACGTTTTTCCCAAATTTTTACAATTTTCTTTTGCTTATGTCTCATTTGTTTACATTTTGAATCATATCGCACATCCAGTTCAAAAGTGTCATAACTCAAAAAACTAGTTTTGCAGAAAACACGTTTAAAGTTTTCAATTTACATACAACTCAATGAAGGCATGAACAAATATTCTTCTCTCAGGAGGTGATAGTAAAAGCTATTTATATGAAATTTGTATGCAAGATAAAATACGAAATGCATTATTATTCTGCATTATTAACTCAAAAAACGAATTTCCTGAGTTATGTCACTATTGAACTGAATGTGCGATATATTTTTATCTTACTAAACTTTACTGCGACAAATTTCTGCAGTAAAAATTTGCAAAACACTGTCAATTTGTGTTCTCATTTACTGTATTTTAGGTAAACAATCGCAATTTAGTAAAATGCAGTAAAGTTCAATAAAAATTTGTGAAAACCTTTGAGTACGCGAACGCAATTAAAGTTTTCTTATGTGGGTCATTCGGCTGCATAACATTAAAATGATTTGCTATGGCAAAGAATTGAGCTGATACATCCGTGAGAATAGGTGTTTTTTTACTTTTGTAGTAAAATCCCACGACATGAGATTCGATAAAAACGAATGCTCACTAAAGCGAAGAAATTTCGAAATAAAATTCTTCGATATTTGTTCGTTAATCTATTTCGGATGTGTGCTAGACTGTTAATCTAAAGGTACCAAGTTCAAGGCATGACAGCACTGTAAGTTAAAAAATAAAATAAGAACACATATGTACCTATATGTGTGCAATAATTAAATAGAAAAAAATTTGTAAAGATAGCCTAGTGGATGTATGTTAGTCTGTTAGAATGGAGGTACCATGTTCAAATCCTGCAGCGTAGGTTAAGGTATTAAAAAAAATTAGTAAACTAAAATAAATAAATAAAAAAATTAAATTACTTTTTTACTTTTTCTGCTGCCTTTTTGAGATATCGAAATTAGGTCGATCATCTCTCACTTCTGATATTGCTATCGAAACTTCGAGATCGAATGTTTGTTGGGACAAAACTGAGCCACAGGTGAACTTTTTTCGATTAATTTTTGAGTGTCACTCTCGATAGTCTTACACGATAAATAATCAACATATTATCGATATCAATAACGAGAGTCTTGGTCAACAGGGATGCAGTAAATGAGTAATTACTGCGAAAATTTAAAAATTTACTCTCAAAAATAGGTGTTGCCTAAAAAAAGTACGCGACCGGAAAAATAGTAAAAATTAGTAAGATTATAGAAACAGCTGACTCCAAATCCACATATTGTTGACATGGAGGACATGTTCTATGTTAACAGTATTGAATTCTTAAATGAAAAATTATACATGCTGTTTATTACCTTCTACTTTACTATTCATTACCTTTCTCGATAGGATGGTATGCAAATAATAAAATAAGGATTTTTGAAGTTTAAATCTTGCCATAGAAATTTTTTACAAAAATGTGTGTTATATGAAGAACAATTTGAGAATATATAAAGTGATGATGAACTTTGAAAAGTGGAAATGTGATAACTTTCTTCATCTTATTAAGTTTTAAGCCAAAAAGAAATCTTTAACTATATTTCCTTTTAAATTTTGCGTTGGTAAGCCAAATTGATTTATGACTTTGATTAATTGAGAATGAACTTTCATTAAGTTTAACAAATATCGATTACTACTGCATTTTGTTTAATATACATACATACTTCGTTTCTCGTTTATTGTAATATCATTACAAATGCAACGTGGCACAGTTATGTAATTATAATTCAATTAGTTGAGAAATAAGGCAAATTTACCTTGTTACATATGAATTTATTTCACTGTTGATGATGTTTAGCGACTGTTGATGGTACACTCATATTTTTACAATAATATCGTAATTCACGGTTGACCTTGTAGATCGTTTACATACTGTAACAACAACCAAAGCTACATGATGTAAAAGATCTACAAGGACAATCGTGAATTCCGCTAATATTTTATACATCCACTCACAGCTCGGATATACGGCTCATTTTAGCTTTCTTTAATACAAAATACTTCTGGACATAACTTCAATTTAATCCGATTACAGTACATTTCAATGCTTTCCAATACTATACAATATCTATTATGAGTATATTTTTTTCTCTAAATTTCAAATTATTTCTTTGAGGCTCACTAAGACATTTTTTTATTTCAAAAACTTTTCGCCAATAGATTTCAACATCGAAATTGTCGTAAAGGTTATGCTCCTTAGTCTTAGTTTAGACGGGCGAACATTTGGCAGGAAAACATATGGAATTCTCTTTTGTTGTTTCCTTCGCGATCACACAGACGAAAATGTTGCCCGCGACATTCCAATATTATTGGAAAAAAGTAAGCATATTTGAACATGTAATGTACATGGTACAATTATACTAGGTACATGCACGACTACAACAAAGTTACAACACCAAAAAACACATTCATTTTGTTGGTATAAACAAACAAATAACTGTCAGAAACAGATGCCTTTTGTTTTTTAAAAATAACAATTACAGGGTAACTAAAGTACAATTGCAGACGCGGCATTCCTGCATGATTATAGTTATTCAGTGTTGCCAATCTGTGTGTAGTTAGACAGTGTGTAATTTCTACTCACATGTGTAGGCCATGTAATTAAATTCTTGTATAATCTGTGTGTAATTCTACTTTGGGTTCTATTTTTATTTATTTTTGTTTTAATTTTAACTTACACAAAAGATGTGTAGTGTAATTTTCTTCGATGTGTAATTGGAGACACAGCGATGTGTAAATTCATTGGCAACACTGTAATCATTTTATTCACACACATACACTAACATTTTCGCAGCTTGTAAACAAAGTTTGACAACTATTTGCATTGTATACATTAACAGGCTGGGCTTGTGCATGTAGCTGTTATAATTGTATCATGAACATGTATGTGTGTTAATGTAGCAGAAAATATGAAAACAAAGCGTGTCGCCGATTACCGAATACAAAAATGTAAATTGCTACCTTCAAATTGCCCTTCAAAATGTTTTCGTGTCTAAACGCGGTCTAAAAATATAAAAAAACATGTTGACGCCATTCATCATTCAACTTTTGGTCACCAATTAAACAACAAGCAGAACTCGATTTTTAGATAATAAACCAATAAATATTTTATTTTGTGTGACAAAAACTCAGTATTGGTATGATTAATCAACTATTCATTCGCTTCTTCTAAAACAATAATTTTAATATAATGTACAAATTTAACAATTTATTAATTTAGCTTTTTAATTTGTACAATATCGGAGATTCCGATTGAAACATTGGACTCTGTTAATTTAGAAGGATCTTCAAATGCCTAAGAAATGATCTGAGGTTTAAATAAAATATTCCAATTAGCCGAAAAAGTATAATATGGTGTTGCACAAGTATGGGCGGAGTAAGTAGAGCATATGCCCAAGATGGTATTAACAGTATTTTAAAAGGTTTTGTGACTGACTGTACACGACCTATGCCTTCACATGGGAAGTAGCAACGCGGTTGTTAAAAAACCGGTTATCCGTGGCAGATCAGTCAACCAGTGCGACATTAATAAATATATGTATTTCTTATTTTGTACATAAAAGGGAGTAAACACAATTAGACACTGTTGCAGTGAGAAAATACAAGATCGTTTTATTGCATACAAACATCACTTAATATTGTCATTCTATATACTGCAAAAGTTAAATTATGTACATATTTATAAAAAACTACAAAACTATATTTTCATAAAACTTTTTGGCATCTCAAAAAACTTCCAAAAATGGAAAACTTGACAAATGGTAACGCTGTTCACACGTATTCTTATCCAAGAATGATAAATTACAAAATTACGCCAATCAGAGAGTTTACCGTTAGACGTGACGTCACACGTATATTGTAAGAGTTGCCATAAAGGCTGGAAAAATCAAATGAAAGACTTAAAGAATAAGTATGGGAAACTAAGAAATTTAAACAAAGAAATCGCAACAAACAAATTCTATTCGATTATTTTATTTTCTCTACAAAAATTTTTGTTATTTGTTATTGAGAGTTTCTTTTAATTTTTGAAATTAAAGTTGTTTTATTAATCTTAACAAAGCGCTTAATTTTGAATTTTATTAGTTATTTAATATATTCTGTGTTAATAAAGTGCATATTTTAAGACATACTCACTTCCGCTTTAGGATTTGGTACACGAGTAGATCTAGATGAGCAATGAACCAGAAAAATCTAAAAGCACGAGCATTTTAACCAGGGGGCGGGGCTACGCCCATAAAAATTAAAATTTGTGCTAGTGAGTTGAAATTCGATACAGAGCTAGGTCTAGGCGAGCACTGAAATAAAATAATCTGAAAGCCCAGAAATTTTGGTCAGGAGGGCAGGGCTACGCCCATAAAAGTCAGAATTAAAAAAGCTAATATGAGGCGATTAATGGAAGCTGTTTTATTGAAATTTAGCATATATACTGCTATAATGCAATGCTATAAATTTTTCATTAAAAAAGTGGGTCTTGACAAGTACATATAATTTAAAGGCCCAACTATAATATGAATAAGCTAGCTTAAGCAAATGTGCGGTAACATATAAAACGTATGTGGCAAACTATAATGTACTTAACAAACTTTTCGTCAAGTTTCGTCAAATGTCATTTGCTTAAGTAAAGTGCCAAACTGAACGCACATTCCGTAAGGAAACAACTGTTTGTGCATTTTTTAAATTCAAACAAGCAGCAGCAGAAAATATTCATTGATTTTAAATATTTTTTTATTGTTTCTTATTTTAAACTAGGAAAATAAAGCAAAACTTTTATTTTCATTGTTTGTTTTACAATACACATATACACACATACTCATGTATTTACTTATTTATATTCACTGTTGTACTTTTTAGTAGGCAAAACAAATAAAACAAGTAATAAGGTAATGGATGTATTTATATGTGAATTTCTAATAGATTAGGTCATTCCTTCAAGTTAGTTTGATTGAATTGCATTCATTTAGGAGTTATGAGAAGAAACAAAATTACTACAAAATTATTGACAATACCTAGATGTGCAGCTGTGGGTAAAGAACACTTAAGTGCATGTAAATACATTGTGGCCACCTAAAAGTCACATCTGAATTGTTTAAGCATTTGACAGACTTATCGTTCAATTCTGACATTAGCTTAAGCCAGCTTATTCATATTATAGTTGGGCCTCAAGCCTCATTTTCGTGTACTACAGCTCAGCATATTTAGATATACTATTTCTGTATGTATTATTATCCGTTTGCTACGAAACTTGACACGAATAATAAGCACTGGCCGATAAATTCTTGAGTTTGGAAAAGTGGGCAGGGTTACGCTGAAATTTGATACACGAATAGGTATAGGTGAGAAAACAAGAAAAACCTGAAAACCCGGAAATTTTATTCAGAGGGGCGGGGCTGCGCCCATAAAAATTAAAAGTTGTGCTTATGAGATGAAATTTGACACAAGTAGGTCTAGGTGAGAAACCAACTAGAAAAATCTGAAAAACCAAAAAATTTAACCAGAATGGGCGCGGCCACGCTACTATTGTTTGAACCTGAAAACTTACAGCCTTATTTATAAAACTTATTAAGGCTTTTTAAGAAAAAAAAATAGTAAGGGTGTCATATAATTTTTAGATAATCTGCTAACTTGGCAATATTTTTACCTTTCTAAAAAAGGAGAGAATAATGTATATTTGTTCATTTCTATATATCGGTAAAAATGTTATTAAGTTAGCAGATTATCTAAAAATTATATAACACCCTTACTATTACAAATGTATATAATGCATAGCATATGTCAGTGAAAGGTGTTGTGCCAAACAAGAACTTGGTCAAAATTTATATCTCACCACTTTTAATGGCCGAAATTTTTGGATAGGAACTTTGCCTTTTTTCACATTGATGTTTTTGTGAGGATATAGTTCACACTGAATTTGTTTATTTAGTAATCAGGGTTATCATGAATAAAATTCCGCGTGAAATTTCTCCCTTTTCCAATTAGAATTTTTTGTTTTCCCTATGATTTGCAATTAGTTGAAATTGTTCCCCGTGAAAAATTTCACGAGGAATTTTATTCATGATAGCACTGAATATTTTTTTAATAATATTTTTGTTTAAAATATTAGAAAGTAAAATTTTAAATTTTAAAACATCAAAAATGGTACATAATTTTACCAAGTAAACAAATAACAAATTCAGTGTGAACGGTACTAATATTTTGTTGGCATAACACCCCCCTTCTAGCAGGTACATTATACAAATTTCAAAAGGAATGACATATTTATATGTATATATACATTCATAAAAATATGTGTGTACGTACATAATTATGTATTAAGAAGTGGTTGCACTTTTGTGACAATATGCTCTGCTATAAAAACGCTTAAAAAATCTTAATTTTTAACGTATTGCTGATGTTATGAATGGTAAAGTTTAATGCACCATTGGGTGCGGCTTGAAAATCTCTCAGATGATCTTTTTTGCTAAATGTTGTCTTGGGAGAAAATATGAAAAAAAAACTACAATAATAAGCATTTTAAGACTTTGTATATCGGTTAAAAACCATCTAATTACTGATAATATTAAAAAAAATGGTAAATACCTACAACAAAAACAATATTGCAAAAGTAAAAAATGTGGGATTATTATATGTCCAATTTTCTTCACCGAACTTAGCAAAACCAGTACTTGTATAGCGGTTGGCGATCCTGCAGTCGAAATAGCTTTAAAGATTTTTATAAAAAAAATAAACCAAATTTTCAGCCAATAGAAACACAGTGTGTGTGACGTCACGCGTCTACTACTTTTTTTGCACTGGCGTAGTCTTGTAGTTTATCATTCTTGAGTGATGGCAACTTTTGAT
Organism: Tachina grossa; assembly: GCA_949987645.1. Lineage (NCBI taxonomy): Eukaryota > Metazoa > Arthropoda > Insecta > Diptera > Tachinidae > Tachina > Tachina grossa. The sequence goes on from OX465275.1 coordinate 125,156,155, forward strand.
ACTCAAAACGCGTAAATATATTTAAATATATATATATATATTTTTTTAATAAGGGGCTAAATTGAAAAAATATACGTTTAGCGCTGAATAAAGTAAAATTTTTAGGATAAGCGCGAAAAGGGGCTAGTATTAAAACCTTACTTATGTAAATCAAACATCAAAAACAGTTTTGTATAGTAATTTATTAGAAAGTAGATAATTATCTATCATGAGATTAACACATAGTACATAGCTTGAGATGTTACATTTCATATTACTTTCCAGTAAGGTACATAGAAATAGTGTACGTACATATATATTAGAATTACACCGCTCAACAAAATTAAAAAATTTTAAATGCTTTTAAAAACACTATACAATTTTGAAGTATTGTGGTTCCAGTAGTACAAAAATTGTCCAAATTTTAAATTCTATGGAGAGGTTTTTTTAAATTTTTAAGTAAAATTCTCAATTTTTTGAGACATGTCTCCACTTATGTTCTCATAACTAAAAAAAAACCCGTCCAATTTCGTTAAAATAAATTTACAAAAATTACTATTTACATAGCCTTTAATTCGTTTATATATTGCGTTTCAATCGGCTCAGTAGTTACGGAGTTACAATTAAAAATTGTAACCAAAAATATATATTTTACGTAAAAATAGCAAATTTTTTTGTTTTAAAAAAATCGTGAAAAATCGAAAACGGTATAAATTGTTCAAATTTATTGCTTTTTCGTAAAGGTACTGTAATAAAAACAAAATGAGATATCGATCATGAAAATCGATTGAGTCTTTTCGAATTTATTCAAAATTCAGTGAATTCACTCATTTTCACAAAATTTTAGTTTTTTGTTTGATATACTTACAATTGAGTAGTTATTGTTGTTCTTTCGATTGATTGGATTTTGAATTTATTTTCTCCATGCTATGTACAAATTCTCACATCGAAAATGGATTACATAGTAACATTCGTCTATTTTTTTTGGCGAAACACGACCTACAATACTGATTCTATTCTTCGGAAACACGTTTGAATTGGTTGAGTTTAAATGTATTAATTTATGTTATATATTTTTTAAATGTAGAAAATGTAGAAAATTTATATTTTATTATTTAAATTTATTATAAGAAATAAAATAAGAAAATAAATATATAAATAAATAAGTAATTTATTTAAATAATTTTTTTATTATAAACTACAAACTCTTGAACTTTCTGTAGAAAATGATATAAGGAAAATGCAGAACAAAGAAACACAGGTGCATTTTACGACACGGATTTTGTCAAACCCCCTTAAAATTGTTTTGAAAAAACCTTTATAACATTTTTATGATTCTCATAATTAAAAAAATAAGTAATGAGCAAAAGGTGTTTTATTTTTACGATTGCGGTAGCAATATGGGCACCAGGTATGGGCACCACTACATTGAAAGCTTAGCATGTGTGGCATTGTATTGGTTTGTTTTTCTTCTCATTTAATGACATCCGACGCACGTCTGCTTCGTTCGAAATTTTCTGCTAGACTAAAGGCTCAGTTAAGGCTTAGTTAGCCGACTGTAATGTAATGTAACTGCAACAGTAAGAAACAGCTGATCGATTTTGTTATGTGAAAAGTAATGAAAATGGTTATAGAGATGTAATGTAACGTAACCTACTTTTCATATAAAAATATCGATCAGCTGTTTTCTACGTTACAGTTACTTTACATTACAGTCGGCTAACTGAGCCTTTAGCCGACTGTAATGTACAAACTTTTAACTTTTTACGTAAAAGTGGAATAGACAAAAGATTTAGAGTATTTTTAAAAAACCAGTTTTTAAACGTTGTTTATAAATGAAACGTAAGTAAGAAAAGGCATCTTCTAGAAGAATCGTACGTGAATTAATGTTTTTAGTTTGGTATGCAGTTATCATAACCCAGCAAAAATTACTGCTTCCTAGAAGCGTATTTGTAAGGGGTAAAATGTTACAGAATCACTTTCTGTTGCGCATGAATAAGGCATTATTTGTTTTTGTTCGAGATGAGCCAGCTAGAATTTATACCTTTAGCTTCATAAAAGCCATGAATTTTTGCCTTAGTAAAGGGCTTCATAGAAGTAATACTCAGATCCACAAGTGGCTGGTTTGCAAAATTTTTTGTAATAATTTTCTATTTTGTTAGAGAGACTGTCTCACGTTAGTGCTTTTCAAAAGCATTTTTTGAAGCATTTGTTATCAAGTAAGCAATGCATAGCTTCCCTCAATTTTTAGTGCTTCCAAATCACATTTTTTGCTGGGAAGTCACGAGTTTACTCGTAACTAAGTTTTAACGAGTTGCACCATACAATTTGTCATTAAAAATCGACGCATGTAGTTTTCACCGACTATTAAATCCTAGCGTGAAGTGTAATGTAATCAAACTATAGGCGAAAAATCCTTAAGCGTATGCTTCATTTAGCCACTTACATAATGCAGTTTATGTTCAAGAAAAAATTTGTAATTTAAAACAAAATTCTGTTTCATTCAAAGGAAATAAATATAAGTAAGGCAATGTAAGCAGAAATTAAAAAATAGCAACTATAAAAGAAACAATTTGATTAAAAAAAGTACATATTAAGTTTTAGCATTATGTTTTAGCATTTAATTATTTTTTTAGCATTTTTTAGCTTTATTTTGAAGTCAATTTAGCTGCAAAAATTTTTTGGATCTGGTCACACTGATATGTACTAATGATATTGCTTGCAGTGTTGCCTCTCTAACAACTGACTGTTTTTAACTCACTCTCTTTTTTTAAGTGTTGTCAGTAAACATAAATAAAAAATTCGTACTGTTGTTTGATTGTTTTGTATAGTAATCAAATAACTCACAAAAGCACGTTGACTAGATGAAGTCTTCAGTTTATAAAACATTGAGTAAATATTTCCACACATAAATAAATAGCGTTAAGAAGCTTTTAAAAAGTGTTTTTAGAAAATTTAACAGAATGTATTCAGAAATAATAAAAAATTTCGAAAATGGAGTTTTTCGAGTAATAAAAAAATTAAATAAAATGAAAAAATCGATCTCTTCATATTGTGTTAATTAATAGTTTTTCTCATATTAAAATAATTTATCAAAAAGAATGGGCCTAGCTATTTTATTTTATAATATTACATAAAACTATATTTGTCAGAAATTGTTTAAGAAGTATTAAAAACAATCATACTGATTCATTGCTTTACTGAGTCATATTAATGAATCTAAATTGCAAGCAATGACAGGCATTTATTAACAACAGTCTCATTGATATGAATCATGCAATAGCATTATTCATTTTGTTAATGTTAATTGCTAGCTCAATATTCATTTTAGAAAATGCAAAATTATGCCGTTTGAATCGTAATCATGCAGATAACTGGCGTGCACGTGTTGCTTTTCTTTAGCGTTGGCTACCTGTAACGGATTTTTTTTTTTTGCATAAAATTCCTTACTGTTTTTTAGGATTCTTGGGAATAACAAAAAATTTGCAACTTACACAAACTGTACCTGCACAAAGGGTTATCCCAAATTATAGTATCAGTATATATGAGCTTTATAAGACGTATTATTTCATTCAAAAAATGTTTGTTCAGCTCAAAAGTTAAAAACAATTTTCAAGTATTAATAAAAATGAGCAAGAAAAAAAAACGGAACTGCTTCACATCTTCATTGAAAAGTCATACCAAGATTACTATAATTTATATCCGCACAATTTGAACCAGCATTGGACACCGAGTACAATATGGAATTCATGTCGATTTACTTTATCTATGAGGTCTTCTAACGTAAAGTAAGTATAGGTTCATACATTTGGAATATTTTATACTTACAGTATTTCCTTAATATTAATATTCCTTATTTAATTTTTTTTTCATTTTACAGACAACACTTGGAAATTTCGAAGCCTATGCTATGGAGAGAAACAGCGAGCCACGGATCCCATTGTTATTTTTGTTTAAGTACAAAAAGCGGTTTCGGAAAACATATGCGATGGTCTTACCCCACGAGGTCTGCTGATGAGTTTGCACTTGCGGTTCTACATTCAAAGGAAATTGAATATGCTCAAGATTGGGGTCCAAGCTTTAGTCAAGTGCTTTCATCTTCACCATGATACTCAACCTCAAGTATTTGTTACCAATCAGAAAGTTCAGATCCAGCACAAGCACCTACATCTGAAGATGACGAGTTCATCCCACAGAAACATTTCTCGCCGAGACCATGGAATCAAGACCAGCTTAATGATGTAATTAGAGACCTTGGATTGTCGAAAAGATCTCCTGAGTTACTTGCGTCCCGGATGAAAGAAACAGATCTCTTAACTAAAGAAACTAAAGTTTCGTATTACCGTACTCGAGAAAAAGAATTACTTCATTATTTTGTTGAAGAGGATGATTTTGTGTACTGCACAGATATTTCTGGTTTGGTGACTGCCATGGGCTTAGAGAGATACGATTCAAAGGAATGGCGTTTATATATCGACTCATCAAAACGCAGCTTGAAGTGTGTATTTTTGCATAATGGAAATAAATTTCACTCCTTGCCGATAGCAAATTCCACCAAAGTAAAAGATGGATACTCTATAATTGCATTGGTCATGAAGAAGATAAAGTATGAGGAACATAAATGGGTAATTTGTGTTGATCTTGAGATGGTAAATTTCCTCTTAGGTCAATAAAGCGGCTTTACCAAATATCCTTGTTTTATATGTTTATGGGATAGCAAAGCTAAAGCAGAACACTGGAAGAGAAAACAGTGGCCTTCTAGGGAAACATTGGTTCCAGGTATGCCAAATGTTATAAATGTGGCTCTAGTTCCACGAGACCGCATCATATTACCCCCTCTTCACATTAAACTTGGTCTGATGAAACAATATGTTAAAGCACTTAACAAAGATAGTGAATGTTTCCAGTATATTTCAAGGAATTTTCCCAATCCGAATATGGAAAAGCTGAAAGCAGGAATATTTGACGGCCCACAAATTAGCAAATTGGTGAAAGATACTGAATTTGGCAATTCAATGTCAGAAATTGAGAAGAATGCATGCGATTCGTTTGTATGGCTTATTAAAAATTTCTTAGGGAATAACAAGGGTGATGATTACGTTGCTTACGTATCTTGGATGTAACATGAGCATCAAATTACACTACTTGCACAGTCACTTAGATCGTTTTCCTGCAAATCTAGGAGACTTGAGTGAAGAACAGAGCGAACGATTCTACCAAGATATCCGGACAATGGAAGAACGATACCAGGGTCGCTGGAATGCAAACATGATGGCTGATTATTGCTGGAGTATTCAGAGTAACACTTCCTTATGCAACAATAGTAGAAAATCGAATAAAAGAAAATTCATTTAAATAAATTACTTATTTATTTATTTATATATTTATTTCCTTATTTTATTTCTTATAATAAATATAAATAATAAAATATAAATTTTCTACTGTTTAATATATTTAAACTCACCCAATTCAAATCTGTTTCCAAAGAATAAAATCAGTATAGTAGGTCGTGTTTCGCCAAAAAATAGACGAATGTTACTATGTAATCCATTTTCGATGTGAAAATTTGTACATAGCATGGAAAAAATATTTTCAAAGTTCAATCAATCGAAAGAACAACAATAACTATTCAATTGTAAGTATATCAAACAAAAAACTAAAATTTTATGAAAATGAGTGAATTCACTGAATTGTGAATAAATTCGAAAAGACTCAATCGATTTTTATGATCGATATCTCAATTTGTTTCTATTACATGTAGCATTACGAAAAAGCAATAAATTTGAACAATTTATACCGTTTTCGATTTTTCACGATTTTTTTAAAACAAAAAAATTTGCTATTTTTACGTAAAATATATATTTTTGGCTACAATTTTTAATTGTAACTCCGAAATTGCTGAGCCGATTGAAACGCAGTATATAAACGAATTAAAGGTTATGTAAATAGTAATTTTTGTAAATTTAGTTTAACAAAATTGGACCGGTTTTTTTGAGTTATGAGAACATAAGTGGAGACATGTCTCAAAAAATTGAGAATTTTACTTAAAAATTAAAAAAAAACCTCTCAATAGAATTTAAAATTTGGACCATTTTTATACTACTGGAACCACAATATATCAAAATTTTATAGTGGTTTTAAAAGCATTTTTTTGCTGTTGACCTGTGTTATATGTATGTACGTTTATATAAGTACATACATATATTTAAAATTGGTCGTTATTAAATAAAATTTCGATTTCTCGCTCTTCCTAAAACATACATAATATGTACTGCACTAGATCTTTCAAATCACAAAAAATTTAGAAAAAATAGAAGATTGTTCTATAGTCTTCTTCTTTTTTAAATTGGTAAATCAAACTAGCAAAATAAAATGAGTAAAAAGTCGATACTATTAGATTAAAAGAAGAAAAAGTTCACAAAGTTTAAAATATAGCTATATTGAACAAAAAGTAAAAAAATTCTGAAAGATAATTGCAAAAAGTGCTAGATTTGCGCTTTTTTATTTTGGGTCTAAACATTTTTTTTCGCGTCTTGAGTGATTAAAATCGGGTTAAATCTAGCCCGAAAAGTGCGAATGCCAATTTTTTGAGTTGGTAGCCATTGTAATTACTTTTACGTTATATTAAAATACGAAATTGTGTTTTTGAGTGCATATATAAATAATAATTAAATGCCCAACCTTGAGTAATTAAATTCTACATGATACAATAATACAGGTAACCGCGAAGCGCCAGCTGTTTTGCTTGTTTTCGTGATGTGAGCTGCCAAATGGTGTTTATATTTTACCAACACACGCGCACAGTGCCTATTAAAACTGTACTAATACAAACATGCTTTGCAAAGCCAAGAGAAAACGCAAGTACATGTATATTGTTTTATTTGTTGTACATTTGTTGTAGATTCGCGGCTACCTGTATTATTGTGTCATGAAATTCTACTTAAGTTTTATGAGCGTACCATATGTTTTTATGCGTATGTGTGTTTATTGAAAACATACACATGAACATCGTACGGTCGTACTAAAAAGAATTTCGTTTAAACTGTAAGACAATACACAGTTTCATATCATGGAATAAATAAATAGAAAAATGCATTATGATGTTCGTTTGGTTTCATGAAATGTGTTTTACGCAATTTTAATTTTCAAAATTTTTTGTGTATGTTCTTTGGAAAGCTTACCAAAATATTTGGAAATTATTTAGTGCTGCCGTACTTTGAACGTAATTTAATAAGAGCTTCAATTAACCACTGAAAAAATTAAATCGTACTTAAAACCAATTTAATTTAAAATAAAAATTACCTAATTACGTACTTAAATATTAATTTAAAAACTAGGACTATATTGGCATCACTGCATCAAAAAGATTTATCAAAACGAACCAGGATGTGTAATGTGAACGACATGGTTCGCAATCGTGTTTCAGATAGCGAACCAAGTGGTTCATGTTGCCGTCTGAACATGGTATAAAAGAAGGCGAAAACTACCAATTTTAAAATACAACGGTAAATTTTAATTTGCTCAGCGAATTAAAATCTACATATACTCATATCATATCAAACTTACAAAACTGAGTGAATGTACGCTAACCTACGCAATCGTGCTATTTTCGAGAAAATACAACACTGGTATGATGAAGTCTATGAAAATTTTCAAAAGACAATAACAATTAATCAGATCATGTTGTATTTTCTTGTAAGTCATGGTATTAAGTGTGTATTTTTTACTTTCAGGAATCGATTATTAACAACATGCAAAATTGGATATCATTTGTAGTTTTCGCAAATACTAACGATATATCTTGATTTTTTATGAAAATTAAGTCTACGTCAAAAAGCATTAGATTTTTATTTATATTGATTTAAAAGAAATTTAGGAAAAGAAAAACAGAACATACGAAAATTCAGATTTACTTAACATCATGAATATAACTTCGGAATTACTGAACATGTGCAAAAAAGAAAACTTCTTGCAATGACAACCCTATGTAAAAATTGGGGATGTAACGAATATTCACTTATTTTTCCTATCTGCGTTTGCTTTTGCATTCGCTAAAATGTATGCGAATATTGTAAGCGAATACTTAAGACGAAAAAAATTTTGTATTTCTTTTTTACGAGAATAATTTACGATTAACAAACGTCAAAAACACGAAAAAGCATGAAAAATATACATATACTTCCATTCATACATACTGCATTTGAGTTAAAGAGCTTTGAATGCTCTTATATTTGTTCTTGTTTCCTTGCAAAATAAGATCAAGCATTGTTATCGTCGAGATCTGATTGGCTATTGTGATTACGTGTTTGTGAAAGCACAAATTGCTCTTTATAAAAGTTTGCACATTGGGCATATGGCTTGGACGTAGCTGACTTATAAGTAAAGCATTCTTCAAAGCTTTAAAATTTTAGCGGAAATCTTTTCTATAAAAAAGTTTTCATTAGCATCAAAATTAAACCAAAGTTCAGCGGTGTTTGGAAATAATTTTCAGTTTTTCAAAAAGAAAAGGCAGTGTATTTTCGGCAGCAGTATTTTCTACATAAGACTAGTCTACTTCGTAGAAACAAATTTGAAATGCAAACAATATTAACTTCATCGTTTGTTACAAATACCACGCGAAACAAGTGCCACTCATTGATTTCATATATCTTTTTGTTTTATGAATTTGTATTTTTATTAAATTAATAAATATTTGCTCAATTCAAGACTCAATTTAAATAAAATGTTATGTATATGTAGTACATCTACATATGTATATAATACAGGTTCATGTTGTTATATAAATTTATTTTCATGTGATTTTTTAACGTATTGTAATATTTGCATTCGCTTTCGCAAAAATTAAAATGTAGCATTCGATTTCGCATTCGCTAAACTGGTATTCGTTACTTCTCTAGTAAAAATCATTAGAAATTATTATTTTTTTTAATGGGAGAGAGACTTGTAATAAAATGTACTGTTTAATATATTTTGCAGAACATTTTGATGGGTAATAATACTTTTATTTGACCTTATCTCACAAGAAAAGTTCAAGGGGTAACATTTACATACAAAAATAAAAACTGCTGACCACCCTATAATCAAAACATGTTTGGACTTATTTTTGTTTTTTAAGTTCAACTTCGAGACTTAATATAGAACTGCACATAACAAATTTTCACTCTTTATATCCTCGTTTAAAGTTACTTTTTGCGACACAACAGAAAAGACCTACATACATATATGTATAATATCGATGATTTTTCTAGACGCCATTTGTTTTACCGAAATTCTACAAAGTGACATAAAGAAATCGAAAAAATTATTAAAAATAATAAAGAAATAATTTTGGGTTCGATTAATTAAAAAATAGGAAGAGAAATGACGCATTCATCATCGAACGAAATTTCAACAAAATTTAAATGAAAATGAATCAAGGCGCATTTATTAGGTGGCAGCACTACACCAGGTGACTAATGTCATTATACCAAGCCAAATGTCAAATTCGGACTGGGTAGGTATAAGCCTAAATGCATGCTTTTATTTGGGTATACATAAACACCTTTCGAATATTCAGTTTTGTATGGTGTTTGACATTTCCTATAAGAAACATGCAATCTGACAATGCTACCCTGTTTTGAAAAGTAAGAAGGTAATTTATACCAAAAAAGTACATGTGGTTGTTGCTGTTGTAATATTTGTTGTAGAATCGCGGGTACCTGATTGATGTGCCTTGTAAACACCTATCGAATATTCAGTTTTGTATGGTTTTTGACATTTCCTATAAGAAACATGCAATCTGACGATGCTTCCCTGTTTTGAAAAGTAAGTAGGTAATTTATACCAACAAAGTACATGTGGTTATTGCTGTCGTAATATTTGTTATAGAAATGCGGGTACCTGATATATGTGCCTTGATAAATGGTACTGTGACTTATGAACGTAGTAAAGACCCAACTATAATATGAATAAGCTAGCTTAAGCAACTTTGCGGTTACATATAAAACGCATGTGGCAAACTATAATGTACTTAACAAACTTTTCGTCAAGTTTCGTCAAATGTCATTTGCTTAAGTAAACTGCCAAACTGAACGCACATTCCGTAAGGAAACAACTGTTTGTACATTTTTTAAACTCAAACAAGCATCAGCAGAAAATATTCATTGATTTTAAATATTTTTTTATTGTTTCTTATTTTAAACTCAGAAAATAAAGCAAAACTTTTATTTTCATTGTTTGTTTTACAATACACATATACACACATACACATGTATTTACTTATGTATGTTCACTGTTGTACTTTTTAGTAGGCAAAACAAATAAAACAAGTGATAAGGTGATGGATATATTTATATGTAAATTTCTAATCGATTAGGACATTCTTTCCAGTTAGTTTGATTGAATTGCATTCATTTAGGAGATATGAGAAGAAACAAAATTATTGACAATACCTAGATGTGCAGCAGTGGCTAAAGAATACTTAAGTGCATGTAAGTACATTATGGCCACCTAAAAGTCACATCTGAATTGTTTAAGCATTTGACAGACTTATCGCTCAATTCTGACATTAGCTTAAGCCAGCTTATTCATATTATAGTTGGGCCTTAAGTTAAAATAGGATAGAGGATGCATCATTTGCTGTTTGTACAATAGTGTGTTCGCATGATTATCGTTGTATAAAGGGTTGCTTGCTTAAATTGTGTTAATGGTCGTTTTGTATTTTATATATTTAAGAAATCGGAAAATGGTCAGTATCTAAAATTAATTACATATATCTAAGTGTATTTCAATATACTTTAGATTTTTCTTATCTCTTATATGATTCGCCTTAAACTACAATTATTATATAATAAGAATTTTGCATAAAAAAGGGAGAGATAAAGATAGATAAATAATTTTAATTATTATCAAATAAATTTCGTTAAGATAACAATATTTATTCGATTAGGTGAGACCGTAATTTTATATTCTCGTAATATTGATTGTTTCAGTTATGGATTCGCTTCTTAGGAGCTGTTTGGTATCGTTTTCTATTTCGATTGGTGAAACACCAACACTACCATTATTTATATATGAGTTGTCTTCTTCGACAATTTTTTCTAATAAAATATCACCGGAAGTATTTAAGCCTGCAAAAGTAAGAGAAGAAGAGTTTTTAATTAATTCCATAATAATAAAATTTATATTACGTCCAACTATAGATCCATTTGGTGCACTGTCGGCAGCTGAACTATTAACTAATGCAACGTCGGTAGTGGAACCGTTTCGCACATTTTTTTGCAAGGCCACGGCTTTTCGTGCATGGCGTGTTGTTAAGATGCCTGTCTCAACGTCACGTTCCAAGCGATGTCCCGATCGGGACCTAGTCAGCTGGCGTTGAACATAGTCTTCTAAGTCCTCCTCTTCCTTTCGACTTATCAAACAATTCAATACAAGCAAGAACAATCCCAGCCCCAACGAAAACAGACCAGTACATGTTACTTCATTCCACCATGCTGTACTTGAGCCTGTAATTATGAAAAATATTTTATTATTAATGTTGTAACCCTATAACAATATTTCGGTGGCAATAAAGAAAAATTGCTTAACTTTTAAGCTTTCAAGTCCATTTCCAGAAATGAATTTCTTTTTCAGTTAACTTGGAAAATTCATTATACACTTGAAATTTTTTAAGTCTTATACACTATCAATAATATATTCAATTTGAAATACATGTACCAAAATATAAGCTAAAGTTAGCGGTTATTATGTATATGTATGTATGTGCGATTATAAGTAGAAAAAAGATAAGCAGCAGATCATTGCGCTATAACATCCTGAAGCATTGCAAAAAATAATTTAGGTTTTGTTCAGGGGTACTTATAGACTTGTGTCCAACAGTTCTTTTTGAACAAGTTTGAGCGTTTGAATCAAAAGTTGTTTCAAACTAGACTTGGGTCGAACTCGTTCACTAGTTCATTTTTGCCACAAACCAATGATCAAACACATATAATTTAAATGAACTAGTGAACGAGTTCGACCCAAGTCTATTTCAAACCCATTTAATTTACATTGATGTTTTTGACCGGACTTGTGTCCAAACTGAGCGAACTAGTTCAAAAAGAACTGTTGGGCGCAAGTCTAGGTACTTATGAAAGCATATGAAGAATACGAGGTGCCATTAAGTTAAAATCAGCTTGTCTTGACGTTTTCCTTTTCGCCACAGATTTATGAGTAGCTACTTATTTCTCCTGTTGAATAAGTATGGAATATATATCATTATCTGAGTGTACACCATAGTCCACCATCACATTGCCCTGAGGGCTCTGCTAGCATTCTGCTTTGCATACGTACACAGCACAACTACTAACAAAAATCTAAAGCAAGAGCATAAAACACACAAAAAGAGCAGATTTCTGTCGCATTTTTATGAAAAAAATACACCGAGAATATACAAATACCACCAAAATGATTTAATTTCTTTTTTCTATATTATTTATGTAAATAAATTATCTAATTTAAATCTTTTTATAACAGTACTTTTTATTGCTATACAAAATAGACAAAATATGTGGAATATAGAGTTAAAAAATAAGTTTTTATTTGGCTTAAGTATTTTTGTAGATGCTGAGTGCCGAGTATGTATCCAGAAATTGTAAAAAAAGTAGTACATACAGTCTTAGGCGCCACTACATATAGACGTTCATTCATATAAAATTAACCCATAAAAATATTTTTCATATACCCAACAAACATTTACAAGAGCGATTTTTTTCAGTGGAACAGCACTAAACATGTATTAGTTCTGTTCTGCTTTTAAGAATTTTCTCTTCTTGGTGACCATTGCTCTGGAGCAATTTGGTTTATTGTTATATAAACAGTAATATTTACGCTCTATCTTCCAAGAAAGTGGGGAACATTTCGACAGTTGAGTCACTTAGGATGTTTCACACAGTTCAATAGGAGAGTTAAAACACTACCTGTATCAAATTCCTGTTTTTAGTCAACTTAGAAGACAAATTTTAAATAGAGACACGTACTGGACTTGTAATTTCTTGAGAAAATGGATCGGTGAAACCTAAAAACAAACCGATTTTTGGCGTGATCGGTCTATCAAATACGTTTTTCTGGGTAGATAGGTATATGGGGTACCCCACATTTTTCTGCCGGCTTGGACATAATTGTGGTCCCATATGGGATTGTGTCAAAGTATTATCTCCTCCTTTTAACCTAACCTAATAGATCGGTGAGTGGTATATCCCAGAGGCCAGGCTAATCTAGAAGTCGGGATGCAATCTGGATCTTGCAGTGAGTGTCCCATTACGATGCCAATTAGCAGATCAGACGAGTTTCTTCCAAAGTTTCGAAACTGCTTTGTCCTATATCCATCAACTGCAACCAATTAATGGCATGCATATGTAAATATGTACACATAAATATTTAACTATTTACAAAAGAAAATTAACAATTAATTCCTTGAAAACTCTGTATTCAACTACGTAAATTAACAGTTTCATTGTTAATTGTTGTGTATATTCAACGCATTGCTATTTACCTTTGGCAATAGAACCGCATTCCAAGGAGCATAAAACTGAAGGGAGAAGATCCTTTATAATTATTTTCATAAAATCCTCTTAACAAAATATTTGTTTGTAAATTTTGTTTGTGCCGTGCCAAGACCCTATAAACCAGTGTCCAACATCCCATTGCCCTGAGGGCTCTGCTAGCATTCTACTTTGCATACGTACACAGCACAACTGCTAACAAAATTATAAAGCAAGAGCATAAAACACACAAAAAGAGCAGATTTCTGTCGCATTTTTTATGAAAATAATACACCGAGAATATTCAAATACCACCAAAATGATTTAATTTCTTTTTTCTATATTATTATGTAAATAAATTATCTAATTACATCTTTTTATAATAGCACTTTTTATTGCTATAAAAACAGACAAAATATGTGGAATATAGAGTTAAAAAATAAGTTTTTATTTGGCTTAAATATTTTTGTAGTTGCTGAGTGTCCAGTATGTATCCAGAAATTGAAAAAGCTAGTACAGACAGTCTTAGGCACCACTAAATACAAACGTCCATTCATATAAACTTAGTCCATAAAAATATTTTTCATATACCCAATTAAACATTTACAAGTACGATTTTTTTCAGTGGAACAGCACTAAACATGGATTAGTTCTGTTCAGCTTTTAAGAATTTTCTCTTCTTGGTGACCATTGGTGTACACCATCAATATTAATGAGATATGTATGTGCCATTAATTATGAAAATGGTAACTATAAGTCATATGTTTCTTTGGTCGAGATATTTAGTGGATTACATTTGAACAAATCAAAAAATATTTTTAAATGATGCAAGATTTTAATTTTGAGCGTTTCTATTCTCCTTTAATATAAATTTATGTAATATTTACTAAACATTTTTTAAAAGTTTTTTCAAGATCTATTTAATATTTCCAGGCAAAAATGCATATGACTTAGACCACTTTCATAATTAAGGCCACATATATTTCAAATATTTCTAATGCGATTTTCCATGGTGTATATTTTTTATTACAAAAAATATTAATTTAAAAAATATTCTTAACAAGTATACTCGTAATAAAATTAATACAAATCAAGGCGGATGTGGTAGCCCTATTTCCTATGATAATTTTTTGCTTAATAGGGCGTGCAGATTTTCTTAAATTTGTTTGATGTGTAAACATCTATACGCTAGGGGGTAAAAATCTTTTGACTTTGATTTCTTTGCTGAGATTTCTTTGCTGAGATTTCTTTGCATTTCTTTCACAGCAGTGTCAAATCGGTGTGAGCTATGTATGAGTGTATTAGTGTTTGAAAGAAGCAATACCAAGCAAAGAAACAAGTCGACCGGCTCGAAGCCGACGGTGCGCTGCCTACGGTTATTTTTCTGTATATTTCCGTACACCAAAGGTGAAAATGAACCGTAAGAGCTACGGACTTGAAATTTGGACACAATGTGTAGACATTTGGCCACTACAACAACAAATACATGAGAGTTAAAAACTAAACGGTGTTCCAAAACGAGCAACGAAAAATATTAAAATCCCATGTAATATACATACAATTGTATGTACATATATACACTTGAAATTTTAAAAGTTAGTGTATTTTTATACAGACTACAACAATTAACACTAAATTTAAAAAATTTAAATCAATGGGTGTTCCATCAGTTAATGCAATTTTGACTTTGTAATTTTGACAACTTGCTGTATCTTGGAAACCGTAAGAGCAAAACGCTTGAAATTTTCAAAAACGGTAAAACTAAAAAATCAATCAAATATAAAATCGCCAAATATAAAAAAATCGCCAAAAACAAAAAAAATCGCCAAAACGAAAAAAGCACCAAATAAAAAAATCTCTAGGACTAAAATAAATCGCGAAAAACCGGAAAAATCGCCAAAATGAAAAAAATCATTAAACAAAAAAATCGCCAATATGAAAAAATCGCCTAAATAAAAATCCCCAAAAAAAGAAAAAAATCGCCAAAATGAAAAAAACCCTAAGAAACAGAAAAAAATCGCCAAAATGAAAAAAATTGCGAAAATTAAAAAAACCCAAAAATAAAAAAAAACGCCAAAACGAGAAAAAAGAGATATGTAATTTAATACAAACTTCATCCTATATAATATATAGTTTTGGCATTTGTTTCGTTTTTGGCGTCTTTTCGGTTTTTTTGTTTTGGCGGTTTTTGCGTTTTTTCGGTTTTGGCGATTTTTTTTAAGTTTTGGCGATTTATTTAGTTTTGACACTTTATTTTCTTGTTTTGGCGATTTTTTTCGGTTTTTGGCGTTTTTTTCATTTTGGCGATTTTTTTTATATTTTTGGCGATTTTTTTCATTTTTGCGATTTTTTTTTATTTAAATTTTTTTTTTAGTTTTGGCGACATTTTTGCGTTTTGGCGATTTTTTTCGATTTTTGGCGTTTTTTTCATTTTGGCGATTTTTTCGAATTTGGCGATTTATTTTAGTGTTAGAAATTTTGTTTTAATTTTGGCGATTTTTTTCGTTTTGGCGATTTTTTTTATTTTTGGCGATGTTTTTTTGGTTTGGCGATTTTATAACTTTCGGATTAGTTTTACCGTTTTTGAAAATTTCAAGAGTTTGCCTCTTACGGTTTCCAAGATATAGCAAATTGTCAAAATTACATAGTAAAAATTGCATTAACTGATGGACCACCCTTTAATTTTAATTTTTTTAAATTTTAGTGTTAATTGTAGTCTGTATAAAAATACACTAATTTTACAAATTTGAAGTTTCAATATACATATGTTCATACAATTGTATGTATATTACATGGGATTTTAACATTTTTCGTTGCTCGTTTTGGAACACCCTTTAATTTTTAATTCTCATTATTTCTTGTTGTAGCGGCCAGGGTTCTACATACTGTGTCCAAATTTCAGGTCCGTAGCTCTTACGGTTCCTGAGAAAATACCGTGTGGCGGCCAGACGGACAGCGTAGCGAAAACAATAGGGTTCCTTTTCACCTTTGGTGTACGGAACCCTAAAAAGGGTCATAAAAAGTGTCACTGGTACGAAAAAGGGTCAAAAGTGATACTTTAGTGTCACAACGGCAACGCTGATGGTATAACAGGCGATTGAATAACGAACAATTTTTAGTTTGCTTGCAGCGCTCGCTACGGTAAGACAGATATCGGATGAAGGTTACTTATCTAATATTGTCTTCCTACAACCACATTGGAGCAAGACTAGATATTGGAGTTTGGCTACAATTCCAATACATACAACCTGCAGTAAACTCTCGTTACGGACTAGTATTAGGTGTGAAGAGATGCTACCTTGGCACACGCTTCCAAGGTGAATCTCGGCACTAATAAAATTACGAGTGACCGGAGGCTGTCGCTGGTGTCCAGGTTACTGGTTTCACGACGAATCTCATCACTACGGAACTTACGAGTGAGTGGAGGCTGTTGCTGGTGTCCAGGTTACTGGTTCCACGACGAATCCATGCACTAATAGTTTAGGGGCCCTCTGCCATTGTTCCAGTTGTTTAATTTGATTTTGAGTTAAAGTAAAATCCAACAGAATTTTGTAAACGCTCGTTAGTAATAGAATTGTAGTTTTGTTTTAAGTAGATTTCATTTAGCGATATAATTATAGTTTTTTTTTTTGTAAATAAAGTGAATTTTTATAACGTAGAGGAAATCAAAATCAGATCAGTCTTTTATTTATTTCACACACGATCCTGGACTCCGCTGAGCTTACCCCAGCTAAGAGCGGAATCGTGTCGTTACAAAATTTAAAAACAAATTGGAGACTAAAACCAAACTTCTGCTGTATCAGTCTTTAATTCATTCTCATTTAACATACCTTCCAATGATTTATGGATTTAGAACAAATACCAGCTTAAGGAAGCTACAATTAGCTCAAAATGAAGCGCTTAAAATCGTTTACAGTCTGCCGTTACGTTTTTCGACAACAAACATGTATAATGACTATGCTAGAACTATACTTCCTGTAAAAGGACTTTATAAGCAACAGCTACTGTTATATGTATTCAAGCGTTTAAAAGGAATTGGATCACATACACTGTAATATCTCAATTACACAAGTAGTCACCAGACAGTCAAGGAATTTACATACTGCAAGATGTCGTCTGGAGGTTACTAAACAGCGCGTTGGTTATAGTGGCGCAAGTGAATATAATAGCTTGCCAGAAAGCTTAAAGACTCTTCCATCATTATCAACTTTTAAAAGTAAATTAAGAAAATATTTGTTGGAAAACACAGAAATACTTCTTAGATCTTAAACTACATACATGTACACATACATATACATAGTCGTTCGCAAGTTATTGTGTTCTATACCGCAAAATATAAAAAATTTAGTTAAGATGGATTTTTAGGAAAACTTTTAGAGATCTGTCGATCTGTGTAATCAGTTTGTTCTTATTGTTTATAGTTTTCGATATACATATGAGACATTGACTTTGTGCTATACAACTCTTTAGTGACAAGCTTCGTAACCTATTGTGTTCTATATGCAAAAACTCTTGCATATAGAACAAATTCGAGAAAACGCGTCGAGGAAGTGAAACTTTACATTAAAGCAAAAACAAAGTTTCAAAAATTCTTTTTGTTTTCCATACAATTCTAAAATGAAATAAACGTGAGAATTTCAGCGCGTTGCTCTCTTTTTTAAAAATTGTGAATTTTATATGATAAGCAAAAACAAATTTTTAACATTTATGAAGTTTTGTTTTTGTTTTACATGTAAATTTCACCAAGTCGACGCGTATTCCAGAATAGACACCAATAAATAATTTTTGATGTGTAAACATCTACACGCAAGGGGGTAAAAATCTTTTGACTTTGATTTCTTTGCTGAGATTTCTTTGCTTTTCTTTCACAGCATTGTCAAATCGGTGTGAGCTATGTATGAGTGTATTAGTGTTTGAAAGAAGCAATACCACACAGAGAAACATGTCGATCGGCTCGAAGCCGACGATGCGCCGCCGCCGGTTATTTTTCTGTATATTTCCGTACACCAAAGGTGAAACTGAACCGTAAGAGCTACGGACTTGAAATTTGGACACAATGTGTAGACATTTGGCCACTACAACAACAAATACATGAGAGTTATAAACTAAAGGGTGTTCCAAAACGAGCAACGAAAAATTTTAAAATACCATGTAATATACATACAATTGTATGTACGTACATATATACACTTGAAATTTTAAAAGTTAGTGTATTTTTATACACACTACAACAATTAACACTAAATTGTAAAAATTTAAATCAATGGGTGTTCCATCAGTTAATGCAATTTTGACTTTGTAATTTTGACAACTTGCTGTATCTTGGAAACCGTAAGAGCAAAACTGTTGAAATTTTCAAAAACGGTAAAACTAAATAATCAATCAAATATAAAATCGTCAAATATAAAAAAATCGCCAAACACAAAAAAATCGCCAAAACTAAAAAAGCACCAAATTAAAAAAAATCTCTAGGACTAAAATAAATCGCGAAAAACCGGAAAAATCGCCAAAATGAAAAAAAATCCTTAAACAAAAAAATCGTCAATATGAAAAAATCGCCAAAATGAAAAAATCGCCAAAATAAAAAAACCCCAAAAAAAGAAAATAATCGCCAAATTTGAAAAAAAACCCTAAAGAAACAGAAAAAAATCGCCAAAATGAAAAAATATCCAAAATGAAAAAAATTGCGAAAATTAAAAAAACCCAAAAAAACTGAAAAAATCGTTTAAACTGAAAAAACTTAAAAAAGGAAGAAAGCTAAATCAAAAAAAAAAAAAATGATCAAAACCGAATGTACGCGAGTCAAAATCGCACTTTACTGAATTTATTTTAATTGCAGTGCGTACACAACAACAAGAACAGCAACAACTAAACGATGAACAACAGGAATTAAAAATTAAAAAGTAAAAGTAAAGGGATTTACCGTAAATGAGCACTGCAGTACCACTAAAGTTTCAGTAAAAACAATAAAAAATGTTTAACAAGTAAATTATTACTGATTACTAAAATTTTTTTCTACAATTTTTATAAATTGCCTAAATGATTTCTTATATGATGAGATGCATTGAATTTTCAGTAATCAGTAATGCCCGTATTCATAATGAAATTCTACCAAGTGGCTAAATGTTTTTCATACAAAAGTTTCAAAATTTGAATGAAAAAACTTTGCCACTTGCTACAATTTTATTATGATTACGGCCCCAGGATTTTACTGGTAATGCAAATTAAATTTCATTAGCAGTAAAAATTTACTGAATATTTTTAGTAATCAGTAAATTTACTGCTTACTGCAATTTTGAATGCAGTACATATACATATACTGCAGTGTGCCCACCGAGCAAAAAATTACACATTACCATTAGAACTACTTGCAATATAATGACTTACTTTTCTGATTGCCAATTTTCATTACTCGCTTACAAATCACATTACCTAAAATTACAAAAAATGACGTGTAAGTTGCTAAATGAAGAGAATGATTTTTTTAGACGAAATAAAAATAAAAAAATGACAAATAAAAAAATGTAAGTACTTCTCAAGAATCGATTATTTTAGTATCACGCCTTGATAAAATCATTAAGTTAATAATCCAGTAGGGAAGTGCTTCCACCAAAAATGCTTAATTCCAAACTCGATTACCTTTTTTGAAATTTTTTGCTGGGCATTTACTAACCAAATAAGTTTAATAAAACAAACAAAAACCAACAAATTCATATGTATTTACAGTATTGAAAGTTTTGATACTTTTAATTAATTAATTTGAAAAAAGATACTAAAAGCATAAGTACTTCCAACTTAAAAAAAAATTTCATTAATAGACGTTTACACATCTCCTCTGTGATCGGACTCACATTGCTTTTTTTATTTTGTTCTATATGAAAGACTAAATAAACTTTGTACTAATTTGGATCTCTTTACAATATCTGTTTTTGTTTTATTTTTTGTGACTTCACATTACACTTGGCAAATGAAATGAAAAAAAAACAAAAAAAACAATGACAAACATTCAGTATGCAAGAGCCGTTAATTTTCAATTAGGTCCGGGTGTTTTCCTATTGATTATATCAATGAAATGTTATTTTTACTAAGTAACTAGTCTTGTTTTGTTGTAAAATGACCTTCGCTTAGAAATTACTGATTTCTTCATATTTTCTTTGTTATCAGTTGCTCGGTTTTGCCGAAA
Source organism: Tachina grossa (assembly GCA_949987645.1). NCBI lineage: Eukaryota > Metazoa > Arthropoda > Insecta > Diptera > Tachinidae > Tachina > Tachina grossa. Next base: position 125,176,819 of record OX465275.1, read on the forward strand.
GTTAATGTGCTGTGTCAAAATATAAAATTTCTGTTAAAAAAAACGAAACATTTTACTAATCGTTAATCCTTCCTCCAAATACTGACGTGATGTACTGGCTCATGCTCAACATGCTTGCCCTTTCGTCATTCATTTACAACACTTGTGGAGGGATCACAAAGGTGCTTGAAATGATAATACCCTGCAAAAAATTGTCTGACAATTCATCGAAACGTATTCGTCCTATGACGAATGAGTAATGTATGATGAAAAAAGGACATATCCTGTAAATGGTTATGTATTCACCATTGTGGTGGTGTATAGTCGTGATCTTTTCTCAATTTAATTGGGATTTGGTCTAGTATTATAGTAAAAGGCACGGAACAAGTTCGATGTGGTTGGGTCCAGGACCTGTCAAACAGTATAAACATAATGTTCGTTGTTCCCTCCAATGGCACCGCCAGGCCACCCTGCAACCAGTCCTGTAACTATTCTTATACAATAACCTAAAGTTAACTGGTATTTATACTTTTGATATATGATTGTCTCTGTGGTCGAGTGGGTAGTGTGCAAGCCTGTCATTCCAGAGGTTGTTAGCTCGAGTGCCAAAAAATATCTGTTTAAAAATAAATTATAATTGCATTTGTAACAATAAAAAAAGCAATGTGAGTCCGATCACAGAGGAGATGTGTAAACATCTAGTAATGAAATTTTTTTTAAGTTGGAAGTACTTATGCTTTTAGTATCTTTTTTTAAATTAATTAATTAAAAGTATCAAAACTTTCAATATTGTAAATACATATGAATTTGTTGGTTTTTGTTTGTTTTATTAAACTTATTTGGTTAGTAAATGCCCCACAAAAATTTTAAAAAAAGGTAATCGAGTTTGGAATTAAGCATTTTTTGTGGCAACACTTCCTTACTGGATTACCAACTTAATGATTTTAACAAGGCGTGAGACTAAAATAATAGATTCTTGAGAAGTACTTACATTTTTTTATTTGTCTAAATTTCATGTAATCTATTTCGTCTAAAAAAATCATTCTCTTCATTTAGCAACTTGCACGTCATTTTTTGTAATTTTAGGTAATGTGATTTGTAAGCGAGTAATGAAAATTGGCAATCAGAAAAGTAAGTCATTATATGGCAGGTAGTTCTAATGGTAATGTGTAATTTTTTGCTGGGTGGGCACAATGCAGTATATGTAGTTATATGCACTGCATTCAAAATTGCAGTAAGCAGTAAATTTACTGATTACTAAAAAAATTCAGTAAATTTTTACTGCTAATGAAATTTAATTTGCATTACCAGTAAAATCCTAGGGCCGTAATCATAATAAAATTGTAGCAAGTGGCAAAGTTTTTTCATTCAAATTTTGAAACTTTTGTATGGAAAACATTTAGCCACTTGGTAGAATTTCATTATGAATACGGGCATCACTGATTACTGAAAATTCAATGCATCTCATCATATAACAAATCATTTAGGCAATTTATAAAAATTGTAGAAAAAAATTTTAGTAATCAGTAAAAATTTACTTGTTAAACATTTTTGATGTGTAAACATCTATACGCTAGGGTGTAAAAATTTTTTGGCTTTGATTCTTTGCTGAGATTTCTTTGCTGAGATTTCTTTGCTGATATTTCTTTGCTTTTTGCTTTTGCTTTGCATTGTCAAATCGGTGTGAGCTATATATGAGTGTATTAGTGTTTGAAAGAAGCAATACCAAGCAGAGAAACAAGTCGACCGGCTCGAAGCCGGCGGTGCGCCGCCGCCTGTTACTTTTCTGTATATTTCCGTACACCAAAGGTGAAAATGAACCGTAAGAGCTACGGACTTGAAATTTGGACACAATGTGTAGACATTTGGCCACTACAACAACAAATACATGAGAGTTAAAAACTAAACGGTGTTCCAAAACGAGCAACGAAAAATGTTAAAATCCCATGTAATATACATACAATTGTATGTACATTTATACACTTGAAATTTGTAAAGTTAGTGTATTTTTATACAGACTACAACAATTAACACTAAATTTAAAAAGTTTAAATTAAAGAGTGTTCCATTACTTAATGCAATTTTTACTTTGTCATTTTGACAACTTGCTGTATCTTGGAAACCGTAAGAGTAAAACTCTTGAAATTTTCATAAACGGTAAAACTAAAAAAATCAAAAAAATATAAAATCGCCAAAAATAAAAAAAGCACAAAATTAAAAAAAATCTCTAGCACTAACATAAGTCGCGAAAAACCGGAAAAATCGCCAAAATGAAAAAAATCCTTAAACAAAAAAATCGCCAATATGAAAAAAACACCAAATTAAAAAATCGCCTAAATAAAAAACCCCAAGAACAGAAAAAAAATCGCTAAGATGATAAAAACCCCAAAAAACAGAAAAAAATCGCCAAAATGAAAAAAATTGCGAAAATTAAAAAAACTCCAAGAGAAAGAAAAAACGCCAAAACGAGAAAAAAGCGATAAAACTGAAAAAAATAGTTTAAACTGAAAAAACTTAAAAAAGGAAGAAAGCTAAATAAAAAAAAATGATCAAAACCGAATGTGCGCGAGTCAAAGTCGCACTTTTACTGAATTTATATTAATGGCAATGCGTACACAACAACAAGAACAGCAACAACTAAACGATGAACAACAGGAATTAAAAAGTAAAAGTAAAGGCATTTACCATAGATGAGCACTGCAGTACCACTAAAGTTTCAGTAAAAACAATAAAAAATGTTTAACAAGTAAATTTTTACTGATTACTAAAATTGTTTTCTACAATTTTTATAAATTGCCTAAATGATTTGTTATATGATGAGATGCATTGAATTTTCAGTAATCAGTGATGCCCGTATTCATAATGAAATTCTACCAAGTGGTTAAATGTTTTTCATACAAAAGTTTCAAAATTTGAATGAAAAAACTTTGCCACTTGCTACAATTTTATTATGATTACGGCCCTAGGATTTTACTGGTAATGCAAATTAAATTTCATTAGCAGTAAAAATTTACTGAATTTTTTTAGTAATCAGTAAATTTACTGCTTACTGCAATTTTGAATGCAGTACATATACATATACTGCAGTGTGCACATTAACTAACCAAATAAGTTTAATAAAACAAGCAAAAACCAACAAATTCATATGTATTTACAATATTGAAAGTTTTGATACTTTTAATTAATTAATTTAAAAAAAGATACTAAAAGCATAAGTACTTCCAACTTAAAAAAATTTTCATTACTAGATGTTTACTTATCTCCTCTGTGATCGGACTCACATTGCTTTTTTTATTGTTTTTACTGAAACTTTAGTGGTACTGCAGTGCTCATCTATGGTAAATGCCTTTACTTTTAATTTTTAATTCCTGTTGTTCATCGTTTAGTTGTTGCTGTTCTTGTTGTTGTGTACGCATTGCAATTAAAATAAATTCAGTAAAGTGCGACTTTGACTCGCGTACATTCGGTTTTGATAATTTTTTTTTTTTTATTTAGCTTTTTTTCTTTTTTAAGTTTTTTCAGTTTAAACGATTTTTTCAAATTTATCGCTTTTTTTTATCGTTTTGGCGTTTTTTTCTCTTTTTGGGTTTTTTTAATTTTCGCAATTTTTTTAATTTTGGCGATTTTTTTCTGTTTCGTTAGGGTTTTTGTCATTTTGGCGATTTTTTTCTTTTTTGGGGTTTTTTTATTTAGGCGATTTTTTCATTTTGGCGATTTTTTCATATTGGCGATTTTTTTGTTTAAGGATTTTTTTCATTTTGGCGATTTTTCCGGTTTTTCGCGATTTATTTTAGTTCTAGAGATTTTTTTTGTGTTCTTTCGTTTTGGCGATTTTTTTTTTGTTTTTGGCGATTTTTTTATATTTGACGATTTTATATTTGATTGATTATTTAGTTTTACCGTTTTTGAAAATTTCAACAGTTTTGCTCTTACGGTTTCCAAGATACAGCAAGTTGTCAAAATTACAAAGTCAAAATTGCATTAACTGATGGAACACCCATTGATTTAAATTTTTAAAATTTAGTGTTAATTGTTGTAGTGTGTATAAAAATACACTAACTTTTAAAATTTCAAGTGTATATATGTACGTACATACAATTGTATGTATATTACATGGTATTTTAAAATTTTTCGTTGCTCGTTTTGGAACACCCTTTAGTTTATAACTCTTATGTATTTGTTGTTGTAGTGGCCAAATGTCTACACATTGTGTCCAAATTTCAAGTCCGTAGCTCTTACGGTTCATTTTCACCTTTGGTGTACGGAAATATACAGAAAAATACCCGGCGGCGGCGCACCGTCGGTTTCGAGCCGGTCGACTTGTTTCTCTGCTTGGTATTGCTTCTTTCAAACACTAATACAATCATACATAGCTCACACCGATTTGACAATGCTGTGAAAGAAAAGCAAAGAAATTTCAGCAAAGAAATCAAAGTCAAAAGATTTTTACCCCCTAGCGTAAGATGTTTACACAACAAAAGGTATTGTTCTGTTCTATTTATTGACGTTTCTCAGGCATTTGATAAAGTATAGCACGAAGGCCTAGTTTGAAAATTGAAGACATATCTGCCAATAAACACACAAAAGCTTTTGGAAAGTTATTATTGATAGGAAGTTCACTGTTGTGGAAAGAGAGTTCACGAGTGTGTCCGATCCTATATCTTCCGGTGTGCCACAGGGTGGTATTCTGGGGCCAGTCTTGTGGTTAATATATATTTGTGATATGCCTGTGAGCAATAATATGCACTCTTCTACATTTGCCGATGATACAGCCTGTATGAGTATGCACGAAAACACTTAGTATGCATCCCGCAATCTCCAGGAACATATTACCCCCAATTTTAAATATAGTTGAACTTATGGAGAATTAAAGTAAATGAACAAAAGTGTGTCCATATAACGTTTACCCAAAGAAGTGATACTTGTTGCCCCATTCGAATCAACAATCAAAATATTCCTCAACATTCTTAAGTGAAATACCTTGGTATACACCTTGATCGAAAGCTTACATTGAAACATCATATTGACTCTAAGTTAACTTAAATCAAACTTAAATTAACTCAAATATATTGGTTGATTGGCAGAAATTCAACAGTCAGTCTAGACTGGAAACTTTTAATATACAAGTCGTTCTTGAAGCCAATACGATGCTACGGAATTCAGCTATGGTGCACTGCTTCAGCTTCAAATGTTGAAAAAATCCAACGAAGGCAAAACAAAATTTTACGTTTGAATAATGACTGAAGAAACTGCAAAATACGCAGGCAAATATTTAACAAAACTCGAGTCACATCCTAATCCGCTTGCTCGTAATATCTTGAACTTTACTGGACACATCCGCTTAAAAAAGAGGGACACAAGGGCTCCAATACTCTTGAAATAATTTTTGTGCTTATTACGACATTTATGTATGTATTATTAATTACTATCATTAAGTTTATGTCCGATACTGGTCGGGCCTTATAATTATATTTAGATTTAAGATACAATAAATAAATATATGTATCTATAAAAAAGATACAGGTAAGATTGCTGGTGATGAGGACCTTTTTTAAGTGAGAAATCATTATATCTGAATCTGATACAACCCAGCCTACTGCCATGTGCACCCGTGTACGCACAGCACAGTTCGGCCGATAAAGCAGAACTCACAGCTGATAGTTGGTAATATTTTCGCGCCAGCTATGAGTATTTGCAACAGGCAAATAGAAGAACAACAAAACAAACAAAAAAGAAAGTAAATAACAAGTATATAAAGTTTACCGAAGATCTGCGTGAAGGGAAGGAAGAGCGAGCACCGTGGTTGGAATAAAATATTGTAAAATTGTTTGTTATTAAAGTACCAAATTAAAAATAGATAATTTTCATTATTTAATTTAATGTTTTAATTTATAAATTCTTTATTCCTTTTTTTATTGATTCTTTTTAAGTAATTTTGAATTTATACTTTGGTTTAATTATATAAAAAAAAATGGAGCCCAACGTGGGGCTTGTAAGACCAGTTAGGTAATAAAAGAGTCCCTGATAGCGACGAAGTCACGCAAAAGACCTAAGTTATCATTTTTCTAAGACCAAAGTTATCATTTCATTAATGTTGAATATAGACTAGGCCTAGTTAATCAACTGATATTAAAATTGTCCAAATGTTATTTTCAACATTGGTAAAATTCGCTGTAGTCCTATAATTATAGAGCTAATCGCTCGTACTATAGTTGCACACGATTACTGAAGGTCTTATTGGACAGGGCTAATAAGGCAATCAAAACTAAACATTCTGAGCGAAGTGCCTCCTGAAAAAGCGAAGAAATTCAGCTAATTAAACACATATGAGATGTCATGGAAGGGTGGGTAATAGAGCCTGACATAACATCAGGCAGGTCCTCTTGCTAAAATGACGGGGTAATAAGGAGAGACAGTAGGAAAAGTGTTTGCTTCGGGCCTCATACCTTTTGGTTTTTTTATGTTATTTCTAAATGCTGGTATGATTTTTTTGTTGATGTCGTAAGTAGCACTAACCACCAGATTGGCTGACAGGCATACCAGCATACCAGGCTGCCAACAATCTGGCCACTTAAACATACTTATATGGGTACTTTCTGCATTCCACGTGAAATTAAAACTACTGGAATTGCCATAAAATTGTTGTTGGAAATATGTAATTATATATAACAACAATGCTATGGCAATTCCACTCGTTTTAACTTCACGTTGAATGCAGAACATACCCTATAGTTTTTTTCAAACAGCTGCTCTCTTTACATACACCTTACACCCGACAACATTACACAACGTTAACAACAATAACTTCAAGGGGTCAACCATCAAACCTTATGTAGAAACACTTGAGGTAAAAATTCTCGCAAGCATAGATATTCCAATGTTTCTGACACTTTATGAAAACACCGATGGTGAATTGCTGGTGGATGTAACTGAGTTATTTGAGATAGATTTGCTACAAGAGTTGTTTATTCAACATGTACTTCTTTGTATAAAAACTAATTTCTACACACATACACATATTTACCTATATGTACATATACTATATATGAATACATATCAAAATTACACAAATATTCTCTATTTCAAGTACTAAAATCAGAAAAAAGTAGTGCACATTAGAAGAAAAAAATAAATAAAAAGCGATACTGACTGACCAACTGATACGTACACTATGTCTGACAGACACACAAAGAACACTTAAACATTTCAGAAATATATACACAATACGCTGAACTTTAATAAAATAAGAAAAAAATAATCCAGAACATCAAATAAAAGCCATAGGCGATCACCCTTCATAAAATACACACATACCTTATTAATGTAAACATATTATCAGTATGAAGTAACACAATTTGAGGAACTAAAATTTAAAAATTTAACTACACATATCGCTGACGAAAGACAGACAGAAATTTCTTCATACAAAGTCATCTTGTATACTAAAGGAACCGTCGAGAGGGTATAACTAAATTCTTAGAAAACGACTTCGTTTTCTGTTGATCGTTATACGAGAAGAAAATAAGTTTGTTCGTTATGATTTAACTAATTTAAAAGTATATTTGAATTCATGCTCATATCCATACGATGATCTTAGCATAGAAATAAAAAATAAACGTTATCCAATTCTATATTATATGTATCTAAAATTCCAACAAAGCTATTGTATGAAAAAATCTCAAGCGCATCAACTGCATCAGAGTTTAAGGTAAAAGCTCCTTTTATTCAATAGCGGGCCCAATTGAATAAAATTTTATTTTTAAACAGCAATCAATAACATCAGCTTACTGCATTCTTATTCATGATAATATAATAGTATTGTTACGAAAGTGACCGTCGACAAGGTTAACAGCATTACACAAAAATATTCCAACAGGGTTAATGTAAGTGTTACGCGAAAATATTCCTACAGGGTCAATGTAAAGAATAATCTAGAATAGTAGCAAACAACTAAATAAGCATGCGCAGCATATATGTATGTACAAGCTTGATTAAACGTAATCAAGCAAAAGCAACAACAAAAAGCGTCTGCTTATTAAGAAGATTCACATATTTACACACATACATACATGGTAATTCAAACGAAAAGCAAAAGGTAAACAACCACCGTGTATTGCTTAGTTAATGATGTACACACGCGTGCATATACACATGTATGTACATAGTTACCACATGAACTTAATTAGGCACTTTGTAAACAGCATATAAGATGATAATGATCGTCTAGACATTGCTTGAAACTTCTAGTGGTATTTGTGTGGAATATAAAAAGCGGTGACGCAGCCAATGAGTTAGTTAGTTGCAGTTGTGAGTCAGTTGCGAACAAGTCAATCAGTTGCGAGTGAACAAGTCAGTTCCCTGCAAGAAATGAATGACCGAAACTAACACAATAGTAATTTTTTAACTGACACAATTACAACAATTTTGTATTGAAATCAACAGTGACAGTTAATTGCTCTAGTTGCTCTACTCTAACATGTATGTAAGAGTGGAACATCTAATGTATACACGCCAAAAATTAAAAAATAGCACTTTATTGTAAAATATACAATTCGGTCTGTGAAACTAAAATTAATATAAGAATTAAAAAAGTTAAGTAAAAATCAACAGTGTATAAAAGAAGTTTCAAAAGTTTAATTAAATATATATATATATATATATATATATATATATATATGTATATATATATGTACACATGTATTTCTTTTTCAAATTTTAGATGCGTATTTATAAAAATCAAAGTGCGTTGCAGGTTGAAGGAAGCGTGAAGAGGCTAGACCACCTACATTATTTTGTGCTTTTATTTGTTTTTAAATATTTTAATCATACATATCTTTATTTTTCTATAATAAAAAACAAATAAAACGATAAGAAAATCATGTTTATTAATGTAATTATGTAGGTTTGGCTAGTTTGACGGTTTTATACATCAAGTGTGATCAGTCAGACGTGACTACCACATGCATCATCAATGACAAGTAAAAATAAGGCAGAGTAAGCAGGCCAGATATATATATTCCATAGTACATTTTTAATTAGTTAGACAAAGATGCAAAATCACACGTACACAAAAGTTTACATCACTTTTTCCACATTGGCCTTAACAAACTGATAGAAACTTAGATAGATAAAGCCATCACGACTCCCAGTCAAATGACCGGTCATTTGACTGGGAGTGTTCTTGCTGGGTTGATAATTAAGTTGTGAATTAATAATAGTCTGCGATACAGTGGTGAGTTGATAGTTAAGAGCAGTCTTTGCTTTACACGTGAGTTGGAGTAAAAGAGAAACTATAGGACAGTCTATAGTGACAGCAAAGTCTGTCGTGGAATTGAGATTATTGTGGAGTCTATCGTGTCGACTGGAGTAAAGGGAATAGCGCAACGAATAGACGTGTGTAAGGGTGTAAGTAAAGCCAGTGAGTCTTTATTGGTGTATCAACTGTGAGTGTCGGCAGAGTGAGTGCTGTGTGTGACAAGCAGCAGACTAAGAGGTATTGGTGTATCAACTGTGAGTGACGGCAGAGTGAGTCCCGTAAGTGACCAGTAGCAGACAAAGAGGTGTCACGTGAATACTTGCGCAGCCAGCTAAGAGACGTGCGTAAGCTACAGCGAGGAAGGCGTAGTGGTAACCAGTTGTGGATATTTGTCTGTAATTCAGTAGTTTAAGTTGTATTAGTTTATATAAGCTCTTGATTAATTTAGTTTAAGTGTATTTGCAAATAAAACTTGTATCATTGTTAACCCTAATTACTACACTCGGCTCTTGTATTGATTTGCAAATCTTCGGGTCCACGGAAATGCGTTTTTATAGAGAGAAAAACGTAGCAGTATATATACCCATCAAAGGACAAATTCTATAAGTCTTATAGATTAAGCAATATGGAAAATAACATAATTTTTATAGCTGCGTAAGGTTTCAAAAGTAATTAAAATGATTTGATTGCAAAAGAAGTAGCGATCGTTTTCAACAATTATGAACATAACAATTTTAATATAAAACTTCCTTTTGATTTTAAATGTTTATCAGTAAAAAATAAAAAATAAGAAGCAAGCTGACTAACAAAAAACAATCATTGCATAAGCTAGACTGCCGAATCAGTTTCATTTAAAAATGGTTATCAATTTATAAAAGGCAGTGCAAGATGTTCCACAATAAATGTAAAAGGTGATAAAAAGAAAGAGTTAGAAAAAGTTGTATACTCCCATCATCTATTTTAAACAAATGTAAATTAAATATAGGAAATATTTTTATTATAGTTACTATTACTGTAGGATATGTATCTTAAAGAATTCAGTTTTACTTAAACAGAAAATACTCAAAAACTTTTAAGTAAATACACAAAACACCAGGCGAATATTTACAACATGAACAAATATATTCAGTGAAGTGCGACTTTGACCCGCGCACGAAGGGTTCCGTACAGGCACCAGATATGTAATTCAATACGAACTTTAGCCTATATAATAAATAGTTTTGGCTTTTTTTTCGTTTTTGGTTTTTTCGGTTTTGAGCGTTTTTTAGTTTTGGCGTTTTTGCATTTTTTCGGTTTTTGGCTCTTTTTTTAGTTTTGGCACTTGTTTTCCCCGTTTTGTCATTTTGGCGATTTTTTTATATAGGAGACTTTTTAGTTTTGGCGCTTCTTTCGCGTTTTGGCATTTTTTTCGGTTTTCGGCGTTTTTTCACTTTGGCGATTTTTCTTCATCTTGGCGATTATTTTTTTAATTTGGGCGATTTTTTTTTAGTTTTGGCGCCTGTTTCGCGCTTTGGCAATTTTTTTTCGGTTTTTTGCGTTTTTTTTCAATTTGGCGATTTTTTTCATTTTGTCGATTTTATTTTCATTGGAGATTTTTTAGTTTTGGCGCCTGTTTCGAGTTTTGGCGATTTTGTTCGGTTTTTGGCGTTTTTTTAATTTTTGGGATTTTTTCATTTTGTAGATTTTTTCGGTTTAGCCGATTTATTTTAGTGTTAGAATTTTTTTTTATTTGGTGCTTTTTTTCGTTTTGGCGATTTTTTTTTGGTTTTTGGCGATTTTTTTTTTGTTTGACGATTTTATAATTTTTGGATTTTTTTAGTTTTACCGTTCTTGAAAATTTCAAGAGTTTGCCTTTTACGGTTTCCAAGATATAGCAAGTTGTCAAAATTACACGGTCAAAATTGCATTAACTGATGGACCACTCTTTAATTTAATTTTTTATAAATTTTAATGTTAATTGTTGTAGTCTATATAAAAATACACTAATGGCATGTTTCACAATAACGAAAGAAAACTGAAACGTAACTTTCGACTGAAAATTTATATTGAAAACAACAATAAAATACGAAAATTTGTTTTTGTTTTCAATACAAATTGTAAGTCGAAAGTTTCGAGTCCAATCACAGAGGAGATGTGTAAACATCTAGTAATGAAATTTTTTTTTTAAGTTGGAAGTACTTATGCTTTTAGTATCTTTTTTTAAATTAATTAATTAAAAGTATCAAAATTTCAATATTGTAAATACATATGAATTTGTTGGTTTTTGTTTGTTTTATTAAACTTATTTGGTTAGTAAATGCCCAGCAAAAATTTTAAAAAAAGGTAATCTAGTTTGGAATTAAGCATTTTAGGTGGAAGCACTTCCCTACTGGATTACCAACTTAATGATTTTAACAAGGCGTGAGACTAAAATAATAGATTCTTGAGAAGTACTTACATTTTTTATTTGTCTAAATTTCATGTAATCTATTTCGTCTAAAAAATCATTTTCTTCATTTAGCAACTTGCACGTCATTTTTTGTAATTTTAGGTAATGTGATTTGTAAGCGAGTAATGAAAATTGGCAATCAGAAAAGTAAGTCATTATATGGCAGGTAGTTCTAATGGTAATGTGTAATTTTTTGCTGGGTGGGCACAATGCAGTATATGTAGTTATATGCACTGCATTCAAAATTGCAGTAAGCAGTAAATTTACTGATTACTAAAAAAAAATTCAGTAAATTTTTACTGCTAATGAAATTTAATTTGCATTACCAGTAAAATCCTAGGGCCGTAATCATAATAAAATTGTAGCAAGTGGCAAAGTTTTTTCATTCAAATTTTGAAACTTTTGTATGAAAAACATTTAGCCACTTGGTAGAATTTCATTATGAATACGGGCATCACTGATTACTGAAAATTCAATGCATCTCATAATATAACAAATCATTTAGGCAATTTATAAAAATTGTAGAAAAAAATTTTAGTAATCAGTAAAAATTTACTTGTTAAACATATTTTATTGTTTTTACTGAAACTTTAGTGGTACTGCAGTGCTCATCTATGGTAAATGCCTTTACTTTTACTTTTTAATTCCTGTTGTTCATCGTTTAGTTGTTGCTGTTCTTGTTGTTGTGTACGCATTGCCATTAATGTAAATTCAGTAAAAGTGCGACTTTGACTCGCGCACATTCGGTTTTGATCATTTTTTTTTATTTAGCTTTCTTCCTTTTTTAAGTTTTTTCAGTTTAAACTATTTTTTTCAGTTTTATCGCTTTTTTCTCGTTTTGGCGTTTTTTCTTTCTCTTGGAGTTTTTTTAATTTTCGCAATTTTTTTCATTTTGGCGATTTTTTTCTGTTTCTTTAGGGTTTTTTTCATATTGGCGATTTTTTTGCTTAAGGATTTTTTATTTTGGCGATTTTTCCGGTTTTTCGCGATTTATTTTAGTCCTAGAGATTTTTTTTAATTTGGTGCTTTTTTCGTTTTGGCGATTTTTTTTGTGTTTGGCGATTTTTTTATATTTGGCGATTTTATATTTGATTGATTTTTTAGTTTTACCGTTTTTGAAAATTTCAAGCGTTTTGCTCTTACGGTTTCCAAGATACAGCAAGTTGTCAAAATTACAAAGTCAAAATTGCATTAACTGATGGAACACCCATTGATTTAAATTTTTTAAATTTAGTGTTAATTGTTGTAGTCTGTATAAAAATACAGTAACTTTTAAAATTTCAAGTGTATATATGTAAATACAATTGAATGTATATTACATGAGATTTTAACATTTTTCTTTGCTCGTTTTGGAACACACTTTAGTTGTTAACTCTTATGTATTTGTTGTTGTAGTGGCCAAATGTCTACACATTGTGTCCAAATTTCAAGTCCGTAGCTCTTACGGTTCATTTTCACCTTTGGTGTACGGAAATATACAGAAAAATACCCGGCGGCGGCGCACCGTCGGTTTCGAGCCGGTCGACTTGTTTCTCTGCTTGGTATTGCTTCTTTCAAACACTAATACAATCATACATATGTAGCTCACACCGATTTGACAATGCTGTGAAAGAAAAGCAAAGAAATCTCAGCAAAGAAATCAAGGTCAAACGATTTTTACCCCCTAGCGTATAGATGTTTACACATCAATAACTAAATCAGCATATTGAAACCCACTTCTATGCTAACCAATCAAAGTTTATGCTTGGAAATATTAAGCTAAATCTTCGAAACAAATGTTGTGAGGATTGTGATGAGATGATCCCATCAAATGGTTATATGGTTCATGTCAGAACCAGAAAACATAAAAACAGTTATCACCAAGAACGGATTGGAGATTTTCTCACTAAAAGAGCAAGCAACTTCAATGGGAGAATCGAGACATATATCGTCCTAAACAAAAATGTGGGTGTCTTGTTTCCGGAGGAGTTTCTGAAATCTGACAAGAGCTCCATAGTACAACAACTAAATGAATGTAGTAGGATACATACTACATTTAAATTTAATATAGAGCTCACATGTGATTATATGAAGATGGTGAATGATGAGATGAATGTTTCCCAACTTGTCCATATTTCGAAAATGATGTTGGTGACTTTGTCTGATGACATAGAGGGTATGAACAAGAAACAAGCCGAGGAGCTAAGAGCCAAATTGGAAGAATTTCTAGAGAGGGATAGCGGATGGACTTTGATTTCAATAAATTCCCTTGAAGTTAATATAAATAAGGCGTCCATAATAAGAGGATCGAACTTTATCGCTCTCCCAAAAAATATCGCAGCAAAACATGCATACATAAATATCGAGAACTCTGATATATATTGCTTTAAATGGTGTCTCATTCCAGGTTTGAATGTAAACAGTGGTCTGAGTCCTAAACAACGAAAAAACTGTAGAAATTACAATATAGCAAACATTTCTGATGAGAATATTAAATTAGGGAAAATTGTGTTACATTTTGAAGGCCTACCGTTCCCACTCCCATTGAAGCAGATAAAACAATTCGAGAATCAAAATGATGTCAGCATCAATGTATTTGGTCATAATGGAACATCACTTATAGGACCATACTACATAACAAAAGGAGAAAAACATGTTCATCTTACGGCCATTATTACAACTTAAAGTTAGTTAAAAGTAGGACTTTATCGGACGTATAAAAACTTTGTCATTTGCAAAATATTACTTTAACCTAAAGTGACCTCTAAATTGTATGCAAGTTTATCCTACCTGGTAAGTTAAATCCAATTTGTAATAATGGAAATCTTTTTATACCTCCGATAAAATCCTACTTTTAACTAACTTTTAGTTGTAATAATGGCCCTTAATCTGTTATTGCTCCAGTCCAATGAAAACTTCCACTATGTACTCATCAATGATATATCAAAGTAAGTTTCATTTGTGCATTTATGCAAAATGTGTTTTCATCTCTATTTAAACAGTTACTTCTTATTGTTATATTTATTTATATAGTATTGGTATTTTCTATATTTTCTTCAAACTCCTTCGTTCCAGCATAACATCGCATGATCATAAGATCCTAATATGCAACACCTGCCTATATCATACAGATGATGATTATATGTATAATCATCATAAAAACGTTTGCGGGCAAAAAATCATAAGAATGCCCGAAGATGAATCTATTACCAAGTTTAAGAAGTACTTCAAACAGTTAGATGTACCATTTGTAATCTACGCAGACTTTGAGACTGTTTTGGAAAAAGTCAATGTTCCTGTAAGTAAAATTACTACAAATGTACAGAAACACCATGCGTGTGCATTCAGTTATTTTATTAATTGTAGTTTTAGAGAGAAAATAATTTATATAGGAATATGCAAATGTATTTATTAAAAAAATAGTTGAAGATTGTACAGATATTTATCTAAATTATTTACTTAAAGTTAAGAAAATGTTCATAACCCCAATAGAAAAAGCTCAATATAATAATGCAAAAAATTGTCATATAACGGGTGTTTTTTAGAGGTATAGAACTTCGAATTGAAATAAAACACAAGAAAATCGTTTTAATGTCCATCAATTTGGCTTTATTGGAAGGATAATTTTATGCATTAATGTTTAAATATGATTTCGGGCATGTGGCCGCAGCGGCTGGCTCGAATAAAGCCAATTCTACAGGTCCAATTTTCAACCACTTTTTCGAGCATATGGGGCCGTATGTTGGCAATAACGCCACGAATGTTGGCTTCCAAGTCCCCTAACGTTTCTGGTTTGTTGGCGTAGACGAGCGACTTCACATATCCCCAAAGAAAATAATCCAATGGTGTCAAATCACACGATCTTGGTGGCCAATTGACAGGTCCATTCCGCGAAATTATGCGCTCATCGAATGTTTCCTTCAATAAATCGATTGTGACGTGCGCTGTGTGGCATGTAGCGCCGTCTTGTTGGAACCACAACTCATCCACATTCATGCCATCCAATTCGGGAACAAAATAGTCGGTTATCATGGCTCTATACCGGTCTCCATTAACGGTAACTGACTCTCCAGCATTATTTCGGAAGAAGTATGGCCCAATGACTCCACCAGCCCATAGAGCACACCAAACAGTCAGTTTTTGTGGATGTAATGGCGTCTCAAGGGTCTCATGTGGATTCTCTTCACTCCAAATGCGGCAATTTTGCTTGTTGACGTAGCCATTCAACCAAAAATGAGCCTCATCACTGAACAAAATTTTGCGATGAAAATCAGCATCGAGATCAATCTCATTTTCGTCCCATACACCAAAATCACGACGCATTGCATGGTCTCGCGGCTTTAATTCTTGCACAAGCTGGATCTTGTAAGGTCGCAAGCCAAGATCTTTGCGCAAAATCTTCCATAAAGTTGATGGACAAAGCTCCAATTACTGTGCACGGTGGCGAATCGATTCATTCGGGTCCTCTTCAACACTTTGCTCTACAGCGGCAATTGTTTCTTCGGTGCGCACTGTTCGACGTCTCTGCGGATGCGTATTATCACATAGAGTAAACGTAGTGCGAAAACAACCCATGGTTAACCGAATTAATTGCTCTGATGGACGATTATGTCGACCATAAAATGGACGGAGCTTGCGGTAAACTTCGCGAACTGAACCATTATTTTCGAAATAAATTTGCACGATTTGCAAGCGTTGTTCTTTTGTCAACCTGTTCATGCTGAAATGGCAAACCAAACTAAATATTAATCACTTGACAGCTGACAAAATGGCCGCCAGTTAAAAAAGTGATGCCAACTTAAAGTTCTATACCTCAATAAAAAACACCCAAGGTATTTGTAAAGAGCCAGAGGGGCATGCGAGATTGGCGCTCGCTGAGAAAAGCCCTTAAGAATGAATTCGGCGCACGTTTTCCGCAGCCGAGGTCATACGGCAGATTCGTAGTAAGCGATTGAATAGAAACGAATCACTAATTCAGTATTTGTACAGTATCATGGAATTAGGCAGCCAAATTGATTTAGATTATAGCAGTATTATCGAATATTTTATTGAAGGCATTCCCGACTCGAAATCCAACAAAACGGTTCTTTACCAGGCAGATAGTATAAGCGATCTCAAGAAACAAATAAGGGTGTACGAGAAGACGCGATCCAATCCCAGGTCGTCATATCAGGGAAAGGAGACCGTAGTCGTAGAAAAGAGGGTGGATCGGCATAAGTCGGAGGTACACGAGAAGGAAAAAAGATGTTACAAATGTGGCGATAAAACACATTTCGCAAAGGACTGCCCTGAAAAACAGTTCAAGTGTTTTAAGTGCCAGAGATTCGGCCACCGCGCTTTCGAGTGTCCCCCCAAGAGACCAGAGAGAAAAATCAAGCTAGAAAGTGATCAAGCGAATATGGTACGGAAGGGGCCGGGGCTAATATTTAAGGATGTTATCTTGCGTGAGAAACAATTTTCTGCGTTGGTTGATACGGGGTGCGATATCTGCATCATACGGTTCGACATGTTATTTGTTTTAGGTGAGGTCAGTTTAGTTCCTGAACAAATTAAATTATACGAATTGAAGATAGCGAGATTGTTACGATGGGTCGGTTCAACGAAGTGGTAAAGATAGATGGTATAGATTTTGAGGTTACCTTTTACGTTGTTGGTGAGCGGGATATTATTCATTCGATCATGTTGAGAAATAGTTTGTTACGTAAGGCGCAGATCACCATTACTGGGGGAGAAGTTATTTTTAAACAATTGAGTGAGAGGAACGTGCTGCTCGAAGAGTTCCACAGCATTTGCCTGAATGTGGAGGAGCCCACAAAAGAAGTGGGACTCAAGTTGGATCATTTGGAGGGACCTATAAAAAACCAAGTGGTAAAAGCGATAGCCGAGTATACGCCGCGACGAACAGCAAAAAGTCAGGTGAAAATGAAGATCGTCTTAACCGATGACATAACCGTTTACCAGCGGCCTCGACGTATACCAATCGCTGAGCGATTGTCGATAAGCAGATTCACGATTGGCTAAATGAGAAGATAGTACAGCCCAGCACATCGGAGTACGCGTCACCGATTGTCCTTGTGTCGAAAAAAGACGGGTCCAAAAGGCTATGTTGTGACTACCGGAGGCTAAACAAGAAAATCGTCAGGGACAATTTCCCCATGCCCCTAATGGAAGAGGTATTGGACAAACTGCAGGGAACGCGTTTTTATACAACGCTGGATCTCCGAAATGGATTTTTCCATGTTCCCATTGAAGAATCTTCTAGGAAGTACACCGCCTTTGTGACCCAACACGGCCAATTTGAATTTCTGTTTGTACCATTCGGCATTAGTAACTCGCCGGCTGTGTTCACGCGTTTTATATCAGCAGTTTTAAGAGACCTTATACGAAATCAGACGGTGATAGTTTATATGGATGACATCATTATTCCCTCAATGGATATGATGGACGGTCTAGAAAAACTTGTGGCAGTGCTGAATAAAGCTGCATCCAGCGGATTGCAGATTAAATGGGAGAAGTGCCAGATATTGCAGAGAGCAGTTAACTTTCTAGGCTATACTGTCCAGGAAGGTCAGATAAAGCCGGGTGAAGCGAAGATAAGTGCCGTGAAAGATTTTCGCGTTCCCACAGATCGGAAAAGCATCCAGAGTTTTTTGGGTCTGACATCTTATTTCAGAAAATTTATCTATAATTATGCCATTATTGCCAAACCATTGACAGATATGCTCCGGAAGAACGTGGAATTTAAGATCACCGACGAATATTTAGTTGCCTGTCAGGAATTAAAGGAAGCACTGATGACCTCTCCTGTGTTGAAGTTGTACGACCTGGATGCGATTACCGAAGTACATACGGACGCCAGTAAGTTTGGCTATGGCGCAGTTCTCTTGCAAAAGAGCTTAGACGACCGACAACTACACCCAGTTCAATACATGAGTCGCCGCACGAAGCCTTATGAAGAGAAGTACCACTCTTATGAGTTGGAGGTTCTGGCAATAGTGGAAGCGTTGAGGAAGTGGAGAGTCTATTTGCTCGGCATTCCGTTTAAAATAGTGACTGACTGCAACGCATTCAAAATGACAATGAACAAGAACGACTTGCCAGACCGAATTTCCCGGTGGGCTATGTTCCTGCAGGAATTCCGTTATGAAATAGAGCATAGACCGGGTAAGCGCATGATGCACGTGGACGCTTTAAGCCGAATGGCATGTTTGTTAGTGGAAAGCGGTCTGACTCCCAGGATCAGAAGCGCCCAGGAAAGCGATGAGTGCACCAAAGCGATTAGAGCAGTCTTAGAATACGGAGAATACGGAGATTTCTTCATGCAAAACGGGGTATTGTTTAAGGATCCAGCGAAGGACCTTATCGTGATACCGGTCCAGATGGAAGATGAAGTGATTAAGATGGCTCACAGCCAGGGTCATTTCAGCGTAGCGAAAACCAGAGAAATAGTTGAGAAACAGTACTACATACCACAACTTGCTGCGAAGGTGCCGAAAATTGTGAGAAATTGTGTCGAGTGCATTATCACCGGGGCTAAGGCCGGCAAGAACGGAGGATACCTAAATCCGATAATTAAGGAAGATAGGCCTCTTATGACTTACCATATTGACCATGTTGGGCCAATGGAAATTACCAAGAAGTCCTATAACTATTTGTTCGTAGTAGTAGACGGTTTCACCAAATTTGTCTGGCTCTACCCAACAAAATCCACCGATGCGAAGTCGGTTATAGACTGTTTGGAACGGCAATCTTCAGCCTTCGGTAACCCAACTATAATCGTTTCTGATAGAGCGGCTGCGTTCACGTCACAGGCGTTTAAAGATTATTGTGAAAGCGAGAACATTCAGCACTTGCTGATAACTACTGGAGTTCCACGAGGGAACGGCTAGGTGGAGCGTATCCACAAAATTGTTGTACCAATGCTGACAAAGCTATGTGGCGATAGGACCTCATGCTGGTATAAACATGTGAGACGTGTACAAATGCTGATGAACGCCACTACCTCGAGAAGTACTCGTTTTTCACCGTTCAAGCTGCTAACGGGCGTCGAGATGAGGTTGCCTGAGTATCCAGATATTAGAGAGCTGCTAATGGATGAGCGGTAAATGAACTCGAAGCGGATAGACACGAAATATGCGAAGAGGCGAAAGCCAACATTGTACGAATCCAAAAAGAAAACGCCAAAACTTATAACAGTAAACGGAAACCAGAAACAGAATACAAGTTGAATGAGTTAGTCGCCATTAAGCGCACTCAGTTTGGAGGCGGGTTGAAGCTGAGGGGAAAATTTCTCGGACCCTATAAGGTGGTTGGTATTTTACCCCATGGGAGGTATGAAGTTGTGAAAATTGGTTATCACGAGGGCCCAAATAGGACAACTACTGTCGCCGAGTACATGAAAAGGTGGCAATCCGAGCCGTATTGCCGTCAGGAGGGCCGATTGTAGGGTGCCTACTTCTGTCGATCTTGTCCTCAACGTACAGAATGGACGAATTAGCGAAATAGTATAGAAGAAGAGAAAGACAGAAATAAGTTGAGTTGAAGACAAAAGTAAGAATATAATAATA
The DNA here is from genome assembly GCA_949987645.1 of Tachina grossa. Classification (NCBI taxonomy): domain Eukaryota; kingdom Metazoa; phylum Arthropoda; class Insecta; order Diptera; family Tachinidae; genus Tachina; species Tachina grossa. The sequence continues at coordinate 125,197,028 of OX465275.1, forward strand.
AGCAGTAGCTATAAAGTCGTGGAAAAGAAAGGACACAAAAGAATATAGAAGCGGCAACTACTAGTGAGAAATAACTAAGAAGTAATAAAAATAGCATTGGTTGTTTTTAAGAATTGAACTAAATGTAAATTAATCATAAATAAATGAACTAAATACTTGTTAAAATTAAATAAGGCAATAAACGAAATAAATAAAATAAAATGAATAAATAAATAAACCAAATCGTGTGAATAATAAATGTTCGTTAATTAAATCCTACATACATATGTGTAAGACTTAACGGAATTGCATTCCAATCAAATTGTTAAGCTGAAGTAATTTGTACAATACAGTTTGTTATATAGGCTGTCAAGAAAATTAGACGAATAAAGTTGTGCAACGCAAAACAAAGTTGTCTCAAAAAGAAATTTTATTAGAAGCAAAAAGGCAAATCTTTCAACGAATTATTTATATTCAAACATTAAATTGGCGACCGTGACAGGACTGTGTATTAAAAAAAAAACAATAAAGCAAATAATTACATGGTTCAGTAGTGAAATGAAAGGTTTAAGTTTATAATAAAATATAAATAAATTCAGTAAAGTGCGACTCTGACTCGCGCACGAAGGTTTCCGTACGAACACTAGATATGTAATTTAATACAAACTTCATCCTATATAATATACAGTTTTGGCATTTTTTTCGATTTTGGGGTCTTTTCGGTTTTTGCGTTTTTTTCATTTTGTCGATTTTTTTTATTTTTGGCGATTTTTTTTATTTAAATTTTTTTTTAGTTTTGGCGACATTTTCGCGTTTTGGCAATTTTTTTCGATTTTTGGGGTTTTTTTCATTTTGGCGTTTTTTTTTTCATTTAGGCGATTTTTTCGAATTTGGCGATTTATTTTAGTGTTAGAAATTTTTGTTTAATTTTGGCGATTTTTTTCGTTTTGGCGACTTTTTTTTAACTTTTGGCAATTTTTTTTTTGGCTTGGCGATTTTATAATTTTCGGTTTTTTTAGTTTTACCGTTTTTGAAAATTTCAAGTGTTTGCCTCTTACGGTTTCCAAGATATAGCAAATTGTCAAAATTATATAGTCAAAATTGCATTAACTGATGGACCACCCTTTAATTTTAATTTTTTTTTAAATTTTAGTGTTAATTGTTGTAGTCTGTATAAAAATACACTCATTTTACAAATTTCAAGTTTCAATATACATATGTTCATACAATTGTATGTATATTTAATTTTTAATTCTCATGTATTTGTTGTTGTAGCGGCCAAGGTTCTACATACTTTGTTCAAATTTCAGGTCCGTAGCTCTTACGGTTCCTGAGAAAATACCGTGTGACGGACAGACGGACAGCGTAGCGAAAACAATAGGGTTCCTTTTCACCTTTGGTGTACGGAACCCTAAAAAGGAACAATTGTCTTATTGTGTTTGTTTAACAAACTAAAACTATCAGCGTTGTCAACTTGATGCGTTTCGCACCATTTTGGGTGCTTTTTGAAATTTTTTATGCAAAAAATTCTTTAGTTGGTGCGTGGTGCGCTTTTTTTTAAATTTCGGTGCGTTTTTTAATTTATGGTTGCACCAACGCAAATTTAACACAACAATGGGCTAAAACCGGAAAATTCTTGTTGTGAAACTTACCAATTACCTGATGCTGTGAATTACCATATTAATAGTAATGAAATCTGTTTTGTGGCTTGATAATAACAATAATGATGATATTATTAGATTTATTAATTTAGAATAATAATTTTTTGATCTCTTTTTAAAAAGTTGTAATCAGAATTTAATAAAATTAATGTACAAAAATGTATCATCTTGTACGAATGAATGCAAACATATGTATGTATGTGCCCTTAATTATGAAAGCAGTATAAGTTATATATTTCTTTGGTCGAGATATTTAGTAGACTATATTTGAACTAATACAAAAATATTTTTTTATTATGCAACAGTTTAATTTAGTGTTGTACTAGTCTCGATTAATATAAATTTATTTTGCTATATCGATTCAAAAATGCGTATGACTATGTACAGACGGTTGTCAGATCTTACAATATTGCCAGTAAAATGTGCTAAAAATTTCTTACAACCGTGTGAACTGGCAATTTTTGTCAGACGACGTTGCCAGAAAAAGCATTGTCAGTCCATTGCAAGACTAGCAACTGACAACATATTGTCAGACATCTTACAATCGTGTGAACACATTGTAAAATTATTGCCAGATATTTGTCAGACATTTTAATATTTTCAGATGTGCGAAGTTTAAGCATCTGACAATGGCGTCATTGTAAGAGAATTCTTTCTATGGGCAACACCGCACACGCTTGATTTTAAAGAAAATATTTAAAATAAAATATATGCAGACAAAATCATTGCAATTGCTTCTTGGTGGTCCATAATAATTTACACTTTCACTTTTTACATTTAACACAAACACAAACGATAAATATTTAAGAATTTCTAACAAATGCTTTAAGTCTGGCAACGCATAACAACAGATCTAACAATTTGTGCATATGACAACCGTGTGAACTGACAATTTTTCTACTGACGATTTGTCAGATGAATTTATGGCCTATTTCCCACCTGCGAAAGAAAACGTTCGACTTACAATTTGTATTGAAAACAACAATAAAATACGAAAATTTGTTTTTGTTTTCAATATAAATTGTGAGTCGAACGTTTTCTTTCGCAGGTTTGAAATAGGCCATTATTGTCATACAACCGTCTGGCAATAAATTGTAAGATTTTCTGACAACCGTGTAAACTGACAAGGAATATTGTGCTGCCAATTTTCGATTGCCAGTACGTTGTCAGCACATTGCCAGATCTGACAATATTGTAAGATCTGACAATCGTCTGCACATAGCTTAAGAAACCATGTTACATTCAGTACGTGTCCGTCAACGCAAAGTACAAAATTTGGTTAACGTTTAACTTCTTGTGTACGTTGTGTAGTTTGACAGATACTGGTTGGTTTTTTTTTTGGTATGTTCTGAATTAGGTTTTTGTGTTTTGTGGCAGCAAAAATAAAAGCAAAAGAAATAAACGAAATAAATAAAAAAAATTTGAATTTAATAAATAAAATGGAGAATCAACCTCACAGAAAAAAATATATTAGATTTATGTTCAACAAAACCATGTTGTTGAATAAAATTTTTAATTTCAATAATATTTGTCATTAACTTGAATATTGTATTTATCAATTCCGCGCATTTTAAAATATCATTTAATTTCATTTGTTTGTGTTGGTGTTTTCCTTGCTTGTTGATTGTGTCAACGTGGTCATGTGGTGATGTTGTTGTTTATTTTGATTGTTGGTGTTGTATACGTGTGCATTCGGACAAGACGCCGAAAAACGTCGTGGCTTGTTTTTTTTTACTCAACAAAGTTATTTTTAGATTGTATCAATGAAATGCGCCATGCAGAAGAAACATAAGAAATCATGTTTTGCGTGTATTCATTATTTGCGTACCCAATAACGATTTGGGGTCTTATGCAAAAAAACTTAATAAAGCTTTGCCAAGCAATGTTAAGTAAAGTTGTATTCTAAAAAAATTATTGTATAAAAATTCTAAAGTAGGCACCCACGTTTGTTATTTCCAAAATGTGTATTTTGTACCTCAAATATTTTTACTAATATAGCACATACTGTTTCATGTTACATCTGAAAATGAAGCTAGAAGTGCCTGCTCTTATCTTAAATTTATTATTTCTGTCATGTAATGGGAAACATCACCAAATTATCCAACTGCTTCGAAATACATAGCAAAATCCATAAAAATATATTAAAATAAATACAATTATACAAAAATGTTTTAGTGATGTACATACAATCAAGACAAATCAAAAAAAGCTGGATATTCAAATACTCGTTTCATTCGAATAAAACAAATTGTGATAATTTTTCACATTTTTTTACTTTTACTTCATGGTTGTGTTTATCTGTTTTCCTATTAAGTCAGAAGCTCATTTTTTTTAAATTAGGTTGCTTTACTTCAAGATAATAAAAATTTATTTAATAAAATAAAAAAAATATTTGAATACCCGAATGAAATTGTATTCAATTTTGCACATCATAAGCTGTGAAGTGGTTGTTGAACACGGTGGTGTTACCAGTATTTATTATTAAATCACAAAATATTTAAAGTTGCCTTTTGCATATGATTTTTTAATAAAGCTATGTTAGCCTTAAAGTGCTTATCAACTACTATGAACTTTAAAGCTAAAGTAAAATATTTTTTTGCATAAGGGGGTTGATCTTTAGCTGAGTGGTAAGTATGTTAGTCTAATAGTCAAGAGGTTGCCGGTTCAACTCACCCCAAACGTCTTTAAATTAAAATTTAATGAAAAACCAATTTGTAACAAAAAAATTAAACAAACAACGAAAAACGACACATTAGAATTTGAAAAACAAATTCATTAAAAATTTTTATTTTCTGTTAACAAATCAATTGTGAATAACACAATAATTTTAATTGGAAATAATTGAGTTGATTTTGTTTTCTTATGTTATGTTTGTATTTACAAAAATCGTTGTAGGTGCCTTTTTAAATAATATTTTATTTGTATTCACAAATAAATTAGTTGTATTTACAATTCTCTTTTTTTCTGTGCTATTGAAGCTGTTCAAATGCTTCCGTCAATAAAGTACTCATTGTGCCAACCTTCTCCGTCATTGCGATAATATCAGTCGAAAAAGGCGAAGTATAACGTATGACGGATTCATTGTGTCCCGGCCTTTAACGGGTTGATAAAGTCAACGTACATTATAATGTACACCACGCGCCAAAGGGTTAACGTAAATGTGTGACTTTTCGCAGGGGGTTTAAAAGAAAATTGTGAATACAAGGCAGGCTAGAAAGGCATAGTGTGAAATGGCTCTGAGGAGATTGATGTATGTTAGCCAAGCCAAATGTCAAATTTGGATTGTGTGGGCATTAGTGTTCTTAATTATTCGTCTTTTATGCTTGTTCGAATGAAGTTTCATGATTTTTTTTCTTGTTCGAAAAAACTAATAATTTTGAACTTTTCGAATATTCGAACTAAAAAAGAATAAGAAAATGTATTCGAATAGTTTTAAAAAAGTTTGCAAAAAATTACACGCATGTGTATTAGTTTAATTTTTTTACTAACAAACGTAAAATAATTCATTACACAAGAAAAACAAATAATGTTAATAACAAACTTAGAAATATTAATAAATAAAAAATATTAATAACAAGAATTTTAAATTTTAAAAACTTTCGGCGCAGTTGACGCTGTAGCATAAGCTAAGAACTCCATGTTCCACTGATATTATTGAGTAAAAAAATCACAAAAAAAAACACTAAACTAATATATAGAAAATTTATGATAACTTCCAATCGACTAGACCGATTTTCTTCAACTATAGATGATAACATCACATTTCAAAACAAAAAAACAAATTAAAACCGGTCAATCCGTGCGAGCTACGGCGTCAAAGACACACAAGTTCAAGCTCTAAACTGCTGGACCAATTTTCTTCAAATTTAGTTAATAACACTCTCGATGTCACCTTTCAAACAGAAACTAAATCAAAATCGGTCTAGCCGTTTAGTCTGTACGTGGACTCTAGGGATTGCCGTTCGGTTTTAACCGAAACCTAAACCGCGGTTTTCAACACATAAAAACCGAAACCGACAAAAAAGCATCGGTTTTTAAGTTTTACTTTAACATTATTATCTTGTTTATAAATACAGCAAATGTACTTCAAATTGAAGGCTTTTATACATTACTAAGCATTCTGTAACAATAGGTCCGTTTGTTTACCCCAAAATTTGTGCAATATTGTACAAATTTGTACTGGATTTTACTGAAATGAGTTCGCTTACACACAAAAATTGCAAAGGAGAATGCCAATTGAGAGAGTAAATTGACAGTTGTTGACTGAGACTCTGCAAACTTTTCCTGGACAAATTTTTGCCAGCAAAATCCACTAGACGAGAAAAACATATGATTCAATAAAATAAACAAAAGTAAGCAAATGCAAAGTATAATTTTTTTAATAAAAACATTTAAAAGAAGAGAAGTTGAAGTAAAAGTTTAACAAAAAAAAATCTAAAAATTTTCATGTTCAAGATGAAACAAATTAAAGAATAATAATCGTTAAATATATCAGTTTTCAAATTTAATTTAATTGTGTTATTTACTTTAGTTTTTTAGACATATAATACTGTGTTCAGACATGCCGTTTTAATTGGGTCAATTTAATTTTAATTGAGCAATTAAATCTAGTGTTCACACATACTCAATTTAGCTGACTCAATGATCATTTGACAGCTGAAAAAAAACATTAATTTTATTTGTTTCGTGAATATTCGTGTTTATGAATTTCAAGAATTGATGCAACTTCGGCTTTAAAAAAAATTTCACTAATATATAACAGAAATGTCGAACTCTTCAAAATTAGCAGTGTTAAAAAAAAGAAAACGAAAAACTTGATAATTCTATAAAGTGTTAGAAAGCAGCAACTCTTTGTATTATGAGAGCAAAAGTTGGAAAATGATAACAATTTTGATGATGTGAAAGAATCTTTGTTATTAATTTATTACAACTATTATTATTAATATATGTACATCTCATGGATTTTATTTTCTTTGGCCACGAAACCCTACTCGACGCCAGCCTCTTCTTCTTCAAATTTTTTGCTATTTGTAAAATATATCTGTTAAAAAATAAATTTATTTAGGAATTTTAAATAAACTTACCTTCTTCACTACCCATTTCCTTTTGCATTGTTTATTTACTTTTTTTGACATTTGGTTCGCCATTGTCGGAAATTGTTCTGCTCACTGAACACAGTTCTCAACAAACACCAGGGTTGCATTTCGAGTTTTACACAATTAGTGATACAATTATCTACTAATTGCTCAATTTATTAATTGATTTATTGTATGGTAAATTGTATTCAATTAAGCCCTTAATTGCATAAAATGTCCTAATTGCGCAATTAAGGGGTATGTCTGAACACGGTATAAGGTTTATGTATATGTGAATACTTGTTTCTGCATACTATTCAGGGTACCGAGTATCAGAAATCAAATATTGATGTATTTTCCTATGCCAGTTACCCAGAAAAAATAAAACTACAAACCAAATATAAGCTTAAGCTTTCACACAACTTCTATTTTAGAAATATGTATGTATATATCGCTTCAAATTTATAATTATAAAAATGTATGCATCAATTACCAAAAATATGTATTTGATGAGTTTCAAAAACAACAAAAAACAAAAACATACAACAATATTATCAGCTGTCTTGATTAATCTGCAAATTTTTGAAATTTTTCCGTTCCCGTACTTTTTTGTGCAAGAGACATTCTTGAGAGTAAAACTTTCAAATTACCCAAAATTTACTCAACTACTGAATTTTACTGGAAAAGTAAACAATCGGACCTAATGAAAGGAAAAAAATTGCAGAATTTTAAGAAAATTATAACAATTCTTTGCAGGAAGAATTGTAATCTGTTATTAAAAAATCTCTAGCAGATGTAAAGCAAAAAGACGATAATTTTAACGTTCTTCGGTAAGAATTTGTACTTTATAAAAAACGAACAACAAAATAACCAACATATTATTGCTTAACACGGCAATAACACAATAAAGCCCTCTTCAACTGAAAGCGAAAGAGCGTTTTCTGTCGCTGTTAACTTCTGCACAAAAATAAGATTTCGTTTAAACGACTCTACATTGAACGTTTTAACGTTTCTGAAATTTTATTACTTGGATAATTAAATATAAATTTTGTATTCTTAACCATTTTATACACATACACACTACTAAATGTTCCTTTTATAATATAAGTACCTGAATTGAATACAAACTAGAGAAACTTTATCACCCCTATAGTAACAATTTTTTCCTTCGAAAATTTTTTCCTAGAAATATTTTCCCTTTTTTGGTTCCTCCTCGTAGTCGTATTTGAAATACGCCAACCACGATAAGGCAGAATATTTTTCACTTTTCCCTTCGTTTTGTTTACTTTATTTTTGCAGGCGAACTGAATTATTATATCGAATAATATCGATATAATAATATCGATATTATCTGAAAATCAGATCAGCTCCTGATAAGGTGATCTGGAAACCAGACCAGCTCCTGATAAGCTGATCTGATAACCAGACCAGCTCCTGATAAGCTGATCTGAAAACCAGACCAGCTCCTGATAAGCTGATCTGATAACCAGACCAGCTCCTGATAAGCTGATCTGAAAACCAGACCAGCTCTTGATAAGCTGATCTGATAACCAGACCAGCTCCTGATAAGCTGATCTGAAAACCAGACCAGCTCCTGATAAGCTCATCTGATAACCAGACCAGCTCCTGATAAGCTGATCTGAAAACCAGACCAGCTCCTAATAAGCTGATCTGATAACCAGACCAGCTCCTGATAAGCTGATCTGATAACCAGACCAGCTCCTGATAAGCTGATCTGAAAACCAGACCAGCTCCTGATAAGCTGATCTGAAAACCAGACCAGCTCCTGATAAGCTGATCTGATAAACAGATCAGCTCCTGATAAGCTGATCTAGTAGCTGATACCTGTTATTTGCTGTTAGCGAACATGGATGACAAAGATTTAAAGCATTTGGTGTTGACAAGAAATGTGATGAAGAAAAAGCTTCGTAGTATAAAACTGGTGAAATAGATACAAGTGAACAACTAAAAGATACATTTAAACCTATAACAGAAGAATTCAAAAATAGTTCTAAAATTATTAAAAGAATTCTTATGAAAGAAGAAAGTAAAATCAAGACAGAAGTTGAAAATATACAAGTTTAAAGCCTGAGAAACCTTTACTCAAGATATAGACTGGGGTACTTGTAGCAAAAGAAACAATATTTGATAATATCATCTTATTTAATGATGCTAATACTGATAATGATGATGACGATGATTTTTACTCATAGACTTCCAATTCTGAAGACATTTATACTGACTTATCAGTATTGGAAAATACAAGACAAATTAATAATATAGCTTAAAGCATAATAGACTTGTGCCATTTAGTTCATTTCAGTGACCGGTCATTTTAGTTCATTATTTGTAAATGAACTAGTTCGTTCATTTAGTTCATTCGCTCTTTTTAGTTCAATGAACTAGTTAGGTCTTTTTAGTTCAATGTTTTTACATCTACAATTCTACATGCATATGTATGAGTGTTGTGGTCTTTGACAATATTAAAAAGACAGATTCTGTGATTAAAATGTTTTATGAAAAATAAAATTAATTAATTAATAAATAAATTTGCTCTATAAAGGGTTTATAAAACAAATTTTATAAAATCTCATAAATCCAAAATATATTCTGTGAATAGGGTAGTATAAGTGTTTACTTGTTTATTGCATTTGTGGTAGTAGCAAGCCATGAACAAGAACTAAATATACATACATACATACATATGGATGAGTATAGAAGATAAGCACACAACAGTGAAAAAGTAAAGCAAAACGTTGAAAACATTTAGTTCACAGGATCTGTGTTAGTTCATTTTGTGTCTTAGTGCTTAGTTCAAAAATTGAACTAGTTCAAAAATTGAAATAGTGAGCGTAAAACAATTGAACTAGTTCACTTAGTTCAAAGTACTGAATCGTTCATTTGAACTAGTTCGTTCATGAACTACACAAGACTAACGTGAAATAAATTTAGAGAAAGAAGACAGTTATAAAATTGCAAAAGCAATTCTAAAAATTAAATAATTACAAACAAATTGACGAGTTTACGATTAAATATACAGATTAGAAAATTAACTACATTAACTACTAATATACTAAATTAGTATAAATAAATAGCTGAAAGTGCAACATGTAGATCACAACACTTTCGAAAAAATCTGTGAAACAACTCAATGTCTTTAAAAAGAAATTTAGTAAACGAACTCCATATTAAATCTCAACAATTGTTTGTACTTGTAGAGATGCAATGACAGGAATATATGAAGTTTTATGGAGCTAAGTTAGGTGAAATGGAGAACTATTCTACAGAAAATAGAAATTGTTGATTTTTGAAGACTGTAATTGACACATTCTCAAAGTTTAGCACAGCTGAAAATAAAAGCTGCACTCTAAAAACCAAGGCAATGGAAAATATTTTTGAAGCGGTACGGGTACCAAAAAACTTACAAACAGATGATTCTAAAGAATTTTTTAATAAATACTTGGGAAAACTCATACATAAATAGAAGATTAAACATTACTTAATATGAAAGCATCAATACTAGAATGATTTAATAGATCATTGAAAGGAATGATGTGAAAAGAATTAGCTTTAATGGTTCATATAAGTGGATTGGTATATATAAAGATTTACTTAGTGTATAAAATAGAAAAATTCATCTCACCATTAACATGTTTACGATTAAACATTCCACAAATGAGAAAAAGCTGCTTAATATAGTATAAAGTAATTTGAAGAATGAATGTTGAATTTAATAAAAATAAAATTAAAACGAAAAATCTAGTTTTTTGTAGGATTGATTAGGAATGATGGGTCTTAAGAAAGGTAATTAACTAAATGTAGTGGAATTCTCTAAACTTGATGGTCTGAATGAAATATTGGTAAAACTTCAGTGTTTAAAATGAACTATAACATAGTGTAATATTCAGCAGCACATCATATTATCACTTTTTATAAAGTTATATGTACATTTTCCCATCGAAAGTGCTAGCACGCAAAATTTTACAATATGAAAATGGGATTATTATTATATTTATTTCTTTAGCTATCAGATCTTTAGAAAATATAGATAAACTACGGAAATTGGACTTTGATATCCAATCTTTAAGAATGTACATGTGTATGAATAAGTATCAAACAAACTTAGTGAATGAATATAGGCTTCAACTAGAATCATGCTGAAGCATGCATAAATTTTAAAATGTACAGTAAACAGATCTTACTTTATATCTGTATCTGTATGAGTATTAAATAAATTTATAGAAAAAAAAATAAAAAATTAAAGCATGCCGAAGCATGTATAATTTAAAAAAAAAATCCGCACGTCATACAATTTTGTAAGCAAAGAAATTTTATGATTTTGTGGTCAATGAAATACATACATATGTATCTACTTTGTAAAAATTCAAAAGAGCGAACTGGTAAATTCTAACATTAAAGATTTTTAATTGTAACACTCTACATCTCGGACTCTTACGTCACTATCGATAGAAGCATGCTAAGGCATGCATACTAGCAAAATATATAAAGCTGTTAGAATGTGATGAGACAGCAATTGTATCTGGATCAATCCAACTCATGAATGTATTGTATACGGAGATGATTGATGGCGATGATGACCTTTTTTAAGTGAATAATCATTACATATGAATGCGACAGTGGTTGACCCCTCAAACCTCATGTAGAAATACTTGAGGGGAAAAATTCTCTCAAAACATAGATATTTCATTGTTTCTAACACTTTATGAAAACACCAACGGTGAATTGCTGGTAGAGGTAACTGAGTTATTTGAGATCGATTTGATACAATAGTTGTTTATTAAACATGCATTTCTTTGTATGTAAACTAATTTCTACATACCTAATGTATATACCCAGCAAAAAATTAGACAAAAATTCTCTATTCCAAGTAGTAAAATCTGAAAAAAGGAGTGGCACATTAGAAAAAAAAAAATAAAATAAAAATAGAGACTGACTGACCAACTAATACGTACACTCTGTCCGATGGACACACAAAACACACTTAAACATTTCAGAAATATATATACAATACGCTGAACTTTAATAAAATGAAAAAAAAAAATCATATAGAACATTAAATAAAAGCCATAGGTGCTCACCCTTCATAAAATAAACATATGTATATGTACCTTATTAATGTAAACATATTATCAGTATAAAGCAACAGAAATTTCGTCATACAAAGTCATCTTGTATCCTAGAGGAGCCGTCGATAGGGTATACCTAAATTATATGAAAACGAGTTCGTTTTCTGTTGATCGTTATTCAAGAACAAAATATGTTTGTTCATTATGATTTAACTAATTTAAAAGTACATTTAAATTCAGTCTCATATTCGTACTTCTTAATATAAAAATTAAAAGTACATAAATGTTATCCAATTCTATATTATATGTATCTAAAATTCCAAGAAAGCTGTTATATGAAAGAATCTCCAGCGCTTCTAATTACATCACAGTTTAAGAAAAAAGCTCCTTTTATTCAATTGAATAAAATTTTAATTTGAAGCAGTAAGCAAATACATCAGCTTACTGCATTCTTATTCATAATCGTATAATAGAATATATAACCCCTAAAGGACAAAGTCTAAAAGTCTTATAAATTAAGAAATATAGAAAATAACATAATTTTTATAAACGCGTAAAATTTCAAAAGTAATTCAAATGATTTCATCGCAAAAAACAAAAAAAAGAAAAACAAATAAAAAACAAAACAAAAAAAGCAGCGATTGTTTTCAACAACTATGAAAATAATAATTACAATATCAAACTCCCTTTTGATTTTAAATGTTTATCAATAAAAAAATAAAAAAAGTAAGTTAACTAACAACAAAAAACTATCAGTACCTAAGCTGGAGTGCCGGATCAGTTTCATTTAAAAATGTTTATACATTTTCAAAAAGCAAAGCAAGATTTCGAAAATAAATGTAGAAAGTAAGAAAAAAGGCTATAATTAGAAAAAATTGTGTACCCCAAAAATTTCCAACGTTAACTTACTAACGTTGCATCAACTTTAAAAAAATTTAAATTAAGTATAAGAAATATTCTATTATAGTTACTATTACTATAGAGTATGTATCTTCAGGAATTCAGTTTTACCTAAAACAGAAAATCCTCACAAACTTTTAAGTAAACGCAGATAAAAATTAAAACGTTTTTATTTTCAAATAAAAAAAAAACTATGAATATTTCGCATTTATACACAGGCGAATATTTACGACAACAACAACAGACATCGCATGACAAAAAAAAATATAAAATGTATTCAAAGATTGAGTTAAACACTTATTTGTATGTATACATATCAAATTTTTTATCAATGTTGAAGTATTTATCAGATCTACCTAATGAAAATATGTACATATATGAAGCGTCGTTTAGTTAAAGCACAATGCAAATATAAATGATCTATACACTAGAAAAAATTTGCAGCTTAAAAATAAGCATGCTTGACATTAATTCAATAATTTTTAGTATAATAGAAAATGTCTATTGAGATATCTACAAACTAATGAGTTAATGAGTTAAATGAATACTGTAAATTAATATTTTGTCCATATTGAAATAAGAAATTTCACTATGACTAAACCTTCGTTAATGTTTCTTATTAATTCAGCATGGTTTTTACTGATTTTAAGTTGGTTTTTCTCTGTGTGTAGAAAACTCTTTCAGTCAAAGAAGACGAATGTAGTTAAATAAACAAAATCTGTAATATAAACAAATTTCACACAGACCGACTTCAACGCGAGACAAATTTAAGCACGAGAAAATATAAAGCAATCGTAAGTATAAAAGCATACTAGGATTAGGGAAGTCCAGACATATGATATTATTTTATAGTACCAAATGTCGATACTGAAAACAATTTATTTTTACCTACATATAAAAACCAGCGCAAATACACACACATAGCAGAATTCATAAAAGAAATATCCAAGAAAATTTCAACAACACCCCACCTTTTACAAATCATGACCAGCCTTAAATTCTCCCCAGATATACATACACACATACATACATATACAATATACGAGATTAATCTCAACAACACAACACTCTCACCTACCCGAAATTACAGATAGTCTTAAACTTCTACAGACATCTATACACACAGATTCTCACGGCTACATATTACAAGAACACCTCGCCCCTAATAAATCACAATCATCTTAAATTCTTACAGAAATACATACATACATACATACACATAGCCAATTTATCTCAACAACATCCTCACCCACCTCAAATCACGATCAGCCTTAAACTACTATAGACAGACACATCCACAAATCCCCATGGCTACATATTACGTCAACAACCCTGCCCACTCAAATCATGGTCAGCCTTAAACTCCTACAGACATACAAACACACAGATTCCCCCGGTTGCATATTACTAGAACACCTCACCCCTCATAAATCACAATCAGCGCGTTAAGCTCCTACAGAAATACACACATTGAAATTCCTACAAACATACACACACACACATACAACTACACACGCAATCGATCTACCTCAACTACACCCCGCCCCCTGCCAATCAAACCATCACCTAAATTCTCACAGACGGTCAGACACATCCACAAATTCCTATGGTTACATATTACGGCAACAACGCCACCCACTCAAATCACGGTCAGCCTTAAATTCCCACAGTCTAGCAACACCTACATTAGCATTAGAAAAAATAGCTTTCACGTTTTCCCGTCGTCATTAGGAAAAATCATTTTCCCGTCGGCATTTGAAAAAACAATATTCATGTATTGCCCGGCATTAGGAAAAATTATCATGCATTGCCGTAGGCATTAGAAAAAATTATCATGCATGCCGTAGGCATTAGGAAAAATAATAATCATGTTTTGCCGTCGGCATTTGAAAAAAATAATAATCATGTTTTGCCGTCGGCATTTGAAAAAAATAACAATCATGTTTTGCTGTCGGCATTTGAAAAAAATAATAATCATGTTTTACCGTCGGCATTTGAAAAAAATGATCATGCATTGCCGTAGGCATTAGGAAAAATTATCATGTATGCCGTAGGCGTTAGGAAAAAAATAATAATCATGCATTGCCGTCGGCATTTGAAAAAACACAGACTTATTGAACCACCCTCGAAAAATATTTAAAGGACTTATCGAACCACCCTCGTAGGTATCAAATTTCACAAATTTCCAAGAATTTTACAATTTTCAAATTTTAATTACCCAAATTTAACAATTTCACCCACAATTTAACAATTTTAATTGTCGCCGAATTGGCAGTTCCCTACTACTCACATTGCCAGATCTAACAATATTGTAAGATCTGACAATCGTCTGTACATAGCTTTAGATTACTTATAAATTATGTACATGTACATACATACGCATATGTATATTGTAAATGGCTGTTTGTTTTTATTGTTATATTTTTAATATGAATATATTAAACCTCTGTTAAAAAATTTTAAAAATATTTGGTTAAAATGATAAATGGTGAATTTTTATTAGTTTTGAATCTTTCCATTAATCGTCGATCTCTTTAAAAAGTTTTGTACACAATTTATGAAATTAAAAAAAAAATATTGTCTATGTAGTACAAATGAATATAATCAAATTTGTTAAGTTTTTTTAGGTTTTATTTTTTTAACACTGAACTTTAAAGGCCTGTCTTAGTGTTATAATTTTAACACAAAAAATAATATTATAGTTTGTATGCAAAATTAATTCAATAAACATTTTAAACTAAAAAAAGGAATTCTAAGCTTGGTGCGTTTTTTTGTAAATGGCGCTTTTTTTTCTCCATTTTGGTGCGTTTTGAAATTTCAAAGTTGACAACACTGAAAACTGTACCCAAACATTAATAAAATTTAGTGACAAGGAAGTAACTAAAGAAAAATTTCAGCACAATCATCATTATCGTCATGGTTATTAACATCATCAACTTCGTCGCAATTGCTAGCCGCCGTCCTGTGCTACAGTTTATAATCCTGCAGTCCACACACATTCATACCAGTGTTTCCAGAATTTCTAAGGATAAAATCTGCAAAATTTCAAAAATGTTCACGAAAAAATCTTAAATATCTGCATTTTATTTTTAAAATCTTCAAAAAATCTTCAAAACAATTAAAAAAAAAATGTTATATATTTTGTTAAAAAAATTTACTTAAATATGGATGTATATACTTGTGTAATATAAACATTTTTTTTAAATTAACCTATATGGGCATTTCCCCCGAATGGTCTACCAGGCTGGAAAAATGAAATGTTTATTATTATCGCGATTTATTGTTTTTAATTATAAAAAAGTCTATGTTTTTATAAAAGAATGGTTTAATAGCATTTCTCAGCTGTTTTACTTGAGAAAATTGGGCTGGAAGCAGCAAAATTTTATATTTTCTTTTTAAGCTACTTCTAAAGACGTTTTTATATATAATTATTTTACATGCAAAAAATATGTTATGTTTGCACTCTTTCTTCAAAATCTCTCTATAACAATCAAGTTAGAAGAGAAAAGTGTAAGGAGAACAAAAAAAAGTTCGAAAATGGGAAGGAGGCATGGTGATAATAATAAAAAAAAATGTGGAAAAATCGCACGTTCGTGACCCGTACGTTCGCGACCGGTAATTAAGCTAATTAAACAAAAACCAATAGAGATATTTCATTGTGTAAATACTGGATAGAGACCTACATTAATACACTTTTAAAATAAATTAATCATTCTTCATTATTCTGTTCCATTTCGCAGATTTTTACATTTCACTACTGTCAGCCAAAGTTGACTTCTATTTTGAGTACGTTCGTGACCGCATGTTTATAACTATTAATATGAATACTTAAACTCGATGAAATCCATCTTTTGCACTAAACATAGGGCTTCCAAAATGCTATCAAATCACAAAAAAAATGCTTGCAAAAGTTTTGTTTTCTATATATTTTGTACATCAAAAGCGTACGAACGTACGTTCGTGACCCCAGGAAATGCCCATATTCATAAAATTTCAAATAGGCTTTAAATGTAGTTTGTATAAATTTTTTTCAAAATTTTTTTTATTAAAACAAGTTTCAAGCACATTTCATTTTTTATGAATATAGGCCTTTAATGTATTAAGAATGTGCATTTCGTTTCTGCTCAAGAAACCCATCACCAGACTTCAACCAATTTGAAATAAGGGAAAAAACTTCAACGACTATCAATATGTTATTGAGAATTACGTACACAAACATAAAAGGCAATATTCATAAAAATTATTTTGGGTTTAACAAACAAATTTCCATACAAAGTTTGTTTTGTAAACCTTTTGTAAATCAAAACTATCTTTTGTGAATACGGCAGAATAAGATTAAAAGCTTCAAGCAAAAATCTGTACAAGCTAACATCTTCGATTTTTAATCCACTGTTATTTTCTCATTACATTTTTACAATTAGCTGCCACTTTGGTTGAAGTCTACGGATGAGTTTGGCGGCTTTTCCACACGCAAAGTTTACTTTGCAAAGTATCGAGTTTCTTGAAGAAAAAGGAATATAGAATAAGATATATTTTCTCTTCCCTCCTACAAACTCAAGGCTTTTCAAAGTACATTTTGCGTGTGGAAACCCCGTCTTTCTTTAGGTGAAACGAAATGCATATAACCAACAAACAAATAAAAATTATTTATAGTTATGTGCAAATAATAAAAAATGAATGAGAAAAGAAATCGGGTACATATATAAAAAATTATACAAAAAGTAATTTAATTTGTTGCATAATTATCCAAAGCACTTCCAAGTTTTGTTTCATTCAAGTTCACTTGACTGAAAATTCTTTCGAAGTGTGCAAATAAATATGGCAAAGACATTATATTCTAAATAAGCTTAAGGCTGCAAAATCGTTAATCAGAATAAGCTTGCTTTATAACAGATACATATTTGTTTCCAGAAGATTGCGAAATTTACTTATTTTTCTTTAATGATGTCTTGTAAGTTCAAAAATTGTAACTCTCTAAACTATGAGTCGTTCACATAAAAAAGAAACAAGAATTATTAGCAGTATTAGGAAAAATTTAAAAAAAGCACTTTAATTGGGGTTGAAAAATCTGCGTTTTTAGGCCAAAAATCTTCAAATCTGCATTTCGTCTTTTTGGAGGGTAAAAATCTGCAAAATCCAGATAAATCTGCATTTCTGGCAACCGTGATTCAACACATTTCATCGTCACCCCGCAACATCAAGTATCAGTGTTGTCAACTTTGAAATTTCAAAACGCACCAAAATGGTGAAAAAACGCGCCATTTACAAAAAAAAAACGCACCAAGCTTACGAGTAGAATTCCTTTTTTTAGTTTAAAACGTTTATTGAATTAATTTTGCATACAAACTATAATATTATTTTTTGTGTTAAAATGATAACACTAAGACAGGGCTTTACAGTTCAGTGTTAAAAAATAAAACCTAAAAGAACTTAACAAATTTGTTTATATTCATTTGTACGACATAGATAATATTTTTTTTAATTTCATAAATTTTGTACAAAACTTTTTAAAGAGATCGACGATTAATGGAAAGATTCAAAACTAATAAAAATTCACTATTTATCATTTTAATCAAATATTTTTAAAATTTTTTATCAGAGGTTTAATATATTCATGTTAAAAATATAACAATAAAAACAAACAGCCATTTACAATATACATATGCGTATGTATGTACATGTACATAATTTATAAGTAATCCAAGTCATACGCATTTTTGAATCGATATAGCAAAATAAATTTATATTAATCGAGACTAGTACAACACTAAATTAAACTGTTGCATAATAAAAAAATATTTTTGTATTAGTTCAAATATAGTCTACTAAATATCTCGACCAAAGAAATATATAACTTATACTGCTTTCATAATTAAGGGCACATACATACATATGTTTGCATTCATTCGTACAAGATGATACATTTTTGTACATTAATTTTATTAAATTCTGATTACAACTTTTTAAAAAGAGATCAAAAAATTATTATTCTAAATTAATAAATCTAATAATATCATCACTATAGGTATCATCAAGCCACAAAACAGATGTCATTACTGTTAATATGGTAATTAACAGCATCAGGAAATTGGTAACTTTCACAACAAGAATTTTCCGGTTTTAGCCCATTGTTGTGTTAAATTTGCGTCGCTGCCACCAAAAATTAAAAAACGCACCGAAATTTAAAAAAAGCGCACCACGCACCAACTAAAGAATTTTTTGCACAAAAAATTTCAAAATGCACCCAAAATGGTGCGAAACGCACCAAGTTGACAACGCTGATTTTGTTAGTGTAATCATACGAACAAGAAGTACAAAGAAACTTAACAGCTGCATAGAAATAACTAATCCGAATTCAAAGCATACCTTCAGGAGTTAATTTTAATAGAAATCGCTTGTGAAGTGTAATAGTGTTGCCAATGGGGATAATTTTGTTAAAAGTTGAAAAATATAAAATAAATAAAATATATATAAACTTTTAAATAAAAGAGCGTTTTAAATGTCAAATATTTGTTTAAAAGATATATACCAGTCTTTATAAAGAATTTATAATATTATATTATAACATATCTTCATTACGTACTGTTGCCTTACACTGAAGCTGGTGAACGACAATTGGGTATCAATCTCCATCTCATGCCAATTATTATGGATTGAGATTTTAATAAAAATTTTGCAAACCCACAGTCGCAAGCTTTATCAAAATTTTTATTTGACGTTTTCTACTTGCATATGAGCAATCTGTGATATGAGACCCATAAACAAGTACCTGATAGATTTAGTTTTCAATTATACATATATACATAGTGATTCTGCAAAAGTTTTACGTACCAGTGCAATATAGAATAGAGTTTTTCTTTTCCCGGACTTTTTCATTTCCCGGGAAAGCGGGAAAGACTTTTCGGTTTGCCCGGAATTCCCGCCCAATGCAAAACAATACAAAATATTTCTAAATTTAATATATTTCAACCAAAAAAAAAAAAAAAAAAAAAAAAAAAAAACAAATTATAATTCATGAGATCGATTAAATAATAACGTTTTATAAAAACATAACGTCGGGTGTTATTGGTTTGCCGCAGTAAGAACGTATTTTAAATACACTGTTAGTCAAAAAAATAATACCATTTCAGTTCTTTATATATGCAATAGTAATGCATAAATGCCAATATTATATGTAAATGTAAGGCCAAATGCATAGATGTAACTCAAAAAAAAAATATATTATTAAAAAAATCTTACAAAATATTTCTTTGGAAATAGGACTTTAGTACAGAATAGAGATGTGTCGTGATTTTATCGTGTCACGTGTGAGTTACGCGTGATTCGTGTGATTCGTGATCAAATATTATAACTAATCACGCGTGAGCGTGATTGAAAAAAATTTACTCGTGCGTGAGCTTTTTTTAATAATCACGCATAAATTCTCACGCTCTCACCAGATAACATTCCTGCATAGTTACATACATATGTAACTGTATTCAATCATTTGAAATAAATTATTTTATAATAATAAATGCATATATGTATAGTAATATGTATGGTAGTAAGAGCTTACAAACATAATGAATACCCCCAAACAAAATGTTTCGACTTTTTCTGAAGTCAGACTTTTCGTACCGAATTCGTTAAGACATTTCGGTACTTTCTTTGAAAAAAATTTTTTAAACATTTGATTTTTGAGTACATAAGTAAAAGTCTGTGAAAAATTTTTTAAATAAATATGTATATGTTGATAAAAAAAAAGGATTGTAACAAATATTATAAAACGTAAGTATGTGCAAATTATTTCGACAATAGCAGCAACTTAACGGTGAAGCGGTACTCTGCTATAAAAGCAAAAAGAAATCGTACCTACACGTCGTTACGAATTCGTACCGACATATCGTTACAAAGTCGTGTCAACCATTTCATACAAAAATTGTTACGATTTCGGTAATATTTCGGTACCGAAATCGGAAGATTTTGTCGACCAATCGTTACGAATTCTTTACGAATTCGGAGCATTTTGTTTGATGTATACATACACCTTTGTAAGTATGTATGTATGTATGTTTCTTAGATACCCTGTAGGAAGTATCAATTGAGAAACACTACTGATTCAACAGTGCCTTTGTCAACAATACTACTGACGAATTGTACCGCTGAAAATGTTTTTTGCTTTAGGGGCCGTCCATATATTACGTAACGCTGTAGCGTGGTGGGGTGGTGTTCGAGTTTTGTTATGATTTGTTATGGTGGGGATGGGGGAGTCTTTGAAAATGTTACGTAACAGAACCATTTTAGTAATTTGTATGTTTTCTCATTTAATATGCTTTTCTCATTTATTTGATTATCATTTATTTTTTTTTTTTTTTTAATGCATGTTTTTTTTATTTATTGTATCTTCAAATATGAACTAACAATAAGTATTCAAATCTTAAGTCTATAAAAAATTATTAGGCCCGACCAATGTCGGACATAAGCTTAGTGATAGTTATTAATAATACATAAGTAGTGATAAGCAACAAAAAGAAAAAAGGTGTTTTCAAGCAGCTTCATCATCTAGAGTGTTGAATATTAGAGCCCGTGTATCTCTCTTTTTTAAGCGGATGTGCCCAGTAAAGTTCAAAATATTACGAGCAAGCGGATTAGGATGTGACTCGAGTTTTGTTAGATATTTGCCTGCGTATTTTACAATTTCTTCAGTCACTAGTGGCATATTCAAATCGCGATGTATATTTGAATTTTTGATGTACCATGGAGCCGATGTTATCATGCGTAAAATTTTATTTTGCCTTCGTTGAATTTTCTCTACATTTGAAGCTGAAGCAGTGCCCCATAGTTGAATTCCGTAACACCATATTGGCTTTAAAAGCGACTTGTATATTAAAAGTTTGCAGTCTAGGCTAAGTGTTGAATTTCTACCAATCAGCCAATGTACCTGAGTTAATTTAAGTTTCATTTGAGTTAACTTAGAGTCAATGTGATGTTTCCATGTAAGTCGTCGATCAAGGTGTATACCTAGATATTTCACATGTGAATGTTGAGGAACAACTTGATTGTTAATCCGAATGGGGGAGCAAGTATCTCTTCTTAGGGTGAACGTTATATGGACACACTTTTGTTCGTTGACTTTAATTCTCCATAAGTTTAACCAAAGCTCCATCTGGCTAATGTGTTCCTGGAGTTTGCGGGATGCCTCATCAGGGTTTTCGTGCATACTAAGGCAGGCTGTATCGTCGGCAAATGTGGAAGTATGGATACTACTGCTCACAGGCATATCGCAAGTATAAATCAAGTATAAAACTGGTCCCAGTATGCTCCCCTGTGGCACACCGGATGAAATAGTTTCAGGCCTACTCGTAAAGTCTCCTTCCACAACAGTGAACTTACGGGAAATAATGTAACTTTCCAAAATATTTGAAATGTTTATTGGTAAGTAAGTCTTCAATTTTAAAATTAGGCCTTCATGCCACACTTTATCAAATGCCTGGGAAACGTCAATAAAGAGCGCAGAACAATACTTTTTTTCCTCAAAAGTTCTTCTTATAAATTGAACCAGTCTGTGAGTTTGTTCAATGGTGCTATGCTGACTTCTAAAACCAAATTGATGGTCTGGTATGCACCCACTACTAATTAGAATTGGGGACAATTTTGTTTTGAGCAGTTTTTCGAAAAGCTTTGACATAGTTGATAGTAGACTTATTGGCCTATATGACTCAGCCTTGGTTAGATCTTTGCCCGGCTTTGGAATCATTTTAACCTTGGCAAGCTTCCAGCTGTGTGGATAATACTCCAGTCGTAAAATGGCATTAAATATGAATAATAGGATTCTCATTGCAATACGAGGCAAGTTCATAAGCATCTGGTTACTAATTCCATCAATACCCGGAGCTTTCTTCGGGTTGAGTTCGGCAATTAATTTTTGTAAATCACGCGTCTTAAACTTTATGTGTTGAGGGGGTAGAGCGACTACATTCGGCAAATCAGCAACACCAGTATATATGTTTGGCGTAAAAACGGATTTTAAGTGCTCAGCAAATATTTTACCTTTTTCAGTATCGCTTCTTGCCCAACTTCCGGTAGATGTGCGTAGAGGTGGCTTATACTCAATGGGTGTTTTAAGCTTTCTAGCAGCGCGCCACAAAGAGTAATTAGACGCTGGTGTGACATCAAGACCTTCCAGATAATTTTTAAGAGATGCAGTTTTTTCAGACGCAAGCAACTCTTGGAGTCGTTTAGTGCACTCTTTAAATCTGATTTTATTTTGTGGTGATCTGTGCTGTTGCCATTCCCTTCTAGCTCTTCTTTTTTCACGTACGAGACGTTCAATATCTGTAGAATAAATTTTATTAAACCCAGTCTGCGGATGGGAGATAATGGCATGTTCAGCAGCCTGTTTAATATTCTCGCTGAGATTGGCAATGTTAGATTCAATATCATCGGATGTTCTAAGCGTAATGTTTTCCGTACAATGACTACTGAGATATTTTTTGAACCCCAGCCAATTAACACGATTGATCATCTTCACATATGGGTCAGGTAAGTTACTTCTTAAGGGACTACAAATTGTAATGATCGTCGGAGAGTGATCGGACGAAAGATCAAGAGAAGCTTGAACTTGAATTAAATCCCTAGAGATATTTTTTATGACGCCAAAATCTATAACATCCGGAATTTTTTGTATGTCAGTAGGCCAATAAGTGGGCTCCCCACTCGAAATGACATCCAAGCCCATTTTTGAAATAGTGTTGAACAATGCTCGACCTCTGGGGGTAATAAGACGCGAACCCCAGAACGTATGCTTAGCATTGTAGTCGCCAGCTGCTACAAAACAAGGTCCAAGAGATTTGTAGAAATCCTCATATTGATTCTCAGTGATTGAAAATCTGGGAGGGGAGTAAATTGATGATATAACAAAATTTGTACAAAAACTTTCAATGCCAATATTTGTTGCTTGTAGGTGTTCTTCACAAATGTTATCAAGAACATAGTGCTTGAG